>CAWUFW010003610.1:0-1200000 GCA_963921515.1 Calotriton arnoldi | reverse complement strand
AGACAGTTAAAGGCTGGTGTGGTGATGTAAGCATTAGAAGGTTAGCCTGAGAACCCTGTGAGGTCACCGGTGGACTCGGGTTCTACGAGTCAGCTACTCCGGGGCCCCTTTGTAGCAGGACATATGAAGATTGAATAAAGGCTGCCGTTTCTACCACAACCTGCGTGGACCCCATCTTTACACAATTGGCGACCTCGCTGTCATTGTCAGGTCGCATCTATCCTCAAGCTACACGTCGCGCGCAGCATTTGTTTTCAAACCACTCACCGCGCACAAGTGTCACGAGCGCTTCTCAGCTGTTCAGCTTTGCCGCTCAAGTGCCACGAGCGCTCCTCAGCTATCGTCTTTTCTTCCCGACCAGCGTCAGCTGCTTAGTGGTGCTGCGCTGCCCCCAATTCAAGCGCAGTCACTGATCTCCCTCTCACAAGCGCTTTGAGGATTATTTACTGCAGCTTCAATTCTTACCTACTGAGACTCTGTGTCCATTGCGCATGAGCTGCCTTCTCAACCTTCTCGACTGCTTCTTCCTGGAAGACCATAGAGTGCTGACAGTGTGCCCATCCACACACTGCCCCCGGCGATCTTCTACAACACTGCACGGCTGCAATTCTGTGACGTGCACACAAAACCTGAAACACGATTTCTCCTTTTGGACAAGCTCACATCTCAGCGATTTACACGCTTGTGTAAATTTACCGTGATTTTATTGTTTTTGTTTTTCTCTCCTACTGCTGTGATGTGCACACATTTTACTTGCACATCTCCATTCACCTCTGTGATGTGCACACAATTTCCGTACTGAGTGCAAGACTACTTCTCAGCGACTTGCATGCTCTGTTCGAATCACTACTTCAACAATCTGCACTTTTCTCAGTGTTTTCCTTGCATGGTTTTCTTTCACGACCATGCAAAGTATATCTCCTCCTGCACCCTTCTTACAAGAACCTGGGGAACCACTTTTGGAATGGAAACTTTGGATTCGCTCTTTCAAAGCCTATTTGGTAGCAATTGACGCTACAAAATTTAAACCAGATAGAAAAAAAGGTCTAATGTATTATCATCTAGGTGTTGAAGGCCAGAACATTTTTGATCATTTACCAGAATACGAAGGTTCAGATGAAACAGAAATTGATGAATTCGATACTGACATTGCACAATTGGATAAGTACTTTTCTAAAACCAAAAACCTTGTTGTTCATAGATTTAAGTTTTTCTCTAGAGTACAAAAACCCTCGGAAAGCATTGATACGTATGTCACTGCTTTGAAAGTTCTTGCTTCAACTTGTGAGTTTGAAGATTTTACCTCACAATTGATTAGGGATCAATTGGCGGTAAGATGTAATTCCAAAAAAATACAAGAAAGATTTCTAACATGCAAAAACCCTTCTTTGGATAAAGCTGTTGATATAGCTAAAAGTATTGAGGGCTCTTGTGAGGATGTCAAATTTCTGGAAGAATCTCTTAACAAAACACTTATTTCAGGTGCAGTTGTGAATAAACCAATCCCTGCCACAGAAATTAAGAGAGGAAAGAATGTCGTTAGACCCAATTACCAAGTTTTTCAAACACGCAAAATTAGTGGTTACAGATGCGGGTCACCTAACCATGTCTCTACATTCAAGTTTTGTCCAGCTCTTGGACAACAGTGCAACAAATGTGGCAAAATGGGTCATTTCTCAAAGGCCTGCAGGGAAGGAAAAACTAATTCTGTTCGTTGTGTAGTTAGTGAAGATTTTGAAGGTTGTAACGATAACAAACATGAGGAGCAAAAAGAACTACTGTTAGGGCTGAAATGTGAGCAGCATGACAAGGTTTCTGTAATAGTTGATCCTAAAATTGAAGTGTGGATTGATGAAATTCCTGTCGAACTTTTAGTAGACACAGGGGCTCGCATCACCATTATTGATCACAACAAATATACACAATTTTGGAGCACACAACCTCTGCTGCCTCCTGATGTCATAACCGTGGTGTTTGAAGGTAGCAAAGTAGATTTAGTCGGCTATTTCTGGACCACTCTCAAACTATCACATTCTGTTATCAAAGGGAAAGTATATGTAGCACGCAAAGGCATAAATGTCTTAGGTTTAATTCATCAAGCACAATTTAACGATTAGACCTGGTTCCAATTTTCCGGTTACCATTGAAGGGCCTGATTCACAGAACTAACTTACGCCAAAAACGTAAAGTTAGTACTTTTTGGTATTCACAGAATACACTTACTCATTTTGGTATTCACAGAATGAACTTACTCATTTTGATATTCACAGAATGAACTTACTCATTTTGGTATTCACAGAATGAACTTACTCATTTTGGTATTCACAGAATGAACTTACTCATCCTAACTTTATGTCCGCACTCGGGCCGGAGTTTACGGCCGGGCGGCGGAGACTCCGGCCCAATGGCGGAATCTCCGCCTCCGGGCCGGAAACTCCGACTCCGGGCCGGAAACCCCGACTCCGGGCCGGAAAAACAGCATTTTGGCCATTTGAGCATTTCAAGTGCCTACCATCCTCCACCATGCTCCAGCTGAAGTCAATTAAGACTAACTGCAAAACCACCACCACATAAAAGCAGCACACATTCAAGGACCAGGTTTGGCCACAGAGAGTTCCTGTTTGCTTTGCTGTTCATCGCTACTGCAAAATGTACACACTGAGGAGGAAGAAGAACTTCACAACTGAGGAGACCACCATGATTGTGGAGTTCATTGTGAGGCACCACAAACGCCTACATGGTCTTCCACCTTACAGCACCATTGGCAGACAGAAGGCAGCTCTCTGGCAGCAGTTAGCCACTGCTGTCACAGCATTGGGGGAGGATGTGCGCACAGTCCGTGAAATAAAGAGGAAGTGGCAGGATGAAAAGAAGAGTGCGAAGGAGAAGTACTCCAGGATCGAGTTAAACAGAGTTCTCCCTGCCTCACAATCTGGACCCCGCCTCTGTCTCACACCACTAGAGGAGGATATCATCACTACAATCAGCCCCCACATGCTCCATGGGCTGCCTGTGAGTGTTGTCCACAATGTGGCACCAGGTAAATGGGATGACAAGAACAAGTATACAAAATGTATGTCTGTGTCGCACTGCCATTGTGAGTAAGGAAGTTGTCCAAAGTTCATATACAAATATAGTCAGTCAGAGGCTCATGTGTTTCCCTCTGTACCACAAGTTCCAGAATCCTTTGTATTAGAAATGGCAAATCCCTTTCACACTATTAAATACAAAGACCCAGTACTGATGCCGTATATACCTAACACCGTTAAGTAGCAATTGTCAAAGTGCCCCTTCCACTTATCCAGATGCGGCTGGGTCAGTCAAGAACGTAAGAGGGTGGGGGTGCGGTGCAGAGGCAAATCAACAGACAACGGAATAGAGAAAATAACTATAAAATATCCTAAAAACAACTCACCTTGGGCCTGCCAAAATCACAAAACTGAAGGTGAGAGAATCCTTATTTCAAAATATTTCATTCCCATATCCCATTGTTTAATTCCCACCCTGCCACGCCATCACATCACCAACACCCCACTGCTCCTACTTGCACCGGCTGTGGCACTACTTCACAATACTGTTAGCATGCAGAAGATATGAGGAAATGCCTGACAAGTTCCACATGTACATTTTCCATGTGTTGATTTTTCTCTCTTCTCACCCATTGACACATTCAGCCAGAGTACAGACAACCACAGTAGCAGAGATCCCTGCATCTTCTGGGAGGAAACATCATCCAGAGCAACGTAGAGCACACTCACCAACTGGTAAGTCAAACTTGTCAGGAGATGGTCAAAATGCACACATAGGCAGCAGACAACAGAGGGAGATACATAGTGTCTGCATCTCAAAGCAACCGGAGCGGAAAAACTAGCCTTACAACTATTCGAATTCTCAAAGGACATTTACCTTTACCAAACTATATCTGTGAATAGCAAAAGACAAAATATAACATATCTAGGCTCATCATATCATTGTGTTTTCAGAACATTACATGTATTCCACCAACAGTTCCAGGCCTGGGAACTCGATCGTGGAATCGAGTGCCAGAGCAAGTCTAAATGTATCCACCTCTAGATTGCAATTATTTTTGTAGACTAAATCAAAAATTCAATGAGAACATTTATGACAATGATGATCAAGAAGTGAGATTCAAATATCAGGATTGAGAATGTGTCCACTGTCCAACTTAGAATGTTTCTCTTCCATACATGAATTTGTCAAGTCCAACCAGCTGGTCATAGATGTCATAATTGTATGGTATGTCTTTTGGTCCATTAACATGATAGTGGACCTTACTTCAGGAAGTGTTGTTGTGTCAATTTGATAGACGTTGCTACTAGGCAGTGGGGCCATAATAAGTCGAATGTGGGATCACTCATGATAATTTGTGGTAGACACTTCTGCAACAGTAGGGCCCACACTGCTTGTGCTCATCCTTTGTGCCTCAAATTGAGTGCATTACATGTGGCAGCCGAAATGTAAAGTTGCAAACACACTTATCACTGTAGGTCCAATGATGTCCTCCCAGAGTCCAAGACCCACATTGACTTCTGATACAAGGTTGGCTGTGACATCTGGTCAGGGACCACACACTGGGCAGGTGCAGGGCCATGGTAAGTAAACCCAGGAACAATGAACCTGAATGCTTATGCCCATGAAATGTGCCTTTAATCTCTGCTGTATGTTGTATGTGTTTCACATAACTGTTGTCCTGCATCACAATATGCCTACATATGGCATTGAACCATATACCAGATCACACCATAGTGGCTACTGAAAGGATGTCACAAAACATATGACAAGTGAGTGTAGAATGGACATAAAAATAGTATATAGTGTCACATTAAGTGTACTAGACACAACTGGATCGTAATTCAATGATATGAAAACTCCCTAGCAGAATTCCAAAGGACAAAACAATTTGAAATTGGTGTGGATGATGCTCGCACTGATGCCAGTTCTGTACGTTTGTGATGGATGTATGGGCTGCCAAGGTGAATCTTCAGGAAGTCACATTTCAAAATCCCTTGGCTGAAAGGCCCAAACCAAATCCAGTGTAGCCGTCAACTATTAAATATTCACAACTTACCCACAATGTGGTATCCTAGTCAAATGTTGCACTCTGCTTGCCTCCTCTTCTACTGTATCCACCTATATAAGTGAGTGTATGATATATGAGGTAAGGATGTCTGCAGTACAAGACATCATCCGTTGTCAGCTTAGTTCTACCATGATGTATGAAATGGATAATGGGAACAGAGGACACTCCAAGGATGACCATAACAAATGTGTGATCTCTCAATCCAAAATGAGCTTAGTGACTCCATTGTCAGGGAAGCACAAATGACACACAAAAGGTACCTGACTATTGCACATCTCACATATGAACTCTGCAATGCAATGTTTGAACTGATGTGCAAATGTGAAACTGGTCAGCCTGTGGATGTACACTCCTTCCAACTTGTCAACAGACAACATCATACTCATGAGACATATTAGTCTTAACGGTGAAGGTGTAAGCAATGTAATGCGGTGGCGTCCTGATCATTTCTCCCCTTCCTTCCTATATCAGTAACCTTCTCATATACGTTTGTCTGTTGATGTGCCATCTCATTGATGTCAGTGCTGTGTGGAGGTACAGCTGCCAATTGCTGCATGTGAGCAGGGGCCCACATGTAAAGTCCATGAGGTACACATGCTGCACATTGTCCAGGAATATCCTATCAATGGTCAGTGAGAATGACATGTACATGTTAGCTCATAGCTACCATCTGGTGTACTGAAATATGGATATGTATGTCTCATCACAGCTGCTGACAGGATGAGACCAGTGCAGCGTAGAACACCATCCCGGGGAATGGATGACATCCTGGCTGCAGCAGTGAAACCCTCTTGCACATGTACATCAGGTAAATGTGGTGTGAAGTGTTTCCCTATCAAAACCATGACAAACATCAAAATCCCCTTCTGCATAGAACCTGCAGTTGTTGTTGACATGATTCATCCATATCATGTGTCACATGTGCCTGTTTGTAAATTTGTAATGCAGATGATTGACATTGGTGTCACTTCCCTCTACAGCTGCTGGATCGGGGAACGCTTCGTCAACAGTACCTATGAGGAGCATGGTTCAGCAGCTGACTTCAGGGGAGATTGCAGAAGGACACAAAGCTGTGGATGGAGCTGGAAAGTTTGCTTTATCAGTGTACATCTCCGTTTCACCCCTCAGTGCTATTGTGTGAGCTGTCACTTGTAGGGGGTACCCAAACCAGGTCACATGTGCGTCATCTGTTGATGCAAAGTACAGTAGAACCAACCCTTGTGTTGCACCACATCTCATACTAGGTCAATTACTTATCCTGTTGCAACCTCTGTGTTCCAGGTGATGGTGACGATGAGGAGGATGGACCTTCCACCAGTGTTGGGCGGCGGGCAATCAGAGGTGAAAATCCACTGCTCCTACAGGCAGTGATGTCAGCTGCAAGTACTGTGCAAGAGGAGGAGGAGGAGGAAGTACCTAGGGATGATGAAGTATCGGACGATAGTGACTGTCTGTTCATCCCCTCAGAGGATGAAGAATCTGATGCCATGGACAGTAATTTTCCCACATCGCCCACATTTAGCAAGGCCTCACACCCTCTGCCCAGCAAAGTGTGTCAGCCTCCTCCAATGAAAAAGATTGCCTGTCCACACCATAGAGATAACCAGCCACAGCTCACCCACACACCAACACAGACCTCACTCCCTCACAGCCCTCACATCCGGGACAGACATGGTGGTTCCCCTACACATTCCTCCCCGTACAGTGTATCCCAGGCATCATCTTCACCATCTGAGGGAAGTACCAACCCTGTTGTGGTGCAGGTATCCCCAGGGCACCATTCTCCTGTCCACAGGCTTCCACATGCCAACACCCCCCCTGCTGTTGGACCTGGCGGTCTCATCCATGGCCGACCCCTGCAGAGAGGGCGTGCACATGGCCGTGGTGGCCAGTGGGAGCAGGACTTCTTCAGACAGCAGACAGATGTGAGGCAGGACATTCGTGCCATAGGGGCCACCCTGTCAGACATGTCTGAGGCCCTGCGCCAATTCCCTCAGGTGGTAGACAGACAGACCCATGTTTTGGATAGGTTGGATAGAACTTGGCAAGACATGTCCAAGAATATCAGGGACATGATATCTTTCCAAAGGGAAGAGAGTTTAAGACACCATGCCTTGGCCATGAAGATGATGGACGGCATGATGAAAGTGATCCAAAGTCTCCCTTCACGGTCATCGCAGGGAGGGGAACTATCACATCTGCCTGCAGCACATCACACCCACACACCTGTACCACAAACTGCACAGGACCACAGCAATGGTACCCACCCACCACCGCCCCCATCCAGGCACTCCCCCACCTGCACATCCACCCCCACCCCCTGAACAGGCACTACCACCACCTGCACAACATCCCCCTGTCCATGCACATACACCAAGTGTACATACACAATCCGCCCCTGCACATGAACTGCACCCTGTACAGGCACATGCACGAGACCAACCTGCACCTCGGCGTCAACCCAGACTTAATCCCTCACAGCGTTCATCACCCCCGAAATTGCGAAGTCACAAGCACGATCCCCATTGATCACATCCCAGGAACTTTTTAACCAGTGTGAATGTGTCACTAAAAATAAATCTGTTCCCAAGTCAAAACTCTGTGGCGTATCATGTCCTGATAGGCTAATGATCACCAAGTTAGTTGGCGTAGAGATGAGAGGATGTATGTGTGTGTGTGACACATGTACAAGTGTAACCCCATCATTGCAGCAAGCCGTCATGTGCTGGAGCAGATGACTACCAAAATACATGGGCATATTTTGTACAAGACATTCACAATGAAGCCAAACAAGATAGAGAAAGTACGAATCAAAATAAGTTTTTATGTAAAAAATATGTGGGGTTAGAAAAACAACAACAGTCCGTCTGGAAGGGAGAATGGAAAACAAATGATGTCCTTACTGCAGAAGGAGAAGGGAACTTGGATTGGGGTGGGGCAACATAAATATAACACGTCAGGGAGCGTCAGGGAAACCAGTCTATTTACAAGGGGAAAAGTAAATCATTGTCCACAAAGAAAAATCTGTCCAACTGTTCAAGTGTCCTTCGGGTCATCCTCTAGGACCACAATGTCCAGATCCTCTGAGTCCCATGCATGCTCCTGGCTGGCCGGTGCATGGACAGGCACCACACGGGGTCGGAACACACGAGGAGTAGGGGGGGGAAAGAGTGTGGGGCAACGGACAGGGGGAGACATTGACGGTGGTGTGGGAGGGATGTTGGGACACAACAGACGACATGGCTGCACTCAGGGAATTGAAACTGGCAGTGAGGGTGGCCAGAGCTCTTACCATTTCCTCTCGCATCATGTGCACCTCTAGACACAATTGCAGCAAGATGCGAGAGGACATGTCTGGCTGAGCCTCACATGCCCACATCAAGTCATCTGGTACAGCCACAGACGGAACAACACAGGGAGGGTTTTGGGTCGCACGTGGGAGGTGTGGTGCCTCAGGTTCGGAGCCAATGTGGGAGTCGACCTGGCAGCTACGATGAGGGGGACAGATTGCAGAGGTTGCAGCTGGAGGCCCCGATGGAATGGGGGCCTCTAGAGTTAGGGAGGGGCTGAAGGCAGGCCCAGGTTGAGTAGTGGCCTGCCCCGGGGACACCTCGGCAATACTCCTAGGTGAATGGTCCGTGGGAGAGTGGCTCTCTACCTCCCCCTGGCCAGAGGTGTCCAGTTCATCACCCCCCCCTTCAATGTACTCAGCCTCCACCCGGTCCGTAGCACCAGAGTTGTCATCCTGGTCAGTCCGGGTGGGCGCAATCCCCATGCCTCCTGATGTTGAGGGTTCCGCCTCATCGTCCTCTTCCTCAGTACTGGAAAGAGGTCATAGCCGCCGGCGCACCACAGATGTCCTGCTCCGAACCCGGTCCTCTTAGCTAGCAGAGTCCACTAAAATTTGAGACAAATTATTATGTAGTTGGTGTACACGTCAGGACAAGACACATATCAAGATGAGCCAAGGTCAGACTTTGTTCTCCTCTGATCACACTATTGAGTTGTCAGTGTTTATGAGCTTAAATTACGTGCATGTTCAATGTCATCTCCTGATTTGAGTCTGACATGGACATCTCACAAGATTATTGTTGGTTTGCACGTCTGTACTGCCATCCCTCAGCTATGGCATTCTTGTGACCTGTGTGTCCTGTCACTGCTACATGGGCAGGTTCCACAACCCAGTCCACAAAAGAAGATCAGAGAGAGTCCAGATGAAATTGGAAAGGGCCTGTGATATGGAGTGTCTGCACTTTCACGTCTGGACAAATGTTATCTGCTGTGTAGCATTGGATGGGACAACACAAAGGCCGAATGGGGGTAACACATCCATATAGGGTCCGGCCAATTAGGTTTGCTAAGTTGTGAGTCTAAGCTTTTGATATCCTCTCACAACAGCTGACAATCCAGTGCCACATATTGGCTGTGGAGGCTGAGCAGGTAGTGCTGTGCACTGGTGAACAGTAGTGGCTCGTTGTTACAGCTACCTGAACATGAAAAATGGCATACAAGCTACTGTGGACACACTTGGCAACATTTGAAACACTAATGATTGTGGCAAGGGTCTCAAAGTCTGTCTTGACTCCATGGCACATGATGATCTGTCTCAATCCGAACCCAAACTCTCCGAAAGCAATGTAAGTCACAGCATCCAATTCCCATTGGCCTCACATACACACACTGGACAGTGTCTGTACCATTCCTCATCCAATGCACACATCAGTTATGATTCCCTTGGTCCACTGTTAGTGGTGCTGGCAGTGCATATTTCATTAGTAATGCAACTGTGTGTCTCAAATCCCCAGTTTTCATGATGACACTACAACTCCCAGAATGCACTCTGCCCTGTACAGATAATGCACAAAAGTGAGCTTTTTGCTTCATGATGACTGCTGCATAGACACAGAATAGGTGACTGGAGGCATGGGACACAGAATGGTACCGCTCTGTCTGCACTCGCATCATACTTCAAGACACATTTTGCCTATAATGCACTTACCAGGGCTCTGCTGCTCTTGCTCCTCCAGCTGAGCATGGAGGGTCGGAAGAGCTGCACGCAGGACCCTCCTGTACCGTGGCGAGAGGCGAGGACGATGCACATGGTGCTGGGAAGACTGGCCCAGTAGCTCTTCAGCCTTGATCCGGGCCCAGCGTTTCAGGTCCTCCCAGCGCTCGCGGCATGCCCTCGCATTCCTGGTGTGAGCGCCCACTGTACTGCAGTGCTCACCAATTCTGGCCCATAATCTGGCAACCGCTGCATTGCTCAGCTGTTCCTCTGGCCCCCATATAGCTGAGGATATTTCAGTATCACCCCTCAGCTAGGATCTCTAATTCCCTTTCACTGAAAGGGGGTGCTTTCTCTTCATAACCCTCAGCCATTTTGGGGGAAATAAGGTTGATGAGAGCAGCAGGATGTCAGAGGATCTGATCTGTGAGAGAGGATGACTCAGAATGAACACAAAATGGCTGTCAACAACTTCCTGTGATGTATTTCCTGCCTCCCACTTCCTGTATGTAATTTCCTGTCTGAAATTATGGGTTCCGGTTACTTTTCGGAGTTTACGGCCCGAAAACGTACGTTCCGCATACGGAGAGTACTCTGCGCATGCGCGGAGTACGTTCCGCATGCGTAGAGTACTCTGCGCATGCGCGGAGTACGCTACGCATGCGCGGAATACGCTACTGTGCCGGAATGTGCGAAATCGACCAGGAACCCATTTTTTCATACAAGAAGTGACAGACAGGTAGTGGGAGACAGGAAATACATCACAGGAAGTAGTTGTCAGCCATTTTGTGTTCATTCTGATTCATCCACAATCACAGAACAAATCCACTGCCATCCTGTTATTCTGTAGCAGAGAAACCTGAAATAACAGTGTAAGATTAATTCATAGACATGAAACACAAGGGGGAACAGACCATGTATTGAGATTTGGGCTGGGACAAGGGGGGGGCCTGGCACAACATCACCCCCCAGTTTACTTTTCAACTGCATTGCATTATGGTACATGTAGTCCATATTTAGTGATCAACACAAGAGTTGGCTGTTGTGTTACAGTGTATTAGGGGGTAGCAGTGCTGTGCATCCCAGACACATAGTGGCAGATTCAGCCACAACATCATCACTCACGTAGTGGGCCCGACATTATTGGTGTATGTAACTCGTTTGGGGCCCAAATATCAAAAATGCTATTGTTATGCACTTGTTAGCCACAGACACCCATTGTCAAAAGGTACGGGAGGGTCTCTCAGAACATGTACATCTCATCCTCAGATTCAATTAAATCCTTGGGAAATCCACTACACTGATTGCTGACATTGGCACATGACCTGATGCACGGTCAATATTTTGACTCATGTCAACAGTTGTGGTTGACATACAGTTAGTGTGGTTTGCAAATATCCATTTTTCATCATTGACAACAGACAGCAAACCACATTTTGTCCATGACACAACAGGTTGCTCACGTGAAAAATGTGGCAACCAGCTGATCACGGACTTGCATACCCGGACCTCGGTTATGTGCAATGGCCCGGTTGCCCGGATTCAGAGCTAGCCGAGGTTCAAGAGGTATGTGTAAGCCATGCGTTAAAGCGATATTGTGCAAGACACAACAGGCCATAATGATCTTGCACACAACTTCAGGGGAGTACGTCAGCACACCCCCTGTACGGCTGAGACATCTGAAGCGCGTCTTCAACAGGCCAAAAGTGTGCTCTATGATGGCTCGAGTTCGTATGTGTGCCCGATTGTACCTACGCTGAGGTACAGTGGTTGGATGTCTGTAAGGTGTAAGGAGTTGAGGGGAGAGTGCATACCCAGCATCGCCTGAGGAGGGAAGATAGGGCAATAGGTTACATTTCCATCTAAAATTTGAACAGAACATGATCTTTACTCAGTACATGCAGTGTCTGTTATGACCATGTATGTGTCTTGGTGTTTCTTATTGTAGAATGGTTGTTGATATAAGGTGGCATTCATTCATTACTGGGCTTCTTGACAGGCCCCTTGCACCACCAATGCGTCACTTTTCATATGTGAGAAAGTGACGTACCGGCAGCGCAAGGGGCATGTGAATTAGCCCTTTCATAAGCACACATCACTCTTTTTCAGTGCTTGGTACTTACCCAGTAACCACATGTTGCCAAATTCTCCCGCAGCCATACGCCGGGCAAGAGGTGACATGCGGAATACGAAGCTGTCATGGGTACTGCCTGGGAACGCTGCATGCACATCTATGAATCTCCCACTGGCATCACAGACAGCCTGCACATTGATGGAATACCATTGGTGTATGTTGCAGTATATGTGTGCAATGCGGCGGGGTGGCTGAAGAGCCACATGGGTACAGTCAATTGCACCCAGCACACGTGGGAAGCGGGAGATGGGGAAAAAATCCCTAGCTGCCCTTTGTCTGCTGGCCAGTGTATGGGGCATGCCTATGTGAAGGTGGGCTCTAGAATTGATGCAGCTCAGTACCTGATGCAAGCACCGCGACTGGCTAGCCTGGGAGATGCCCACGACATCACTGGTGACCCTTTGGAATGATCCCATCGCAAAAAAATGGAGAGTAGAAAGGACCTTCAGATAGGCTGGAATGGCATGGGAGTAGCAGGTAGCAGAGTCAAGTTCCTCCTCCCAATCACATACCATCTCCAAGATGACTTCTGGAGGGAAGCGGTATCTGACCCTTACATCTTGGGTGGACATCCCTAATATGTTGATCCTCTGTCTGAAGATCCTCTCTCTTCTCCTCCTCCGCATGGCAAGGGGCAGAGCAACAAATACATTCAGCGACATGTTGAAAGTGTTTCTGTGTGTCTGCTCTGCTTTCATATGTGCTGCATGGCTGGGATTGGCTGCAGTGTGTCAGCTGATGCATCATGGGGGATGGTAGACACTTGGACAGGTGTTTAGCATTGAGGTAATGCTCAAACGGCCAAAATGCGGATATTCCGACCTGGAAGCGGAGTTTCCGGGCCGGAAGCGGAGATTCCGGGCCGGAGGCGGTGAGTCCGCCATTGTGCCGGAGTCTCCGCCGCTGGGCCGTAAACTCCGGCCCGAGTGCGGACATAAAGTTAGGATGAGTAAGTTCATTCTGTGAATACCAAAATGAGTTAGGGGTCGATTACGATGGCGGGCGGGCGGACATAGTCCGCCCGCCATCGCAGTGGCAAAAGGGACCGCCCGCCATAGGTGCGGCGGTCCCGCTATATGAATTAGGATGCGCCCGCCACACTGGCGGGCGCATCCCGTATTTTTACATTGCGGCGGGCGGTGCTGCAAGCAGCACCCGCCGCAATGAAAAATACATGTTGTGCATCTGCATGTACAACGTGGCAGGCACTGTGCGGTGCCTGCCACCTTGTACATGGAGATGCATGGGTGTAACAGGTACCCCCCATGTGCATCCCCCACCCCCCCAACACTCTGGGAACCCGCAACGGGCCCCCGAAGGCATTCTCCGCCTGTCTTCTTGCGGCGGGATCTCCGCCGCAGAAGACAGGCATCGTGATGCATACGGCGGTGCCTGCACGGCACCGCGACCATTGGCCCATTGTACCGTGTCCCGCAAGGCGGGCGGAAATGGACCACCTTGCGGGACCACGGCGGATGGTATTTCCGTCCGCCGCAGTGCCATTCCCATTCCCACCGCCATCCTGATTTGGCGGTGGGAATATTCAGGTGGATGGCGGGCGGATCGCCCCCGCCGGGCCGGCGGTGACTACCGCCCGGCCCGGCGGGGGCAATCCGCCCGCCATCGTGATCGGCCCCTAAGTTCATTCTGTGAATACCAAAATGAGTAAGTTCATTCTGTGAATACCAAAATGAGTAAGTTCATTCTGTGAATACCAAAATGAGTAAGTGTATTCTGTGAATACCAAAAAATACTAACTTTACGTTTTTGACGTAAGTTAGTTCTGTGAATCAGGCCCGAAAAGTGTAATATCAAGTGTGGTACTAACTTGGAAAATAATTGGGAAAGCAAGTTTCAACAACTTTTTCAAGAAAAACTAGGGAAGATAACTGACTTTGTCTACACCATAAAAGTTAAACACGACGTGCCACCCGTTAAACACAAATTGCGCAATATTCCCCTGAGTGTTAGAAAGGAATTATCAGACATGTTGAAGAATTTATATGACCAAGGGGTCATCGAAAAAGTAGAAGGTACTTTATGGTTATCACCCAACGTATTAGCCAAGAAAAAGTCAGGTGAACTGAGAATGTGTGTGGAATTAAGAAGTGTCAATGAGGCTATCTGGGTGGATAACTTTCCCCTACCCAGAATAGAAGATTTGATCACAAAAATCGGTCACTCTAGCTGGTTTACAAAATTAGATCTTAGATCTGCGTACCATCAAGTCGTCTTGGATGAAAACTCCTGTCACTTGACAGCCTTCGTCACTCCAGAAGGTACCTTCCAATTCTGCAGAATGCCATTTGGCATTGCCTCTGCAGCAGTGGTCTTTCAAAGACTAATGTCCACAATGTTTCAAGATTTCTTACAAGTAGCCGTTTTCCAAGACGATATTTTAGTATTTACAAAAACAGAATCGGAGCATGACACAGTATTATATAATGTCCTCAATGTACTTGAATCCAGAGGGGTGACCTTACGGAAAGATAAATGCATCTTTAAAACTAGAGAAATTGAGTACTTGGGTCATGTTTTTTCCGATTAAGGCGTGAAACCAAAACCATGCCTTGTAAAATGCATAGTAGACGCACCTGCCTCATAAAACAAAGAACAATTGCTCTCATTTCTCGGTTTATGCGAATTTTACGCTAAATTCTTAAAGAACTTCGCTAACCTGACAGAATGCTTTAGAGCACTTTTTTTAAAAATGCTGATTTTATTTGGTCTGACACTTGTGAACGTACCTTCACAATCATCGAGAATGAGATTGTAAATGCTCCTGCTTTGCAACCATTTGTAGAGGGCAGAACCTCTGTGGTGACAGTTGACGCATGTGAATATGGCCTCGGTGCAGTTCTTTCCCAACATGAAAAGGGTCATGATTTTACTGTAGGATTTGCCTCCAGAACTCTAAGACCAGCAGAACGCAAATACTCTGTGATCGAAAAAGAACTTTTGGCATGTGTATGGAGTGTTGAAAAATTCAAGGCATATCTGTGGGTAGACCTTTTGTATTAAAAAACGATCATTGTCCCCTAGTGAATATTCTTTCTGGGAAAAAAAATAAACGCACCACAGCTAGAATTTCCAGATTAGCTGCAAAATTACTGGAATATACATTCACAATTGAGTACATACCAGGTGGGAAGAATTCCCGAGCTGACTGCTTGTCCAGACTTCCCATTGAAGAATCTGAAAATTTGGAATGGGAATCTGAAATTGAGGAATGTTTTATTGCCTATGTAGGTGATGTCAGTGTTTGTGATACAAATGAAGATTGGATTAGTGAAACTGAAAAAGACCCCACTTTAAGTCAAGTATTTGCATTAGTGAAGTCAGGCTGGCCCAAAGAAAAAGAATTGTATTATGATCTACAAATGTTCTGGAAAATTTCAGAAGAATTGTCCATTGAAAATAACACTTTAGTGCGTGGTGACAAACTCATTGCACCTTTGTGTTTTCGACAACGCATAATAGATTTAGCATACTGTGGTCATCTAGGTTCCACGTTAACCAAAAGAAAGGTAAGAGAAAGATTCTGGTGGCCACGGATGGACAGTGAAATTGAGGAATTTGTATCCAAGTGCACAAAATGTAGATCCAGTGATAAAGACTTGGTCACAGAACAGCAAATTGAATCTACCATTTGGTGCCCACAAAAGCCTGGCAATGTGTTGGGATAGACTTTTTGGGTCCGTACCAAATCTTACCCTATAGTATGAGATATTTTATAGTGATGGTGGATCATCTTTCTAGATGGGTTGAGGTGGAACCAGTTTCTGAACCAACCACCAAAAAGGTTATTGAGTGCTTTCAAAAAGTGTTTGCTAGAGAAGGTCTACCGAGAGAAATCTTAACTGACAATGGAGTCCAGTTTGTATCAACAGAAATGATCTCATTTTAAAAAAATTGTGCCATAAGACATTTGAGAACACCACTCTACCATCCACAGAGTAATGGAAAAGTGGAGCGCTTCGACAAAGTCTTAGTAGAGTGCATACAAGCTTCCTTAAGAAGCAATATGAATGTAACCAAATCTATACAAGAGTTGATCTGGTTTTATCGTACCACACCCCACTCAGTAACAGGGAAGTCCCCATTTGAATTGATGAGAGGAAGGGAAGCAGCCACAGAATTGTGTCCGTACTGGGTCACCCAATTGGTTTCTAAGCAAGGGGGCATTGCAGATTGGTGGAAAGTGGCTGAGAATAATTCCAGGTTCGCCAACTTAAAAAGGGCGAACAAAATGAGCTCTAGTCCAAAAAAAGAGTGCAGATTAAAAGTAGGAGACTGGGTGCGTGTCAAAACTATCTGATGGGAATTGGTGGAACATTTCTCGTGTAGCCTTGACTTCACACAATAATTTTACACATGAGAATTTGAAGAAAAATGTACATTTTGGCAAAACTGTTGAAGTTGTAAGGAAAAGTACTTGTGAGAAAACTGTGCCAAAGAAATGGAATGATTATGTTACTTACTAGTTTTTTTGGGTTTTTTTCTCTTCTTTTTTCTTTTTCCCCTTCTTTCCCCCTCTTCTCCCATCTTTTCTTCTTTCTATTCTTCTCATTTGTTTGGAGGGGGTATGGTGGGACTGTTACTGTTATTTCCACATCTCCTGTATTATTTGAACTCCTTCAAAAAAGGGAGATGTGTGGTGATGTAAGCATTAGAAGGTTAGCCTGAGAACCCTGTGAGGTCACTGGAAGACTCGGGCTCTACGGGTCAGTTACTCTGGGGCCCCTTTGTAGCAGGACGTATGAAGATTGAATAAAGTCTGCCGTTTCTACCACACCTGCGTGGACCCCATCTTTACAGATGTGTGATAGGTATTACCAAAAAAATCAGAAAAAAATGATGATTGGGCTTTTTCATGTCATTAGCACTACTTGGCTCCATGGCACATGTAACACTATCAGTCAGTCCTGGCGTTTTATCTGGCAGCTCTTTGTATGTATTCTTAGGCTTGAAATACCATATTTAGAAAAGTCGAACTCCAAAGTCCTAGAAAGCATAGGGCTGTGGGCAAAAAGTGTGTACTGTTTGAAGGTGGGGCGGCTAGAAGCTATAAACATATCAAACAGATGTGAACACAAGACCACAATTGGATGGAAAGGAAGTTCAAATACAGTGTTGCTATGTCATGTCACATCCTGTTCGTTCACCCTCCACTCCAAAACAGACCCATGTTTAAGTACAGTACATCTGACAAACCCACTACTACACAAACAGTAAGCTGCACACAGAGACCAACCGAAACAAAGCATAGTTTGGCCATTTTCCAATAATTCAGCATCAATGATATTCAGACATAAACATTGGCTTCAGAAGACCTTTATTGGTTTTTGTTTTCACCCTGCTTTGTGTACCTGGTAGTTGTGTATTATTTTGATTTGAACACAATATGCATTCAGAAATATAAATCTACATTTAAAAGCGTGCTTCTGAAACTGAAGGTAGCGAAACTTGTAGAGCAAGGTTCTGGAGATGGGTGAACCACTGTAGGTTGGAGTTAGATGCCTAAGTCTGGCTCAGCTCGAGACCATCTTGGATACTCAAGCCCAAAGTTAACTGAGCTTTCATATGGCTTCTGCCTATCATTCACGCTCTAACCTCATACGCCAAGAACTAAAGACAACTCATTAACCTTTGATGTAAAAGGGGCGTGGCCAGGCTGGCGACCAAGATGGCCGCACGACGCTTAAGCTAAGCAAGCTGGTTCCCGCATTCTGGGATAAAAGCCTATCTGAGACTGTCCTTCCGCGCCCGAAGGGCATCCACCATACCCGGAGCGTGGCTGGCTCCCCTCCGGTTCATGAGTGCCAGCCCTGGAGCCGCAGCATGCCCGATCCTAGTTGGGGCCGCGTGGTGGGCCCAGTCTTTCCTTGGAGGCCCCGCGGAAACAGGGGCCGCGGGCGAGCCTGAGGCTGGGGCTGGGGCTATCAAGTCCCGCTGGGACCCGCCATCAGTTCCGGGCTGCGTTGCCATCCCGGGCTGCATTGCTTGGCTTCCGCACGACTGCAGACAACATTGATCTGCTGCTAAGGGCGAGGCGGGTCCCGGCGGCCCTGAGTGGCAGTGATCGGTGGGAGACTCGCTGGGCGAACCGGGACCTGCCTGGCCTGCCCGGCCTTGTTCCTGCCTGCTGCCATTGGCGGCCCGCTCCTGCAGCCTGCGGTGCTATGGCCCGGATTTGCCTGTAGGCCCTGGGAGTGGTGGGTGAGCTGCCATTGGGCCTGTGTTGGGTGTTTGGGTGGCGGACAGGAGGATACTCGGGCCCGTGGGCAGCCGCCCCCCTCCCTGTCCTGCTGTTGTAATGCTGTGCTCCGGGGGGGGCAAGGCGAGGCCTGACCTTCCCTTGGACTGCTAGCTTGCTGGGGCCCCCCCTTGCCTTACGGGGCACTCCTCACTCCACGACCTGGGCCTTGTTGGTCACATCGACTGGGTACCCATGCAGTGCTCCACGACATTTATTGCTTTGGCCCCCACAGCCTTATCGACTTGAGAGACTGCTATTGCTCCAATTAATTTACTGGCATAGTAAATAACTGCTGCAGTGCTACCTGCCTGCTGCGGGTATCGGCTGGCCGCAGCAAGTGTCACTAGCCTCAGCCCCATCAGCATGGGCTGCACAGACCCGAAACAGTGCAAGCTGCCATTCGAGCACGCCTGGGAGTGGGAGGAGGCGGCTACACCCAACAAGATGGCGGGGGCAACAGGTGGCCCCTTAGAACTCACACAACCCGCTATTATGGAGGCCCTGATTTCCAAAGTCCGGAAGGGGTTTAAGGCCATGAACACAAGATTTGATGCCCTTTCGGGCAGACTAGATGGTGTGGCTGAGCGCCTTGACCATCAGCAGGCCCAGATTGAGGGGGCAGAGGAGCATGTCTCAGTGTTGGAGGACGGGGCTGCCACCGTGTGGAGGCACCTGGAGAAGCTTGAGCGTCAGATCAAGACTGTAGCTTTGAAGAACGAGGACCTGGATGCCAGGTCGAGCTAAAATAACCTTCATATAATCGGCATTGCGGAATCCATGGGCACCGGTAAAATGGACCTATTTGTCGAAAACTTGCTGGTGGAGTTGTTTGGTCGTGAAGTGTTCTCTACCGCCTTCCTAGTAGAACGAGCACATTGGTCGCTGGGCCCTAGGCCCCCCCGGGGGTGACGCGTGCCCCTTCATAGTGCGACTACTCAACTTTAGAGATAGAGACACTACCCTTCGGTTGGTGCGTGAGCACGGTCAGGTCCAATATCAGGGTGCTACTGTCTCCTTCTATCCTGATTTCACCTAGATGGTTAAAGAAGCTCGTTGTAAGTTTGCTGATGTAAAGGCCTCACTCAGAGAGATGAGACTACGGTATGGCATGCTTTACCTAGCTCAACTACGCGTGATTGTACATGGGAAATCATGCAACTTTGAGGCTCCTGCAGATGCCCAGGCATTTTGCAAGAAACATGCTAAAGATCGTCAGAACACTCCCGGATGGTCCCCGACGCGACCCCCCCAGACCTGCAGGCCACGAACAGTTCAGATCTCTTCCCAGCGGACTAACTAACACTATTGTACGACGCTGTGGCCGATCTGGTCACGGGAGTCCGCCTCTCCAATCCAGGACGATAAATTCAGTTTAAATCTGCTCCTGGGGGCATTGTCACGAAGGCTATGCTAGGCTGCGACTCCCTCATAGAGACTTCCCCGGGTGGTGGGACCGTTTGGGCTGCCGTGATGACTGGCTGGACATTCCCTGTCACTTTGCCAGGCCTGTAATTCTAAAATGTTTCCTCACAAATCTCCTTAATTCCAATCTATAATTGTTGACGTGTTTACAATGGGAACCAGTTGTTGGTGTGTTGCCCACCCCTTATGGTGTACACCACTATGTTTATTGCTCTATTTGGGGTATTTTTTCTGTTTTGGTTATTGGTAGATTGTCTAGAGGTGTTGCTTTTGCCTGGAATGGGTGGGGGAGAAGGATGGAGATGGGTTGTTTTTTCTGTTCCTGAATGCACACTACATTGTGAGACTGTTCGTGAAGCTGCAATTCGTAGGTCCTATACAACTTCCTTAGGGTATGCGCATAGCTGATAATACTGCGGCCGGTGGTCTTGAGGTACCATTCATGACTTGGAACATAAGAGGCATTAACACTCCCCGCAAGGGCAAACAGGTGCTACAATACTTGGTCAGACACGGGGTTAAAGCTGCCTTTTTACAGGAGACGCACCTGTCCCTAGGGTCCCCCCGGCCTACGCTTCGACGTGGGGCCCCTGTAGGGTTTTTTCTAATTACGGCTCATACTCCCACGGAGTATGTATACTGATCCATTGCCTGGTCCCCTTCATTCTTATAGACCGTTTTTCTGATACTGAGGGGAGATATGTGGCTGTGGTCTGCCACTTAGCGGGCCAGTCTGTGCTGCAATTGAACATCTATACACCTAATGTAGATTCAAACGATTTCTTTCTAGCCTTGATGGAAATCCTTATAGGACGGATAATTACAGACCACATCATGATCGGGGGTGATTTCAATTTATGTTTCAACCCTGTGTTGGACTCATCGGCGGCTGCCCCGAGAGGTAAACCCTGTGCCACCCACATTCTGAGTGACATGTGTACTTTGTATTCTCTTAAAGATGCATGGTGCCAACAACACGCTCAGCTTCCGGGCCACACTTTCTACTCTGCCCCCCATAACACCTGGTTGTGCCTGGGATTATTGGTTCCTCTCCCTTTCAGCTCTTCCTTGGCTGGATGAAGTGAGGTGCCAACCCCGCACATTGTCGGATCATGCCCTGGTTTGTGCAGTCCTCAATGTCCCGCTCCCTGGTGGCGCGATGAGGGTGTGGCGCTTTCCCGGTCAGGCCCTCTTGGACTCAGCATTCCGCGAGGAACTCCGAACTGCCATAACAGACTATTTTGTTCTAAACAAAGGAACAGTGGCCACACCGGCCACCCTTTGGGAGGCCTTCAAGGCATACATTCGAGGCATGGCCATAGCTGAACAGGGAGGTATACTGCGTGATATACGACGCTCTCTAGAGCGCGTGGAGGCCACCCTTCGGCATATTGATTCTATGGCCTCGAAGGGTTTTGAGGATGACAAGATCCATCCCCGAGCTAAGGGAATGGAGGAATTTCGTGACCTTGCACACCACGAGGTGCAGATGCTTGGGAAGTATGCGAGGGCCCGCCGGTATGGCGAGGCAGTACGTTGGCAAAATTGCCTCACTCACAGCGGGGGAGTGATTACATTACAGAGCTTACACTTGAAGATGGTACATGAACCACAGATGGTGGCAAGATCCTGGCGGAACTGCTACGATATTACACTCAGCTCTACACCTCCAGGTACGTGGAGGATGGTAATGATCTAACAGATTATCTATCAGAGATTGCCGTGGTTTGGCTGTCCTCTACACAGCAACAATTCCTTAGCGAGCCAGTCTCAGTCAAAGAGATAATTTCTGCAATTGACCCACCTTCTTGCCTCCCGTTTGCTGGAACTATATATTAAATCCCTTGAAACTGGAATGCTTCCCCCCACGCTACGTGATCGTGGTCCTACTCAGTGGCGTATGACTGCCCGAGGTGGTCCCTGTGTTTGCTACCCCGTGGCGGCCGCACTGAAGAGCGGGGGGTACAGGCGATTCCTCTGATTGCCACCCCCCGACGGCAGCACTGAAGTGCAGAGGGGGGGGTCTGCTGGCAATTGCTGCCCCAAGACGGCAGGTAAGAGCTGATCAACCCCCCTTGCTATGCCACTGGTCCTTTTGTTAAAACCTGGCAAGGACCCACTGCATTGTCAGTCTTACAGGCCACTGCCTTTATTGAATTTCGATAATAAAATTCTGGCGAAGGTATTAGCCACTAGATTATCTCCTTCTAGAAACTATTATCTCACCACTTCAGTCAGGTTTCATCCCACACCAATCTACTTCCATAAATCTACGCACATTGTTTTCCGCAGTAAATTAGAACATCTTGTGATGTCCCTGCAGCTGTGGTTTGCGGAAAAGGCCATTGATTCACTCGAATGGCCTTTCCTGCAGGCAACACTGCAGAAACTTGGACTCCCAAACAGCTTTACAATCCTAATCAAGCTTCTTTATTCTCACCGAATGGCTCACATTCGTGGCAACAGTTAATTAACCTCTGCGTTCATACTGGCTAGGGGCATGAGACAGGGGTGCCCACTCTCCCCGCTCTTATTCATGGCGATGGACCCATTAGTCTGCCACCTACAAGAGAAGCACATTTGGCGCGGGCTACATTTTAATACCGGCCCGCTCTTACTATCACTTTACACAGATGATATCCTGCTTTTCATTCGACACCCTGCCACAAATTTGCACCCGATTATGCAGGAGATTCAAAGATTCGGACTGCATTGGAGACTTCAGATTAACTGGAGCAAGTCCAAACTATTTCCGTTGACAGCTGCTGCTTGGAAATTCCAATGTGTCTTCCCTCTGCAATGGCGCGCCAATAGGGTTAAGTATCTGGGTATTCACATCCATTGTGATAAGGAACAGGTCCTCTTCCTTAACTACAGCCCAGCTGTGGATAAATTAACAGTGGATTAAAATACCGTTATCAATAGCTGGGCGTATTGCAATAATTAAAATGGTTGTCCTGCCTAGATTTCTTTATTTGTTTCTCAATATACCCATTTCTCTCATTAATGCTTTCTTTGCCACTCTGAGGGGTCTAATGTTGCGGTTGACCAGGGCCGTCTAAAGGTCACGAGTTGGTGGGCGGGCGGGCGCTGATCCTTCCTTATGCATGGGGAGGCTTTGCTGTGCTCCATTTTCATATTTTTTATTTGGTAGCTCACTATCAATACGCATACCACTGGTAACACAGGGACGCTCGTCACCCTTATGACTGGGTCGATTGTGGCCTAGCCGGCTCTACACCCCAAAATGTCATCCTACTCACCGAACTACACTTTGACCCCAAGGACATTCAGCCACTTTCCACTACATGCTGGGCATGGTGCCAATAACAGTGTCTATTGGGAATGGAGCAGTTGTATTCATCTGCACTGCCACTTGCGGACAATCGCTGGCTCCCCCGATGTAGAATCCACTGATAAGCACACACTAAGCCAATATGCATTACATACTACTGAAGATTTGCATCCTGAGGGCCATGCTATCTCCTGGTCAGAAGATACCCGTTTTACTGATGCTACGCTGCTGGACAGGTTTATTATGCATCACATACAGAGTGCCTTAGGGGCTCACATCCCATGATACCCTATCGCTCCAGGTGATTTCACCCCTCTCACTGTCCTCATTGAGGATGATGCTGGTGAACACCTGGTCTCAAACCTGTATCACACCTGTCTTGACATGTTGCCCACCGCGGATAGCTGTCTGTTGGAAGCATGGACGGAAGACTTACAGCGCCCCTTGCCAGACGTCGTCTGGTTCTATTGTTGTTTACAGACCAAGTTGGTCTCCCTAAACACAGATACAAACGGCTGCATTTTAAAATCCTATGACGCACCTACATGAAACCCAGTCTCCAGGCTAGGATTGATCCCAATCGCTCATCGACCTGCCCCAATTGCAACACTACAGATGCAGACTTCTTATACTTGGCTTGGATGTGCCCCCATATAGGTTGTTACTGGATTGAGATTTTTGCACGTATATCCCAGATGGTGAAAAGGACAATGGCACCAGAACCCCTGCTGGCGTTACTGGGATATGTGCACAATGTCCCAAAGGAGGTCCGACGGTTTGTCACAATCGCACTCCTTGCAAAGCGTGAGATTGAAAAACATTGCGGAAGCGCCTGCCGCCCTACCATAGCGCAATGGCTTTAAAGTCTTGTCTTCTGTGACACAACTAGTGAACTATATGCTCAGATGCAACCACCAACGTCTCATCCTCGAGATATCTAGCCATACCTGCACACTTATTTACTCCACTCCAGCATGACTGTCCAATATTGACTCTGTGAGACCAGGAGTGGCCCGTGCAGGTAAGCATGGAGGGGCGGGTGGTGGGGACTCGACAAACGAAAAAGAGAGAAAATTAAATATTTATTTAATTTTCCCTCGTCATCATCTGTCGAGTCCCCCGCTTCACCGCTCTTACCTGTACGGGCCGCTCCTGTGTGAGACGAACATCTCCATATTACATAGATAATGCCAATGCCGCTATGGTAAGCTAGTGCAACTAGAACATGATGATGAGCATTGTTCCCCACCAGATCCACTGTGGTCGCTGCAATTCAAGTTATTCCACGATATTACATACTAGTTTGGCTCATGGCTATTCACTCCCAGATATCGGGTTGGACCTTACTGAATGTCATGTTTTCCCATTACTCTTGTATAATACACATGTGATTCTGCCTAATTTGTTATAATTACGATGTGTACGAATTATCACTAATGTGGTGCTCTTCATATATTAAAAATTTTAAATACAATGTTTAAAAAAAACCTTTGATGTAAAATGGGAGAGAGAAAAAGATAGCTGTCTAGTGGCTGAATTGCACAAAGTGGAAGTAGAAAACATGGGATAAATCCTGACTTGCCCAAAGTGTGTGATCCTGGGCATGTTTTTCCTTTTTCTTCATTATCTGATATGAAAGCATATGGAAATTCACGAGCTTAGGATGTGCCCTGCAGAAAAGCCTCTCCTGTTTGATTTAATAGATTATAAAGTTGCTCCATGTATAATAAGTGTTCAGGCCACTTATAGGGTCCTCATCACATGTGACTTGCCTCTTAGTTCACTAATAGCATTATAGTCAGGGCGGTGGGGCATTAATGTTTCTAAGTTCATGTTTGGAAACTATCTTTTCTGATAAATGGATTCTACTGCCATGTGGTAATCTGATGTACTAAGGTAAAACACTTCAGCATATTAAAGAATTCATTATTATTTTTACATTTTGAAATCTTGATCACATTTTGATGTTTGTTCATTGATTTACACCCCAAACATTTTCATGGCTCAACTTGTGCACGGGCTCTTACATGTGAGACCCTTGGCTCAGCTGTGGCTCTGCTCTCTGGTAATTTTTTGGCTTGCCCACCTCTAGAATGTTCTGAGAAACCAGTAGTGTACGATACTAGCCAGTGTGTGAATTTGGTTCTGATAAGTCCCTTTTGAAAGACTCACATTTGGTTTCCCTCTCTTCTAGAACTCTCAGTAGAGATTCCTATTCTCCTAATCTCCTTCCCTCTTTCCCTTCTTTGCTTCTCAATCTGGAGGGACGTCCACACAGTCTAATTTTGTCCAACACCATGGAACTCAGTGCTTGAAGGGATTTAAGTCCTCCTGGAGACTACCAGTTCTTTCACAGCAAGCTATCGACCTCATTCAAAACTCTCCTATCCCAGACAGCTCCAAGACTTATAAATCAGCCTAGGGAGCTTGTTGTAGTCGATGCTTGGAACAAAAAGAATATTAATTCCATGTTAGCAGATGCCACTTTTGTCCTTAACTTTTTATGCCACTTACCAACCAAGGACTTCAGTAAGGTGCGCTACCTGAATGTTATTGGACAGAGCTATTGAAATGAAACATTTTGTATGTTAGAAGACCATTGTTTGCAATATCATTTTTATGCATTACGTAATATGTTTATTTTTTTAGTTACAAATATATAGGAAAACATGTTAAATACTTACCATTTAATTACATTTATTTGGGGTTGTTGGGTTAACTGGGGATTGGTGGATAGTGTAGTACTAGAAATATTTAATTTGGGAATGCATTTAATTATATATTTAAAATTTAATATTTTATGTGTTATTTATTTATCATGATGCAGGGTTTGGCAGGGTTTGGGTAATTAGTGTTGTATGTTAAGAAAATATTAATTACATTAAATTAAATTATTAATGATGAATTATGTGATTAATGGAAATGTTTATTAACCAACATATTAATCTAAATGAATTCATTATGAAACTATTATATTAAATATTGCCATTCTTTTATTTATGTTTTGAAAATTGAAAAAATAAGAAAACAGATTTCCTTTTGTGGAGATGAAGGGTGGATGTATAATTGTTATAAAGAAAATTAATTTACATACCTACTGAGAGATTTAATTGTTAGTAAAATATGTTATATATTTGTTATTTAAATGCATTTATTTGGGGTTGTTGGGTTAGTTGGGGATTGGTGGATAGTGCATTACTAGAAATATTTAATTTGTGAATGCAATTAATTATATTATTAAAATTAAGTATCGTATTTGTTATTTTTTTCTCAGGTTACGGGGTTTGTTTGGGGTTTGGATAACTAGGGGCCGATTCCGATCTCGGTCGGAGGCGCACCCAATACCATTCGGTCGGGAAAAAAGCCATGCGAAAGCCTGTTTCCCGACCGAACCGTACGCGGGTCCGGCCGAGCGAGTACGATGCGACTCGCCGACCGACTCGTCCGGGCGACCCGACCGCTCCGACCGACTCGTACCCGGATCGTACCGCTCCGACCGACTCGGTCGGACCCGATTCGCACCGCGCAATGGAGACGTTTTCCGGCCGGGTAAGTACGATGCGCACCTCGACCGCTCCGACCGACTCGCGCCGTCCGACTCGAACTCGCTGTCGGAGCCGTACTTTGGGGGTCCGTGTCGGACCCCCTGTACGCGTACCCGTGCGAGGCGCACACAGGGGGACCCATGGGTCCCCCTACCTGTGCGTGTACGCCGCGAGCGCTCGCGGCGTACTCGCTGTAGGGGGCGCCCTTGTCCGCCTCGCACCCATTGAGGCAATGGGAGCCCGCGTACGCGTTGTACGACCGGCTCCCATTGAGTTCAATGGGAGTCCGACCGACTCGTGTCCGATAACATACGGACGCATCGGACTCGTTCGGTCGGACTGCACGGGTCCGATTCGGTCGGAAATCTCTCCGGGTCCGGCTCGGTCGGAGAAATTTCCGGCCCGAATCGGAATCGACCCCCTAGTGTTTTATGTTAATGAAATATCAACTAAATTAAACTGTTAAATATAAATTATGTGATTAATGTAAATGTTTATTAACCTACATATTAATCTAAATAAATAATAAGTACATTATGAAGTTATTATATTAAATATTGGCATTCTTTTATTTCTGTTTTGAAAATTGAAAAAATAAGAAAACAGACTATTTTTTGGGGAGATGAAGGGTGGTTATATTAGTGTTATAAAGAAAATTAACTTACATACCTACTGAGAGATTTAATTAATGATATTTATTTTTATTTTTAGGTACTATTCTAATTGTGAAAAAGTTTATTTAAAGAAAATATTTTGGGTTCAGTCCTCATATATATGGATGTATTATAGTGTTAGTAGGGATGGAGTCAGAATATCCAACCTCTTCAAAATATACTCTTTTTCCCAATGTTAGTAGAACTGGAATTAAAATAGTAAATCAGACTCCCCAAATATACGGACATTCCCCAGTGTTTGGAAGAATGGAGTAAGACTAGTATATCTGCACCCACTCCCCAAATATGCTATTTCCTGAATGTAAATTTACCTTTGAGATTAGCCCTATAAGAATGTTAGCATCAGTAGGGCCTATTCACAAAGGTAAATTTACATGTGTAGATTTACTCATGTATAAACTTCTACTGCACCTAATAGTTATGTTACACTTTTTCCAACTCACCATTCCCGAGTGCAAATTTACGACTAGGTGCAGACTCACATGTCTACATCCCTTAAAACTGGGGTTGGCGCATGTTAGAACAGGATTTAAAGGTGTAAAGCTACTACTAGTAACTCTTCACATGTAGCCGGAGGTCTCTGCTTTTGGAGTGGAGCTCTCTGTGATAATATATAAGGAAAAATAATAAATATTTAATAATTATTAAAACATTTTCATGCAAAATAAAAATGTAACCTAACTAAAGATAATTATTATGAACCTGGAACTAAAATAAAGTTAGAGCAAATCAACTCATTAACATGAAATGTTTGAAAAATAAATAAAATATATTCATTTAATTTATAATTATTATTTAAAATTGTTTTTTTTTAAATAGCACCCTATCTTTTTATATTTCATTATTATTTAGTGCTGCTTATTTGTTTAATTTTAATTAGTTTTAATGTTTTAATTAAAAGTGTAAATGTTTATTTTTTAATGTTTTATAAATAAAATATATGAATTTGATTTATAATTAATATGATATAAAATAACTTACTTAGAAAATACCACCTCGCTATCTTTTTTATATTTAGTTATTTTTTAGTATTTTTAAAAAATAATTGTTTCATTTTCATTAAATATTAATTTTTTTATTTAAACGTTTAAATAATTAATTTATGTATATATTAATTTATTTAATAGTAAATAAAATAATATTCAATTAAATATAACTTTTAACATTTAAATCGATCTATCTAAATTTAAATGTTAAATAAACTATTTTATTTAACATTATTTCCTATGGGTGTTCTTTTAAGTCCCTGCCTCCATTGTTTAGCATGGGAGTGTGTTGCAGTGCCTGAGAGTGGACATGTGTGCTGCTGGATGTATGCCAAAGCTGGTAGGTAGTGCATTTGCAACTGTTTTGGGTAATTTTTGGTTGTGCTAACTTTAAAAGTGTGTGAATAGCAGTGGCCTTTGGGGTGGGTGTTTGTATTTGCATGTACCTCTCTAAAACTCTCCTTTGCCCTCTCTGAGCCCCTTCAAAACCTTTCCTAATGCCCTCTCATTTAGTAGTAAGTATTCTTCATTATCCAACCATTCCCTGAGGTTCCTCCCACTTACTTCTAAAATGCATACCTACATGTGCAGAGACTTCAGCGACCTGAGCTAAGACCTTTGCATAGAAACAATTGGAGAGGTGAAGGCGGAGGTCTTCACATTTACCTTTGAGGAACTCCTTAGCACATAAAAGCCTCAGTGCTTAGAATGCTCTAGTAAAATTCCTAGGATGTATAGGGCGAGGCAGATAAGTGGTAATCAACGAAACACAGAACTTCAGTTAGCTCTTGTCAATGCTAGGTCATTGATTAAACATAAATATGAGATTGCTGATTTTATCATTGATAACAATTTGGATATCCTGTTTATCACGGAAACCTGGGCCGAGGAAACATCCGACCCAGATTTCATTATAGCAGCGCCTTGCGGTTATAAAGTCTTCAGGCATGATAGACTGGTAAAAAAGGTGGGGGCTTGGCAATAATTTATAGGAGCGAGCTTGTATCCCATTGCTCTACACTCACCTCTTCTGATTGCGAAGCTCTACTTTTTAAGATTAGCGTTTCAGAACATGAAACGTTTAAAGGATTATTAATCTATCGCCCACCAGGCTCTAAAGCTAGCTTTTAAATAATTTGCCTTTTTTGTTAGAGCTGGGTATACAATCAAGTTGCTTTACGATGCTGGGCGACATGAATTTTCATTTGGAAGCTCTTGCCGACAAAAAAACCCAGGAACTTCTTGATATTACAGCAGATTTAGGACTACAACAAATTATCAATGGTCCTACGCATCAAGCTGGACATACCCTGGATGGGCTGTTTACAAACAACCCAGCCATTTCATTCACAGCTGCCTTGCCCCTGATATGGTCCGATCATCACGCTGTGATTTTTCGTTATGACATACCTGGTGTCAAGGCAACAAATACAGCTAGTACCAAGCTCAGGAAGAGAGCATGGCATAATATTGATACAGGCGTACTGGAAAGTCATCTAGTGCAAAGCCTACCAGATTTAGGGTCGGACGCTGAAGGATCAGCGGGAGACTATACTTCCTGGCTAGAATCCAATTTTGCTAGACTAGTACCGGTCTCGGTGGCTAATAAGAATAGGAAGACTCCAACAGCACCATGGTTCTCCGAGGCTCTTAGATTAGATAAACAAGCTTGTAGGAGGCAAGAAAGAACCTGGCGGAAAAACTATGATGCAGTTGAGAAAGAGCAATTTAAATTAATGTTAGCCGATTATAAGAAAAAAATTATTACCGAAAAAGTCAATATTATACATTAAAAATAGAAAAGGCAGGTAACTCAAGTAAAGAACTTTTTTCGGTTATAAACAATTTGACAACTGTTAAAAAGGAGGACACTGCCATCTGTACTCAAGATTTTTGTAATACCTTGGCACAGGCATTTAAATCAAAGGTTGATCAAATTTATGACCAATTTGTCCTACATTTGCCAAATTCAAACTCCACAGAACAGGAAGTTATGATTACAACGCCCCTTTTAAACTTCTCCCTTACATCTCCAGTGCAAATTGCTACGCTTCTTGCAAATACCAAATCGGGCTCACCGGAGGACCCTTGCCCTCCAAGAATTCTCCATCTTGTTGGCCATCTTGCTAGTCCACGGTTATCTGACATATTTAATCAGATGCTTTCACAAGGAACATTTCCAATAAGGTGGAAACAAGCCTGCATTCTACCACTACTAAAGAAAACCAACTTAGAAATAACGGATCCCGCTAACTATCGACCTATTGCGAGGCTTCCGCTTCCGGCAAAAATTTTGGAGAAGATTGTAAATACAGAACTCTCCAAATATATTTTAGAAAATAATATCCTAGATCACAGTCAGTTTGGCTTTAGGTCATGCCACAGCACTGAGACAGCCCTGATAAAGACCACAGAGGAAATCCGAACCGCTTTGGATGGGGGAGGATCGGCGGCCCTTATCCTACTAGATCTGTCCGCGGCATTTGATACCGTGGACCATACCTTGCTGCTAAAACGTTTAAAATGCATAGGTCTGGGAGGAAATGCCCTCATGCTTTTAACATCTTTTTTAACAGATAGAACTCAGACAGTGCAATTAGGCGATTTTAAATCAGCACCTTTTATTTTGCCATGTGGGGTACCGCAGGGCTCTTCTTTGAGCCCTACACTTTTTAATATTTATGTGTCCGAATTAGCACCTCTAATTAGAAGCTTTGACTTAATCCCGACCTCGTATGCCGACGACACCCAATTGGTGATCTCAACTATTGACAGGGATGTTAACTACTCTACCAAACTCCATGACTGTATGGTATCCTTGAGTAAGTGGATGAGTAGGCACTGCCTGAAGTTAAATTCAAGTAAGACTGAGGTGGTGCTGTTTGGCAAGCTTTCTCCTCTTTGGTCACCAGCCTGGTGGCCCAGTTTTTTGGGCCCCTCCCTACTCCGGTGGCGAAAGCAAAAATTTGGGGGTCATAATAGACGAGAAGCTTCATTTTAAATCTCAGATTTCAAAGGTGGTGTCCTCTGCGTTTTTTACAATCAAAATGATGCGCAAAATCCTTCCCTACATTCCTAGAAAGGCTAGGAAAATTGTCTTAACCACTTTGGTTTTATCTAAGTTGGAATATTGTAACGCTTTGTATATCAATTTGCAGTCCAACCAGCTCAGAAGGCTACAATCAGTTCAGAATGCCGCTGCCAGATTGGTTCTGGATGTCCCTAAACACTAGTCCATCAGGGCCGGGATTCAAGATCTGCATTGGCTTCCAGTTGGCCAGCGTGTAAAATTCAAGGCACTTTGCATCGCACACAAGGCACTTCATGGTGACGGCCCACAATTTCTTCATCACGTTTTTAATTGGTACTCTCCCAGTAGGTCATTACGATCAGCTAACGCCTTTTAATGCTTACCCCCAGAGTTAAAACAATGAACTGGGGGTAGGAGCTTCAGACATAGTACCATTAGAATATGGAACGCGCTTCCGCTTTCTCTTAGGAAGATTACATCCCTGCTTGAATTCAGGAAACACCTCAAGACCTGGCTTTTTAAAAACTAGTCTCCTGCTTCAGTATGTGGTCCGCAACGCGCCTAGACACCTATGGGTAGTAGTGCGCTATACAAATTGTTATAACATAACATAACACATGTAGGCTTGTGAATAGCATTTTGCAGTGAGTGAGTAGTATCAATGCTTAATTTGTAAGGTGATGAGTGCCGGTGCACAATGTGCTGCTTAGAAGCATAGTCATGAATGCCCCTCACGCCTCTTAAATCCACTACCAGACATTGCCTGCCCCTTTATCTCACTCTTGATGGTTCCTTCTTTTTCCCTTTGAGATGGTTTCTCCATCTTTCCATTCCTTTTTCTTTCCCGTTTGTGTGTTCTTCCCTCTTTATGAGTTTGGTGGTCCGACTGCCCGAGAACTGCGTCCACTAGTAGCCCAAAGACTGCCGTATTACAAGTTGACCATTGTGCCGGCAATGTGGATAGGAGATCTTGCGGCAGTGGTGAGTACTTTTACAAATATATTGATGCCTTTGTGTGCATTTTGACTGCATATGTGTCAGATGCGCGCATATGCATGACACATGTGGAAAAATACAATCTACCCATTGCGGGAGTCCAGCCCAAATTGTCCTGGCAATGGGTATATGGCACATAAAGGACTCACCAGTAGATTGTTGCAAATGGGGTCGTATTCCTCAGAGTGAAGGTCCTGCTGTGAAGGGGGACCTGGAGAAAGGGATCCACGTCGGAATCTGCCTGGAAGAACAAGAAAGGGGTGAGTGTGCACCCCAATTCCTTCGTGGCCACCACCTTGAAGTTGGTGGTCAGACCACCGTGATCAGCTCGTGGAAAAGGCAACTCGTAATACGCACAGCAGTGCAACTTCCCTGTACTGCCCTATGAAGGCTGCCTTTCCCCGACCGCAAACCCAACGGTCTTCAGGAAGTCTCGGCGGTCAAGCAGCGGCCTTCGCAAAGGCAATCAGCCCCACTCGTAATACGGCGGTTGGACCGCCGAGCTCCCCACGTTGGGACTACCACTGCCGGTGCGGCGGTCCACGGAACCTCCAATCTCGTAAAAAGGCCCTTAGACTATCTTTCAGATTTTGCTCATTGCTGCATCTATCATAAATGCAAACGCGCCATTATGGCAAACAATTTTTATGCTTTGTGACCTATTTACCTAAATCTGACCATAGTTTTTTTTTTTATCTTTCTACATTGCACGTTAATATTTTAATAAACCATCAGGGTTTCCAAACTTACTGATCTCAAACTCCTTTTTTGAGTCAGTCTTTATTATTGACTGTATTTTGAAATTCTGTTTTGAATCTTATTTCTAGGGACACATTGCCTCATCTGTTCTTGAGGACAACACCATCACCGAACCCAAGATGGGTGTGATGACTATTATGCAGATTATCTAGGAGAAAGCGACCACACATGCAACAATCCAAGTCCACAAACCCCCTGCCATCACAAATGCCCACCCATGTGATGTTGGTAATAAGTTATGAGTGGCAGTGCCACATGAATCACTGAGTGAAATAATTTGCACTGTGCACAAAGAGAAACAAACTCAGGCAAAGAGTGCTTTTCAGTTAAGATGTCAAAGACATCATGAACTTTTGACTGTGATTTAACTGGTTGTGCAGTCCATTATATAAAATGTAGGGAACAACTGTGATGATGGTGTGGTGTGGATAAACACTTTTCCCATTGTTTCTAAAGTGTGCTCCACCATCAGTTTCTGAATGGCATTCTGATATATGTAGTTTCCTGGTTTTTCAGAACTTTTAAAAGTATGCCAACTGAAGAGGCTAGCACAATTTATTATACCAACTGCTTTCTGGCCACAAACAACGGCATAGCTTTATATGCAGATGATGTTTTGCTATTTATGTCCCGCCCGGCTGAAACGGGTCCCAGCCTTCTCCAAATCTTGGAGATCTTTGGGGAGGCATCTGGTCTGCAGGTCAACTGGGTCAAGTCCTTTCTGGTCCCCTTGAATGGTGATCGGCAGGATGTAGCACGGCAATCTCAAATCCCGATTCGGAGAGTCAGCTTCCAATACCTTGGGATGCTCATATCCTAGGAACCTAATCTGACCTGGGGCCTCAATATTGGCCCCATGACCCGACGAGCATGTGAGGAACTCCCTCCCAAGAAACACAATGGGTGGGATTGCATTATTTAAAATGATGGTTCTCCCAAGGCTGCTCTATATCCTCCAAAATTATCCCATACAGATTTCAAAATCCTCGTTTGATTCGGTCCTGGCCATGGGATATAAATTCATATGGGCGGGGTGCGCACCTAAAGTGGCCTTTGGGAAATGTACCCGGACGATGTATGACGGTGGTCTTGCCATGGCTGATATACGCTTACATTATTGGGCGACACAATTTCTTCCCATTAATGACTGGCTCCACGGTGGTGGGATGATCTTGACTATAGGGCCGAACTGGCCCTTGTAGGACTAGATAATATCATGCACACCCTGCATGGATTTCCCATCCCACCCGAGCTTCCAGAGGTAACCCAGATGGCATTTAAAGCATGGATTGCAGCTCTCCGTTGGACAATGTGGAATCAGAAATTGATGAGGTAAACCCCACTGTGGGAGGGGGTCTGGCTATCTCAAGGGTCCTCATTGGAGGTGTTCCAGGGCTGGGATTCTATAGGCATTTCAAGAATAGGCAACATCTGGGGTGGGGGCCAGATGAAATCCTTCCAAGAACTACAAGCAGATTTCCGAATGCCGACCTCACAGTTTTACCATTATTTGCAACTCCGACACGCCCTGCAATCTTACCAGGAAATGCTAGAGGACATTCCAGAGTACAGCCCCCTAGAAAACAAGATCCTTACAGGCCCCTTAGGTAAAGGTGGGATCTTGCAAATCTCAAAGTCCTTGGTTATATACTTGCCTACGTCCTTGGACGCACCAAGGGCCAAATGAAAGACCTGGGTAGGGGAACTGGACGAGGTGGACTGGAGAGATGCCTGTATGGCAAACCGAATGTAAGCAATTTCTGCCAAACTCTGCTTAGTGCAATTCAGGTACTTGCATCAGGCATATTTGTCACTTCACTGGATGCAGAGGGCGGCAGCGGCAGCCAGTGCAGGTAAGAGCGGTGGGGCCGTGGGGCCGGGCAGGGGGAGATTTCGACAGACGACGATGAGGGAAAATGTATTATTTATTTAACTTTCCCTTGTGGTCGTCTGTCGAACCCCCCCAACCCGGCTTCACCGCCCCACCACTCTTACCTGCACGGGCCGCTCCTGGAGGGCAGGCATCACTGGTTAGCCTACATGTCATAGGTGCAAGGACCTGATGAGAGACTTCTTTCATGTTGTTTGGAAGTGCCCGGTGATACAGGCCTACTGGACCACAATTATTAAAATTCTCTCTACTATCACAGGCATGCAACTTGAGGTGTGTCCAAGGGTTGCGTTACAGGGTATCCTTGACAACGTGGGTGGGCCCTATGGAGATGGGATACTGATATCCTTGGGTACGCTAATGGCCAAGCAAGACATTGAACATAACTGGAAAGCCTCCACTGCCCCTACTCTGGAGGTATGGACCAGAGGCATGGACTGGTGTCGTAAACTCGAAGAAATTATCTATGTGACACGGGTGTGTCCTCGAAAACACGAATGTGTTTGGAAGAAATGGTGGAACTTCTATGGTCTTGGAACTCAGTAACATCCTATTAATATTGGACATTTTCAGACAACTTATGTATTTCTAGTATTGTGTCCGACGGGAGGATATAGATCAACTCGTTGTGATGATCTTAATATACAATGCAAATGTTTTGTTACTCACATGCAAATGCGAATAAAATCTTTCTATTAAAAAAACAAATAGTGGGTCTCGACCCCTTTTTAAATTTAATGGCTGGGAGGAACCCCCACTGACTTGCTCACTCTTTTTTTTGTAAACAAATTTTATTGAGCATTTACGAGATGCATACCAATACAGTATAGGCCTTGGAATGAGCATATGAACTAACATGGGTCCTCTGTTGATAAGTATGCAGCTCATCGCTGCTGTATAGTCCGCCATAGTCAGTTAATAGTCCTACAGGAGATTCATCTGCGATAGAGTTCACATCCCACGTATACAAGTAATACAATAACAAAAACTAACACCCCACCCCCGCCAGACGGCAACCTCTCTTATTCCATCCCCCTCTCCCCCCCAGGCGTGTCATGGAATACTGTGCTCAGGTAACCTTCCTAGGGCCGCTCTCTAGCAATTTCCACCTCGTCACCATAGAATCTGGAGGCTCCAGAGTATTGCCTGTAAAGGATACACCACAACGTCCTTCCTCCTCTCCCATGTAACCATTGAATGCAGCTTACAATCCATCTGCTTGTGGGGCGTCCCTATTATTCTCCTCTGTGATGTCATTTAGCTGCTTCAGGTGCAGCGTCAGAGCCTCCCAGGCCCTGGCTGCTTCCAAAGTCTTCTCACTCCCATTACATCTAGCATCTCTTAGCCGTGCTGTTCCCTCACAACCTGCCCATCGCTCAAACTCTCTTCTCCATCTGCCTATGTTAGGACCCCCCTTTGCCTTCCAATGACTCGTGATATCCCGCTTCGCTAAAATCAATCCCAGGTCCTGAAATTTACTGGTGACTTTGTTCTTGGCAGTGTGTGGGAACCTGTGGAGTAGGCAATATCCTGGGTTCATGTGCACTTCCTTTTCAGTGAGTTCGGCTAATAGCTCCGTCACCTCTCTCCAGAAATGTCCTATCGCTGGGCAACCCCAAAACATATGAAGGAACTCTACGCCTATTTCTCCACATCTGGGACAGGCCGCCGTCGTCATATTAAAATACCTATTGAGACGCCCTGGAGTGAGATACGCCCTATGGAAAACATAAATGTTAACCAGCTGGAACCTAGCATTCCTGGTGACTCTACTCACCCTCTACATGAGCTCTTCCCATGCTTTGTCCTCTATGGGCTCCCCTAAGTCCTCCTCCCATTTCTGTTACAGCCCCTGAAGCGGCAGGAGCGTCGCCTTGCTCAACCTCCTATATAAACAGGTAACCGCCTTGAATGTCCCCGCTGCCGACACCACATATTGACACCCTTCATCTAAAGGAGGCTCAGTCAGTCCACTCCCCCAATGCTTATGGATTGCGGCAGTCAGGGCCGCGTGAAGCAAGAAGTCGCCCCCCGGTATCCCATTGTTTTCACTAAATACGTCAAAAGGTAGTAGCGTACCACCCTCATATAACTGCCCCATGGTTTGCACTCCAGCTTCCTCCCACGTCTCTAGCCTCCTCCAATGTGCCCCGTGAGGTAATACCATGCAATACTTCAGAGACATCTCCGGTGCATAAGGGCGCCTCGTTTTAGCCCTCTGCCAGCTACGGACCCAACACTTTTGCACCACTCGGAGTTCCACCGACATATCCCTGTCTGACACAGGCAACCGCAACACTATTCTAGATAGGAAGTCTGGGTCTGGACACCCATCGCCCTGCTGTACCGTTCCCCGGCATTGGCTAGCTACCCATCTTGTCAGCCAATGCAGTTGAGCTGCAATATAATAATATTCAAAATCGTGGTACCGCTAATCCCCCTTCCGCTTTAGGCCGCATCAAAGTCTTCAGAGCCACTCGTCTCCGTCCACTCCCCCACAAGAATTCCGTCACCATCGTCCTGAGCTGCTGAAACCTCTCCGCTGAGATCCACACTGGCAACACCCCAAACACATACAGGAGCCTCGGGAGAGTCACCATCTTTAACAGGGAGGCCATGCCCGCCAGCGACAAGGGGAGGGTGCCCCAAAAGTCTAAACAAGCTTTTTTCCCCCGTATGACCTTTCCCACATTTCCCTCTAAAAGATCTGTCCTGTCGTGGTATATTTGCACCCTGAGATACGAGATACATCGTCCCTCCCATTCAATACCTTCCACTGTCTGCGGTTTCTCCCGCCTCTGCTTAATAGGAAACAGACATGACTTATTCCAATTCACCTTGAGACCTGCTACTCTCTCTAAGGCCAACAGCAGGTCTTTGGCTCCCTCAAGGTCTGGTCCCGTGGAGCTTAGAAACAAAATCAGATCATCCACATACAGGCTATATGGTGGACACGGCCCACTACATTGAGCCCCTGATACCAATTTCCAGTTCTGGCTTTAGCCGCTAGTGGCTCCATAACCATTGCAAACAGTAAGGGTGATAGCGGGCACCCCTGTCTCGTTCCTCGTTCCACTCCATATCTATCTGAGATAAGCTTTCCTGTCCGGACCCGAGCTGTGGAGTCCCTATACAACAGGGCTGTCCACGCTCCAAACTCCTGTCCTATCCCGAAGGCTCGCATCACGCTAAATAGATACTGCCATTCAAGACTATCAAAAGCCTTTTCTATATCAACTGTCAGGATAGTTGCCTCCTCTTTACAATAAGAGTCCGCCTCCAGCACTCGTAGCACCCTCCGCACGTTCATTGCCGTATTACGTGTCGGAATAAAGCCAGCCTGGTACAGTGTATGAGTCTTGTCATATATGGTAATAGTCGAGTGGCCAGTATCCTACTCAGGATTTTGTAATCAAGGTTGAGCATTGATAGTGGGCGATATGCCGTTTTGTCACTCGCCTGCTTCCCTGGCTTTAATAAGGGGACAATCAGCGCCTCTCTAGTGGTTCCCGGAAATTTCCCCTCCTGTTTCGCCTGATTATATAAAGAAACCAAACGGGGTCCCAGGAGGTCTATATATGTAGCATAGAATTCTATGGGGAACCCATCCATACCCGGCGTCTTGTTCCTGGCCATGGTCTTAATAGCGCTTTTAACCTCGTGTAGGTCTATCTCCCTCCCAAGCACCTCAGCCTCCTCTTCCTCTAGTGTTGGTAATTGAACGCCCTCCAGAAAGGTGACGAGTTCATCAGCGGTGGGGGAAACTTTACTTTTATAGAGGGTGGTGTAATATTCACAGAAGTGCTGGTTAATATCCTGCTGATGGTGCCACACCTCTCCCTGATCCCCTCTCATTTCTAAGATAACAGAACCCCTCTTAGCCGGATCGGCCAGCCAGGCCAGTAAGGCCCCAGGTTTGTCCCTCTCAGAATGCGCCCTTGCCATATAGCTTTTATAATCAAAACAGTGCAACCTTTCTACGTGTCCCGCCACCTCCTCCCTGGTCTCCAAGAGCTCCCTCTGTGATGCTACATTCTCAGGTCTGTCGCATTCAATGCGTCGCAGCCTTTGCTCTGCCTGCAGTATGTCCTGCAGAAGAGTTTTCCTCACCCCTACCGCTGCAGAAATGCACCGACCCCTAAGCACCACTTTAAACGCTTCCCACTCCATCGTGAGTGTCGAGGCCGTCCCTTCGTTCTCCGCAAAGTATTGTTCTATAACAGTACGGATCTCGGCCTTGTACACCTGATCCTCCAAATTCTCTGGCCGAAGTCGCCAAGTGGGAATCTTCACTCGAACCCTGGTCCAGCTAAAACAGACCAACAAGGGGTTATGGTCCGAAACCGTGCGTGCTAGATACTCACTACTCTGTATACACCCATGGACATCAGGCGTGCACAGAATGGCGTCCATACGGACATGCAATTCGTGCATGGGGGAGAAAAAAGAATAGTCCCTCTCCCCGGGGTGCTGTGCCCTCCAGGAGTCCACCAATCCCCACTGTTGTTGCCAGTTACTACGTGCCCTCGTCACTCTGTAAGCAGGGGAGTCACGGAGCGGGGGATGCGACCGGTCAAGCCCTACATTCTCAACACTATTGTAATCCCCTCCCAGGAGCACCGACCCCGTCAATGCCTGTGCCAGCGACCTTGAGAGGTCCGTTAAGAATGAAGCGTGATCTACATTCAGGGCATATATGCTCCCAATCATGACATCCCTCCCATCCAGTTTGCCCAGTACCACTGCATACCTCCCTTCTGGATCTATAAACTCTCTAGTGCACTGGAAGGGGACTCCAGCCCTCACCCAAACCAACACCCCCCACGCAAAGGCCGAATAACTTGTGTAGTATAATTGCCCTCGCCAGCGGCGCTTCAAGGCAGCCCCCTCTTTTGTATTGAGATGGGTCTCCTGCAACAATGCAATCTGTGCCCCCCTACGCACCAGGAATGCATGCACCTTATGTCTCTTTGCCATAGAGTGCATCCCACGGACATTCCAGGAGATACACTTATAATCTATGTTGGATCCCATGGAAAAAGCATTGAGCCAGGACTATCAAAACGTTTTCTCCAGACACGCCTGGACCCCAGTGAACATCCCCCAAACAAGTTAACTACCCAACTCCCCTTCCCCAGGACAGGTAGAAGTGACCTCCCTCCCATCCAGACTGAACAACAATAATGTATATATAGGTTCAGTGGCTGCCGCCCCATCCCGGAACCCCGCCGCCCGGACCCCCCAAAAAACCGAAAACAATTAGTCCCCCAACCCCTCAGCTCTTATGTCCGCAGCACTGTCCACTGAAATCCCGCCCTTCTCCAAATATCCCCATGCATAGATTGCTAAAAAAGGATATAGGTTGCCAACAATTGCAGTCTCTAAGCTCTGAATCAACAAAGTCAATCCAACTCATCTGCATTGTGGGGCGTCACAACAGGCAACTCCGTTTCCGAGTCCTCCGCAGCACTCAGTATTGGAGAGCTCTCCGACCGACCGTCCTCCCGATCACTCCTCACCGACCTAGGAATGGATCCTGCTTGACTAAGCTCCACTACTGCCCTGATGACCTTGCTCCGCTCGACCTGGGCCTCCGTCGAAGTTGGGGCTCTCTGTGGGCCATGACCCCCTTCGCCACCTCCTGCAGTCGATCTTGGCGAGCTTCCACCCGATCTCCTTCCGGGCATAGTATCCAGCCAATCCCAGGTTTCCTGCGGCGTCTGAAAGAACAATGTACCTTTGCGCCTCACAACCCGCAGTCTGGCCGGAAACAGCATGGCATAGGGGAGTTGAAGCTGTCGTAATTTCCTCTTTACTGCTAGGAACGTAGATCTTTGTCGAAGTACTTCCCTAGTAAAATCCGGAAATACCATCACCTTGCTGTTTCCGATTTGCAGGTCCGGCAGCTGTCTAGCCTGTTTAAGTATATGGTCTCTGTCTCTGAAAAGAAGCAGGCGAGCAATAATTGGTCTTGGTGGCGTCCCAGGCTTGGGAGGCCTGGCAGGTACCCTGTGCGCCCTTTCAATGGCGTAAAATCAAGATAGTCCTTCGGGTGCCACTTCTTTCTGGATCCAATCCTCCAAATACTGCACTATATCGTGCCCTTATTCCTTTCCGGGCACTCCAATGATGCGCAGGTTATTGCGACAAGACCTTCCTTCGATGTCCTCAGCACGGACCTCCAGGATCTTGACTTTTGCCGCTACCTCCGTGAGAGATTTCTTTAGTTCCGTAACCTCCGAGGGAATATCTGCAATCATTTTTTCCGTGCTAGTGACCCGCTCTACCAACCGGAGATGGTCGTCCTTCAAGAGGCCAAGGTCGGTACCAATAGAATCTATTTTGAGTTCAAGCGCTTCTCGGGACGCCGTGATGGCTTCCATAATATGAGCTAACGTGGGCTTCGTGGCGGACACATCTTTCCCCAGGTCCATGGTGTCCTCTTCCTCATCAGTTTGGGTGCCCCCACCCCTTGCAGTCGCAGTGCTCTGTCCCTTCCATTTAGTGACTTTGCCCATGGTCGTCGTCCGCTCGCTGCCACTATGTGGGGGCCGGAACAATCTATGCGCAGGTCACCTCTAATGGAACCACCTCCTGATGTCAATCTCTAAATGGCTTCGACAAATTGAGGCAGCACTGACCACCCCTCGTGTCCCAGATGGGAGCCTGCGCACAATGGACAATTTGCACTGCGGGTAGTCACTCTCTCCGTCCTGTGTCACCTCGCACCTCTACTTTCTCCTCCCGAGGATCTCGCTGCTCTTATTAGCGTCTTGTGAAAGGGTACCAAGCCTGCCAGGCCCCGTGCAAGGCCTCACCGATGTCAGTCGTCGGTCCAGCCCGTTCCAAACAAGGGCCTGGACTCCCCTCTCCCGCTCAGTGCAGTCGTTATGGAAGTCACCACTCCACCACAATGGTGTACCTCAGCGGGCACTCCAACTCATCCGTCTTGAGCAGGGGCCACAAGTCTCCCATGCTCTGTGTGTGTCCTCGGCAATGGTAATCGTTGGTCCAGCCCGTTCCAACCAAGGGCCTGGACTCCTCTCCCCCGCTCAGTGGAATCGGCAGGCAGGCCTTGTTTCCACCACACTGATGCACCTCAACAGGCTGTCCAATTCGCCCAGCTGGGGGCCTTGCGTCCTGAGGGCCTTTGCCCCTCTTAGGGCCCACCACAGATTCAGATGCTGCCACTGGACGGGGGCTCTCTTCACTACTAGCGCCCTCTGATGCAACTGTTGCCGACGGCTGCACCCTTCACCAGGCAGCCCGGCCACTCAGCCCGCTCCACACTGCACACGGCTCCCGGCTCGCTGCCCTACCATCACAGTATCAGAGCGGTCCCTCTTCGGCGTTCACCTGCCCCCGTGGCGTCAGCGCTTCCTTCAGTCCGCTTCCCTCTGCACTGCTACGAAATACGAGGGCTCCGTAGCCCATCTCAGCACACAGGCGCCATCTTGAGCGCTGCCTCACAGTTCCTTCGCGTCACCTGGCTCGGTGTTCCCCAGCTTTCCGCCACAGGCCGCCTCGTCCCCGCATACTCACCGGACCCGGGTTGGGGGGGGGGTCAGCTGTCGATTCCTCTATATTTGGAGGTGCCGGGGGCTCAGGATGATGTCATATGAGGAAGCCCGGGGCCGGAGCTCCGAGACCCAGCTTTCTCCTACATTGGCATCAGGCCACGCCCCCCCACGGACTTGCTCACTCTTGCAGTTTTTTTCATATGTACAGCGTGAATCTGGCCCTAAGGCATCAGAGTGCTTTACATGAGCACCGAATTACACTGCACAAGGTCAGATTTCAGGCAAGAGAGATTAAGCGATTTGCCCAGAATCGTAGGATGTTGAGATGATACCAGCCCTCGAACATGGTTCCTTAATTCCAAAGTCGGCAGCTCAGGCCATTAGGCCACATCCTCTCCCGCTTCTTGCAATTGGCATCTCTATCAGCTAAAGACCAATCTTCTGAATTCAGGTCCAAAGCCAAAGGGACTCAGGATCTCCATAATAAATAGCCAGTGCACCCTATTGAGTGCTTTTTCCGTGTCAATTTCCATGAGCAGGGTAGTTTTCTTAGCATTATTTATAAGATGTAATTCTATTTTGTGTTCTTGCGGTAATCGGCTCCTAGTATAAACCCGGATTAGTCAGGATTGACAAGACCAGGCGTGATGAGGCACAATCTGCATTCCTGTGAACAGCTTTATGTCCACATTTAACAGTGTTCTCCACGCTACTGGGAATTTTCTTAACCCGAGATATCTCCTTTCCCTGCCTGCAAGATTGCAGACCCACGGCCACTGTATTACTTTGTTCCATTGCCCCCCCTGCCCTGCTCAAACAAATTTCCCCACTTTCCCCTGCTTTAGAACATACAAGTATGCTTTCTCAGCGACCATCTTCATGCAATAGTCTATTTCTGAGCCCTCTGGGACGGCTCTTACTTGATCTCTGCAGCATTCCCATCTTCTTTCAGTTTCTTGATAACTGATTTTCTCTCCTGCGCCATTGCCACCACAGTAGCCTTCGACTCTCCCTGCATGCCAGGTATCTTCATCCACCTTCCACTTCTCAAAGCTCTGAGATCTTCAGACTGTGGGTAGCGGTCGGGCCTTTCACACGCTCTCCTCTCCTCCATGAAACCCAAGAGTTGTTTGGCTTTCAAGAGTGATCTCAGATGATGAAGTTAGTTGTTCTACTGAAAAATGACACAGCAAGGATGTCCCCCTTCTGTATTTAATACCTTTATCCCACAGAAAGTTTGTTATAAGTAAAAGGCACAACATTTTTTGCAAAGTGACTGATGGTAAATCCTGGAAGAAAGTCAGGTGTTGCCTTCAAATATTATCATACATTCCTCTGGGTATCTTGCCCTGAGTGATGCCACTCCGGTGCAGTGTGTTCTGTCAAGTAGAAGGTCTTCTCTCTTGATTCCAGCTAGAATGTGATGAAATAGACTTTTTATATACCTCTGTTTATTTGCCCCCTGCATCTCACAACACTCTGTGAATCCTTATGTTTTGCCAGCCTGATTGATTCTCAAGGTCTTTGAGGTATCCTTGCAGCTCCACATTTTGATCTTTATCCATCAGCAGCTCCTGTCCGAGTTCCTCATGCCTTCCTTTCTAGCGTCTTCTGTGTCTTCCAGGGTTGATAGTTGAATCCACAGGTCGGTTACATCTTGTTTGAGTTTGTGCAAATCTATCTTTGTGTCTTTCATGAAGGAGCAAGTGATAGGATCTACTTCCTCTGTGGCCTTAGCGGAGGGAACAATTACCACACTTGTGGTGGTGTGTGATGGCGTGGTTCACTTTACTTGGGGTTTCTGTTTTCTGCGTCATTGTTTTTACCAACATATTGTCCAGCGTGGTGTTTCTTTTGCCTTTACCAGAGGCCATTACTGTGCTGTGCCATTTGGCATCTGCTACTCTGGTCTCAATATTTACTGGTGGCTGCCTTTGCTCTGTCATGTAGACCTGGATTATAGGACCAATCCAGACTTCTTTCACAGATACTTAGGAACTATCTAGGCCCTATTTAGTCATGCTTACTTACTGGGGGTTACTCCATTTAAGGAGGTTGAGGTGTAACCAAGTGGGCCCTATCGTTTCCAGATCGGGACACAATAACTTCACATGCCCATGAAACTTACTTGCTTTGTTTCTCTCAGCCTTTCTTCAACACTCATTTCTTCCATCTAATCTCATGGAGGTCTATCGCCCCAATGGGTCTGACGTTGGCATTAGTAAATATAGTCAAGTGCAAACAAATGAACCAAACAATAACTGACATATGATACATCAGCAATATTTACAATATGCCCAAAGGTCTCACCCATAGGTCAAAAAGACTTCTTGGAAACCCAATGATATAGACATTTGGGTTCAAACAGTCCAACAATCAATGATATGTGTTGAACCCCATAACTCGAAGTTTCGACCCCTTAAACTGTTTCAGATAGGGTCTTCATCAAGGCATCAAAAAATGGTAGCAACCTACAAGAAATTACTCTTTCAGGGACACCATTCATTGTGCAACATGATAACATGAATATGCCCATGAGGTGACTTAATCTCACCTGACCAAACTAATCTGACAACAAACAAAAACTACAATGTGCTATAATAAGCATGTGCCCTGTGATGTATACAGTGTTACATGTAGGAGACCTGGTGAAATTCAAAGCTGAATGAATACACCATATCCGAAACATATGAGCCCAGGGTCTAGCTCTAGTACTCTAATCATTCAAAATGGAAATCCAGAAATGCTGTAGTATTCTGTTCGGTGTCGCAAAGTGAAAAATGCCACACCAACTATCAAATAACAATGCTGCCCGAAAATGCGTGCTAGCTCCAAACCATGCCAACCATCAGTAATGATTGCCATCCATGCTACGGTAAAAATTGTATGCCAACCCGTACTCCGTGAGAAGGAAGCAGACGTAAAAAATGCAAAGCAAACGCAGTTCTTACTTAAAGCACTGAAAAGAGGGAAAATAGTGCACTCATGCGATAAAAAAAAAAAAAACACAAACAGGATATTATCATTGTGAAAAGAAACGAACAGTATGACAGCAGAGTGAATAAATGTGATTCGGAATATTTAATAAACAGCTATAATATCACAACAATAATCATATTCAGGCGCATTTGTTTACTGCTGTGATGGATGGAAAGGTTTTCTTACAATGCTTCTGCCTCGCAGTAATTCAAGTTTCCAGCTGACTTGAATGGCTTGCAACTGTCTCAACATATTAAGTATTGATGAACACTTGCAAATTGTGTTAGTCAGGAAGTAAAAATACTGTGCGCTGCCAAGATTTTCAACAAAACACCACTGAGACAGAAGGGACTGGGGTTTTAGGGCATTTGAAACCCCTGAAGATAATAGTTCCCTAATGGATTGGGGTGTTGTAGATTTGTAGATCTTAGATTTACAAATGTAAATTTTTATACTCTATTCTGGAATATTTCTGAATAGGGGAAGGCACAATGGTATTAACCACAGAGCACTGGGAGGAAAAGCTTCTGCTAGAGGAGTAAAGCTGCAACCAACTTAATAATTAATAAAACATCAGAAATGAAAAGGCAGCTTCATATCCTTAAGCAGCATGATCAATCAATAAGCAGACAATTGATGTTCATCAGGCGAGCCAGCGTGCAGGGAAGAGGCCCACTTAACTGAGCAGCTTAATAACCAGCCAGAAATGAAAAGCTAGGCTTGTTGATCCTTTTATTGTTATCAAAGGTTCACCATAGTTTATCAATTTGTTTATTCATTTACTTTGTTTTTTTAAGGTGTTGGCTTGTTAGTTGGCCACTTGATAGTGCTCGTGAAAATAGAAGAAGGCAGTCTCTAAGTTATCCAGCCAACATCACGGATGCTACAAGAAACGAGTCTTAGGGAGATTAGTGATTGCAACAGCTGTTGAACTGCACACAGAGGAGGACTGTGTGCAAGGTACGGGGCAAACAGATTGCCTTATTTTGATCCTGGGGGCGACGAAAAGCCTGTCAGGTCGGTGAGTGTCCTGATTTCCAACATCCTACCAGAGGACCGCCTGTCATATTCGGAGATTCCTCTGTGATAGCGGGGATCCCACTGCAAACAGCGCATGCACCAGGGTTGCAAATGCATTATGGGCAGAGCAGTATGCCTGTCGGCGCCATGTTTTGATAGCTCTGTTCCGGATACTTTTTTGTTGCACTGAAACAAACACTCAAAGTGGGGTTTTTTATCAGTCAAACAAAAATACAATGGCCCTGATGTGCAGGTGGTTTTGTCTCTGCGCATCAAGATCTCAGGGTGGACACAGGCTGGGAAAATCAGTGACTGTCTCATCGTCCAAAATATGGTGAGGAGGCTGCCACTGTGAACTGGTGGCCCTGTGATGGATGGGCCATCAGGTCAAGGGTTTACAGCGCCAGAGCAAATCGAGGCTCTTTTATCAGAATGCCTGCAGGAGATTCTATAGGTTTGAGGACGAGGCATCCGCTTTCTTTGGTGGATGTCCAGCATCAGCTAACCTCTAAGGGGCCGATTGCAAGTTGGGCGGTCCACGGGCCACTAGATTTGTGGTGGCGCGGCAGTGGTGGTCTCCCGACCGCCCTATTAGGATTTGGGCGGTTGGGCCACCACAGCCCTACCGCAGCCACCAGGGAACCTCCGTTCCCTGGCGATGTTGTGGCAGTCAGGAGGCCGTAAAATGCTTGGCAGGACTGTTGCGGTCCCGCCAAGCATATTACAAGTTTCCTCTTCGCCGGCGGTGTCATGGAGGTTCCTCCTCCATGAACACCGTGGCGGAAAGGAAACAAAGGGGGCCCTGCAGGGCCCCCTGTGCATCCTCTGCATGTGGATGCACACAGCGGGCACAACATGCGCCCCCCTGTGTGCATGGACACCAGTTTCTGCACGACATGGGATTTTCAGTCCATGCCATGCAGGGACTGTTTTTGGCATTCACATTGCGGTGTCCATTTTCAGGGCACTGTCATGGGAACGTAAAAAAAAACGCCCGCCAGACAGGAGAAAACGACTAATCTGGCAGGTGGTCTAACTACGGCTTTCGTGGTGTGGCGGAGAGGCGGACCCGGCGCCTTACCGCCACAGTCGTAATCAAGCCCAAAGTGAGGACACATGTCTTTCACTGAACAGTTATGAGTGAGAATACGTTTAATTGCTTACAGACGAGCAAATGGATAATACAGTCCATCAGTGACATAGTTAAAGGGACCCACCCTCTGACCTCTGTTGATCCTTACCCTATATGTGAACAAAGCTGAGGCACAAAGACAGAGAAGCATTTGAAATTAGAGAAGTCATTGGCGGCTCATCACATCCAAAGACTTCATTCCTATCGGCAAACATAATGCCAATTTATCCCAAGGTGCTCCAATGGACTAATCAAGAGCAGTTCCCAATACCATAGGTTTTCTAAAAATAAACCAATCTTTAGATTACCCAGAAAACATAATAAAATCTGTACTGGAGGAGTCCCTCAGGCAAGAAAAGACACAATGTCTGACATGTTTCTACGGCGGCATGTATTTTTCAAAGGTAAGGGACCAATTGGAAACTCTCCTCTTTTATACACAGGGCCAAATTTATCAAAGAGTTGCGTTGCCCTTGCGCCACGCAATGTGGTGCAAGGGCGACACAATCTTAAGTAAAATTTATCAATACCTTGTGTGGCCCTGAGTGGCATTATAACTCTGGAGTAACGCAATGCAGCGCAAATCGCTGCATTGCGTTACGCTGCCCCAGGGAGACATTCCATGAGTGGAGAGTGGATGTTCCCACGCCTCCACCCATGGATTTTGGCGCATTCCTAGATTTACCATTACTGGTAGACCTGGGAATGCGTAAAAAATGCTATGCCTTTCCAGGTGAGGCATAACGAGGAAAAATATCTTTATTTATCCTTGTTTTTTCCACTTTCCACAGAACACATAGAAAGAGGAAACTGCCTCAGGAGATTGTTTATGTGCAGGAAGGAAAAAGAATCCTGCTTTCAACGCAGACAACCTTGCACCATGGTGCAAAGGTGCCTGCTTTGGCGCTAGGCAGCACATTGTGCGCCAACGCATGGAAAAGACAGTAAAGAGCCGTATAATGTTAAATACAGCACATTCCTGCCCTTTCCCTATCACGCAGCACAGCAAAGTGGCTTGCTGTGCTGCACTGCATGATTTTTTTAATATGCCCCACAAAGTTTCTGAGCTGACCTTATAACAATATAATAAATAAAACTCTCACTCTCAATATATATTAATTGCAGAGTGTCAGTAGCCACTCTGTAGTTATAGTTAGGATTCCCAGGTATAGGAATTCCTCTGAATTTTGGGCACTAATAACTTCGCCCCTGTTTGACGAATCTCCACAAAACTTTCCAGACCTATACCTACAAATTACAGCTCTACCTAAAAATGTTTTAAAAATAGCAGTTGTCCCTAAACAGTTTTACAAATATATAGAAAATTATAAATACATTTCTCTTTTACCATTTTAATATAGTGGTAATAGGTAGCGATGAAGAATAAAACCTACTGCTTACCTATATCTAAGGCCCTAATCCAGAACGCAACACAGAACACAGCCAAACTATGGTGAAAATGACATGGCTGCCTTTTACGTTTGGCAAACAAAGCCATTAGCCAGTCACATACTGCCTTCTCATTGGCGTTTACTGCAGTATGCATTTTGAAACCTGGACGCGAACGCGCCGGTCGGAGAGATAATAATTGTAACGAACGTGAGCCACACATTCCACAATAAGAAATTGGAACAAGGGGGCATAGTCTCCCAGTGGCAGGAAAATCAGGAGAACGAGTTTCCCTGGAAGCTTCTAAGATATTTTAAATATTGATGAGGAACCTGTAATATAAAAATATTCTCATCTGAGAGTAATCATGCAATAAAAGTCCAAGAGTAGACAACAAGTGGAAGCTGTGAGCAGTGAAGAGAACACAGCTCTACCGTTATCATTCAATAAGTAACACTACACAAGAAGTGATCACTGTTTTAATGGTTGAAGGAGCTACAGTTCCCTTAATATTGAGTCCTGAGGAAGGTGGCTTTAAATAAAGTAGATGTACCACCGAAACGGGTCGACGCCATTTCTGATTTTGAATCCAACCACAAGAATTTCGGGGAAGGAAATAAGTGTAACACCTACCTGAACTATAACTTGATGTTACGAGTTGGGTCATAAAATACAACAGGCAATTTTTGCAACTGTGTAGATAGGGTCTCCTATATTTTATATATTTTTTATTGCATTACTGTGTGATGTTCATAATTGTGACTGTTGTTCGCCGGAACTTAACATGATTGTGATTAATTTTTGTTGAATTGCAATGTGATTACATTTTGGACATGATTAAATTTTGTACATGAATTTGATATTTTACTTATATGTGTAGAACTGTTTTGTTTTTAAACAACGAGAGGTTAGACCTTTTTTGAGATTATTAGGCCTTTTTATGCAGCAAAATAAACAATCCTTAAGCTCTATATCTCTGATTTGGTGATATATTGGTTAGTGGGCTGGATAGTGTATGATATAATTTGAGTGAATGACATATGAGAGTGTTGATTTGCGATATTTTACCTCATTATCAAGGGGAAATTTTGTTTTCTCTAGTGTACTGCAGTATACCAGAAATCTATTGCAGTAACTAAGGGTCTGATTACGATGGCGGGCGGTAGCACATCTGCGGTGCTGGCAGAAAATGCCCTTTTCCACACTCCATCGGCGGTCCTTGCGTTCGCCGTATTACGATGGGCCAAGATAGCCCATTTCCCATCCGCTGCGGTGTTCCGGGTACTGCCAGAAATCCCCCTCCACAGCGGTGGCAGACGGAGCCAAAAGGGAGGGACCGCCATGCGGAATGCGGTTACGACCGCCGGTTGTATTACGATGCCACAAACAGCCCACCACACCTCTGCGGAGAATCCGGCCAATCGAGGATGGCGGTGGCAATACTGCGGATAACTTCATGTGTTCCTGGCCGCTGGGGAAACGGCGGTCTTTGGCCTTTCCGCAGCAAATCCGACCGCCGCGGACGGATTTTCGGCTTTTCCGCCGCTGAATCCTGGAATCCAACCACTGCGGTAGGGAGTTTCTGGCGGTGCATCCTAATCTGTCCGGCGGTTTTGCCGCGGTACCTGCGGGCGGCAATTTCCCGCTAGCACGGCGGTCGGAGTGCTTTTCCGACCGCCATCGTAATCGGCCCCTATGTATTTTAAAACTCATAAATTTAACACTACATACTCTATTTACACAAACTACCAAAAATTTACATTTACACCTCATAATGTATATTTAAGCCACATTACTTCTACATCCATTCACCCACTTTCACCCTATGACTGTTTCAATTACCACACTTTACTGTACGCCACTCTACTCTATGCTATTACACTCTACTCATCTCCATTCTGCCACTCCATTATACACCACTCCACTCTACGCTAATCCACTGTACACTACGCTGCTCTACCCCACTCCACATTATTCAATCTACACCACTCCACTGTATGCTATTACACCCTAGACCACTCCATTATACGACACTCCAGTCTACAAGCCACTGAAGTCCCCTACAATACACTACACTACTCTACGGAACTCCCCTCTATAACACCACACTCTGTGCTATTCTACTCTATACCACTATACTGTACCCCACATCAGTGTACATCACTGCATTGTATGTTATTCCATAGTATGCCACTCCACTCCATGCCATTCCACTGTACGCCACTCCACTATACGGCAGTCTACTCTATGACAATCAATTGTATGTTATTACACTGTACACCACTCCACTCTACATTACCACACTCTACGCTATTCCACTATACAACACTCCACTGTACACTACTCTACTCTACTCTACGCTATTCCATTATATGGGACTCTCTCTTTGTCACTACACTGCACACCAGTACTTTCAATGCCATTCCACTCTACAACTCTCCACTGCACGCTACTCCAGTGTATGCCACTCTAATCTACACCACTATACTCTCCGCTAATCCACTGTGACCACTCCTCTCTACATTACTCCCCTCTATTTCAGTCCACTGTAAGCCATTCCACAATATGCTATTACACTGTGCGCCACTACAGTCTACTCCGCTCCACTCTACAATATTCCTCTCTGCAACACTCCGCGCCACTCCACTGTCCAACACTGCAGTGCACACTATTCCACTGTACCTCACTTCACTCTATGCCACTCCACTGTATGCTACTCCCCTCTATGCCACTCCACTCTACACTATTCCACTGTACGCCAGTCCACTGTACCACACTTCACTCTACGCCACTGCCCTGTCCAGCAATCCACTGTATGCCTCTCCACTGTATGCTACTCCACTATATGCCACTACATTCTACCCTACTCCACTCTATGCTATTCCACTCTATGCCACTACACTGTACCTCATTTCACTGTATACCACTCCACTCTACACCGAATATATGATGTTACAATGCATACCATTACAACGCATACTTTTACATCACAGTTTTTACAACGCAAATACTATTACATCGCATGTTTTTACAACGCATACCATCACAACGCATGTACATTGAGATACATTAAAACTACCATTACAACGCATTCCATTACAATGCATACTAATACTACGCATACCATTACAACGCATACTATGTTTTATCTTTAAAATTATAGTAATTTTTTTTCAATCCATCCCCTGGGACGGGATGCAAGGGAAATAAGGGTTTTGGGTGGGGGAGATTATTAATACCCAGGTATTAATTTTAATACTTGTGTACTTTTTAAACTACCTATCCATTAAAATACCTGAGTATTAATAATAAAATCTATAAAAATGTTCGAAAAGACGGGGAAAATTAAACATAGAATTCCAGCATTTCTTAAAAATACACACTATTATCAGAGTCAAAAGGAGATTATACAATCTTTTTGATGCACATAAAACAGCAGTCCTTCAACTATTTTTATTACAGCCCCTGAGCTAGCAACTACTCAAAATGGCTGACATTCCGAGGAAGAACGTATAAACGAACATTTTTACACATAACAAAATAAATATACATTCTGTCAGGTTGTGAATCACGCGAAAAAACTGTTTCCAAAACACATTTTCTTTTAAATTCTCGTTTACCCTCAAAAAAAGTATAAAAGAAGCCGTCCAACATTTTGTGCTCAGTGGTAAACTGACTTCCACGGTGACCACACCCAGCAAGAGTAGCAGGAAAATTTTGCCGTTTGTCAAATTGAACACTGCCATCTACAGCCTCAAAATATTGATTCCTAAATCACAAGTACTTACGACATAATTTTTAACTAATTTACAGCATTTACTCATTTTAAAAAGCAGCCACCAATCTAAAGCAGATATTCGAGAAATTATCTTTCCTTTGAAAAGTAAGTGAATAAAAGAACAAAATGTATGTAGAATTAAAAAGCCCATAAGCTAAAAAAATAATCAAATTACATTTTACTTTTGATATTAATAGAGATTGTACATAAATCAACACTAAGGGGCTCATTACGATGGCGGGCGGATCGCCACCGCCGGCCGGGCGGTGGCGATCCGCCCGCCATTGAAAGGTGATTTACCCACCGCCATATTAGGATGGCAGTGGGAATCACTATTGTTCCGCGGCGGTCGGAAACACCGACCGCCACGGTTCCGCAAGGCGGTCCTTTTCTGCCCGCCTTGCGGAACCCGGAATCAGGCTGTCATTGCGGCGGTGCTGTGTAGGCACCGCCGTAGTGATTATAATGGCCCTGTCCGCCTGTCTTTTTGTGGTGGATTCTCCGCCACAAAAAGGCATACGGAGACTGGCTTTGGGGGTCTGTTGTGGGCCCCCTAGGGGGGTCAGCTGTGCACTGGGGGGTACCCATGGTACCCCCTCCATTTCCATGCACAAGGTGGCAGGCACCGCGCGGTGCCTGCCACGTTGTGCAGGGAAATGCACAACATGGCCATTTCACATTGTGGCGGGTGCTGCAGCCAGCAGCACCCGCCGCAATGTTAAATCGCCAGATGCGACCACCGCGGTGGCGGTCGCATCATGATCTAGGTGGCGGGACCGCCGCATGGCAGGCGGGCAGTCCCGTTACCACTAGGATGGCGGGCGGACTAAAGTCCGCCCCCCATCGTAATCAGCCCCTAAATACCTAGCAAGAAGAAACAAACCTTTACAGACTCAAATGTAAGTAAAATGTTAACAATAATCTGAACGTAAAAAAACAAAACTTTATTGATATCAGAAATAAAACATTAGCAGACACAGATCAGAAATATGTTTTAAATATTACTATTTTTACACCTTCATGACTTTGCCTCAGGGAAAGTGTTGGATGGTGGTGGGGGCAAATTTACTATTCCTACTCCGACCGGTGCTTGCCTCAGGGAAAGTGTTGGATGGTGGAGGGGTGCGAATTTACTATTCCTACTCTGACAGGTGCTTGCCTCAGGGAAAGTGCTGGATGGTGGTGGGGCAAATTAACTATTCCAACTCCGACCGGTGCTTGCCTCAGGGAAAGTGTTGGATGGTGGTGGGGCGAATTTACTATTCCTACTCTGACCGGTGCTTGACTCAGGGAAAGTGTTGGATGGTGGTGGGGGCGAATTTACTATTCCTACTCCGACCGGTGCTTGCCTCAGGGAAAGTGTTGGATGGTGGTGGGGAGGAATTTATTATTCCTACTCCGACCGGTGCTTGCCTCAGGGAAAGTGTTGGATGGTGGTGGGGGCGAATTTACTAATCCTTCTTCGACCGGTGCTTGCCTCAGGTAAAGTGTTGGATGGTGGTGGGGGCGAATTTACTATTCCTACTCCGACAGGTGCTTGCCTCAGCAAAAGTGCTGGAAGGTAGTAGGGGCAAATTTACTATTCCTACTCCGACAGGTGCTTGCCTCAGGGAAAGTGCTGGATGGTGGTGGGGGCAAATTTACTATTCCTATTCGGACAGGTGCTTGCCTCAGGGAAAGTGTTGGATGATGGCGTTGGCAAAATAACTATTCCTACTTTGAGCGGTGTTTGCCTCAGGGAAAGTGTTGGATGGTGGTGGTGGCAAAGTGTTAGTACTTTAATTCCACAAATATAATTTTAAACTGTTATATTCACATTGTCATTTCTCTTATTTGTAAAGCATACAATCAAACATTTTTGTTTTAATTTAACCTTCTCCACAGAGTTCAGCAAATTCACCAACAACAGTAGAGGACACACCCTCAAGCAAATATTAAAAAGAAGGCCATCACCACAGAAGAAAACAAACAATACAAGGTAAAAATGTTCCAAAACTCTTTTTAAAAATATTTTTTTGCAGGTTTCAAGTGCACAGAATTATTTGGGGAAAATGTATCTTTGCATAAAAATTCGAAACTCACCAACAAAAGTAAAATGACTTTTTATCAACTAATAAAGCACTAATCTATTTCTTTGCAGGCTAATAGGAAAATTAAAAATATCCAAACAAATTACTTATAACATTTCATCACTTTTTTTAGAACCAAACAAATCAAAAGCACAAAACAGATCAAAGTGAAAAACTGCCTGTAAAATCCAAAATCAACCACCATCTACAACAGGACTTTCTAACAAGACATCAGAAAAACCTTCAAAAGGTAACCTTTAAAATTCACTCGTGTATACAAACTTAACCTTTTTTCAATTTAAGGGATAAAAGCAGAAAAAAATTCCAAACAAACATTACTAAGCCAACGCTACGAAATCCGGGCAAAATGTGCCCAAAGAATACAGCTGTAAAATAAAGAATGGGCACTAACTTTTCACTTTCAGGCAGAATTTGATTTAAAAAACAACCACACTTAGGGGCCTATTACGATGGCGGTCGGAAGACCGCCGCCCGGCCGGCGGTGGGAACCGCCGGACCTGCGGCGGACATCCGCCGCCATCGCAAGCCAGAAAACCGCCGGTCAGATTAGGATGGCGGTGGTGACCGCGGCGGTGGGAAATTCCGACCGCCGCTTTTCCGCCGGTTGCCATCCGCACTCCTGTCCTGCGGACGGTGAAGGACCAGGATAATGGTGGCGGTGCAGGGCAGGCTGCGCCAGCACGATTATGATGCCGGCGGTAGCCAGCCTTTCCTCAGCGGTCAGACCACCATGGAAAGGCATGCGGTGATTGCCTTCCGGGGGCCCGTTGCGGGCCCCCAATGTTTTGTGGGGGGTGTGGGTGTACTGGGGGGGTACCCATGGTCCCCCCCTACATGTCCCTGTACCAGGTGGCAGGCACTGTGCAGTGCCTGCCACGCAGTGCAGGGAAATGCAGGACATGCTCATTTGGACATCGCTGCGGTGCTGCGGGCAGCAGCAACCGCCGCAATGTTAAGGCCTGCGATCCGACCGCCGCGGTCGGATTTCGAGCAAGGACCATCCTAATGCGACAGGCGGTTATGTCACGGGCCTTGCGGGCGGTCTTTTCCCGTTACCATGGCGGTCGGGGAGATTTTCCGACCGCCATCGTAATAGGCCCCTTAATATCTCTAAAACAATGGTTTTCTATTTTTCTTCTTTCTACAGATAATGGCAGCAAGAAAAGAAGCAAAATACATACATTCCAGCAGGGGAAACAGACTGTTGAGCCACAGTGGCTACGTTTATTGTAAGGAGAGATTAACTGAGCCCAGGTGTCATTGGAGGTGTGTGCATTATTACTCATCCCATTGCACAGGCAGAGCGGTTACTCTTGGTGACACTGTTGAAAAGACCACCAAGCATAACCACTCTGCCTCTGCAATGGAGACAGAGGTACAAAATATAAATGAAATGAAAGCCCTGGCATCCACCTCCAATGAACCCTGTGGCTCAGTTTTGAGGGAGGTATCTCAAAACATTCCAATACATGTAGCAAGTTGTATGCCCACAATCCCCAACCTACGCAGAATTATTCAGCATAAAAAACAGGGAAGTAACATCCTACGTATAACACCACAAACCTTCTCTGACATTAACATTCCTCCTGAACTTACAGAAACCGTTACTAATGAAACCTTTCTTTTGCATGACCACAAAACCCTCTTAAAAGAATACTAATCTTTCGCACACCCCATAATCTTGTTAAATTGGAGAGTAGTGAAATTTGGATGATGGATGGGACGTTTAAATCCACACCCCATCCATTCACCCAAATATACACTATTCATGCCTCCATTAATCATACAGTAGTGCCCTTAGTGTACAGTTTACTCCCTTATAAACAAACCTCAACCTACACTGAATTTTTGTCAGTGATAAAAGCTAAAACCATGAAAAAAGTCCTAGAAAATTGTTAATTGACTTTGAATTACCTATGATTAACACAATTACCAAAATGTACACAGATACCCAAATTCAAGGATGTTTTTTTCACTTTTCACAGGCTTATTGGCGAAAAAATTAAAAAAACATCCTTAGTTGAGGATTATATATCAGACAGTAAACTACAACTTGAATTAAAGAAACTAACTGCACTTTGCTTTGTTCCTCCTGACAGTGTAGATGAAACTACACATCTATTACTGAATCTGACTATTTTACTACAAACGAGGACAAATTGGCACCCCTTCTAAATTACTTTGAAGACACATGGATTGGCCATCTATGCAGGTCAGGTCACAGGAGGAAGCTACATTTCCATGTGAAGTGGTGGAACTGCTACTTGACCTGCTTAGAGGGAGGAGCAAAAACAAATAATGCCATAGAGGGTTAGCACAGCTCCTTCAACAAATCTATCAGTAAACCACATCCTAACTTCTATCATTTCATGGAAATTTTGAAGAAGGAGCAAAGTTTCCAAGAAATGACAATTGCGCAATCATTAACTGGTAGTCTGAACCCACCAATCTCTAAAAGAACAAAAGAAATGTCCGAGCGACTATTGGGTGCAATTCAACAATTTTCGTTGATGTTGGCTCCAGACTACCTAGATAATATTGCACACATCCTACATTTCTAATCTACACTAACTCCTAAACCACCTTACTTGCCTGTTTTGACAAAGAATTCCCCTAATTCAATTGGCATTTTTCTAAAAAAAAATTAATTATAAATTAAAAGTCGGGTTTCTTACCTTCAGTTGTCTTCTTTTTTCAACTCTTCAATTACGTACAATCCCACATTTCATCAAGAGTCTTGAGCAGTCCTTTAATCCATAGGAAATAATCCATAATCCGTGAAATAAACCATGACCCGAGTTAAACTAACCAAAATGGACACAGTTTGGCAAAGCCATTTTTTAACAGCAAAAATTGTGCTGTAAACTGTACTGTGCACACCTATAAAAAACGCATCCCAAAAAAAAAATCCCGAAAAAGAATACTTGTTTGGCAAAAAACGCAACAAGATTCCATCGTTGCAATCCTCTCTCGACCAAATGTAAGTTAAAAAAACCACAAAAAAGTAAAAACGTTTTGAAAAAAATCGCAACCAAAAAATCCATCGTTGTAATCCTCTCTCGACCAAAATCCAGCATAAGTTACAAAAACCATATATCTATGTTTTAAAAATGGCCCAAAAATTATTTCTGCAATCCATGAAGTCTTTGTCCATGTTCCTTCGTCCTATCCGGAAAACCGCGACGACGCAATAACTTAATTTCTAAACACCCGTCGCATCAAAAAAATAAAAAAAATATTACTTTCATGACACTATTGTTTAATAGAAAAAGTAATCAATCTTTTAAAGTAATTCTATTAAACAAAAAGTGTTACGAAAGCAATCAACCCGACGTGGGCCTACAACTGCTACCTGTTTAGGAAAACATTTTTAAGTTAAAACATACAATATTATCAAAATACATCTTCCCTAGTTCTTACTACCTCCCTTCTCGCTCCTTACAATAAACTATACCACCCTTAATCTATTTTTAATAATTTAAATTTGCCTTACCTGGACGCAGCTCTTCCTTGCTTCTGATCCGGACCACGACGAACCTCGCAATGACGAAACTTACGTACAAGCGGCAATGTCATCTCTTTCCGTAAAAAGGAAAAAAGGACAATTTCTCCCATTCACTTCAATGGGAACCTGTGGGAAAACCTACAAAGAAAATAAAAAGTATATGTTACAATACATTTAAAAATCTATGTTTATTTAAAAAAAATTATACTACTAATAAAGTTTTGTAAAAACATTTTTGGATTATTTTTTTAAACTGTTTTATATTTTTAATAAATATAATAAAATTATCTACAATACTATTAATGTGTCAATTGATTGTTTTGTTAACTATTACATTTTTTTTAACTTAAATTTATGTTTTAAACATTTTATGTCTATATATGCAAACTCATGTTGTACATATATGCTCTTTTTAATTTTTAAAATATACTGATAAACTTCTAAAAGATTATTAATTTTATAAATTAAATTTAAAATTAAAATAAATTTATAAATGATAGGTTAGAATTATCCATTGGTATCAAATCACCCCCGTACCTAAAAACACCCTGAGTTTATCTGTGTATCACTTTTATAAATGTTAATAATTAAAAATATTTTAACAATTTTACAATAAAATAACTTATAAATTAAGTAATAAATAATACTCAAGTATTAAAAATAATACCTGAGTATTAATACACTCCCCCACCCAAAACCCCTGTTTGCCATGCATCCTGTCCCAGAGGATAGGTGCAAAAGCCTTTTTAATAATATTACTAAAAAATATTTTAATAATTATCTAACAGTAAAACTACATTTCTATTAATTCTCAAGTATTAAAATTAGTACCTGAGTATTAGTACACTCCCCCACCCAAAACTCATGTTTCCCATGCATCCAGTCCCAAAGGAAAGGTGCCTAACCATTTTTAAATAATTAAAAAAATATATATATAAAATATTTCTATCACTATAAATAAATATCAATTAATTCTCAAGTATTAAAAATAATACCTGAGTATTAATACACTCCCCCACCCAAAACTCCTATTTCCCATGCATCCCATCCCAGAGGATAGGTGCCTAAGCCTTTTTATTAATTTAAAAAAAAAACTAATTTTTAAAATTTACTATGACTAAAACTAAATATCATTTAATTCTCAAGTATTAACATTAATACCTGAGTAGTAATATACTCGCCCACCCAAACCCCCTATTTCCCATACATCCCGTCCCAGGGAATAAGTGCAAAGCACATATAATATAATTTAAATAAATATATTATATTATGGATATATATATATTTTGTTTTAAATCACAACTAATCTAATTTTTTAATAATACTCAAGTATTAAAAATAACACCTGAGTATTAATACACTACCCAACCCAAACCTATCCATTTTAATTAATTTATATGATATATATATTTTTTTAAACAAACAAAATTGTAAAATAATACTATTACTATTAACTATTACTTTCCTAAAAAACCAAAATATAAAAAATAATCAAAAATAAAAACTTACCTCACTCACTTCCATTACTTACCTTACTATGGTGCCGATTCCGATCTGGGTCGGAAAGCTCTCCGACCGAGCCAGATCCGGAGAGATTTCCGACCGAGCCGGACTCCCCCAGTCCGACCGAGCGAGTACGATGCGGCCGTATGCTGCCCGACTCGATTCGGTCGGACTCCCATTGAAGTCAATGGGAGCCGGTCGTACAACGCGTACACGGGCTCCCATTGACTGAATGGGCACGTCGTGAACAGGGGGGCCCCCTACAGTGGGTATGCATCGGTGCGACTCGCACTGTACATGCATATGTAGGGGGGACCCTTGGGTCCCCCCTGTGTTCGACTCGTGCGGCTACGCGTGCAGGGGGGTCCGACACGGACCCCCCAAGTCCGGCTCCGGGTGCTTTTGCGAGCCGGACGCTCCGACTCGATCCGGCCGTCTGACGCGTGCATCGTACTCGCTTGGTCGGGAAACGTCTCCATTGCGTGGTGCGAGCTGTGTCCGTACGAGTCGGTCGGAGCGGTTCGGACCCGGGAACGAGTCGGTCGGCGATTTCGCGTGCGCTCGCATCGTACTTGCTCGCTGGGACGACTGTACGAATCAGTCGGAAAAAAGGCCTCCGAATCGGATCCGGTAAAGCCGAATCCGATTCGGAGCCCTACCGGCCGAGATCGGAATTGGCCCCTCTGTGTTGAAATGGCATGCGTTGTAATGGCACATGCGTTGTAAAAGTTGCGTTGTAAAGGCATTATGATGTAATGCCTGCGTTGTAATGGACGTTTCCCCTCTACACCACTACACTCTATGCTACTCCACTGTACACTATTCTGCTGTACGCCATTCAACTCTATGGTGCTCCACTTTACAACACTCCACTGTACACTGTTCCACTGTACGCTTCTCCACTTTATGCCACTCCATTCTGTGCTCCTCCACTGTACCTCACTTTACTCTACAGCACTTCACTATACGCTATTTCACTGTATGCAACAACACTGTACGCCACTCAACTCTATGCTATTCGATTCTATGCCATTCCATCTACTGTCATCCACTGTATGCTGTTCCACTGCACAAAACGACATTATACCCCACTCCACTCTACGCCACTCCACTGTACCCCACTCAATGCCGCTCCACTCTACGCTATTCGTATCTAAGCCACTCCACTATACACCACTCCTGTGTACCCCACTTCACTATACGCCACTCCACTCTACGCTACTTCACTATATGGTATTTCAGTTTACTGTAATGTATGCAATTCCACTGTATGTCACTTCACTCTACACCATTCCCCTGTACGCCACACCACTGTATGCTATTCTACTGTACCCAACTTCACTCTATGCCACTCCGCTTTACACCACTCCCCCTGTACGCTATTCCACTGTATGCCTCTCGCCTGTACCCCACTCCAGTCTCCCCCACTCCTCTCTACAGTACTCCACTGTATGCTATTCCACTGTAAGCCCCTCCACTCTAGGTCACTGCATTCATTGCCACTCCACTGTTTTCCACTCTAAGACACTGTACTATACCCTATTCCACAGTACATAACTCCACTCTATGCTATTCCACTCTGTGCCACTCCACTCTTTGCCACTCCAGTATAAGTCACTCCATTGTATGCTATTGCATTGTACGCCACTCCAGTCTATGCCACTCTACACTGCACAACTGCACTCCACACCACTCCACTCAAAAACAATATGCCCCACTCAACAGCAGTCTACACCCCTCCACTGTACTAGAAGATACTCTACTGTTTAGCATAACACTGCACCACAATATACTCCTGCCAGTGCCAGTGTACAGCACTCCACTTTACTCAAGAGCACTTAACAACACTGTACTCCACTCTACGACAACCTATGCAACTCCTTCTATACTGCTCCACCATAGTTAGTCTGTGACACTACCCCACTGTACTCCACTACTGTACTCTACGCCACTCCACTGCACACTACTTTTAGCTACTGAACAGCAGTCCATCCCATGCCACTCTACAAAAATGTACTGCACTCTACTCTACTCCATGCCACTTCACTGTACAACACTTTAATCCACTCTGTGACACTCTACTCTACTCTATGACCCTTTCCAACACTCTGCAACAAACCAGTCCACTCCACTGTACCACAAACCACCCCACTCTACAACACTTTACTCCACTGTATACCACACCACTCCACTTCACTCGAATCCACGCCACTGTACTCTAGCACACGCTGCTCCACTCTATGCTACACCACTCCAGTGGACTGCACTCCACTCTACCTCACTGCAGAACACTTTACCACACTCTATGGCACTGTACAACACTCCACTCCATGCGGCTCCACTTTACCACACTCTACGCAACTTTACTCTACCAGACTCTACTACACTCTGTGCCACTATACAACACTGTACTCCACTGTATGTTCATACACTTCACTTCACAGCACTCTACTCCACTGTATGACCCTACACCCAGTGTACAGCACTCTACTCCACTTTCCAACACTTTCTGACACATCACTCCACTGTATTGAACAAGATGGCACTCCAGTTTCTAACACTTTAATCAACTCTAAACTACGCCTGTCCCCTCTCGTGCACTCCACGCCACTGTACTATACAATATGCTACACTATATAAAAATGTACTCCACTGTACATTACACTACACTCTACTCCACTCCACTTTACCACACTCCACTCTGTCCTACTCCACTCCACTCTATGGGGCTGATTACGATGGCGGACAGAAAAGCACTCCGACCGCCGTGGTTGCGGGAAAAAAACGTCTGCATGTACCGCGGCAAAACCGGTGGTCAGATTAGGATGCATTGCTAGAAAATTCCGACCGCGTCGGACGGATTCCACAAAACTCCGCCGGGAACATCCGGAAAAGCTGAAAATCTGTCCGTGGCAGACGGAAAAGCTGCGGAAAGCCCCAAAAACGCAGATCGATCAGCGTAATAACCGCAAGTGAAATTATGATACGATGGCGGAGCCAGCGGAACATTCAGTTGTTCCCGACCGCCGCGGTCACGCGAAATGATGAATGGTAGAGCCGGCGGAAGGACCATTGCATTAAGACCGCTGCGGTCGCGCGGAAAGAGGAATGGCGGGCGAAAGCAACCACACAACAAGGCTACCAAGTGTGGCTGTTTTTCTGGCACAGCCTCCAAAAACATCTGACAGACCCCAATGACACATCCCCATGGCAAGAAAAAAAATACAAATCCCAGGTCAACCCAGATAACACACCTGACATGAATACTCCATTTTGACCCACCCACATAGCTGAGTATAAAACCAACCCCTTCCCTGCCCAGCATCCTTTGCACAACTCCAGAACTGAAGGGCCAAACACCACAGCACAAAGGAGAGGCAAATCAGCACACATCACACCATCACAACCACCCACACACCACACACATCTCCACCACCACCTTCACACCTGCACTTTTCACCCATTTGCACATTACACACCATGACACAGAAAAAAATGCTAAAATTCACTGACAATGAGTTGTCAGTCATGGTAGGTGAGATAATCAGAGTAGAACCACATTTGTTTGAAAGCATGGTCCAACAGACACCAGTAGCCAGAAAAATCTAATGTGGGAAAGGATAGTCAACAAAGTCAATGCAGAAGGGACCACCCTGCGCACCCTGCGTGACATCAAGAGGAGGTGGCATGACCTCAAGACCAGGGTGAAAGAGCGTGCCAACAAGAACCATGAGCTGGCTCAGAGGACTGAGCGGTGGCCCTCCCATTCCACCACTAACATTCACCGAATGGGAGGAGAAGGTGCTTGCCATACTGCATCCAGAGAGTCTCACAGGAATACCCGGGGGAGTGGAGACTGGTAAGTACCAACAAATGTCTCCCATTATTTATTTATTTATATAGTGCCTGAATCAACCCCCGAAGGGGTATCTCTGCGCTTCGGACAGGCAACAGGAAAAACTGATGGACAAGAACAAAATCAGAAACAGAAAAGGATGGTCTTTTGGTGCTTTCTGAATTGAAGATGGTCCGGGCATTGTCTCAAGTGAATGGGGAGCTGATTCCAGTAGAGAGGGCCAAGGTGGGAGAGTGACTTCCCACCTAGCCTGGCTTTCCTGATTCGGGGGACCACAAGAAGGGATTTAGTACCTGAACGGAGGGACCTGGAGGGCATATACGGCGTGAATTTCTCGGCAAGATAGGCGGGCCGAGGTTGTATAAGTCTTTATGAACGGTGCAGCAAACTTTAAACTTAACCCGCTCACGTACTGGGAGCCAATGGAGCTGACGGAGAAGAGGACGGGAAGCGGCCTGTGGGGGGCGTTCAAGACCAGTCGCGCCGCAGTATTCTGGACCACCTGCAATCTACAGAGCGAGGACTCATTGACTGAAACCTGGAGGCCATTGCAGTAGTCCAGATGGCTCAATATAAGTGCCTGCGTCAGGGTTTTCCGAGTTGAGTCAGGAAGCAGGGGAAAAACTCGGCGTAATAGGTCCAACGTATGAAAACAGGAGCCAGCTGTCTGAGCAGCATGCTCCTTCAAGGTTAGAGCCTGGTCCAGGCGAATGCCTAGGTTCTTAACAAGGGACTTGGGGGCGGGAGGAACACCAAGGTCCACCGGCCACCATTCGGGAGTCCACAGTAGAGGGGCCTCTCCAAAGAGCAGGATCTCTGTTTTCCCAACATTGAATTGGAGTAAATTACATCTCATCCAATTGGAAATAGCCCTCATACCAGAGGAGAAGGCCGACTGAACAGATGGAGTGAATTTGCTAAAAGGAAATTGCAGCTGCGTATCGTCAGCGTATGAAATAGGAGTAAAACCACAGGTCCTAAGGAGATTGGCCAAGGGAGCGACATAGATATTAAACAAGGTAGGGCTCAGACAAGAGCCCTGAGGTACCCCCTTGGTCAGTTTCATGGGCGCCGAACAATACGGGCCGAGATTGATGGTCTGGGAACGGGAAGAGAGAAAGCTCGTCATCCACTGGAGGGCAGAATCTCTAAGTCCAATCTCCTCCAATCTCCTGAGCAATATCTGGTGTGAGACCGTGTCGAACGCGGCAGAGAGGTCCAACAGCACCAGAATCGTAGATTGGCCCCTGTCTAGGGTCATCCTGATGTTATCTGTGACCGCTAGCAGGGCTGATTCTGTGCTGTATTTGGGCCTAAAGCCTGACTGGGAAGAATCAAGGCTGCCAGTAAGTTCGACATGGTCAGACAGATGTTTGTTGATGTGCTTTTCTAGTAGTTAGCTCAGGAGGGGAGTAAGGAGATGGGACGGAGATTGGAGAGATCAGTCAGGGGAGCTTTGGTGTTCTTGCGGACAGGCATAACCTATGCTGCTTTCCATTCCACAGGAAGACGGCCCTCTCTCATGGAGAGATTGAGAAGAAACTCTATGGGGTCGATTCCGATGTCGGCCGGAAGCGCACCTAACAGTATTCGTCCGGAAAAAATACCAGCCGAACGCGTGTTTCCCGACCGACTCGAACACTCTACCGAACGAACAAGTACGATGCGCATAACAGCCCAGATTCCGAGCGAGCCGTACTTACCCAATCCAGCTCCTGTTCCCCGCCCGAGCCGGATCCGTAAACGCTGAATCGAGTCGCACGGAACCAAATACACAGCACCTTCCAGCCGGACTAGTACGATGCGTCTTCCGTACATGCCGAACTCGTCGCTATGTCCGGCACGTTTGAGCATCCGGGTGAGCCGTACATAAGCTCCGTTTCGCGCCACAAGACGACCCACGGCTACGAGACGAACAAGCCTGCTACGAGTACGACTCGAAGACACGAGAAACCCGAACGAGACGATCCAAGCATGAATCCCATTGCGCAGGTCCTACCTATACTCTACATCTATTACCGGGACCGGCACGGACGCGTACGGCGCAGACGGTAAGTCAAACACCAACAATACAAACAAACCACACGTACACGAAATATGTCACACACACATAGGGATGCACAAATAACGTACACTAGCAACAGCAGAACCATAGGGGTGGGATGGCCAACACCAATGCCATACACACCCATAGGGGGATGGATGCCTGCCACTACTACCACCCCTACCCAGGGGTGCCTGGATGCCTGCCACTACTACCTCCCCTGCCCAGGGGGCCCTGGATGCCTGCCACTACTACCACCCCTACCCAGGGGGGCCTGGATGCCTGTCACTACCACCACCCCTACTCAGGGGGGCCTGGATGCCTGTCACTACCACCACCCCTACTCAGGGGGGGCTGGATGCCTGCCACTACCACCACCCCTATCCAGGGGGGGCTGGATGCCTGTCACTACTACCATCCCCACCCTTAGGGGGATGGATGCCTGCCACTACTACCATACCCACCCTAAGGGGGATGGATGCCTGCCACTACCACCACCCCTATCCAGGGGGGGCTGGATGCATGCCACTACTACCAAACCCACCCTTAGGGGGATGGATGCCTGCCACTACTACCATACCCACCCTAAGGGGGATGGATGCCTGCCACTACTACCATCCCCACTCATGGGGGGCTGGATGCCTACCACTACTACCATCCCCACTCATGGGGGGCTGGATGCCTACCACTACTACCATCCCCACCCATAGGGGGCTGGATGGCTGCCACTACTACCATCCCCACCCTTAGGGGGATGGATGCCTGCGACTACCACCACCCCTATCCAGGGGGGGTTGGATGCATGCCACTACTACCATACCCACCCTTAGGGGGATGGATGCCTGCCACTACTACCATACCCACCCTAAGGGGGATGGATGCCTGCCACTACCACCACCCCTACCCAGGGGGGCCTGGATGCCTGTCACTACCACCACCCCTACTCAGGGGGGGCTGGATGCCTGCCACTACCAAACTAAATCAGAGTTAAAATTGGCTCTTATCAATGCAAGGTCCCTGATTAAACACAAATATGAGATTGCGGATTTTATCTTAGATAACAAGCTGGATGTCCTGTTTGTTGCGGAAACCTGGGGTGGGGATTCATCTGGCCCCGATTTTAATATTGCGGTGCCTGGTGGTTATACAGTATTCAGGCATGATAGACCAATCAAAAAAGGGGGTGGACTTGCACTAATTCATAGAAGTGAACTTATAGTTCATTGCTCAACCCTTCCCTATGTGGAATGTGAGGCCCTTTTATTTAAAATTAGGGCCACTGAACAGGAAACTCTGAAAGGATTATTAATTTATCGCCCACCTGGATCTAAATCTAGCTTTCTCACTAACCTGTCATCTATGCTTGAACTGGGTATCCAATCCAGGTGTTTTTCCATGCTGGGTGATTTGAATTTTCACCTAGAAATACCAGGCGATAAGGAAACACAGGAACTTCTGGATATCACTCGGACGTAGGTCTCCGACAGCTGGTTCAAGGGTCTACACACCAAGCAGGGCATACCTTGGATGGTGTGTTTACAAATAATTCAGCCATTTCTATTTCATCCATTCTCCCCTTACATGGTCCGACCACCACGCCATCTTATTTCATTGGGACCTAAGTGGTCCCATTACCACTAATATGGCTAGCCCTAAGCTCTCGAGGAGAGCTTGGCACAATATTGATTTAGGTGTATTAGAAAACCAGCTCACAAAAAGCACTCCTAGTCCTGAGTTAGAAGTTGAGACGGCAGCTAGCAACTATACGGCCTGGTTAGAAACCAGTTTTGCTAAACTAGCTCCGGTTACGGGGATAAATAGAAATAGAAAAACCCCATCTGCACCATGGTTCTCCGAGGCTCTTAGACTGGATAAACAAGCTTGCAGGAGGCAGGAGAGAACATGGCGGAGAAACTATGATATAGTGGAGAAAGAACAATATAAGCGTATGCTACCGGACTATAAGAAAAAAATAATCACGGAAAAAGGCCAATACTTTACTCTTAAAATAGAGATGGCAGGCAACTCAAGCAAATAACTTTTTTCAGTCATGAACAAGCTAACCGCGGTTAATAACGGCGCGAATGTGAATTGCACCCAAGATTTCTGCAACTCACTGGCTCGGGCATTCAATACAAAGGTCGACATAATATACGACCAATTTGCCTCAAATAATGGCAAAAACTTTGATACAGAACAGGAACCTAAGATAACAACATCTCTTTTAAATTTTAATGCTACTTCATCAGAGCAGGTCACTACCCTTCTTTTAAAGACTAAATCGGGCTCCCCTGACGACCCCTCCCCTCCCAGAATACTATATAATATCAGTCATATCATCAGTCCCCAGCTATCTGGTATATTTAATCAGATGCTGGTAGAGGGAATTTTTCCAACATTGTGGAAACAGGCCTGTATACTTCCGTTATTAAAAAAGCCCAGCCTTGATGCTGCAGATCCGGCCAACTACAGACCGATTGCAAGACTCCCGTTGCCTGCAAAAAATTTTGAGAAAATTGTAAACAGTGAACTCTCTACTTATATTATAGATAACAATGTCCTGGATCACAGCCAATTTGGCTTTCGGCCTGGTCACAGCACCGAGACAGCCTTGATTAAGACCACTGAGGAAATTCGCACCGCATTAGATGGTGGGGGATCAGCAGCTCTTATCCTCCTTGACCTGACCGCAGCGTTTGATACTGTGGATCACACTTTACTGATAGAACGTCTGAGATCTATTGGTCTGGGAGGAAAGGCTTTGTCGTTGTTAACATCTTTTTTAACAGATAGAACGCAGACAGTGCAATTAGGCAATTTTAAATCGACATCCTTTATTCTGCCTTGTGGGGTCCCACAGGGCTCTTCATTGAGTCCCACGCTTTTTAATATATATGTGTCCGAGCTAGCACCCTTGATCAGAAGCTTTGACCTAGTTCCAACCTCGTACGCTGACGATACTCAGTTGGTCATCTCGACCATAGACAAGGATGTTGACCAATCCAACAAATTGCATGATTGCATGGTCGCCCTGAGCAATTGGATGGACAGACACTGCCTGAAGCTTAATTCGAACAAAACCGAGGTGGTACTATTTGGAAAGCTTTCTCCTCAGTGGTGCCCTGCCTGGTGGCCAACCACATTGGGCTCTCTTCCTACACCGGTAGAAAAGGTTAAAAATCTTGGAATTATAATAGATGATAAGCTTAATTTCAAATCCCAGCTTTCAAAGGTGGTGTCTTCCGCATTTCTGACAATTAAAACTGTGAGGAAAATTCTTCCTTTTATTCCCAAAAATACTAGGAAAATTGTTTTATCCACCTTGGTTTTATCTAAGTTGGATTACTGCAATTCTTTATATATAAACTTACAGGTGAACCAACTTAGAAGATTACAGGCAGTGCAGAATGCAGCGGCCAGATTGGTACTTGATGTTCCCAAACATCAATCTATTAGGGATGGAATCCGAGAATTGCACTGGCTGCCAGTCGCCCAACGTGTGAAATTTAAGGCTCTTTGTATAGCACACAAGGCACTTTACAGACAAGGTCCTCGATTTTTATGGCACTGTTTTAACTGGTATTCCCCCACCAGAGTTTTACGTTCGACCAATGGATTTCTGATGTCTGCATCCAGAGTTAGAACGATGAACTGGGGAGGGAGGAGTTTTAGACACAACACTATAAGGCTGTGGAATTCACTTCCGCTCGCCCTTAGGAGGATTTCCTCCCTACTTGAGTTCAGAAAAAATCTTAAAACATGGCTTTTTAAATATTAGTCCCCCTTTTTAGGTCTCGCGCCTAGCGTTGCAGTGCGCAGCACTGCTCGCGCAGCGCGAGACCTCTAGAAAGGGCTTCTGAAAACGACCCACACGCTCGTACGTGTGGTTTTGTTTTCAGAAGCCCTCATTGGCTGTAGCGTGCGTTTTTTTAGAAAAAACGGCACGCGATTGGGCAAAGGCGGGTGCATGTCCCGCCTTTGCCGCGCCCATTCCCGACGGTGGCCAGAACGCGCAGCAGCGCGCGTTCGTCTCGCTTTTGCTGCCGCGCTCTCTAGCCCCCGCTCCTCTGTGGTGCGCGCGCACCACTTGTTTAATTTGAGCTAGGCAGCTAGAAGGGATTCCCCACCCAAACATAGTTCTTCGTCACCCCTCCCCCAGCCACCAGTATCCCCTCCTCCCAATGGCCACAAAACAACGACTCTGACATGAACTTGTCAGCATAGCTTGCTGAAGTAAACCACGTGGCAACCGGAATCACCATACACTAGAACGAAGAAACGAGACAGAGGGGCTGGGACTGCGAAGGGAAGCTGAGCATTCCTCAACCCTACCCCCGTGTATACAGGACTTTGGCACCGGTAGCCTGGTTGCTTTGGCCGTTGGCAGTCAGGAGAGGAGGTCCTGGGAGCATGGAAGAGAGCTTTCCATGGAAAAAGAAAGGGGGACATGATCATCCCGCTAATACATTCACACTTAGTCTCCCTGTGCGGGAGTGAACTGAGTGTTATCCCGACGCTGTCTCTTAGTGTCAAATTTTAAACTGACCCTGTTCTACAGGAGCTTATCTTGGACCATGACCATCCCTTCTAAAATCAGTGTAATCGTTCTGGTTTTTGTTTTTCACACCGGGCTTCAAAGAGGATTTAGGAAGAGAGGCAGGTGTAGAGCATAATGCACACGCTTCCTTTTCGGGATTAACTGTTTCTTGGCCTGTCTCTTTTTAGTAGAAAGTAGGCGGGGGAGCTTGTAGTGCAAGGGGTGTGGCTTAATGGCTAGGGCGGCCGACTTTGAAGCTGGGAAACAAGGTTCGACTCTTGGCGCCGCGTATTCTCAAACATCCTGTGATTTTGGGCAAATCACTTAATCCTCCCCATGCCTAAAAATGAATGTCCGTCTGTATAATGCAACTGGTGCTCATGTTAAGCGCTCTGGTACCTTCGGGTCCAGTTTGCGCTATATGAAAGTGCCAATAAATATAAACAATACACAAAGTTTGGCAGACCGGGAAGTGTCTCCACCATTACTGCACTCTTTTTTAATATTTTTTTTAACTAGGGAATCTAGCAAACTGAAGGCACATGGGTTAGTTACAACGGTAGTTTGTTTGCACTGTAAAAGCGGGCCTTTTAAGGGGTTTTTGTTTCATATTAGTTTTGGCACTTTTTTTATGTGGGGGTGGACTTTTAAGTAACTGAGCGACGCGCTCAACCTCACCCACCGAGTGAGCAGAGAGCTGTTAAGGGCCGAACAGAAAAGTGATTTGCCTGACACTATCATCAAACGTAATTTAATGTTAATTAGCAGCGCATTGGCCCTTTCAGGCAAATGCAGTTAATCTGTGCAGCAATCTGAGTCCGCCAGGGAGATTACAGCACCTGTCACTTCCAGAGACCGAGAATATTAATCAAATCTCGCAATTAGCCAAACAAATAAAAACCATTGACCTAAAAATGTCATAATCCCCAAAATATTTTTTTAATAATCATAAACTGCAAAAAATTGAGGATTTGTATTTCAGAAAACACTAGACAAAATAAAGGGCACCCAACAAAAATCACGATGCTTGGACTTTTTTATTTGAAAATTGGTCAGCAGCTGTAAGGTGTGTAAGTAGCCAAATGTAAGACCTGTGTGTCAGGCTGACAGACCTCACCAAGAGGCTGATTTTAGCATAGTGCCCCCCCCCCATCTGAAACGTGAGGGCTGTGCTGCCTGCTCCATGCTGTTTCTGCCTCATTATTGTTTCGGGGCTCTGCTGTTGGTGGAGGGCGCTCCCTGCAGAAATAAGCGTGTGTCAAAAGCAAACAACATCAGTGAGTGTGTGTCCAACGACATGTAAATGGCGATTCATTTATGTTCTTACTTCAAAGCATGAGCCAGGCACAAACTACTGGAGGATATGGAATCCATTGTTTTCCGTGAATTTTAATTTGAGAAGTATTGTAGAGGGTGTAATCTTCTTTAAAACTCAAATTACACATCTGAACGCACGCAGCGCTGTAAAGCCTCGCTGAGCTGGTAAATCATTGAGCTCCCTCTTTATGCATCTGTGGCCTGCTCCACTCCAAACGAAAACACATAGGTAAAGCACACTGACATTTACAACGCCAATAGCTCTCACTCTCCCAAATGCGAGACCTATTGCATTGCAAATGCTTGTTTACAGTATGCAGTCCGTAGCGCCTAGACACCCAAGGGTATTAGAGCGCTATAGAAATCATTATAACATAACATAACATAACATAACCCTTATCCAGGGGGGGCTGGATGCATGCCACTACTACCACCCCTACCCAGGGGGGCCTGGATGCCTGCCACTACTACCATACCCACCCTTACGGGGATGGATGCCTGCCACTACTACCACCCCTACCCAGGGGGGCCTGGATGCCTGTCACTACCACCACCCCTACTCAGGGGGGCCTGGATGGGCTGGATGCCTGCCACTACCACCACCCCTATCCAGGGGGGGCTGGATGCCTGTCACTACTACCATCCCCACCCTTAGGGGATGGATGCCTGCCACTACTACCATACCCACCCTAAGGGGGATGGATGCCTGCCACTACCACCACCCCTACCCAGGGGGGCCTGGATGCCTGTCACTACCACCACCCCTACTCAGGGGGGGCTGGATGCCCGCCACTACCACCACCCCTATCCAGGGGGGGCTGGATGCATGCCACTACCACCACCCCTACCCATGGGGGCCTGGATGCCTGTCACTACCACCACCCCTACTCAGGGGGGGCTGGATGCCTGCCATTTCCACCACCCCTATCCAGGGGGGGCTGGATGCATGCCACTACTACCACCCCTACCCAGGGGGGCCTGGATGCCTGCCACTACTACCATACCCACCCTTAGGGGGATGGATGCCTGCCACTACTACCACCCCTACCCAGGGGGGCCTGGATGCCTGTCACTACTACCATCCCCACTCATGGGGGGCTGGATGCCTACCACTACTACCATCCCCACTCATGGGGGGCTGGATGCCTACCACTACTACCATCCCCACTCATGGGGGGTTGGATGCCTACCACTAATACCATCCCCACCCATAGGGGGCTGGATGGCTGCCACTACTACCATCCCCACCCTTAGGGGGATGGATGCCTGCCACTACCACCACCCCTACCCAGGGGGGCCTGGATGCCTGTCACTACCACCACCCCTACTCAGGGGGGGCTGGATGCCTGCCACTACCACCACCCCTATCCAGGGGGGGGTTGGATGCATGCCACTACCACCACCCCTACCCAGGGGGCCTGGATGCCTGTCACTACCACCACCCCTACTCAGGGGGGCTGGATGCCTGCCACTACCACCACCCCTATCCAGGGGGGCTGGATGCATGCCACTACTACCACCCCTACCCAGGGGGCCTGGATGCCTGCCACTACTACCATACCCACCCTTAGGGGGATGGATGCCTGCCACTACTACCACCACTACCCAGGGGGGCCTGGATGCCTGTCACTACTACCATCCCCACTCATGGGGGGCTGGATGCCTACCACTACTACCATCCCCACTCATGGGGGGCTGGATGCCTACCACTACTACCATCCCCACTCATGGGGGGCTGGATGCCTACCACTACTACCATCCCCACCCATAGGGGCTGGATGGCTGCCACTACTACCATCTCCACACTTAGGGGGATGGATGCCTGCCACTACCACCACCCCTACCCAGGGGGGCCTGGATGCCTGTCACTACCACCACCCCTACTCAGGGGGGGCTGGATGCCTGCCACTACCACCACCCCTATCCAGGGGGGGGCTGGATGCATGCCACTACTACCACCCCTACCCAGGGGGGCCTGGATGCCTGCCACTACTACCATACCCACCCTTAGGGGATGGATGCCTACCACTACTACCATCACCACTCATGGGGGCTGGATGCCTGTCACTACAACCACCCCTACTCATAGGACGGGTAATGCATGACACAACTAGCATACTCCCACATAAGGACTGTCTGTAAATTACATCCCAACCCCAACACCATGACAAGCGTGTGTGGTCTGTGTCAAATGCATACAACACTGAACATGACATTGAACATACAATGTGACCCCCTAACACATGTGTCACACATAATTGTGTGTGTGGCCTACACAATACAAGCAGACCATGACCACTGTGGCAATGTGGCCCAAAGCCCCATCACCACAGTGCCCATAAGGTAAGTGTGTGCCCCATAGCTGAAGCACATTTTGAACAGTGTGGCAATGGGGCCCAAAGCCCCATCACCACAGTGCCCATAAGGTAAGTGTGTGCTCCATAGCTGAAGCACATTTTGAACAGTGTGGCAATGGGGCCCAAAGCCCCATCACCACAGTGCCCAAAAGGGAAGTGTGTGCTCCATAGCTGAAGCACATTTTGAACAGTGTGGCAATGGGGCCCAAAGCCCCATCACCACAGTGCCCAAAAGGGAAGTGTAGTCCTGGTAAAAGCTGCAAAAACATAACTGCAGGGATTATTCCTGGCCACACAACACCAAACACTACAGTGGCATTGTAGTGCTTGTGTCCCATAGCAACATAGATTGTGTGAGGCAAGCAGTGCAGTGCCAATGACACATCGTTCTGGCCATGTGCACACAAACATCAGCCATGGGGGCCCACATTGTCTACATTCACAAATAACACAATGACAGAAGTGAGCATCATAATGCAGACCCACATATCAGCACCAATGGACACACAAATGTAGATATCCTGTGGAGACTGTAGATGTCAGGTGAACAAATACCATACCATGGCAGCAATGGGACATACTAACCATGATCAATGTGCTGACTGATGACCTAGCAGTCCCAGGGCCAGCAGGGGAAAGCCAACAAACAACATACAGCCAATGGCAAACTAAAGATATGCCAATGCAGTGGTGCAAAAGCACAAACACAAACAGGCAGACTCACACTGCATATCATACACAACAGGTGAGGGGGTTGTGTGCCAGTGTCCCCAGGCAAACACACAACACATGAGGAGGCCAGATTCACTGATACACAGATGTCAACACAGTCACATACAAAAGTAACTCATGGATTGGATTCCCCTATGTGGGCAAACAGGCATTGTGAGATGAGAGGGAGCCCAAATTACACATGTCACACAAGCTTGTAGGAACAGCAACACACACAGCAAGAGACAGAACCACCACAGCACTCCCCCAGGGACCCCACATTGTGGTGACACTAGGCTGCATGACAATCACACTGTGATGACAAAGGTAGATGTCATCCACACTGTGAACCACAGCCATGTGTCCTGAGCAACAAACTACCATCACACCTATACAAGCACAAAGCACTCAGCACGGCCTGCCAGCCAAGGAAAATATGGAGGTAGTGCCCCAGCCGTGCAACAACTCACATTTGCACACACTCAACGCCATACACCTTGAACTCCACCAATGTGCAGCGTTGAAGCTCACATGGACTGCTGACATTGCACATGCACCCATGACAATCCCAGGGGTGGTGGGGGGAAATAAGGTGCAGAAACCCATCACACATGGCCAGTCAACAATACTTGTGAATGTCTGACACACTGCACAGTATGCCGTACATGGGCATGACGTGAAATCCACCCCAAACAATGGGATCCTGGCCATAGTCACACACCAATGAAGAAGCCAAGCTGACCCACAAAGGACACACATAGACAACTTCCAACATTGCAGCTCTGAACCTGAGGAGTGGCAGCAGTCACACACACAACGTTTCACAATCACTGAAAGCATACACAAACAGAAAATCACATTACTCGTGTAACCAACAAGTGCCAAGAGGAATACTGACTGTGTCCCATCTGCGTTTGCCCACATCCCCAGCCCTGACAACAAAGACAACTAGGGATGACAACCTCATGAACATTAGTTTGCCATGCACCCACATCCCGGAGTAACCAGGTCCAAGATGCTGGTTGAACACAGAACAACTCAGCAAGCATCACAAACAGGAACATCCGTAGGGACACAGCCTGTGTAGGAAAAGGGAACACGCACAGACATGCCTACACAACACACAACATGGGCACAGCCTATATCACGGAATCACGCACTGCCATGAGGGCACTCCACTCCTGTGGAAGGTCAGCTGTGCCAAACCTTGTCTGTGCATGACTCAAACATGTCAGCAGAACACTCGGTCAGTGAGTCAACAACTACAACACACTGAAGGCTCTGCTCATATCAGCCTGGGCACGGGAGTGTCACGTCAGTCATCTGCATACACCCAAGACACGTGTCAAGCAACTTGCACTGTGTACACAGATGAGTCCTCCAAATTTGATGTGCTAAACTGCATGTCCATTGGAGAAGGGCACACAGTCAGGGTACTAGGAACATTGGACAGTGGTAAACCCACCAGATGTGCATCAGTGTAGGACAAAGATGGTAATCTACAAATGCTAAACGTACATCCCTGTGTCAAATGCTGAACATTACACCCTCAGACTGCAGCAAAGGATGCTATAGATCCAGACTAGATTAGGACACATATCCCATGGACCACATGGAGCCCATCACAGCAAAACTTCATTTACCTGATCTGAACACTATTACAACAGCAAATGCATGATTCTACACATCTACATCATGTACCTCCAAAGATTAACCACAAGTAAACAAAAATAGGCTTTATTCAGCAAGTGTGCAACTCAAATCAAAAGTCCAAAATAAACTAAGGCCAATGGCCAGTCCAAATATACAGTCCCAACAGGGTGATGTGTGACAACTTGTCAACAATTGCTTGCCTGCACAGGTACGGACATAGCTGAGTATAAAACCAACCCCTTCCCTGCCCAGCATCCTTTGCACAACTCCAGAACTGAAGGGCCAAACACCACAGCACAAAGGAGAGGCAAATCAGCACACATCACACCATCACAACCACCCACACACCACACACATCTCCACCACCACCTTCACACCTGCACTTTTCACCCATTTGCACATTACACACCATGACACAGAAAAAAATGCCAAAATTCACTGACAATGAGTTGTCAGTCATGGTAGGTGAGATAATCAGAGTAGAACCACATTTGTTTGAAAGCATGGTCCAACAGACACCAGTAGCCAGAAAAAATCTAATGTGGGAAAGGATAGTCAACAAAGTCAATGCAGAAGGGACCACCCTGCGCACCCTGCGTGACATCAAGAGGAGGTGGCATGACCTCAAGACCAGGGTGAAAGAGCGTGCCAACAAGAACCATGAGCTGGCTCAGAGGACTGGCGGTGGCCCTCCCATTCCACCACTAACATTCACCGAATGGGAGGAGAAGGTGCTTGCCATACTGCATCCAGAGAGTCTCACAGGAATACCCGGGGAGTGGAGACTGGTAAGTACCAACAAATGTCTCCCATTATTTATTTATTTATATAGTGCCTGAATCAACCCCCGAAGGGGTATCTCTGCGCTTCGGACAGGCAACAGGAAAAACTGATGGACAAGAACAAAATCAGAAACAGAAAAGGATGGTCTTTGGTGCTTTCTGAATTGAAGATGGTCCGGGCATTGTCTCAAGTGAATGGGGAGCTGATTCCAGTAGAGAGGGCCAAGGTGGGAGAGTGACTTCCCACCTAGCCTGGCTTTCCTGATTCGGGGGACCACAAGAAGGGATTTAGTACCTGAACGGAGGGACCTGGAGGGCATATACGGCGTGAATTTCTCGGCAAGATAGGCGGGCCGAGGTTGTATAAGTCTTTATGAACGGTGCAGCAAACTTTAAACTTAACCCGCTCACGTACTGGGAGCCAATGGAGCTGACGGAGAAGAGGACGGGAAGCGGCCTGTGGGGGCGTTCAAGACCAGTCGCGCCGCAGTATTCTGGACCACCTGCAATCTACAGAGCGAGGACTCATTGACTGAAACCTGGAGGCCATTGCAGTAGTCCAGATGGCTCAATATAAGTGCCTGCGTCAGGGTTTTCCCGAGTTGAGTCAGGAAGCAGGGGAAAAACTCGGCGTAATAGGTCCAACGTATGAAAACAGGAGCCAGCTGTCTGAGCAGCATGCTCCTTCAAGGTTAGAGCCTGGTCCAGGCGAATGCCTAGGTTCTTAACAAGGGACTTGGGGGCGGGAGGAACACCAAGGTCCACCGGCCACCATTCGGGAGTCCACAGTAGAGGGGCCTCTCCAAAGAGCAGGATCTCTGTTTTCCCAACATTGAATTGGAGTAAATTACATCTCATCCAATTGGAAATAGCCCTCATACCAGAGGAGAAGGCCGACTGAACAGATGGAGTGAATTTGCTAAAAGGAAATTGCAGCTGCGTATCGTCGGCGTATGAAATAGGAGTAAAACCACAGGTCCTAAGGAGATTGGCCAAGGGAGCGACATAGATATTAAACAAGGTAGGGCTCAGACAAGAGCCCTGAGGTACCCCCTTGGTCAGTTTCATGGGCGCCGAACAATACGGGCCGAGATTGATGGTCTGGGAACGGGAAGAGAGAAAGCTCGTCATCCACTGGAGGGCAGAATCTCTAAGTCCAATCTCCTCCAATCTCCTGAGCAATATCTGGTGTGAGACCGTGTTGAACGCGGCAGAGAGGTCCAACAGCACCAGAATCGTAGATTGGCCCCTGTCTAGGGTCATCCTGATGTTATCTGTGACCGCTAGCAGGGCTGATTCTGTGCTGTATTTGGGCCTAAAGCCTGACTGGGAAGAATCAAGGCTGCCAGTAAGTTCGACATGGTCAGACAGATGTTTGTTGATGTGCTTTTCTAGTAGTTAGCTCAGGAGGGGGAGTAAGGAGATGGGACGGAGATTGGAGAGATCAGTCAGGGGAGCTTTGGTGTTCTTGCGGACAGGCATAACCTATGCTGCTTTCCATTCCACAGGAAGACGGCCCTCTCTCATGGAGAGATTGAGAAGAAACTCTATGGGGTCGATTCCGATGTCGGCCGGAAGCGCACCTAACAGTATTTGTCCGGAAAAAATACCAGCCGAACGCGTGTTTCCCGACCGACTCGAACACTCTACCGAACGAACAAGTACGATGCGCATAACAGCCCAGATTCCGAGCGAGCCGTACTTACCCAATCCAGCTCCTGTTCCCCGCCCGAGCCGGATCCGTAAACGCTGAATCGAGTCGCACGGAACCAAATACACAGCACCTTCCAGCCGGACTAGTACGATGCGTCTTCCGTACATGCCGAAATCGTCGCTATGTCCGGCACGTTTGAGCATCCGGGTGCGCCGTACATAAGCTCCGTTTCGCGCCACAAGACGATCCACGGCTACGAGACGAACAAGCCTGCTACGAGTACGACTCGAAGACACGAGAAACCCGAACGAGACGATCCAAGCATGAATCCCATTGCGCAGGTCCTACCTATACTCTACATCTATTACCGGGACCGGCACGGACGCGTACGGCGCAGACGGTAAGTCAAACACCAACAATACAAACAAACCACACGTACACGAAATATGTCACACACACATAGGGATGCACAAATAACGTACACTAGCAACAGCAGAACCATAGGGGTGGGATGGCCAACACCAATGCCATACACACCCATAGGGGGATGGATGCCTGCCACTACTACCACCCCTACCCAGGGGTGCCTGGATGCCTGCCACTACTACCTCCCCTACCCAGGGGGCCCTGGATGCCTGCCACTACTACCACCCCTACCCAGGGGGGCCTGGATGCCTGTCACTACCACCACCCCTACTCAGGGGGGCCTGGATGCCTGTCACTACCACCACCCCTACTCAGGGGGGCTGGATGCCTGCCACTACCACCACCCCTATCCAGGGGGGCTGGATGCCTGTCACTACTACCATCCCCACCCTTAGGGGATGGATGCCTGCCACTACTACCATACCCACCCTAAGGGGGATGGATGCCTGCCACTACCACCACCCCTATCCAGGGGGGCTGGATGCATGCCACTACTACCATACCCACCCTTAGGGGATGGATGCCTGCCACTACTACCATACCCACCCTAAGGGGGATGGATGCCTGCCACTACTACCATCCCCACTCATGGGGGCTGGATGCCTACCACTACTACCATCCCCACTCATGGGGGGCTGGATGCCTACCACTACTACCATCCCCACCCATAGGGGGCTGGATGGCTGCCACTACTACCATCCCCACCCTTAGGGGATGGATGCCTGCGACTACCACCACCCCTATCCAGGGGGGGCTGGATGCATGCCACTACTACCATACCCACTCTTAGGGGGATGGATGCCTGCCACTACTACCATACCCACCCTAAGGGGGATGGATGCCTGCCACTACCACCACCCCTACCCAGGGGGGCCTGGATGCCTGTCACTACCACCACCCCTACTCAGGGGGGGCTGGATGCCTGCCACTACCAAACTAAATCAGAGTTAAAATTGGCTCTTATCAATGCAAGGTCCCTGATTAAACACAAATATGAGATTGCGGATTTTATCTTAGATAACAAGCTGGATGTCCTGTTTGTTGCGGAAACCTGGGGTGGGGATTCATCTGGCCCCGATTTTAATATTGCGGTGCCTGGTGGTTATACAGTATTCAGGCATGACAGACCAATCAAAAAAGGGGGTGGACTTGCACTAATTCATAGAAGTGAACTTATAGTTCATTGCTCAACCCTTCCCTATGTGGAATGTGAGGCCCTTTTATTTAAAATTAGGGCCTCTGAACAGGAAACTCTGAAAGGATTATTAATTTATCGCCCACCTGGATCTAAATCTAGCTTTCTCACTAACCTGTCATCTATGCTTGAACTGGGTATCCAATCCAGGTGTTTTTCCATGCTGGGTGATTTGAATTTTCACCTAGAAATACCAGGCGATAAGGAAACACAGGAACTTCTGGATATCACTTCGGACGTAGGTCTCCGACAGCTGGTTCAAGGGTCTACACACCAAGCAGGGCATACCTTGGATGGTGTGTTTACAAATAATTCAGCCATTTCTATTTCATCCATTCTCCCCTTACATGGTCCGACCACCACGCCATCTTATTTCATTGGGACCTAAGTGGTCCCATTACCACTAATATGGCTAGCCCTAAGCTCTCGAGGAGAGCTTGGCACAATATTGATTTAGGTGTATTAGAAAACCAGCTCACAAAAAGCACTCCTAGTCCTGAGTTAGAAGTTGAGACGGCAGCTAGCAACTATACGGCCTGGTTAGAAACCAGTTTTGCTAAACTAGCTCCGGTTACGGGGATAAATAGAAATAGAAAAACCCCATCTGCACCATGGTTCTCCGAGGCTCTTAGACTGGATAAACAAGCTTGCAGGAGGCAGGAGAGAACATGAGCGGAGAAACTATGATATAGTGGAGAAAGAACAATATAAGCGTATGCTAGCGGACTATAAGAAAAAAATAATCACGGAAAAAGGCCAATACTTTACTCTTAAAATAGAGATGGCAGGCAACTCAAGCAAAGAACTTTTTTCAGTCATGAACAAGCTAACCGCGGTTAATAACGGCGCGAATGTGAATTGCACCCAAGATTTCTGCAACTCACTGGCTCGGGCATTCAAAACAAAGGTCGATATAATATACGACCAATTTGCCTCAAATAATGGCAAAAACTTTGATACAGAACAGGAACCTAAGATAACAACATCTCTTTTAAATTTTAATGCTACTTCATCAGAGCAGGTCACTACCCTTCTTTTAAAGACTAAATCGGGCTCCCTGACGACCCCTCCCTCCCAGAATACTATATAATATCAGTCATATCATCAGTCCCCAGCTATCTGGTATATTTAATCAGATGCTGGTAGAGGGAATTTTTCCAACATTGTGGAAACAGGCCTGTATACTTCCGTTATTAAAAAAGCCCAGCCTTGATGCTGCAGATCCGGCCAACTACAGACCGATTGCAAGACTCCCGTTGCCTGCAAAAATTTTGAGAAAATTGTAAACAGTGAACTCTCTACTTATATTATAGATAACAATGTCCTGGATCACAGCCAATTTGGCTTTCGGCCTGGTCACAGCACCGAGACAGCCTTGATTAAGACCACTGAGGAAATTCGCACCGCATTAGATGGTGGGGGATCAGCAGCTCTTATCCTCCTTGACCTGACCGCAGCGTTTGATACTGTGGATCACACTTTACTGATAGAACGTCTGAGATCTATTGGTCTGGGAGGAAAGGCTTTGTCGTTGTTAACATCTTTTTAACAGATAGAACGCAGACAGTGCAATTAGGCAATTTTAAATCGACATCCTTTATTCTGCCTTGTGGGGTCCCACAGGGCTCTTCATTGAGTCCCACGCTTTTAATATATATGTGTCCGAGCTAGCACCCTTGATCAGAAGCTTTGACCTAGTTCCAACCTCGTACGCTGACGATACTCAGTTGGTCATCTCGACCATAGACAAGGATGTTGACCAATCCAACAAATTGCATGATTGCATGGTCGCCCTGAGCAATTGGATGGACAGACACTGCCTGAAGCTTAATTCGAACAAAACCGAGGTGGTACTATTTGGAAAGCTTTCTCCTCAGTGGTGCCCTGCCTGGTGGCCAACCACATTGGGCTCTCTTCCTACACCGGTAGAAAAGGTTAAAAATCTTGGAATTATAATAGATGATAAGCTTAATTTCAAATCCCAGCTTTCAAAGGTGGTGTCTTCCGCATTTCTGACAATTAAAACTGTGAGGAAAATTCTTCCTTTTATTCCCAAAAATACTAGGAAAATTGTTTTATCCACCTTGGTTTTATCTAAGTTGGATTACTGCAATTCTTTATATATAAACTTACAGGTGAACCAACTTAGAAGATTACAGGCAGTGCAGAATGCAGCGGCCAGATTGGTACTTGATGTTCCCAAACATCAATCTATTAGGGATGGAATCCGAGAATTGCACTGGCTGCCAGTCGCCCAACGTGTGAAATTTAAGGCTCTTTGTATAGCACACAAGGCACTTTACAGACAAGGTCCTCGATTTTTATGGCAATGTTTTAACTGGTATTCCCCCACCAGAGTTTTACGTTCGACCAATGGATTTCTGATGTCTGCATCCAGAGTTAGAACGATGAACTGGGGAGGGAGGAGTTTTAGACACAACACTATAAGGCTGTGGAATTCACTTCCGCTCGCCTTTAGGAGGATTTCCTCCCTACTTGAGTTCAGAAAAAATCTTAAAACATGGCTTTTTAAATATTAGTCCCCCTTTTTTACAGTATGCAGTCCGTAGCGCCTAGACACCCAAGGGTATTAGAGCGCTATAGAAATCATTATAACATAACATAACATAACCCTTATCCAGGGGGGGCTGGATGCATGCCACTACTACCACCCCTACCCAGGGGGGCCTGGATGCCTGCCACTACTACCATACCCACCCTTAGGGGGATGGATGCCTGCCACTACTACCACCCCTACCCTGGGGGGCCTGGATGCCTGTCACTACCACCACCCCTACTCAGGGGGGCCTGGATGGGCTGGATGCCTGCCACTACCACCACCCCTATCCAGGGGGGGCTGGATGCCTGTCACTACTACCATCCCCACCCTTAGGGGGATGGATGCCTGCCACTACTACCATACCCACCCTAAGGGGGATGGATGCCTGCCACTACCACCACCCCTACCCAGGGGGCCTGGATGCCTGTCACTACCACCACCCCTACTCAGGGGGGCTGGATGCCCGCCACTACCACCACCCCTATCCAGGGGGGCTGGATGCATGCCACTACCACCACCCCTACCCATGGGGGCCTGGATGCCTGTCACTACCACCACCCCTACTCAGGGGGCTGGATGCCTGCCATTTCCACCACCCCTATCCAGGGGGCTGGATGCATGCCACTACTACCACCCCTACCCAGGGGGCCTGGATGCCTGCCACTACTACCATACCCACCCTTAGGGGGATGGATGCCTGCCACTACTACCACCCCTACCCAGGGGGCCTGGATGCCTGTCACTACTACCATCCCCACTCATGGGGGGCTGGATGCCTACCACTACTACCATCCCCACTCATGGGGGCTGGATGCCTACCACTACTACCATCCCCACTCATGGGGGGCTGGATGCCTACCACTAATACCATCCCCACCCATAGGGGGCTGGATGGCTGCCACTACTACCATCCCCACCCTTAGGGGATGGATGCCTGCCACTACCACCACCCCTACCCAGGGGGCCTGGATGCCTGTCACTACCACCACCCCTACTCAGGGGGGCTGGATGCCTGCCACTACCACCACCCCTATCCAGGGGGCTGGATGCATGCCACTACCACCACCCCTACCCAGGGGGCCTGGATGCCTGTCACTACCACCACCCCTACTCAGGGGGGCTGGATGCCTGCCACTACCACCACCCCTATCCAGGGGGGCTGGATGCATGCCACTACTACCACCCCTACCCAGGGGGGCCTGGATGCCTGCCACTACTACCATACCCACCCTTAGGGGGATGGATGCCTGCCACTACTACCACCACTACCCAGGGGGCCTGGATGCCTGTCACTACTACCATCCCCACTCATGGGGGGCTGGATGCCTACCACTACTACCATCCCCACTCATGGGGGCTGGATGCCTACCACTACTACCATCCCCACTCATGGGGGGCTGGATGCCTACCACTACTACCATCCCCACCCATAGGGGCTGGATGGCTGCCACTACTACCATCTCCACACTTAGGGGATGGATGCCTGCCACTACCACCACCCCTACCCAGGGGGCCTGGATGCCTGTCACTACCACCACCCCTACTCAGGGGGGCTGGATGCCTGCCACTACCACCACCCCTATCCAGGGGGCTGGATGCATGCCACTACTACCACCCCTACCCAGGGGGCCTGGATGCCTGCCACTACTACCATACCCACCCTTAGGGGGATGGATGCCTACCACTACTACCATCACCACTCATGGGGGCTGGATGCCTGTCACTACAACCACCCCTACTCATAGGGCGGGTAATGCATGACACAACTAGCATACTCCCACATAAGGACTGTCTGTAAATTACATCCCAGCCCCCAACACCATGACAAGCGTGTGTGGTCTGTGTCAAATGCATACAACACTGAACATGACATTGAACATACAATGTGACCCCCTAACACATGTGTCACACATAATTGTGTGTGTGGCCTACACATTACAAGCAGACCATGACCACTGTGGCAATGTGGCCCAAAGCCCCATCACCACAGTGCCCATAAGGTAAGTGTGTGCCCCATAGCTGAAGCACATTTTGAACAGTGTGGCAATGGGGCCCAAAGCCCCATCACCACAGTGCCCATAAGGTAAGTGTGTGCTCCATAGCTGAAGCACATTTTGAACAGTGTGGCAATGGGGCCCAAAGCCCCATCACCACAGTGCCCAAAAGGGAAGTGTGTGCTCCATAGCTGAAGCACATTTTGAACAGTGTGGCAATGGGGCCCAAAGCCCCATCACCACAGTGCCCAAAAGGGAAGTGTAGTCCTGGTAAAAGCTGCAAAAACATAACTGCAGGGATTATTCCTGGCCACACAACACCAAACACTACAGTGGCATTGTAGTGCTTGTGTCCCATAGCAACATAGATTGTGTGAGGCAAGCAGTGCAGTGCCAATGACACATCGTTCTGGCCATGTGCACACAAACATCAGCCATGGGGGCCCACATTGTCTACATTCACAAATAACACAATGACAGAAGTGAGCATCATAATGCAGACCCACATATCAGCACCAATGGACACACAAATGTAGATATCCTGTGGAGACTGTAGATGTCAGGTGAACAAATACCATACCATGGCAGCAATGGGACATACTAACCATGATCAATGTGCTGACTGATGACCTAGCAGTCCCAGGGCCAGCAGGGGAAAGCCAACAAACAACATACAGCCAATGGCAAACTAAAGATATGCCAATGCAGTGGTGCAAAAGCACAAACACAAACAGGCAGACTCACACTGCATATCATACACAACAGGTGAGGGGGTTGTGTGCCAGTGTCCCCAGGCAAACACACAACACATGAGGAGGCCAGATTCACTGATACACAGATGTCAACACAGTCACATACAAAAGTAACTCATGGATTGGATTCCCTATGTGGGCAAACAGGCATTGTGAGATGAGAGGGAGCCCAAATTACACATGTCACACAAGCTTGTAGGAACAGCAACACACACAGCAAGAGACAGAACCACCACAGCACTCCCCCCAGGGACCCCACATTGTGGTGACACTAGGCTGCATGACAATCACACCGTGATGACAAAGGTAGATGTCATCCACACTGTGAACCACAGCCATGTGTCCTGAGCAACAAACTACCATCACACCTATACAAGCACAAAGCACTCAGCACGGCCTGCCAGCCAAGGAAAATATGGAGGTAGTGCCCCAGCCGTGCAACAACTCACATTTGCACACACTCAACGCCATACACCTTGAACTCCACCAATGTGCAGCGTTGAAGCTCACATGGACTGCTGACATTGCACATGCACCCATGACAATCCCAGGGGTGGTGGGGGAAATAAGGTGCAGAAACCCATCACACATGGCCAGTCAACAATACTTGTGAATGTCTGACACACTGCACAGTATGCCGTACATGGGCATGACGTGAAATCCACCCCAAACAATGGGATCCTGGCCATAGTCACACACCAATGAAGAAGCCAAGCTGACCCACAAAGGACACACATAGACAACTTCCAACATTGCAGCTCTGAACCTGAGGAGTGGCAGCAGTCACACACACAACGTGTCACAATCACTGAAAGCATACACAAACAGAAAATCACATTACTCGTGTAACCAACAAGTGCCAAGAGGAATCCTGACTGTGTCCCATCTGCGTTTGCCCACATCCCCAGCCCTGACAACAAAGACAACTAGGGATGACAACCTCATGAACATTAGTTTGCCATGCACCCACATCCCGGAGTAACCAGGTCCAAGATGCTGGTTGAACACAGAACAACTCAGCAAGCATCACAAACAGGAACATCCGTAGGGACACAGCCTGTGTAGGAAAAGAGGGAACACGCACAGACATGCCTACACAACACACAACATGGGCACAGCCTATATCACGGAATCACGCACTGCCATGAGGGCACTCCACTCCTGTGGAAGGTCAGCTGTGCCAAACCTTGTCTGTGCATGACTCAAACATGTCAGCAGAACACTCGGTCAGTGAGTCAACAACTACAACACACTGAAGGCTCTGCTCATATCAGCCTGGGCACGGGAGTGTCACGTCAGTCATCTGCATACACCCAAGACACGTGTCAAGCAACTTGCACTGTGTACACAGATGAGTCCTCCAAATTTGATGTGCTAAACTGCATGTCCATTGGAGAAGGGCACACAGTCAGGGTACTAGGAACATTGGACAGTGGTAAACCCACCAGATGTGCATCAGTGTAGGACAAAGATGGTAATCTACAAATGCTAAACGTACATCCCTGTGTCAAATGCTGAACATTACACCCTCAGACTGCAGCAAAGGATGCTATAGATCCAGACTAGATTAGGACACATATCCCATGGACCACATGGAGCCCATCACAGCAAAACTTCATTTACCTGATCTGAACACTATTACAACAGCAAATGCATGATTCTACACATCTACATCATGTACCTCCAAAGATTAACCACAAGTAAACAAAAATAGGCTTTATTCAGCAAGTGTGCAACTCAAATCAAAAGTCCAAAATAAACTAAGGCCAATGGCCAGTCCAAATATACAGTCCCAACAGGGTGATGTGTGACAACTTGTCAACAATTGCTTGCCTGCACAGGTACGGACAGGGGACATCCCCTTGGAGGGGCATACGAGGGGCAGGCCAGGCACCGCAGGGACAGGATCAGGAGATGCCAGAAGGAGGCAGTGAAGGGGAGGTGGGTGCAGGAGTGTCACCGGCAACTGCAGTGGAGGTGTCTGACTCAGGGGGGGCTGGCACCACCGCAGGGCTCAAGTCAGATGGAGTTGGTGCTGCAACCACTGCAGTGGGCTGGTCAGATGGAGTGGAAAGGTTCCCCAATGCAGTGCCCGAGTCAGACGGGGTGGTTGTGGACTCCACCGCAGTGCATGACTCCAAGGTAGTGGAAGGGGGGCAGAAGAGCTGGGCAGGACAGAGGGGGGACACGGTCTCCACACCAGTGGCACAAACAGGCAGAGCGTCTGGTTTGGGGGTGGAAGAGCAAGTGGCAGGGGGAGGGCCTAAGCAGTTTGGGGATGCGGTATCGGTGTGTGGGGGAACCTGGGGCAGGGTGTGGCGGTGGAACCTGTGGAGTGGTGGCCTGGGGGATGGAGGTGAGAGACTGGGTGGTTGACTTGCAGGGCGGTGGCGGGGACTTGCTCTTCTGGGACCGGGGGGACTTGCGGGTGGGGGGCTCACTCTGCCTGCGCCTGGGGGAGGGTGTCTGGGAGCGAGGGGCACTCCCCTCTGTGTGGGTGGACTTCCTCTTCCCCCGGTATGCTGGATCAGCAAGATTGGAGGGGATGAGGCCGAGGTCACACAGGAAGATCTGCTGTGTAGGTGTGTTAGCAGGCGAGGCAAGGGAAGGGGTCTTGGAGGGAGAGGATTTGGAGGACTGCGGAGTTAATGTGGATGCCTGTGTGTGTGTGTGTTCCCCGTCCCCTGTGTCTGTGGTATCAGTCCCCTGAGGATGCGTGTGTGCACATCTTGCCTTTCTCTTGGGTGTGTCTGTGCTGCTTGTGTCTGTGTGTTTGGGTGACTGTGCAGGTGTGCATGTGCTTTGGACAGGTAGGGGGCAGGAAGTGTGGATGGGGCAGAGGTGGGAGGGGTGAGGGACTGTTGGAGGAGGGACACTGCTGCCGTCAGGGAGGAGTCCATGGACCTATTGCTCCTCTGTAGGGCAGACATACCCGTCGAGATGCCCTCCATGAACGACACCAGCTGTGTCAACAGAGTGGTGTGTGCATGGAGGACACTCAGCATTGCTGTCTGCCCTACATGGAGCTGCCGAAGGAGGTACACAGACTCCTCACTCAGGGCAGCAGGAGACACAGGGGCAGGGGCTGCGGTGCTTGGCACGAAGGAGACACGCTCCCGAGTACGGGAGCCCCCACGGACCTCAGGAATGGGAGCCAATGGGAGGGCGGTGGTGGTGGTGGCGGGGCCAGACAGACTAGCTGGCCTTTGGTGGCTGCTGAGACCCGCCTCCACAAGGGAGTCATCCTCTGAGCTGCTGTGGTCCTCAGCTGAGGTGGATGGTGCTGAGGACTCCTCGGTGTGGCTCCCCTCGCCCTCCGTGCCACTGGGTCCCTCTGACCACTCGTCCGATGCTGACCCAGTCAGGCTCCGCTGCTTCTCCTGGTCCGTGGAGCTGTCCCCTCCTGTGGCCGTGGATGTATCTGCAAACAATTAGGGAAACAGACAAACATCAGTCACCTGCACTGACCGCACACACCACAGTAAGTACAGCACATTACAGAGCAAGCCCTGGCATCCTTAGTTGAACATTGCCTAAAGTCCTCACACAGATTCGGGGAAGCCAATTGTCAGTCTGATGGTCAACCATGGGACTCACACCCTCCTGCCCTTGCACCCATCTGTCCGGTGCCTGTCTGATGGTAAGACCCCAGTGTGGACACATGCACCACCTACACAGTTGTTGGACATTGCAGGGAACACGGTGAAGTATGTGAACATGCACACATCACATCTCTTGCCACTGAGTCAGTGCAGGTGTCCGGATAAAGGGATGGCCAGAGTCTAAATAGAAATGCATGTGATGCATACCAGCACCAGACACCATGATGCACCCATGTCCGGATAGTCAATGCCACAATGGGGTGCATGTTGCACATGTCACTCCCCTGCAGGATCAGTCTCAGGAAGTTGAATGCCATGACACAGGAATGCGTGCAAAGTCATATATTACTGTCGCAAGTCACATGGCCATGGCAGCCAGCCAACAACAGTCTGCACTGTGTCACAATCCGAGGGCATGGGGAATGCAAGTTATGTGACTGACAAGTGCACATGTCCATCCCCCAAATACCACATCATCTGTACTACTATTTGTCCACGTCATACCAACTGGACATATGGGGGACATGAAACACAACTCTCTGAACATGAGCACCTCACAGTGTGCTGTGAATGACAATACAGCTGACTGAAAGTCACAGTCGCAAACACCTGTGTGCACAGTCAAGTGATCAGACACCTATAAGTCACAGAAGTATCGTCTATCATGGTCACATCTCAGATGGCATGCTGAGCCCTAACCGATAAGCATACCAGTAGTCCTGACAACGAAGACACAGCACAATGAGACAGAGGCAGACACCTGAGGGTATATTACACTGATCACAACATGCCAGATGATACACGGGAGTGGGAGTACAGAGTGCATTGCATGCCCTGGAGTAGGCATGACTGTCCAGCTCCACCTGTAAGAGGGATGAGTCCTGGACAGTAGGCAGGTGGCTAAGCATGTGTGACACACTGGATACACATACTCCTGAGGCCCAAACATTGTTCCCACCAGCAGCATGGGTGTGTGCCAAATTCCCCAGGGACATGTGGTGAGTCAGAGCAGCAAGCGGACCACAAATCAAAGTTACACCCAGATTACATGTCAGAACTTAGGCATTGTGTAAGCAATTGACCCACCCATGAATCACACAACATAGTCACGGGAACAAATGCTGTCCCCCAGCTTGAGCAAAGCTAAATGCAATGACACAGTCCCCAAATGACACAATTTCTTGACTATAAGGGCCACACATATGCGTATCAGAGGAGAAGTGGGCATGTCACAAATGAGGGACATGGGTCCTGGACCACATGACTGATGTACTGTTGAAGTTTAACCAGGCCAGAGGAGGGCACATAGCATGTCAGACAAAGTGCACAGTGCAGTCATGGACTCACCCCCTCCTTGCTGCTGTCTGTCCTTCAGCTGCCCATCCAGGTCAGGGAAGACCACCGCCAGGATCCGGAGCATGTGGGGGTCAGGGTCCGGTGTCCGCCCCTCCTGCGAGGAGGCGACAGCTTCAGCTGGACCCTTGCGATCCTCCGGGTCCAGCCACGAAGGTCCTGCCACCTCTTCTGGCAGTTGCGGATCCTGCGCCTGTAGACCCCCACGGATCTTACTTTCCGGGCGATGGTCAGCCAGATTTCCTGCTTCTGGTGGGCATCAACCTGTGAGGATGACAAAGTGAAAAGGCCATTACTACACATGCAACATATACGTGCATCACACAGTTGGATATACATGTCTCAATCACAGGGGCATATGATGTACACATGCAGTGCAACAATGGCTATGAACAGTTTGCCAGCAGTCACTACATGGTATCATTGCATGGGAAGTAAACCTAGTTGGAATGCACTGTTACTGCATTGTACCAGTTCGGTGCATGTAACTACACACTTTGGGGTGTGACAACTACTCAGTGGGCATGCTAGCCAGTGGTGTGCACACTGAAAGCCCTGCTAGTCAGACAACATGCACAATTAGTGAGGCAGTGGACAGCACACTCACCTGCTCCCCTGGTTTCCCATACAGCTTGCTGTACTGTGGAAGGAGGCTGTCCAGCAGGGCCTGGTTCTCCTCAAGGCTGAAGGCTGGGGCTCTCTCCACAGTACGTGCCATTGCAGGAGCCAGAGGATGCATAAACCGCAGCAGTGTTGGTGGCAGATGTCGTCCTGGAGCATGTAGTGCAGGCAAGTGAGCTCTCAGGGGAACAGCCAGCATTATATGTGTGCTGCAGAGGCAGATACTGTCACATGTGTCCAAAGTGATAGGTCCAAGTCGTTTGCATCTTCTGAATCTGACCAATCCATGGAATAGCAGCACTAATACACACCCACAGCATCCTTCAAATCTTCAACTTCATGACACCCATGATTTTGCAACATTGTTGTGGCTGGCCAACTGAATTCACTGCATCAGACTCGTTGGAGCTTCGAAAACGCGTCCGTTGCCATGCCAGGCCCCAGCCAATGTGTGCGCACCGTTCGGTCCACTGCTGTACAACGCGTATTTCGGGATAGAACGCGTACCCGCTCACATACAATGCAATGGGCCGGCCGGGCACACCGATCGGTCCATTGCTGTTCAACGCTTACCCGGGATACAACGCGTACCCGCTTACATAAAATGCAATGGGCCGGCCGGGCACACCGATCGGTCCATTGCTGTACAACGCGTACCCGGGATACAACGCTTACCCGCTCACATACAATGCAATGGGCCGGCCAGGCACACCGATCAGTCCATTGCTGTACAACGCGTACCTGGGATACAACGCGTACCTGCTCGCATACAATGCAATGGGCCGGCCGGGCACACCGATCGGTCCATTGCTGTACAATGCGTACCCGGGATACAACGCGTACCCGCTCACATACAATGCAATGGGCCGGCCGGGCACACCGATCGGTCCATTGCTGTACAACGCGTACCCGGGATACAACGCGTACCCACTCACATACAATGCAATGGGCCGTGCGGGCACGCCGATCGGTCCATTGCTGTACAACGCGTACCCGGGATACAACGCGTACCCGCTCACATACAATGCAATGGGCCGGCCGGGCACACCGATCGGTCCATTGCTGTACAACGCGTACCCGGGATACAACGCGTACCCGCTCACATACAATGCAATGGGCCGGCCGGGCACACCGATCGGTCCATTGCTGTTCAACGCGTCCCTGGACAGGTCACACGCATATGTCACCATGCTGGTCACTGGTGAACCTATGCCAGCCACATATACTTTCCAGGGACTCAGGGGCACACCTACAACACCACATCCAGTCCACACTGTATCTAAGGCATGTGTGGCAGCATAACCTTATCTGTGTATGGGGGTGAACATGTGGTTTTTGGGGTGGCATTTGGGGGCAGACACACCCAGGCTGTGCACGTGTGCATGGGGACAGGGTCCTTTGTGTGTTGTGCACTGGACCACTGTGGTGTGCAACTTTTCATTTATGGGCATGTGTCATGGTCACATTTCCAGGTTGTGTATGTGTATGACATGTCACATACCCCCAGGCTCACATGTGGGAAGGCATGTATGTCACAGGGTGGCCCATTGCCACAATAGTGATGTCCCTCCGCAGTCTGTGTGCATGTTGTGTTTCGCATGTCTCTGACTCCATGTGCACAATGGGAGACAGTCTCCACATCCACGTGGTTTGTGCATGAACTTTGATGTTGTGTGTGTGTGTGTCACAGACGTCCATGTCTGTCCTGCAGAGGCTACAGGGGCCACTACCTGTGGGTGTCATGTTAGTTTCTCTGACGTGTACATGATACGCAATGTCATGCCAGTGTCCATGTGGCAAGACAGGGTCCCTGGGAATCTACCTGTCAATGAGCTGTGATGCCTGTGGAGCATCTGTCCAGACATGTCACTGTGGTATGTGTGTGGAACGTGAGAGCAGTAAATGGGTACTGTGACACAGCCTAATGGTTTCCCATAGCACACCCTGGAACCTGTTGTCAACACTTGTTGAACAGAGATGTTAGATGATGTCCATGTAGGTGCCATATATGTCCAAACAGAACGACACACACATCAAGTACTTGTGTTTGTTAATGATGTATCATGTGAAATTGAGTATGGTGAACGGCACATAGTTGGGGTGACTGACAATCTTGCTTTCTTCACCTATGCACTGCAGGGCTCCTGCTGTCCATCGACCATTCCCAGACCTGGCAACGATGGTGGAACGTGACAGCATCCGACGGTACCGCTTCACCAGGCAGCTTATTGAGGATTTGGCAGTGTGGTTGGACCCACATTTGCAGCCTGGCCGTCCGTATCCTACAGCGCTGACCCCCAAGGTGAAGGTGATGGCAGCCCTACACTTCTTTGCCACCGGTACCTTTCAACACACTGTGGCGACTGCCGGTGGGATGTCACAGACTTTGTTCAGCCGTGTGCTACGCGATGTTTTAGGGGCAATGTTGATTTACCTGAACCAGTACATCTATTTCCCAACACGTCAACGACTCACTGACGTCAAGAGTGACTTCTATGCCCTGGGGAGGATGCCACATGTAATTGGCTCCATTGATGGGACACATGTGGCTTTGATACCACCACAGGCACATGAGCAGGCATACCGGAACCGTAAACATTACCATTCGATCAATGCTCTGGTGGTATGTCTTGCAGATATGACCATCACACATGTGTGTGCCCGTTTCCCCGGTTCGGCACACGATGCCTACGTGATGAGGAGTAGTCGCATCCCGAGGATGATGTCACAGATGCCGAACCAGCGTGCCTGGCTTGTTGGTGTGTACTGACTTTGTACCATTGTGTGTGTTCTGCTATGTTGTTTTCCGCACACATTTTCAAATCGGCTAATGTGCAATTGTCTGTCTGTAGGTGACTCGGGATACCCCAACATGCGGTGGTTGCTGACACCTCTCAGGAACCCTGTGACACCAGCCCAGATGCGCTACAATGAGGCACATGGTCGGACGAGGAGGGTGATTGAGCGGACCTTTGGTCTCCTGAAGAGCCGTTTCCGCTGCCTGGACAAGACAGGAGGGGCCCTCCCATATGCCCCAGCAAAGGTGTGCAAGATTGTCATCGTCTGCTGCATGCTGCACAACCTGGCAGTGTGGAAGGAGTTGCCTCTCATCCTGGATGACGATGACCAACGTCCGCCACCTGTGGAAGATCCTGGCCTGGGTCACGATGCCAGTGAAGATGATGATGATGATGATGATGGTGATGTCCGCACACAGCTCATCACCAACTTCTTCAGCTGAATGTGAGTCTCCAGAGGGTTGTAATGTCAATGATTTGAGTTTGCATGATATGTGTGTGTGGTGCTCTGTTGCTGTTTGAGTGTGGCCATGTGCTACTTGACTGGATGCGTGCAGCGATGTGTCCTTGCAGGTGGTCTGTACTGCCCAACAGTGTTGACATGCTAACTTGGTTTTGTGTAGTTATCTCGTGACATGTATTAGACATGAGTATTGCTGTTCTGTGCTGTTCTTCAGTGGTTTTGACTGTGTGTCATGTCTGTCCTTCACAGGGTGCTGCCGGAGTTGATTGATCAACTTGGATCCCACGAATCCATGAATCAACTTGCAAGGTGGAAGCAGTCGTTTCCCTACAGGTGATGTGCCACACACCCCTGGACTTTCTATCTTCTGTACTTTTTGACTTTGTGGCCACAGCCAGGTTGGATTAGCTAGCATTTGTAGTGGAAACAACATGTTGCAAATGTGTAATAAACCTGTGCTTCACTTTGGGATGTGCGTTGTCTGTGGTCACACATCTGACTGACATTTGCTTACTGCACCTGTAGTCTAGTTGACAGACTGTGAATAGGTGGCGTGTCTGTGCATTCCACTGTATTTAGTTGCAACATCAGTATAGGTGATGAGTCTGATGGCCCTGGTGTGTATGTGTTGTGTGGCCCTAGTGGTGTGTCTCCCTCATATGTGTCACGTCGCCATGACTGACATGACGGTGTTGGACTTGCTGTAGCAGTTAGCATGCACAGTGTCATTTTTCTGATCACCATCTCCATGACAGAGAGCACGTTGGAATCACAACAGAGGCAGATATGGTGTATTGGTGAGTTTATTTACATACAGGTGTGAGAATGGTGCACAGGATGGTGGGTGCTGTACATAGAAATTGGAATCCAAAGTTCCCATGTGATTTGGAAGTCTTGGTAGCTGAGATGTCCAGAGTAAAGTCCACAGTCATCTGATGAATTTGGCCAACTAGAGCTCCCCATGTCATGTGGGAGAGTTGGGTTGGCTTCGACAGGGCGTGCAGTTTGCACACAGAGGAAAAGTTCCAGAACAGGTGTTGGCTTCCTGGGGATGTAGATGGCCATCGGCCTCTCAGTTTGGCCTCCTCGGACGGCCCCTCTTCTTGGGGGGGACCCTCAGGTGCAGGCTGCGGCGGTGCAGGGGACTCTCTGCCAGAGTCCTCCTCCCTCCCTGTGGCATTTGCAGTTGTTTCAGCAGCAGATGTTGTGGGCACACAGGGAGGTGTGGCCATGTTGGTGCTGATCTGGCGGAGGCATGTCAGTATGTCCCTATGCACCGCTGTCAGTTGTTCCAATGTGTCCCACTTGGACTCCATGCCAGACATGTGTGTCTCGACACGTGACATGTGTGTCTTGACACGGGACATGTGGGAGTCCAAGCGGGCATGATGGGCAGCCTGCTGCTGTTGTATGTCCTTGAGGATCCCCACTACCTGGCTGACCTCTCCGGTTCTAGTCTGGTACGCATCCGCGATGCGTGCCAGTTGTGGGTCATCATGCAGTCCAGAGCCCTCTGCAAAGAGCGACCTATGTCTACCACCCCTCCAACCACCCCATGCGACACGTGCAGGACCTGCGGTGGCACGCACAGGTGACCGTGGGCCCACTTGGGTGTTGTTCCTGGGCTCGTTGTCACCAGCTCCAGTTTGGGTCTGGGTCCCTGCGCTGTTGTCATCTGTGGTCCTTGGTCTGTCTGTGTTGGCAGGGGTGGCCTGTGTGTTGGCAGTTGTTGGAGGGGTGGGTGCAGGGGGTGCAGATGTTGGTCCTGCTGGTGCTGCATGATGACTCACACCGGAGGGTCCAGCTGGTTCTTCGCCATCCGAGGAGTGCAGAGGCTGATCCACACCAGTGAGCTCAGTGTTCCCTGGAGCCTGGGACAGGGACTCCTCCTCGTCTGCTGCTGTGTCCCCATCATCACCTGTTTTGGGGAGAGACACAGATTGTATGTTATGTTTCTACTGGCATCAATTGTTCAAACACCTGACAGTTGTGACTGTACCTCTGGATGTGGGCCTGGACATTGCATTCTCCTAAATTGTGACAGTCAGAGAGTGATATTGGTGTAGCACATTGTCCTGCCAACCTGTGGCATGTCAATGTGAATGTTGAGGTGTGTGCATGACCAGCATTGGTGGTATTTGCTTGCCATCCGGGCCTCCTTCTCCCCCAGCCCAGTTATCCCACCATGAAGCGTGCTTCCATTGCAGGGAGTGCAAGTTGTCTTTCAGGATGTCAGTCAGTGGTGTTCTGCTGTTGGTTGTTGCACAGTTCCCAGCAGGGCCTTGTGCTCCCCCAGCAGTACCCAGTGTCAGCCATCTTGTGAGTCCTTTTCCACTCCCTGTGATGTGAGCATGGTTCAGGGTGGTGTTGATGGGCCAATTGTGAGGCTGACCAACATCTGTGACTACCACTCCCATCATGCTATTGCCTACACCCCCTTCCCAGCATGCCCATACTTCCTTCCTTTTGAGTGGACTTCACTGTGTGTGAGTGTGACAGCAATGGCAAGATGGCTGGCAGTGTGGTCCTGTTGTTTGTTGGTGCCCAGTTCCCAGCAGGGCCTTGTGCTCCCCACAGCTGTGGCCCGTGTCAGACATCTTTGAAGTGGCTTTTGACTCCCTGTGAGGTGTGCATGCTTCAGTGCTAACTTGCTGGGCCATGTGGGTGTGAGATGTTGATCTGTGACTACCACTCCCATCATGCTATTGCCTCCACCCCCTTCCCAGCATGCCCATCCTTCCTTCCTTTTGACTCTGCTTCCCTGTGGGGTGGGGTGCCTGTGCTGACAGGATGGCTGGGAGTGTTGTCCTGGCAGTTGTTTGGCTACAAGTCCCAAGAGTGTCCCTGTGCTTCACACAGCATGACCCAGGGTGGTGGTTCTTTGTGGGATCTTCAGTTAGGATGTGAGGCATTGCATTCTCCCAGGTGGGTTATGTGGAGTTAGTGTTGAGGGGGTGTGTGAGTGGAGGTGCTTGTAACTATGGTCAGTGCTGTGAGTCCTCCTTCCCACCCAGCCAGATATCCCACCATGGTACGTGCTTCCATTGCAGGGAGTGCAAGTTGTCTTTCAGGATGTCAGTCAGTGGTGTCCTGCTGTTGGTTGTTGCACAGTTCCCAGCAGGGCCTTGTGCTCCCCCAAGCAGTACCCAGTGTCAGCCATCTTGTGAGTCCTTTTCCACTCCCTGTGATGTGAGCATGGTTCAGGGTGGTGTTGATGGGCCAATTGTGAGGCTGACCAATATCTGTGACTACCACTCCCATCATGCTATTGCCTACACCCCCTTCCCAGCATGCCCATACTTCCTTCCTTTTGAGTGGACTTCACTGTGTGTGAGTGTGACAGCAATGGCAAGATGGCTGGCAGTGTGGTCCTGTTGTTTGTTGGTGCCCAGTTCCCAGCAGGGCCTTGTGCTCCCCACAGCTGTGGCCCGTGTCAGACATCTTTGAAGTGGCTTTTGACTCCCTGTGAGGTGTGCATGCTTCAGTGCTAACTTGCTGGGCCATGTGGGTGTGAGATGTTGATCTGTGACTACCACTCCCATCATGCTATTGCCTCCACCCCCCTTCCCAGCATGCCCATCCTACCTTCCTTTTGAGTCTGCTTCCCTGTGGGGTGGGGTGCCTGTGCTGACAGGATGGCTGGGAGTGTTGTCCTGGCAGTTGTTTGGCTACAAGTCCCAAGAGTATCCCTGTGCTTCACACAGCATAACCCAGGGTGGTGGTTCTTTGTGGGATGTTCAGTTAGGATGTGAGGCATTGCATTCTCCCAGGTGGGTTATGTGGAGTTAGTGTTGAGGGGGTGTGTGAGTGGAGGTGCTTGTAACTATGGTCAGTGCTGTGAGTCCTCCTTCCCACCCAGCCAGATATCCCACCATGGTACGTGCTTCCATTGCAGGGAGTGTAAGTTGTCTTTCAGGATGTCAGTCAGTGGTGTCCTGCTGTTGGTTGTTGCACAGTTCCCAGCAGGGCCTTGTGCTCCCCCCAGCAGTACCCAGTATCAGCCATCTTGTGAGTCCTTTTCCACTCCCTGTGATGTGAACATGGTTCAGGGTGGTGTTGATGGGCCAATTGTGAGGCTGACCAATATCTGTGACTACCACTCCCATCATGCTATTGCCTACACCCCCCTTCCCAGCATGCCCATACTTCCTTCCTTTTGAGTGGACTTCACTGTGTGTGAGTGTGACAGCAATGGCAAGATGGCTGGCAGTGTGGTCCTGTTGTTTGTTGGTGCCCAGTTCCCAGCACGGCCGTGTGCTCCCCACAGCTGTGGCCCATGTCAGACATCTTTGAAGTGGCTTTTGACTCCCTGTGAGGTGTGCATGCTTCAGTGCTAACTTGCTGGGCCATGTGGGTGTGAGATGTTGATCTGTGACTACCACTCCCATCATGCTATTGCCTCCACCCCCCTTCCCAGCATGCCCATCCTTCCTTCCTTTTGACTCTGCATCCTTGTGGGGTGGGGTGCCTGTGCTGACAGAATGGCTGGGAGTGTTGTCCTGGCAGTTGTTTGGCTACAAGTCCCAAGAGTGTCCCTGTGCTTCACACAGCATAACCCAGGGTGGTGGTTCTTTGTGGGATCTTCAGTTAGGATGTGAGGCATTGCATTCTCCCAGGTGGGTTATGTGGAGTTAGTGTTGAGGGTGTGTGTGAGTGGAGGTGCTTGTAACTATGGTCAGTGCTGTGAGTCCTCCTCCCCACCCAGCCAGATATCCCACCATGGAACGTGCTTCCATTGCAGGGAGTGCAAGTTGTCTTTCAGGATGTCAGTCAGTGGTGTCCTGCTGTTGGTTGTTGCACAGTTCCCAGCAGGGCCTTGTGCTCCCCCCAGCAGTACCCAGTGTCAGCCATCTTGTGAGTCCTTTTCCACTCCCTGTGATGTGAGCATGGTTCAGGGTGGTGTTGATGGGCCAATTGTGAGGCTGACCAATATCTGTAACTACCACTCCCATCATGCTATTGCCTACACCCCCCTTCCCAGCATGCCCATACTTCCTTCCTTTTGAGTGGACTTCCCTGTGCGTGAGTGTGACAGCAATGGCAAGATGGCTGACAGTGTGGTCCTGTTGTTTGTTGGTGCCCAGTTCCCATCAGGGCCTTGTGCTCCCCACAGCAGTACCCAGTGTCAGCCATCTTGTCAGTTGTTTTCCACTCCCTGTGATGTGAGCATGGTTCAGAGTGGTGTTGATGGGCCAATTGTGGGTGTGACCAATATCTGTGACTACCACTCCCATCATGCTATTGGCTACACTGACTTGACCAGCATACACAGAATTCCTTCCTTTCGGTGAGCTTCCCTGTGAGGTGGTGTTCTAGTGGTGTTTAAATATCTGGGAGTGTTTGTTGGTTCTATTTGTGCCACTGCCTTGCTGTATTTGTTGTTAGGTTTGTACATGTCATGACACAGTTACATATCACTATGAGATGGGAGGTATTGTGTTTGTCTGACTAGCATTCACATCTTGGGATGAATATCTTTTGGTTGCTGTGTATTTGCTAAGGGTGCATGGTTTGCCTATCCCCTTGACTGTGATGTGTGTGTGTTGTCACACCATATTGTGTATATTAGTTGTGTACTCACCAGGCTCTGGGATGTCTGTTAGTCCGTATACGCTCACTGGTGGTAGGATGGCCCGCACCTTCTCCTCCCAGGGCCTGAGGTATACTGGTTTTGCAGGAGGGCCACTGCCGGTGTGCTGGCTGAGGAGGTAGTCCTTTTGAGTAGGTCCCGGACCCTCCTGCGCACATCATACCACCTGTTCTGGATGTCTTCCTTTGTGCGCAAACATGGTGATTGTGCGTTCACCCTGTCGACAATCTTCGCCCACATCTTGGTTTTCTGCGACATGGGGGTCTGTTGTACCAATGTACCAAACAACTGTGGCTCTACCCTCAGGATCTCGTCTACCAGGACTTCCAATTCACTATCTAGGAACTTATGGTTCTTCTTTGGGGGCATGGTGATGGGTGGTGGTGGTGATTGATGTGTGTGTGTGCAAGTGGGGGTGTGAGTGTAGGTTTAGCTGGGTGTGTGTGAGGGTGCTATTTGTAGGTGTGGTAATGGTGTGTGGCTTGTGTGATGTATGAGCTGTGAGTGTGTCTGTGGTTGCTGTGTGATGGTGTTGTGTGCTGGCAGGTCAGTGGAATTTGCAAAGGATCATGGTAGGGATTTGTGGCCTTTATGTAGGTGGAGTTGGAGGTGTGTCCTTGTTCCATTTTTTTTCCTCCCTGTATTTATTGGCTTTGTGGTTGCTTGTTTGGCCCTTTTTTTCTAATTTTTCCTTGGTGTTTTTGGTGCATGTAGGAGTCGTTCTTGTGTCCGAGTAGGACGCTGCAGTTGTCTGGTGCGATCTTGTCCGACTCGTTCCCGCTGTGTGTCAGCTAGGTTTCATATGCGGCGTACGAGTCGGTCGCGTAGTATTGGGTTGCTTCAGCTGGGTTTTGTATGCGTGTCGGTCGTACGGCTTGTGCTCCAGGCGAGTTGGTCGTGTTTTGCACGCACAGCATCGTACTACGCGGGTCAGAGTTCGCGGGTACGTTTCGTTCGGGTTCAATCCGGGTGCGTGTCGGTCGGTTCATTTCGCGTGATTTCCCGGCCGGATGGCTTGTTTCCGTCCGGCTCGGTTGGTCGTTTTGTATTCCGTCCGAGTCGGTCTGATTTCACATGCATTTCATCGTACTACCAGGGTCGTACGGCGCCGGTACGTGTCGGTCGGACTTTATTCCCGGACCGAGTCGGTCGGTACATTTTCCGGCCCGAATCGGAATCGGCCCCAAAGTGTGGAGACAATTGACAGGACAGGGAGGCTGTGATTTTGACCGGGATAATATCTAGGGGGGAGCCAGATTTTACTGCACGAAGCAATGCTTCTACGTCTATCAAGGTCAGAGGGGGGAAGCTCTCTAACAGCTGGAGGTTTGCATGTTCTGGCGGGTCGGGTGTCATGGCGACCGGAGGTTTGCTCCCTGACGAGACAATCTTGTCATAGATAAGCTCTATTTTCTGGGAAAAATGTTGTGCGATGTCATTGCAGAGAGATTGTGAGGGGGCCTCTAGATTATCACAGGCCTTGGGATTGGTAAAGGACTGAAGAATACGGTAGAGGGTTTTGGGAGCATTTCCAGCCTGGGCTAACTGAGATGCAATGTGAGCTTTCCGTGCGGCCTTAATGTTTTTATGGTAGCCAGAGAGAGTGGCTTTGAATCTATCTTTATCTCTCTCATCATGGGTACTACGCCAGCGTCTTTCTTGTTTTTTGCATAGTTGTTTTTGAGCTCGGAGCTGAGGGGAGAACCAAGCTGTCTGGGGACGCTTAGAGGAGTTGGGGAGTAATTTCAATGGTGCAAGCTGGTCTATGACACAGGTGACAGCAGAATTATATTTAGCAAGAGCATCCTCTATATTATCAGGTTCAGCGTCCCAAGGTGGCAAGAAGAGGCTTGAAAACACTCTGGAGAGATTTTCTTCGATTGTCTACGAGTACAGTGAGTGACAGGACTGGGACCGTTGGCCTCCCTAGGACCATGGATGAGGAATTCAACGGATGCATGATCTGACCATATCAGCGGCTAGGGAGGTTCACACAAAATACTGGAAGAGTTAGAAAAAATGATATCCAGTGTGTGACCTGCTATGTGTGTAGGACCTTCGTTGAGCTTAACTAAGCCCAGAAGGGCAAGGTCAGCCAAGAGCGTCAGTGCATCGGTATTGGTAGTACATTCACTGTGAACATTAAAATCTCCCAGTAATAAAAAGTTGTTGGTCGAGATCACACGGGGAGCTATTAGTTCAGTTAGTTGGAGTGAAAATTCGGCTAGAGGAACCGGGGGACGGTAGACTAAAGCCCCCTTCCAACTGAGTTGTGACACTGCTATGTACTGTCTCGCACAACTAGAAAGCTACACTTCCTAGAAACAAATGCACTTATGTACAACACACTCTTCCCAACACATGTCTCACATATCTAACATTTCCTTCCTCTGAATCACCTCAAAGGTAGCTAGCAATATTTCCATGGGGGCATGTGTACAGGCAGCCAGCACTACAACTTCCACCAGGCACCCTTGTCACACAGCTGAGCAGGATGGAACACTCCCCCCACCCAGAACCATGTGGCAGCCATTTCATTGCTCTCCTCAAACTTACAGGTAGGTAGCCATCTTAACAGGGAGGGGGGTTTGTGGGTAGGAAGCCAGCACTACAACTCCCACCAGGCACCCTTGTCACACAGCTGAGCAGGATAGAACACTCCCCCCACCCTGAACCCTGTGGCAGCCATTTCATTGCTCTCCTCAAACTTACAGGTAGGTAGCCATCTCAACAGGGAGGGGGGGTTTGTGGGTAGGAAGCCAGCACTACAACTCCCACCAGGCACCCTTGTTCCACAGCTGAGCAGAATGGAACACTCCCCACACCCAGAACCATGTGGCAGCCATTTTCCTCCACTGTGTCACCGAACAGGTAGGTAGTCAGTGCGTGCACCCTGCCATCCTTCTCAAAATGCATGGAGCGATATGACCACACCAGCCCTCACTTGTCAGCCAACTTGGCATAGATCCCAAATTTACATCCAGTGTGCAGACAGCTAAGCGCATGTAACTGTCACAGAATTTAAACTTTGACTCACCAAGTCACATGTGAAAGAAATTCAGGGCCCAATCATGCACAGCACAGAATGCAATGTGTAAGTGCCATGGTGTCAGAGCATGAAGGCCCATATGAACACAAAACATGCATGGTCAATCTGACAAAAAAAGTAAAGTACATGATATGAAAAAGGTATGTATAACATTCCAATGGCTAGTTCTTTCTTAGCTGAAACTGATTCCATGAAGAGTAAACAAACAAATACGCATTATCAAAAGTTGATATGCCACAAGTTGGTAGATGATGACATGTCCTTGTAATCACACAATCTGTACGTGGCACATGGTTTCAATTTACATGTCGCACTATGGACAAGTAATGTATGTACCTCAACATCATGTCATGATGCTCATGATCTTTCAGCCATACCAAGTGATTGCAATGTAAAGTGTTTGGTGTATCAAATGTAACATCCAAAAGTCTAACACCAAGCTTGTGGAGTGCACTTAACTGACATTTTAACCTCTGTTCAACAGGAGATCCACAAGCAACTGCAGCAGAAAACACCACCAACCTGCAGAGCCTGTCCCCCCACCCCCGGAACGTGAACTCTCTGATGCAGATTCCCTACGTTTCTCGGATGAGGAGCAACAACCTGGCCCCTCAGGACTGCCAGGGCACACTACATCTCAGGGCCTCATTGTCCCCACCACCACCACCACTACAGCAACAACAACAGCGCCGACCCCTGCTACAACGACCATCACCACTGCTGCCTGCAACACTCTCCCTGCCTCAGTGGTTACCAACACCACCACACAATCCGAGGATGCCAGGGAGAGTGTGCGGGTGCGTCGAGTCCCAACGCCACAGGTCCATGTCAGCAGGGCAGGTGGGAGGGCAACTGGGGGACAATCACAGGAGGACACTGAGACAGAAGCCCTGGCCACCACCGTAAGAGTCCTTGGTACATATGAAAAGAACCAGGGACAGATGGGCCAGGTTGTGGAAGAAGTGCGTGAGCTCCGCCTGCTGCTGAGGTCCATGGACACACGTATGGGCCAACTTGTGGACCTTATGGGCCAGCTTGTGGGTGTTCTGAGGGACAGACATGCAGCTTAAATGACGGCTCAACCCCCCTCCAGTGGCCAGCCTGCTGATACTCTCACCACCTCAGCTGCGGCCACAGAGAGGGGTGAGCTGCAAGACAATGACTCCTCAGACACCGCTGAGCCTGCAGCAGAGGCCCCTCCTGCCAAATGCAGGTGGGGACGTCCGAAAACCCCACGGGAGGATCACGTGGCAAAGCACCAACCAAAGGCAATTCGCTGAGCCAGCCATGATGGCACCTGTGTTGCCCTTGACATTGACTTTGTTAACTATCCTAACCCACATTGCCATGTTTATGGCATGAGTTTGTTGGACTGTGTGACTACATCAATGTGGTGACTACTCTATTTGTCTCATTTACCATCACTGACAACTCATAAATTCACTTTGCACAAGTTTTAAAAACAATCACTTCTCTTTCACAAAAACTTATTGAAAATAAACACTCTTTACACACCTATGTCTTTGTGTCAGTTCCATGTTTATCACAGTATGCACAATGTCAACTCAGATTCCAATGTACCACAAGCTCTGACTGTGACGAGGCATTGATAGGGCGAAGGAACCTAGAAAGACACAAGAGAATGACATTTACTTGTCAGGTGATGCCATTACAGCTAAAACACACCACTAGTCAACAACGTACAAAAACCATCACACATAACAATGAGCAACAACAGCAACATAGACATGAGGTACGTGTAAAACAATACCCTGTGCCACACACATCAGCCATTAGAACTGAGCCAACAACAGCCAGCAGTCAAAAATCTCATCTATGCCTTGCCACCACCATCAAAGCCAACAGACAATGTCACTGTTGTACAATGTCACTTACACTTAAGGGAAGTAGTTGTCGATGAGCTGTTGACGCAGGTTAACACCTTCCTCTTCTCCACTATCATCGTCACTGGGCATGTGTGCATTTGCAGCGGGGGGCATCTGCTGCTCACCATCGTCCAGGAGCAGGGGGATCTCTTTGCGCAAGGCCAGATTGTGGAGCATGCAGCATGCAACTATGATGTGACACACCTTTTGGGGAGAGTAGAGTAGTGCACCTCCGCTCTTGTCCAGATACCGGAATCTAGACTTCAGAAGCCCAAAAGCACGCTCCACTACACGACGTGTCCTCCCATGTGCATCATTGTAGCAGACTTCACCCGTGGTCCTTGGATTCCTCAGTGGGTTCAGCAACCAAGAACGGTTGGGATACGCAGAGTCACCTAGGTGTGAGAAACACAGACCAATTTTGCAATATAAACAGTAGCTGAGAACAGCATGTCACACATACAGCACACTACTTGACTCCGTGTACTCACCAACAAGCCACGCACGCTCCGGATGCAGATTTGCCATCAATTGTGGGATGATGCTGTTATGCAGTATGTAGGAGTCATGTGCTGAACCCGGAAATTTGGCCCAGACATGGGAGGTAATCATATACGCTTGGCATACCACTTGCACATTAATGGAATGGAAATGCTTCCTGTTACGGTAGATGGTGGAACTAGGCCAACATGTGTGCAGTCAATGGCTCCAACCACATTAGGTATGTGTCCAAGATCATAAAAATCACCCTACACATCTGCCAATTCATGTCTCCTTGGAAAGTGGATGTAGCTGTCCTTGTAGGTCAACATTGCGGACAGGACATCACGTAGCACCATGCTGAACATAGCTTGAGACATCCCACCGGCGATGGCCACCGTGTACTGAAACGAACCAGTGGCAAAGAAATGCAGGGCCGCCATCACCTTAACTGTTGGTGTCAAAGCACTTGGATAGGTTCTGTGAGGCCTCAGATGGAGCTCCAACTGACCATATAGGTCTTGAAGGGTAAGGCGATCCAGACGGAATTTCCTTATGATGTCCTCATCCTCCATGTTCGCCAGCACTGGGAAAGGCTGATGCACATTTGGTCGTCTCCTACATAATATGAAAGAGGACACATGTAAATTTAATTCACCAATGAGATGTGTCAAACATCTTCCATATTGACTAACACAGCGCCAACATTGACAGGACGATAATAACAGCTTAATGCACAAGTCACATGCACAGACACTTTGATCTCATGTAGTCATACATGTGGTCAGTATGTACATACTTACTACTTCCAAATCAGAATCTGACTATGTGAATGGTAATTGGTACACTCCTAAATCTTGTGTCACCAGCCCTGGGTGTAGGTGACACAGCACATGTGGCAAACAGCAACACTGCTGACTGCTACCTAGCTGCTGTACCTGACACACCTTCTTGCTTAAGTCGCTCAGAGCACATCTTTTTTACACAATGAGCACAGTGTGTGTAAGCTGAACAACTATCAAAATGAATACAGCAATGTACACAGTGAAATAGGCACATTATGTGGTCTGTCCATCATTACTGTGGGTTTATTAGCCACCTTACACATTGACATGTTCACAAATATGAGACTCCATTACACACCAAAGCTGTGTACATGCACACAAATATCATATGTGACATGTGAGGAAGTACATGCCAATGCATGTAATCATGTGCACTGACATGGCATGTGTGGGCATCAGTGAGTTAAATGTCACACTTGCATTTAACTTTACAACCAGGTGCTAGTATACATTGTAAAGGTATAGTGTTCAATGATGAAAATTGTCTAGTGCCAATGCAATAGCACAATGTGTCCATAGGTGCGGTAGGCGTGCACCGCCACTGCGGGCCCGGTCATTGGCCACAATTGAAAGATGCCAAATTGCGGTAGAGACCACCTGGCCACAGCAGTGTGACACTGCATATGCCAATGCCATTGCAGCCAATGGGAACCACCATCGCGGTAGTGCAATGCAGTTTTGAAACTCGCGGTAGGCGTGTTCCACCACCGCGGTCACGGTCATTGGCCACAATTGAAAGATGCCAAACTGCAGTAGAGACCACCTGGCCACAGCGGTGTGACACCGCATATGCCAATGCCATTGCAGCCAATGGGAACCGCCATCGCGGTAGTGCAATGCAGTTTTGAAACTCACGGTAGGCGTGCTCCGCCACCGCGGTCACGGTCATTGGCCACTATTGAAAGATGCCAAATTGCGGTAGAGACCACCTGGCCACAGCGGTGTGACACCGCATATGCCAATGCCATTGCAGCCAATGGGAACCGCCATCGCGGTAGTGCAATGCAGTTTTGAAACTCGCGGTAGGCGTGCACCGCCACCGCGGTCACAGTCATTGGCCACAATTGAAAGATGCCAAATTGCGGTAAAGACCACCTGGCCACAGCGGTGTGACACCGCATATGCCAATGCCATTGCAGCCAATGGGAACTGCCATCGCGGTAGTGCAATGCAGTTTTGAAACTCGCTGTAGGCGTGCACCGCCACTGCGGGCCCGGTCATTGGATACAATTGAAAGATAGCAAAACCAAAGGGGATGATGGACGGAGTGTTGAACAGTGCAAGCACTCACCCCCAGTCAACTGATCTGGGTTTAATCCATCATCATTCTTTAGCTCACTCCGCCACTCCAGTTCAGACATGGCCATATGCAAATCAGTCTGACCCTGTGCCTCATGGGAACAGTCCAGCCCGAACTGCCAAGCCATGTCTTCCCTGGACCGGAAACAAGCATCCTGGGACCGGTTTCTGGCTTACAGACATCAGCAGCCAGGCGATCTTGAATCCAGTGGCAAAGTGAGCAAGGGACCCACGTCTGGGCATACCCTGCCAACTTAGGGCGAACATAGCAAAACCAAAGGGGATGATGGACGGAGTGTTGAACATTGCAAGCACTCACCCCCAGTCAACTGATCTGGGTTTAATCCATCATCATTCTTTAGCTCACTCCGCCACCCCAGTTCAGACATGGCCATATGCAAATCAGTCTGACCCTGTGCCTCATGGGAACAGTCCAGCCCGAACTGCCAAGCCATGTCTTCCCTGGGCCGGAAACAAGCATGAGTGAGCTAAAGAATGAAGATGGATTAAACCCAGATCAGTTGACTGGGGGTGAGTGCTTGCAATGTTCAACACTCCGTCCATCATCCCCTTTGGTTTTGCTTAGTTCGCCCTAAGTTGGCAGGGTATACCCAGACGTGGGTCCCTTGCTCAATCTGCCACTGGATTCAAGATAGCCTGGCTGATGAGGGTTATGAACCCGAAACCGGTCCCAGGATGCTTGTTTCCGGTCCAGGGAAGACATGGCTTGGCAGTTCAGGCTGGACTGTTCCCATGAGGCACAGGGTCAGACTGATTTGCATATGGCCATGTCTGAACTGGAGTGGCGGAGTGAGCTAAAGAATGATGATGGATTAAACCCAGATCAATTGACTGGGGGTGAGTGCTTGCAATGTTCAACACTCCGTCCATCATCCCCTTTGGTTTTGCTTAGTTCGCCCTAAGTTGGCAGGGTAGGCCCAGACGTGGGTCCCTTGCTCACTTTGCCACTGGATTCAAGATAGCCTGGCTGATGAGGGTTATGAACCCGAAACCGGTCCCAGGATGCTTGTTTCCGGTCCAGGGAAGACATGGCTTGGCAGTTCGGGCTGGACTGTTCCCATGAGGCACAGGGTCAGACTGATTTGCATATGGCCATGTCTGAACTGGGGTGGCAGAGTGAGCTAAAGAATGATGATGGATTAAACCCAGATCAGTTGACTGGGGGTGAGTGCTTGCAATGTTCAACACTCCGTCCATCATCCCCTTTGGTTTTGCTACAATTGAAAGATGCCTGATTGCGGAAGACACCGCCTGGCCCCCCGCGGTGTGACACCGCATATGCCAATGCCATTGCAGCCAATGGGAATCGCCATCGCGGTAGTGCAATGCAGTTTTGAAACTCGCGGTAGGCGTGCTCCACCACCGCGGTCACGGTCATTGGCCACAATTGAAAGATGCCAAATTGCGGTAGAGACCACCTGGCCACAGCGGTGTGACACCGCATATGCCAATGCCATTGCAGCCAATGGGAACCGCCATTGCGGTAGTGCAATGCAGTTTTGAAACTCGCGGTAGGCGTGCACCGCCACCGCAGACCCGGTCATTGGATACAATTGAAAGATGCAAACCAGGCAGACCAATTGCAACAGCAGAGTACCACTAAAACAACCCCAGGGGCCTATAAATGTCTGTGAGAGAGCCACACATGTCACTTGCATTCAGACAATGCTGCTTGCTACTCATCACCACCAACTGCTGCTGTACCTGTACTCTGGACCCAGTGATGGCGCGAACAGAGAACATCAGGGCCCGTCCCTTCACCAGAGGAGCTGGAGGTCATGGTGGACGAGGTCCTTGCACAGTATGGGAGGCTATATGGTGCTCCAGATGTACTGGTAAGTGTCTGAGTAAAATTTTGAGAGTGCTCAGTATGCTCACATGATGTTACTGTACAGTAGTATGTGCCTGTGAGTGCAAGCCAATGTGCATGCATCAATATTTTGCCAACAGCATGCTCCATACATGACCTAGTACTAATTGCACTTGAGTACGTGGGGAGGATGGCAACATGGACACTTGTCCAGCTCTTCTTAAGCCAAAATGAACATATGTTGTTCTGAGACTGTGTAATGTAAATGTGCGAGACACTGCCTAGCATGCTGACTTCACGTCAATGGGGTGTGTAGCCTTATTTCCACAGATCCCTGACTGCATTTAAGGATGGGAATGACATACTGTGGTCTGGCAGCTACCCAGTTACCCTGCTGGTTTGAGAGACTCGAAGTCTGAACACACATTCCCTGTGCTATGTGATGTCCTAGTCCATTAAGTGTTCATATGCTCATTTGAGACATTACAAATGTAGCTTGGCCAGAGGGTACTGAATAATGTTTGTACCTTTTTAAAAATGGCCCTATGGAGATGTGTCCATTCCGCACAGGAGTACAATGCCTGAGTCTATCACTCTTGGGGGTAATTCACCTATGACACATCAGCTAAATGTGAGTTGGGCATGTCATCCTACTATGGATTCCATGATGTGTAGAGTCTCGCATGTGTATGCACTGTATCTCCATTCATATTGTACATGCATGTGATTTCCGTGATGGGCCAAGTTTATCCTCAGTCTGAGGCCCTCTGGCCTGCACAGAAACTGCCCAATGTTACAAGAACCCATCACCAAACGGACTGAGTGAAACATATGTGTTGTCCACAACCCTATTTCTCAATGAGCCATCATAGGCCTGAGGATTGCACAAGGCAGGACTCCACCTTGTGAGAGGGTGTGAGATTGTAAGATCAGGGCCCTAAATGTGACCACCATGACACATGTAGCTAGGCAATGGTCAGGGACATTAAGGGGCGTGTAGTGTAGGACACAGTGAGTCTGACCTCTACACATCATTTCCAGTGTATTGTCTGTCACGCTCACTTACATAGTGCATCACAGCTGAGGGCAATTTTTACATTGGTTTCTGTGCTGGCACTCTGCATGTGTATGGGATGGGCATGTAGTGTACCCATCATCATATATGTAACCATTGCAATGATATGGTTTGCTCCAAGTGTACTATGTGACATGCTGTATGGGCTCTGCTCTCCATTGATGTGTTAGTGTGCAATGTATTTTCATGCTCCTGTACTGTCACACAGTGGTACACAACACAGTTTCACAGAAACCTCCTCTTCTTGTCTCCCATGCCTGCAGCTTAAGGTCCATCAGCGTAAGGCCATATGGAGGGCCATTGCACGCAAGGTGCGGTCTCTAGGTGTCTCCAACCGACGTCATACGCACTGCCACAAGAGGTGGGATGACATCTGCCACCTGAGCAAAAACGTCGCTGAGATGATGCTGGGGGGGAAACATCCTAAACAACGAAGTTTAAATCACGACTTACCTGAACAACGAAGTCAGAACAACGAGGAATCCCGAACAACGAAGTCCTAAACCACGACTCTTCATTTCAACGAATTCCTAAACCACGACACTCCTAAACCACGACTCGGACTGCTGTCCCCACTTAGGGAGGCAAAACTATGCTTGGCATCTCTCTGGAAAACGTGGCACTTTATTCTTCTTTTTGCTGTCCCCGACACTCCTAAACCACGACTCGGACAGGCAAAACTATGCTTGGCATCTCTCTGGAAAACGTGGCACTTTATTCTTCTTTTTGCTGTCCCCGACACTCCTAAACCACGACTCGGACAGGCAAAACTATGCTTGGCATCTCTCTGGAAAACATGGCACGTTATTCTTCTCCGCCCCCCACCCCTCTTTGACCCTTGGAAACGGCATTTCCGCCAGCTGGCTGGCAACCAACGAGGCTTGCTAAGGCCTGACATTGCGTTCGGTTTGTGTGGCAGTTACTCCTCTCCGCCCACTACCCCTTTCCTTGCTGGCAGACTCTAAGGAGCGTGGGGAAGCAGCCAGCTTTCATCCTGCTTGGTGGCATGTCGAAGGAACAGCGTTTTTGGGAATGCTCTCAGGCTTTCGATATATTAGTCTTTATTATAATTTACTGTGTTAGGTCCGTAGATGGCACTGTTGGTTGGTTATTCAAAGATGCGATCTTGATCTGTGCAAAATGCGACTTGTTGTCACATTTGAAGTGGTGACAAATTGGAGATTGGCCGTTTTTTAAATGTTTTAATTAAGTATAATCATTTTACAAATGAAAAAATGATCAACAATCCATTTTGAAAAAAAAAATATTTTCGGAAAGAACCTGCTTTTTTACTATAGTTTAAAATAGTGCATTTTGTGTTAATTTAATTTAGTTAGCATTCTAGTCAAAATCGAAAAAAAAGATGATGGATTTATATTTTATGGATTTTTAGCGTACATTAGTGTCATTTTGTAAGTTCGTCGGTATATGTAAAAACGATTTTTAAGATTGAAAATTTAAAGATTAAATACAGAAAAATGTTTAAATAAAAGACATGTTTAATATAATTACATTTTTGTACCGTGTTTCAAACATGCGTTTAAGAGAACGTAGTGGTAGATTCGGGTAATATGGAAATTGATTATTTTTCGTGGTTTATTAAGTCGTTGTAAAGAACGTAGTGGTTTAGCTTTGGTAGTGGTTTAGCCTTCGTGGTTAAGGCATTCGTTGTAAAAGTGGTAGTGGTTTAGTCATACATCCTGCTGGGGGTGCTCCCCCGAAGTGGCAGGTTGGCGCGCCGGAGCATGACACCACTAATGGCCCGCATCTTGGCAGTGACACAGCCAGAGCTGGATGGACGCTTGAGGGCCCATCAGCAGCAAGTTGGGGGTGAGTATTGTGCAAAGTGTGACTTGGCGTATGAGTGACTGCATGAATCCCAGCCCTGAGCCTGTGCGGAGCTCTGTGATGTCTCTAGTGTGATGCAATGGCTTCTAAGTGGCCTCTGTGTTGAGTGCAGCTGTTCTGCATTTGTACGACATTTTGTTTCTCATGTGTCAACAACCCATGAACCTTGTCACATTTAATCATCTTGAAATTTTTTAAACTCACATTGCATGAATGTTGTCTGCACTGAGACCCCCCTTCACAGCATAATTCATTGTGTGAAGTGGGTAGCCCAAGACCATTGTCATGCTTGTGTGCGCTGTGTGGCTAGCTCAATAGTGTGCTCATGTGATGATGTGTTAGTGGCTACAGACATGCACAGATGTGGACTCAGGGAGCAGTGAGTTGGTAAGGGTCACACCTGTCCCATGGGTCCCTTTTTCCACAATGATAGAGAGGACAGCAACATTTAAAAGTGTATTAGCCCAATATCAGTTGCATGGCATTACATGATGGAATTACCTGCCATAGTGACAGCAAGTGCACACAGGTGCTGAAAGGGTAGATGGTGATGATTGCAGTGATGCATTGGCTAGTTTCCCTTTGCCATTTGTGCACATGGCAACATGACTGGGATGGTTAGACTCTGTGTTTCAAATGCAATGTAGCATAACCTGGCTATTGCGAAATTATTTAGGCACTATGGAGTGTCAGTCCTCAGTATGTGTGCATTGTGGAGGGGTGTCCTTGTGCATCAGTGCATGGTTAAGTTATGGCTAATGCTTTTAAACAGTGTGTGACTTATTGGCACATTGATGTGTCCTCAATGTCATCGGTCAGCACAACATATGGATGTCATATGCCAGACCCTAGGTATTGTCACACATTAGCTGTCCTTATGGAGTCCACCAACTTCAACATCAACAGCAGACACAGTCCTGCCTTGGATCAATGAGGGACTGTCAGGGACTTGTGGACATGTTGGTATGTGACATGTCACAACCTATGAAGGCCTTGCATTAATTTCCCATTCTCATACTATAGTGCTTTGTGTTTGTGACTACATTGTGCAATGGTGCTCATTGGTACTTCATTGACAGATAAGATGTGGCCTTGTGACATATGCTGCAGTGTGAGTGTCATAGACATCAACTGGCAGTGAACAGCAGTGAGCATCATGTTAGTGTGCATTCATAGATGTGTGCTGTGCACAACAGATAAATTGTAACATCTACACAGCTGACACCAATGGACAACTCTAGTTGTGCTTCGAAGCCAAACAAGGTGGATATCAGGAGCTGGTAGCCCTTGCAAAAGGACATATTGGAGTTTGTATCTGTGGTGTTCCCTTAAAGAGACTCCATATGTGACTGAGACAACATCTTTTGATGTATAGCTATCTCACCTACAGGCACGTAGGTATGCATACAGACAATAGTATGTGTGGTTACAGGGAGGCACAGGCCCAGCTATTTGGCTGTGCCAACGCCACATGGAGCATTACTATCAACTATGCATGTTTCCATGCATCATCTGATGATTGCATAAATGTAGCATATGCTGGAAGTACATGGAGGAGATCAACATAGGAGTATCATTTTAAAGTTTGGTGCTTTGCTTGCATATGATGTTTGTGGGTATGGCACTATACTGAACCTATGTCTCTGTCTCTTGCAGCATCTACTGAGGGCAGGGAAGAACCGACACCGTTGGGGAAGCTACTGGCACGACTGCTACACAGGAGTTCAGTGACACTGAGGGGACCAGCGCCTCGGAGGGGGACAGGAGTCCCCTGGATGATTCCCACCCGGAAACACCAACCTCCACATCTTCAAACTCCAGCGGTGACTCCTCGGTGTTGGCAGGCACAGGAAGTTCAAGATCTGCATCTTCTTCTGCCACACCTCGTCCAGTGCCCACCCTCCCGGATGCTCCCCCAAGTGCTGTCTGTGCAAGCAGCCCTAGGAAGGGTAGAGTCTCCTTCCCCCCAGGCACCGCTGCCCCTGCCCCTGTCTCCCCTGCTGCCCTCAGTGTGGAGGCGGTAGACATTTTGCACCAGCTGTGTGTGGGTCAGACTGCTCTCCTGTATGCCCTCCAAGATCATGGCAACAAGTTGGCACAGGTTCTTGCGTTCATGGAGGGCATTCATTCTGATGTGGGTGGCCTACACCGAACTGTCCAGTCTTTGTCCTCCACAGTGACGGCAGCCATTCAGCAGTCCCAAGCTCCCAGTCCAGCTCCTGTCCCTTCAGCAACCACCCTGCCAGTGGCACCACCTGACGAGAGTGCACACACGCCAGAGCCCTCAGGCACCCAGTCATCCACATGCAGCACACAACAGCAGCACTCTAAGCGTACCAGACCACAGACACCATCACCACAACACAAAACGGGCACACATGAGCGCAAAACAAAAAGCCCATCACATGACACTCAGGGGCATCAGGCCAAAAAGCAGGCATCAACATCACATTCATCAAAATCATCACCATCAAAGGGCACTCCCATCCCCACACCTGATCCCAAAGACCCACAAACACTTGCCCTGTCTGCTGTAAACCTGGTGCCTGCCACAACTAAGCCCAAACACATTCCAAAGGCAAATTCACCCAAAACATCGCCTCCCACCAACACCCCTGTGAAGCAGGGACAAGAGAGCAAAGTGGGTGGTTTAACTCGACAACAGGGGATGCAGGGGAAGAGGCAAGGCCACCCCAAGCGTACCACCAGGTCCAGCAAATTCACAGGGGGAGAGCCACCTGCACCTGCTACACCTTTGGGGAAGAGTGAGGCTGTTGTGCCCACCTCACTTCCCACTCTGGCAAAGACACTTGTGGGCTATCGGATCCCTAAACAGTTGAGACCCAGCCCTCAACATTTACCCTCAGCAACTGTGCCTCCACACAGCATGTCTCCACCTCCCGTGCCACCACTTCACCCGGTCCAAACAGCCCTCAGGCTCCCACAGCCACGGATCCCTCTACCTCAGGCAGTTCTCTCCCTCCCAGGCCCAGTCCTCCAACTGGCCCCGACAATCAGCCCCCTCCCAGTTCAACTTAAAGCCAAAGTTGAAGCCAAGTCCCTCTCCCCACACAATTTCTCCCACAGCGGTGCCTGGACTGCCCATTCAAAGACCCTCACCTGTGGTGATTCCCATGGCAGTGGACTGTGTTACCCATTTGATGTGCAAGTTCTCATGCACACATGTGCGGACTAGAAAATTGGACTGGCCAATGGCCTTGATGTTTTGCACTTTTGATGACTATCCAGAGATTATGTAATAAAGACTGTTACTCATGTTGTGTGCTTTGTCGCTGCCCTTGCTAATGAAAAAGTTTAATGTATGGGTATATGTTCATGTGACACATGCTCTGTATGCCACATTCACATTGGCAATTACTTGATTTACTTTTTCAGAGGTTGCCAGAGGTTACAGGCACTTTTGTGCTTCTTGACTCTGAGGCTTGAGGGTGCAATGATGGTTGTCTGTGATGATCTACGCTTATCCTAATCATTCTATTGTCAGGTCTCCAATTTTGTAGACATGTCATATTCGGATGCAGTACCACGACAGGAGTGAATTCTATCCACAGGATGACTTGCGGGGTGGACAGGGTCCGTCATATCTGTGGGATCTTTCTTGATGTGTGAACAGCAGTGTAGATGTGTAGTCATCTTGTGTAGGCCTGTCTTCATAGTCACATGGGTACATTTGAATGTGTGCACTTGAGTAGTCATACAGTGTGATTGGCCTGTCATTGTCAGAAGTGTTGAGGTGTATGTGCCCCTGCACATGACACCCACACACATGTATGATCCAGGTAATGAGTGCCTGTTTGTTTAGATTATCAGACATGTGCTTCAGATTGTGGGCACATGTAGGAGTTGTAGGTTGAGCACTGTGCAGTGTGTCGGTGTGACCTTGCAATCCTGGGGTACACCTACTTGTTGTCGCTGTCAGTTGTGAGTATGCAGAGTGTGTCACTGCAATGTCTGTGTTGTGTTTTGTTGATCAGCCATGGCTCTTGTTTAAGTTTGTGCTCACTGTGCTGACCTGCTCAGGCAAACTGACATTATATGTGACTTTTCTCATACCATGCTGTCACTTGACACATTTTTGGGACAAGTATCTGGTATGGAGAGTCATACCATCCCCTATAGGTGCTTCTGATGCCTACACATTGTGAGTTACTCCTCTAAGTGTTTTTGCACTGTACACTCCTCACCTGTCCAATACTGATGTCCACACCACTTCAGTCTAATATCTTCCACCCCATGCCTTGCCAGTGTATGACCCTCCTCACCACTTCATAGTGTGACACTATACTTTGGGAGGATGATTTGTGTACAGGACCAATGTGCCACTCAGGACAGTTTCACAATTTGTTATGTGGTATTTTCTTCTACTTGATTGCAGTCATGGTTGCTCATGTGCAGTGCATATGTTTGACCAGCACAGTCCTCTTGTCATGTTGGATGCATCTGGGTTTTCCTTAGTTGTGCAGCTGTGGTGATAGCTAAGGTGTATGTCTGTTTGCTGAGGTACTGCTACCCTTCCTGAGTGTGATGTGATCTGTGGCGTGTGATGATTTGTGGTGTGGAAGTTCATGGTGGAGCACTCAGATATGTGTGATACTGGTTTTGTTGGTGTTCACACACTACTTACTGTGCATGCACTGCTGTCAGTGTATGTTGCCTTGTACTTGCCTGGTGTGCATCCCCCTGATGTCCAGCTGAGTTTGCTATGTGATGAACTGGTATGTGCATATGTTGTGTATTTGTTGTTGATGGATGCAGTGTTTGGCCTGTGTTGGCTCTTTCTACTGACAGGTGCATGTGTGTGTGATGTTCTATTTGCATGACATTGTGTGTGAGTAGTTTGTGGATTATAATACATTCAGATGTGTGTTGAATTTGTAGTGTGCATTTCTTGTGTGAATGTCACATGCAGCAATGTGGATTCTTGTTCATGAGCTTCTTTTGAGTGCACAATTGTGCTATGTCCTCCTATATTTGACCTGTCACTTGTCAGGAGTGTGCATGTGCATGCTTGTGCTACACATTGACACCATGCTCACTTGGTAACTGTTGTAGTGTCTATGTCTGTGTTAGCTGATTTGTCCTATTGATCACAGTTAGTATTCAGGATTGGCATTTGATAATGCATTTTTTGATTGGGTTGGGGTATGGTGTCTGTGCATTTGGTTTGAGTGAAAATGTTGTGTATTCGTGTTCTGTCTAGGGTCACATTGCCTACCACTATTTGCCTGCACATGGCTGAGCTTGTTGGACTTCTTTGGATGTTGTTTGTGAGATTTGTGTTTGGCTATTGGTTTTTGATCAGCATTGGTTCAGACATCCCTGAGTGGGATTCTGACATTTGTAGATACACACCGGGGTGTGTCATTTGTTATCAGGAAACTCACAGGACCTTATTTGCACCTTTATCTGTGTTTCTCACAGGTGTTGAGTAGTGCAGGTGTGAGATGGGTAGATGAGGGGTATGTGTGAAGGTCATACTTGGGTTTGACAGTCAGGAAGTGTGACAATGAGCCATGTGTGTTGTGCTGGTGGCATACACATGTCAAGGTAGTAGACACAGATGTGTGGCTGGTCACTGTATGGCTTCTGACACTTCCTATCATTCCTGGGCCAATGCATAGCTTGCATTGCTGTATCCCAGAGATATTGCACAGATGTTACTTTAGTTCAATTTCAATCACTGTGCCACCCATGTCTGATTTGATGGCCTAAGTGTAGTGTGATATGTTCCTCCTCTTGCATGTCATGTACAGATGCTATGTGGCTTGCTCCATGTTTTTCCTGCACTGTGCACTCCACTTTAGGCTAGTCTATTTATTGTCATACATTGCTGCTGACTTATGGTATGTGTATGTGGCTGAGTTTCAGTGTGTGATCAGTCTGAGTGACTTAACATGCAGTGTGAACAGTTCCATGGTTGTTAATCTGCAGAGTGACTCTTCATTTCTTAATTGACTCACTTTGATTCACATGAGTGGAAGGCAGGTGTGAGGAGGAGGGTTGTCCTGAGCGTCAGGTCAGAGTTTCTGGCTGTCAAGATGGACTCTTCCTGACACTTTGGCATTCATTCACTACTTAGTAGTTGGTGCTCCCTTTGTTGAGGTGGAGTTATGGTGTGTGGGAGTTCTGTGAGTTGGCAATGTAGTCAGTGTTGTTGATGTACTAGACATACTCACATGGTGTGCAGCAGTACACTTGTAGGTGAAATGCACAGTGGTGCTTACTTTGAGTTTTCTGTTTGAGTCAGAAATGTTGTTCTGTGTTGCATGGTATGGGCTGTCATTGTGTGATATGGCCTGCCATTGTATGTGATGGGCCTATCAATGTCTGCTTGGGGGCTGTGGTGATGTGTGATTGTGTGGCAGTGGTGTGTAATATGCTGTGTCATCTACCTGGCCTCACTGACTCATTCCAACACCTTGTTGGCCAACTGTGAAGTTCACATACACACTACTTGGTCTGCCCTCCTCTGTTCCACATTGTATGTGGACTGACCCTTATTTGTGTGCAATGATGACTTTAGTCATTTTGGAGGAACTCTTGCCTCACCCCACACTCATGTTCCTATTCAATTGGTGATGATCTTAAGGAGATGTCACTGTAGACAGTGTATCTGCACATGACTTCTTGCTGCAGATATGTTGTGCTGAGTGGTGCTTCTTTTATGTTACATGTGGTGTGGATGTTGGTCTTGCTTGTGTGTGATTATGTCCTGGACTCTGGGCTGCTTATAGGATTTAATGGGCCGTGGTCCTAAAGGGAATGTGCGAGGCCCCTCTAATTTACATAGTTGACCCCTTGCAGGGAGACCATTCAGAGACATTGCGGGACGCCCAGTGTCCAGCTTTTTTGCCCCACAACATTTTTTACTTTAAACCCACAAGCAATTCTCACACCTTCAGTGGATAGGTGTGAGAATTGCTTCTGGGCTAAGATTTAAAAATGTGGGGGAGTTAATAAAATGCTGGACACTGGGCGTCCCGCAATGTCTCTGAATGGTCTCCTTGCAATTGGGACAGGAGGAAGCGTCTCCCTCCCCTAGGCCTCCAGGCACCATCCCTGGGAGGCCCGTGGAGGGTAACCCTCCCATGGTGCCTAATTGCAAGGAGACACCTTTCTTGTGTTTAGATGGGCAGGGAAACGACAGGACACACAATTGGTGCAGGGCCCCATGCTGATAGGCTGAATGCGAGGCCCTGGGCAGCTGCCCACACTGCCCATGATTAGCACCGGCCCTGCCTGGACTCCTACTACCAGGGCCGGTCCTAGGATTTTTGGTGCCCTGGGCAGTAAGTGGATGGGAGAGGCCCCCCTAATTTGCATACGGCGTAACACAGCCATGGTATACCCCTGCAATGCCCAGGGAAGAGGGCCCTCTCTTGGGCCTCGCAGCAATTGTGTAGTGGTGCGAGACCCAGGGTAGGGGGCCCCTTCCTTAGGCCTCGCAGTGATTGTGACCAAGGCAACAAATGAGGCACCCTCGTGAGCAGCAGAGACAGTGTGGCTGCTGTTTTCTCCACCCCGCACCTGACCTTCTGTGCAGGGTGGTAATCTTCACCCCCACCTTCCCAGACAATCTACCTTGCCCTTTGAAGTGGGAGGTGCGAGGTCGAGCCACACCTGGCTGCTAAATAGTGCGTGGATGGGGGGGCACAAGAGGAGCACACAGCGTGGGCAGAAATGCATTTGAGAGGCGTGCTGTGGGCTGTGACCAACTGATGTGGGCCCCATGTGGGTACGGTAAAGGTGGGGCCCTGGGCAGCTGCCCACACTGCCCATGCCTGGCGCCTGCCCTGCCTACTACATTGTGGGTAGGTTTTCCCGCGGCTTCACCGCTGGGGTGACATGACAGGGACCTTGCGATGATTTCTAAGTTGATGGGTGACCCCGAGGCAGAGGTGTCAATTTCTAGCAAGTAGGACATGTGTAAGTACACTGGGGGATATGTTCCTGTCTCCACCAGGGTGTCTGATGTAGACAGGAAACGTATTTCAGTTGTGTGTTGTGGTTGTATGCGGAGATGTGTTATTTACTTACCTGCGGTGTTGACCGCGGCGGCGTCTTATCTCCTGGTAGTGGATCAGATACAGCAGCGGAAGGGCTTGTAGAGCTGGATCCATGGCGGTCAGGAACGTGTGGAGGTGCCCCGGATTCGAGTTTCTATCTCCACAGTTGTGCTTCCGCCGTCTCCGAGTGGTTGGTTTCTCCGCTGCGTTCTGATGGGCTGTTTGAGGCATCGTGATTTGTCCGGCGGTCGTAACGTCATTCCGCACTGCGGTCTTTCTCTATTGGCTCCCTCTGCCACCGTTGCGGAAGGAAAAATCTGGCGGATCCCGAAACTCCGCAGCGGACGGGAAATGGGCTATCTTTGCCCATTGTAATATGGCGGACGCGAGGACCGCCGCAGGAGTGAGGAAATGGACGTTTTCCGCCACCGCCAGCACTGTGGATGTGCCAAAAACCGCCATCCTACTCAGCCCCTATGACACTCTCCTCCACTCTACAGTACCACACTCCACTGAATGACACTCCACTTGACTACAGTAAACTCTGCGATTTTGAACAAATTTTTATTTAAAAAAAAAAAAACAACTATTGAAATTCAATGAAACAGCCAAAGGTTAAACCTTTGTTATAGTTTGGAAAACTTTATTTATTCTTTCTAAACAAACCAAACTAAAAATATACAAACATTACAAATGTTAGGAGTGGGCCAGGGTTTGTGTTCAAGGCATTGCGTTCTTGGTGAACATAAATATGTTAATAACACTATAAGTTCTCTGACTCGAACTTGAGCCTGCAGATCAAGGAGTTCCTGTAAAGTATGCGACCTGGAGCCAAATCTGCTGACTTTATGACAGTTTTAAGAGCGTTCTGAGGTTTTCATTGACTGAAACCCCTTTTTAAAGTGCCTAATCCATACCAACACGAGGCACACCTACCATTTCATGTGGAGTAGGGGTCCTCAGCAGGTGCCACTGAGTCACAGCTCAATTTTACAAGTAAGCCAGGACAGAGAGAGCAGAAGAGGAGATACCAGGACCATCACCAGAGGAAGTAAAAGTGGAGAGACAGTGAAACCAGAAAAGCTCACCAAAGAATCTATCATTTGAGAGTGTTTACTGATATCCCAGGAAAGTAAAACTTCAACGATGACCAGACATCTCAAGTCAAAGCATGTAAAAGAATATTTTAAGTTGCTGGGTTAACAGGCAAAACATCCCACACACCCGAAAGATAGGATATGGAAACATTGCAAAATATTCCTGCACAGGTGCTGTAGCAAGCAGAACAGGTGAACAATGACGCCTGAAAATACTTGCCTTGTATTGAATGAAGTGCAAAACAAATGTGTAGTACAGAGAGCAAAACTCAGCATTGGGAACAAGATAATAGAAGCCCACTATAAAAATTCCACCACTAAAAAAATGTTTTAAGTTTACAAGAGGCTGTTTGCCCCCAAAGCTGCGTGAATGTTCAGTAAAAACAAAACAAAACAGCTCACAATCCAAAAGAAACCCTATAAAACACACTAAAAAAAGTCATTTATTTTCAAAACTATCCACAAAATTCAATACAAGAGCCACACCCCTAGCGCACCACACACATATGCGTGCGCACGCACACACACACACACACTCGACTACGTACTACACATTAGGTGGTAGCACTCAAATCATATACATTGACTGCAAATCCACCCTCAGCCAGCTGGGAACTAGTCCTAGATGAAGGTCATATGAAGTGTGGGATAGGCTGCCCATGATGGTTGGGTGTAGGGCCTAGCCGAAAGCAAGGCCTTGTAGCTAATCCCCCCCGAACACTGCTGAAGGCTGTGTGCAGCAGTGGTTTAGTGCCCTGCTGTGATTTGGTGTCGGGCCTGGTAGAAGCTATGCTCTGTGGCCAACCCCTGTTGCCACCAGGCAGTTGTGCAGGGTGAGTTGAAAGTTAGACGGAGTATATCATTGATAAAGCTCAGAAATTCACTGTCAAAATCACAGTTAAAGTTAAGTTATGGTTAGGACTGGTTTTAGGACCTTGAGAAAGTTAAAAACCCTCAAATTCTCCTAAACACCGCATAAAAAATAATTCACGGATATGAATTAAATCTAAGTGCAGTACTTATGCTATTACGAAATTCATACTAACAAATAACAACTCCCAAATACACATCAATAAAGAACAACACATACTCAAACTAATAAATAATACTATATATTATAATTATGCCACTGATTGTGTCACTGATGGTACTAATGCCAATACATTGAGTAGTCTTACCTGTAACATCGTTTATATAATTTGTAATTTTCTCTATCAAACAAAGGGTAAGTTTAGCTCACACAGAAAATGTTGCTTACCACTACTGCAAAAACTGCAGAATGGATTTACACCAAACTGGAAATGAATTTAGAACTTTATATAGAATTCTTGCTTTTCATGGTTTCAATAACAGAGTCTGGTGTGGGATCTACAAATTCCATCAAAACTGTGATTTTTTTTGCCATGGATAATTAATATTTTTTCTAGTTTTTTTTACCTCCCCCCCTTCTCTTCGCCTCTGAGTGCCTTTAGCATTGCATTGGGTTGGAAATTGTTTTCCCAGCGTTAAAATTGCAGTTTTTACCAAAACTGTGATTTTTAAGATGGCAAAAAACAATGTTTTGATCCCCTTCATCAGCCAATCACACTTCTCAAAATTTCAGATGCGATTCACAGAAACTCCAAGTTTAGAAATGATTTTGTCAGCAGTATACACAAGTGTTAACCATTTCAAGCCCATGCGACACCATTCTTTTAAATTCTAGTGCTCCAAACCTACTGAATGGATTTACACCAAACCATGAAAAATAAAGTTATTGCTATATAATTTATCTTTGCAGGCTGCCTTACCAGCATGTGTTTTAGTTTGCTGCCTCTGTCTGGTGTACAAATGAACCATGGACCAACCTTTAATGTTCTGCTGTCATTCACTTTTATGTGACTTCTCTCTCCATCCCTCTTTTTCCTCAGTCTCTTTGCACTTCAAGAGTTTTCTTTTCTTCCCCAGAAACTCTATAGCTCATGTTCAGTCTTTTATTTCACATTTATTTGAGCATTTAGACGTTTGAAGAAGTTCAAAGCAGGCAGAGCATATTGTGCAAAACTGAGCTGTCCAGGAAGACTGATAAACATTGTGATAAAAATTCAAACATCCATAGCGAGATTGCTTACATGAAATATGATAGTGACTTTAAACTGATAAAAAGAATATGAATGATTCTGAACTGAAAGACTCCAACTACCAAAATACGATGGAGACTCACAAGGGACCAACACATTAATAATAAAATGGATGTGATGTGAAAAACTGTAACTGACAGGGTACACTGTGATCTGCCACTGCCTGTACGTCTTAGTGTTATCAGGCAGATGAGCTCTTGGGACCATCTCACTGTCTCCTAAAGAGACCAGGGACATATCTGCGGGACCCCACCCCTCTTTGGCACCCGACTCCTCCCCCAGGGCTACGCTAGCCATTTGCCGAGGCGGTGCACCAGTGGGTGTAGTGGTAACCTTGTTGGGACACCTAGGATCCCCTTGGAAGTTGCCCACCTGACCACAACTAAAACATGCCTTGGAACCCCTATGAACAGGCTTACCTGTCGGGACCCATGGCTTCTTTTCAGTGGGAGGCTGGGAACCCTTACCTTGGTTCCCTTGGGGATTACTTTGGGGCCCTTTTTGTAGCTCCCTCTGTTTACCCTTGTCCTTCCCACTCTTCTGCGGGGGACCCTGCCCACCTTTGGCGGAGTCTCCACATAACCTTTGTGGACCCTGGTACTGACCCAGCCGTCCGCCTCCACAGAAAGCTTCCTGGGGTCAGTCAGCTTACTGTCAACCAAATGCTGGCGTATCTCTGGAAAACAACTACTAGACAAGTGTTCCCATGCAGTCAAATCATAGAGCCCCTGCAAATCATTCACCTTGCTACCCTTCACCCAACCATCCAATGCTCTGCAAAAGTAAGACACATATTCCACCCAAGTACTTGACTAAAGCTTCTTACAGTTTCTAAATTTCTGCCTGTACAGCTCTGGGGTCAACCCATACCTTGCTACTAAAGCTTCCTTCATGGGGGAATAGGACATCTGATCCTCAGTGGGCAATGCTAGCAATATGTCCCTCCCCTCACTGATAAAGCGGCCCCATAACCCCGCTCCCCAATTTCTCTCAGGGATTCTGTAGGACCTCATTGCTACCTCATAAGCTTTGAACCACTGACTAATGTCTTACTGCTTTGTGAAATCCTTAATAACTTCCTTGGGGAGGTATACCTTCCATTCTTCAGGCACTGATGGTGCGCTGCCACCATGGGGTTTGGACTCTAAACTCTTTGCCTTTAGATCCAGCTCCCTCAACCCACTTTCATGCTCTAAGAGCATCTTTTTCTCCTCCAGGGCTAATTTCTCCCTCTGAAATGCCAACTCCTTAACCTCCTTCCCCAGCCTGAGCTTCATGAGCTCCAACTCATGCATCCTGTTTTTCTCCCTGTCCTCCAGCTCTTCTGCTGGAGACAGCCCCTTTGAAGAGACACTGCTGGCCCCCCTGGAAGGTACCCTCCCTCCAGGCAGACCCAATGGCCCATTATGCTGCTCCTCCAAATCCTCTCCCTCCACCATAGGCTCCTCGGTATCCTCACTGGCATTCCTTGACTCCCACCAGGCCCTCAGCGCCTTTTGGTATTCCTCCTTTCTGATAAGGCCTCTAACAGAGATTTTGAACTTTTTGCAGACAGCTTTAAGTTGTGGCACAATGTAGGTATCAACCCTCTCCTCTTCAAATTCAATATCAACAGATGCAAGTGATGCTTGTTTTGACATGATGAAGATTGGCAGTTCTCAGTTGCAAGAAGAAAAAATAGTCCCAAAGAAAAAGTTCCACCAAATGTATGTGGTCGCGTAATGGTCTGCACTATACCAGTAGTGTACACCAATCACTGTATGTAAGACACAAATGCAAGTCCAGATTCTCACCGCTGACCACCAATGTTAGAAATGGGGGTCTCTAGTTGGCAGAGGTAGGTACCCTTGCTTCTAGTCACGGTAAGGGGGATACACTCCCAAAATAACCCCTGGTCACCCCCTTGGTAGCTTGGCACGAGCAGACAGGCTTATCTCAGAGGCAGTGAGTAAAGCATTTGTTAACACATACAGTAATACAGTGAAAACACTACAAATGAACACCACACCAGTTTAGAAAAATAAGTCATCTTTATCTAAACGAGAACAAGACAAAACGACAAAAATCCACAATACAGTAATAAAAATATGACTTTCAGATGGTAGAAATAGTTCAGTTCAAAGCAAATTGCAGATGCAACACTTTTCACACAAAGTACCTGGGATGCGTCACCAAACAAACAAAACGGGCCGCAGGGAACGTGATGCGTCAGTTCCTTACACTCAGGGAAGGTGATGCTTTGGTTCCTTGCTCCGGGGGAGGCGATGCGTCGGTTCCTTACTGCGGCGCAGGGGAGTTGAGGCATCTGTTCCTTACCGGAGAGGAGTTGATGCGTCGATTTCTTACTGCATGGGGAGTAGATGCGTCTGTTTCTTACTGCGTCCCCCAACAATGTGATAGACTTGGCGCCTCGATGCGATGCGACAATTCGGGACGATGCGTGGATTCTTGCAGCCGCACAGCTGGTCCTGCGTCGAGTTCGGTGTGGTGATCTTGGACTTCGGAGATCGTTGCACCCGATGCGTCGTGCTGCGATTTCTCGAGCCGTGGCAGGCGCTGCAATGGTTTCTTCGGCGATGCTTCGGAAACAGGTACGGATGCGTCACGCTTCTTCGATGTTGCGTTGATTTTCCAGCTCCCAGGGGAAAACAGTTCTCTAGAGGTCCAGAACAACAGCAGGCACCTCTTGCAGGCCAGAACTCCCAGCAGGGCAGTTCAGGGGAGTTGGTGGTGAAGTCTTTGTGTCCCTGAGACTTCAGAACAGAAGGCAAGCTCAGTTTCAAGCCCTTGGAGATCTTCCTCAAAATGGGGACAAAGCAAACAGCAAAGTCCTTTTCTCCTTTCCTTGGCAGCAAGTAGCCACTGCAGGCCAACCTCAGACAGCAAACAGCAAAGGGGCAGTATTCCTCCTCAGCTTCTCCGGCTCTTCTCCTTGGCAAAGGTTCCTCTTGATTCCCAGAAGTGATCGAAAAGTCTGTGGTCTGGGCCCCTCTTTTATACACAAAAATCCTTTGTTCTCTGAAGGCAGAGAGTGTCTGTACCCAGCCAAAACCAGTTCTGTCCTCACTGATGCAGCTTCCTGGCAGGAGGTGGAGACAGCATTGTGAAAGGCAGACCAGGCCCATTCAGGTGAAAGGAAATCTCCTCCCCCTACTCTAAATGCAGCCCCGGCCTATTCAGCCCAGCCCTGACTCATCAGGCTCTCTGGAGTCACTGCTCCTCCCAAGCCCCTGTCATCCAAAGCCAGAGATGCAATACACAAACCTAGCAGAGGCACACTGGATGGCTAAGCAAGAAAATACCTACTTTCTAAAAGTGGTATTTTCAAACACAAAATGTAAAAATCACCCTCACTAAAAGAAGCATTTTAACATTCTAAGTTCAGGCATATCAAACTTTATTTTCCTACCTCGTTCCCAGGGGTAGTTATGTTTATAAGATGTTATATACCAAAAACAAGAGGGGGACTAGGAGCTCGTTGTGGTCCAGTACCCATGCTCCTTATGCTAGTCACAAATCAAATAGGGGGTAGTTGTTCCAGGGATGGGCGCAGATAGTCGCCCACACACAGAAAAATGAGGGAAAGGGGAGGGTCCTAGATCTAGAACTCACTAGTTAGAGGCAAGCGCAAGTCTCTTGATGCCCTCACACACCCCGAAGGATGTCATGCTTCATCATTGGACGTTTGCTCCTCGTCGGGCCGGCGCTGCAATGCCCTACGGGTCCGCTGAAGGGTCCCTTTAGCGGAGATCTTTTGTTTAGACAGCCGTCAGATGAGTGTGGGTGTGAGACCTTTAGTTACGAAGGCACCTTACGCCCTTTTCAGTAACTCATGACCTTCGGGGTCTTTTAATCTGACAAGGGAACCTATACAATACATTTTACTCACTTTCGGTATCCCTTAGTCAGTTTTATCTTTCACGCACCCACTCACTACTCACATAGGACCCTCTTTTCTCACACCCACACTCATCTGACGGCTGTCTAAACAAAAGATCTGCGCTAAAGCGACCCTTCGGGGGACCCCTAGGGCATTGCAGCGCCGGCCCGACGAGGAGCAAATGCCCGATGATGAAGCATGACATCCTTCGGGGTGTGTGAGGGCATCAAGAGACAAGACTTGCGCTTACCTCTAACTAGTGAGTTCTAGATCTAGGACCCTCCCCTTTCCCTCATTTTTCTGTGTGAGGGCGACTATCTGCGCCCATCCCTGGAACAGCTACCCCCTATTTTGATTTGTGTATAAGATGTTATAAACAAACTCCCCATTCTATCCTATGGGAGCAGGTAGCCTTACAATAGTGAAAAACGAAATTGGCAGTATTTCACTATCAGGACATGCCACACACATCAGGGCATGTCCCACCTTTCACATACCATGCACCCTCCCCACAGGGGTACCTTGGGCCTACCTTAGGGGTGACTAACATGCAAGAAAAGGAAAGGCTAGGGACTGGCAAGTGTGAGCACTTGCCAAGTCGACATGGCAGTACCAGACTGCACACAGGCTCTGCAATGGCAGGCCAGAGTTACATTTACAGGCTACTTATGTCGGTGGCACAATCAGTGCTGCAGCCCACTAGCAGCATTTGAATTACAGGCCCTGGGCAGACACAGTGCACTGTACTAGGGTCTGACTAGTAAATCAAATATGCCAATCATGGAATCACCAATCCATAACAACAATTTACAAAGGGAGCACTTGCACTTTGGCACTGAACAGCAGTGGCAAAGTGCCCAAAGCATCTAGACCGGCAAAACGAAGTCCAACACACAGCAAAAACACAGGAGGCTAAAGGCTAAAATACAGGGGAAACCCACGCCAATGGTGCCAGGTCTAACAGGGCCCAAGACCTGAATATTCTAATTGATGAAGCTGGCTTAGCTGAGATAGCCAAACTTTATTTTCAGTTGGTACTCCAAATTGTCTTTGCTGATAGGGCGCTCTTAAGATATTTTCAAATATGTTAATGCCTTGGTAGAGAGGGACTTTCTGGTCTTTTTGAAAGCACTGCCCATGTATGAGGACGTAGGAGAAAGATTAAGTTCTGGCAGGTGAATGGGAGGGATACATAATTTACTCTTGGGGGGGGGGTGGTGTTGCGTGGAAGTTATTCTGGTGGAATTTACTGCAACTCCAAAACACACTGGAATTGCACATACAGAAATCAATTTCTTAAAAGAGCTTTTTAGATTTCAAAGTCTAAAGCCCTCATTACGAATAGACTACTAAAATATGAGATAGTTAATGCATTCAATATAAACTGACACCATGGTGTTTGGAACCTATTGAGTGTAATAATTATCGCCTATCAAGAGGTTTGGGGGAATAGCATGCAGATTTTCTTGCTTAGCGCTTCAATCTTTCTATTAGTCTTCTTTACATCCATCCTCTTTCCTCATGTCTCTCACTACATTGGTCACTCTCTATTGCAATCATTTTAATCTTTATCTTCAATTTAGTTTTCTCTATTTAGTGTTCTAATGTGTCTATTATTTCTATCTTCCTTATTAGTCATCCTTTTACAATGTCTTTGTTCCCACACATCTTCTTTCTGCTTCTCAAATGCATCTTGTTCAGCCTCCCCCACTCGATGCTCCTTCCCGTTGTCATTTATTTAATTGCTTTCTTTTGTTCTCCCTACTTGCATTCATTTTCCACTCTTTCGTTCTTATTTGCCTGAAAGAAGCACACTTTTTTAACTTCTCTTTTGGAGTTGTGTCTGTTGCTGAACCTGGCTGCCATATTACTTGCTTCTTAAAGGTCTTGCCTACCAGTCTGGTTGTGCAAGACCTATTGCTAAATTACAGTGGGTCTTGCCGTTATGTTCACTCTTGTTTGCTTGTTTCTTATTCGATGGCTTGCCTTCCTCTTACTGTGTTTGTATGTCCTCCAGAGCACAGCTTCTTTACGATCCTTCTTGATTGGCTGACTTGTATCCTCCCAGCACTCACATTTAGAGAACTACCTTTTTCTTTTTCATTCAGCTCACCATTAGAGTGCATGTGCTCTAGCTCTCGCCCTCGTGTTTTACTTTTACCACCATGCTTTATTGCTCCCCACCCCTCCAGTTTGTCTGTAAAAGCAGAACAGGGATATTTTTGCTAGGGTATATCTGAAGGTCAGAAGTTGTTTTTGTTTTATCTCATGCATTCCACATATTGTATGAAAGCACAAGCTTTGGCACACAAATACTTTTATGGCTGGTGGAAGTGAAATCTGCTGTACCCACTAAGCTGGCATCTGAGGCAGAAGGTGCAATCTGAATGGTACTTCTCCTGAAGGTCCATAAATCTGCTCTCTGAGCTATTACAGGAGGACCAACTGGCTGGATGATGTGGAAAGTAAATTAGGCCTTGACAAGGGTTTCCTTTACATTCAGATACTTCCCTATTCTTATTAAATTCTGTTCAGAGTTTCCTGAAATGTGTTTGAAAAATAAACCATGACATTTATAAAGATTAAAAACAATGATTTCAATGTACAGTTTTAAAACTTCATAAGATATATCTTATCTATCTATTTTCCTCCAGTATTTTGAAATGTTTTTCCTTTTCCTTTTTTCAAACGATTCCTTACAGACAAACATTGGCAAACCCAACAGCTTGACACGAGCATTATAAAGGTGAGACCTACTGGCTTTCCTAATGCTTGTTATACTTTTCCTTTAGAGATTATTAAATGTGTTATGTTATGTGACAGCACCAATTTACGGCACGTCTTGCTGAAATGCTTTTGCAAATGCTCTCTAAACAAGTAAGTAAATAAATAAATAAAATATACAAAATAAATCACGCAATGTTACAGTAACACAGTAACTCTTTTTTATATTGTGCTTTAAAACAAGAATGTTTGCTGTTTCTAATTATAGCGAAAAACAGGTGTTACTTCTCAGTTTAATGGCACTCAGTATATTGACCTTGCAGAATGAAGACCGGGTGGCCATGGATGGCTTCTTATTCCTGACTTGCAAGTTACAGCAGTTGTCAACAGTGAGCGAATTACTTGCTGAGCCATCATTCTGCATTAAGTAGCATAACATAGAAGACCACAGCATTGTATAGCATAGCGTAAGATAATTGAAGGTATGATAATTGAAGGTAACATAACACAGAACAGATTCCCCATTTTCCCCCTCTGTCAAAATAACCACTGGTATAGAAGGCGGCGCATAGGACTTTAGTGCTACCTGCCATGTAGAAATGATGCGATGTGTTTAAGTAGCAGGAGTAAAGCACTCTTATAATGATGGTGGGTATGAAGGTTAGCGGCTGGACACACTCTTACCCCCACATAGAGCCAGGGGTGACAACATTGAAATCCAGAGGTTGCCTTCCGATGGTCCTCTGAAGGCCCATCCGATATCTGATATGTTTACGCTGTGGAAGATGTAGGTATCAATCAATCAATCAATCAACAGAATTTGTAGAGCGCACTACTTACCCGCGAGGGTCTCAAGGCGCTGGGGAAGAAAGGAAGGGGGGGGGGAGCCGCTACTGGTCGAACAGCCAGGTCTTGAGTAGCCTCCTGAAGGTCAGCAGGTCTTGCAGGTATTAGCGAAGTGCAGTAGCTCCTCTTGCAGCGCTGGGCGGATCGGCTGTACAGACAGATAACAAGTCACCCGCAGGGAAACCCCTACTGTGTGCCTTGCGCTTTCTCCTACACCAAGTCAAACTTGGCATAGTGAAAGCATGCCATAGGGTGCACTACTAAACCACACCAACAAATGTATTTGGGATCACACCCATAGAAATGCCCATGTGTGTAAAAGGTCATTCAGTGGAGTTTATGTACCAGTGAGAGCCCACCTGAATGAACATACACATGTGCCATTAGTGAAATCCTTCCTCACCAATTTCAATTTTTTCTCAACAGGATGTATGCAAATGAATGTTTTTGTGCAGATATGTTTTGTGAAATGGAAATTTGACCCCCACTACCTCCCCGCCCCCCCTCCACCGCCCCCTTTCCTTGGCTGCTTTTGATTTTTTCATCCGGGTAATTAGAAATGTTTCCCTGCTTCTGGTCACTTCCTTCTTCATCAAGACAGCCTACACTCCTATCTCTGACAACGAGAAAACATGTCTAAAGCCAAAGGATCGCCATCGTTTCAGTAGCAAAGTTACCAACCTACGACATACAGGAGCCTGGACAATGTTCATCTTGTATCTTAAAATTTTCTATAATCAGGAAAATAAAAAAAATCTATTTTTTGGTAAAAATGGAGTGTCATTTCCGACCTTGTAAGTCTACACCTGAATGCGCCAGGAGGTGTGTTATCCAAAGAAAAAAATGAGAATTTTTATGAGAAGTCGCTAAATTGAACAGTCTCACTTTTTCCCAATCCCATGGTGGCCTGTCAAATTCAATGTAGCATCTCATTAAGGTCAACGCGGACCCCATTCCGCTGGCGATAGCAGAATGCATTTTTTGCAGCACGCCTGTCTGGATGTCTCTTTCGCCAGGACTTACACTGTAAATCTATTCCTCCAGTCGCTCGTTGTAATTTACTTTTATTTTATTTTGCCTGCTCCTAGGTCTTGCAAAGCCTGTTTCCTCAGTTCCTAGAGCCGTGTTCCAGCTATAAAGCGAGAGAACGATATTAGCTGTCAAGCTTCATTAGGTTCTCAGGGGAATTCTTTTGCTATTTCAGGTAAGTTGGGATGTTCAACCAAACACCTCATTTGCTTTGATCTAGGTTTAATATTCTGAGCCTCACAGGCTGTCCTGAAGCCACCTGCAAGCACGTTCACCATTTTTTTTGTTGCTAAGAAAATGAAGGAGACAGTCAACGCAGAGAGTCAAGCCTTATAACATATCTCTGGGAATCCCACAACCCTTCATACTGCAGCTTCTGCCTTTTAGCGTTAGTTTAATTACTGTATTAATTGCCACTAGCAGGAATAGACAAGCTACATTAGGTAACATACAGTGTGTGTCTAGTTTGCATTGATTAAAACACCAGGGACCTTCTTATATAAAGGACAAAAAAACAAAGCAAAAACATTTGCACCGTTTTTGATGTCCGCACGACAGGGAATATGGCAACCTGTATCTGCAACAGATAAGATAGACCAAGCAGATTTCAGACTATTTTGTTGTGTTGTGTTTTTATAAGAAATGGAGTTGCTCCAATTTTTTTTTTTTTAAAGTTCAAATAGTTTTATTAAGCATTTTGAAATGAAACAGGGTGATGTACATACACGTTTGTAAAATGGTGGTAATACATAAAGATAAATGGAACGAGGAGTATGGTCCAATGCTAGCAATAAGATTAAAAGAGCGTATACATACGTACAGCAAATAAAATACAAAATACAAAGTCCAAAAACCATATAAGTCCAAAATCCATTTAAGGAACGCAGTAGATCTCCTCTCCTTCAGAAAGGGGCTGAAAACTTGGCTTTTCACACAGTAACACCTTCCAATATTGATAACCAGCAGGTAGTGCTCAGCGCCAGGACACCCCAGGGTAACTGTGTGCTCTAGAAGTTCAAATAACATAACATAACATAACATATAGATACGAGCAATCAAGGTAACCAAAGGAAATGAGGATAAATGAAAAGAGGTAGGCCTGAGAGTCTATGAAGCGGGTTAGGAACCAGTATTTGTACAGAAATGAAGTGAGGAATGGTCTTGCTAGGCGAGCGTGAGAACCAACTTCGAGCGTGTTTGTGTAAATCATGCATTTAGGGGCCTATTACGATGGCGGTCGGAAAACCTCCCCGACCGCCATGGTAGCGGAAAACAACCGCCCGCCGGTACCGCGCAAAACCGGCGGCCAGATTAGGATGTCCCGCCAAAATAAACCGACCGCGGCGGTAAGAGCCACCGAAAAACCGCTCGTAGCGGGCAGGGAAGGCGAAAACCCATCCGCGGCGGTCGGATTCGCGGAGGAAAAAAATCAAACCGCCGCCACGACAGCGGAGACACCGCACGGAACATTAGGATATCCCTGATGTGACCGCAGTACGTTCTGCTGAATCCGACCGCCGAAAACGCCAACAGTGATGAATGGGAGAGCCGCCGGAAGAACTGCAGCATAGCCACCGCTGCGGACGCTCCGTGACAAATATGGCGGTCGACAGAAAAAAATCACAACAAGGTCACAAAGTGCACCCAGCAAACTAGCCATGCACCCAAAAACACATAACACACCCCAATGACACAACCGCATGGCAACTACAAAAATCCAAATCCCAGGACAACCCACACAACACACCTGACAGCAATACCCCATTTGGACACACCCACATAGCTGGGTATAAAACCAGCCCCTTCCCTGACCACAATCCTTTGCAATACTCCACAACTGAAGGGCCCAACACCAGAGCACAAAGGAGAGGCAAATCTGCACACCATCACTACTCATACCACACACAGCACCACCACCACTTACACACCTGCACCTCTAACCCCTCTACACATCACACACCATACACATCACCCCCACCCCCACCACTTACACACCTGCACCTCAAACCCCTCAGCACATCACACACCATGGCACCACAGAAAATACCAAAATTCACAGATAGTGAGTTGACAGTCATGGTAGATGAGATAGTCAGAGTTGAACCACAACTGTTTGGTAGCCTGGTCCAACAGACACCATTAGCCAGAAGAAATCAAATGTGGGCAAGGATAGTCGATAAGGTCAATGCAGTAGGGACCATCCCACGCAACAGACAGGAAATCATGAGGAGGTTGCATGACCTGAAGAGTGTTGTCAAAAAGAAGGGGAGCAAGAAACATGAGCTGGCTCAGAGGACTGGCGGTGGCCCTCCCATTTCACCAAGAACATTCACTGCATGGGAGGAGAAGGTGCTTGCCATACTGCATCCAGAGAGTCTCACAGGAATACCCGGGGGAGTGGAGGCTGGTAAGTACAAACAAATGTAGACCATTACACAGCAATGTACTGTCAAGCACAACTACAAAGCTACATCTCAGAGGCACAAGTATATCCATATGCACCACAATATCCAACACATGTCCCACAGATGTAACATCCACTACATCTGAATCACCCCAAAAGGTAGCCAACATTCACAGGGTTGTATGTGCCCAGGCAAATAGCACTACAACTCCCACCAGGCCCCCTGTCCCACCCCTGAGCAGGATGGAGCACTCCACACCCAGAAGCATTGGGAAGCCATTGTCTCACTACAAACAAACTAACAGCTACGTAGCCATCTTCCCTGGGAGGGCTGTTTGGGGGTGGGAGGCCTGCAGTACTACTCCCACCAGGCCCCCTGTGCCACCCCTGAGCAGGATGGAGCACTCCACACCCAGAAGCATTGGGAAGTCATTGTCTCACTACAAACAAACTAACAGCTAGGTAGCCCTCTTCCCTGGGAGGGCTGTTTGGGAGGTGGGAGGCCTGCAGTACTACTCCCACCAGGCCCCCTGTCCCACCCCTGAGCAGGATGGAGCACTCCACACCCAGAAGCATTGGGAAGCCATTGTCTCACTACAAACTAACAGCTAGGTAGCCATCTTCCCTAGGAGGGCTGTTTGGGGGTGGGAGGCCTGCAGTACTACTCCCACCAGGCCCCCTTGTCCCCCAGCACATCAAGATGGAGCACTCCCTCCCACACAGATGCATGTGTCAGTCATTGCACTGTCCACTTCAAACTAACGGGTAGGTAGCCATCTTCCCTGGGAGGGCTGTTTGGGGGTGGAAGGCCTGCACAACAACTCCCACCATGCCCCCTTGTCCCCCAGCACATCAAGATGGAGCACACCCTCCCACCCAGATGCATGTGTCAGTCATTGTACTGTCCACTTCAAACTAACAGGTAGGTAGCCAACTTCCCTGGGAGGGCTGTTTGGGGGTGGGAGGCCTGCAGTACTACTCCCACCATGCCCCCTTGTTCCCCAGCACATCAAGATGGAACACTCCCTCCCACCCAGATGCATGTGTCAGTCATTGCACTGTCCACTTCAAACTAACAGGTAGGTAGCCATCTTCCCTGGGAGGGCTGTTTGGGGGTGGGAGGCCTGCAGTACTACTCCCACCAGGCCCCCTGTCCCACCCCTGAGCAGGATGGAGCACTCCACACCCAGAAGCATTGGGAAGCCATTGGCTCACTACAAACAAACTAACAGGTAGGTAGCCATCTTCCCTGGGAGGGCTGTTTGGGGATGGGAGGACTGCAGTACTACTCCCACCAGGCCCCCTGTCCCACCCCGAGCAGGATGGAGCACTCCACACCCAGAAGCATTGGGAAGCCATTGTCTCACTACAAACAAACTAACAGCTAGGTAGCCATCTTCCCTGGGAGGGCTGTTTGGGGGTGGGAGGCCTGCACAACAACTCCCACCATGCCCCCTTGTCCCCCAGCACATCAAGATGGAGCACACCCTCCCACCCAGATGCATGTGTCAGTCATTGCACTGTCCACTTCAAACTAACAGGTAGGTAGCCCACTTCCCTGGGAGGGCTGTTTGGGGGTGGGAGGCCTGCAGTACTACTCCCACCATGCCCCCTTGTTCCCCAGCACATCAAGATGGAACACTCCCTCCCACCCAGATGCATGTGTCAGTCATTGCACTGTCCACTTCAAACTAATCAATCAATCAATCATGTCACTTATAAAGCGCACTACATACCCGCGAGGGTCTCAAGGCGCTGGGGGAAGAGGGGGGTGGTGCTGCTACTGATCGAAGAGCCAGGTCTTGAGGAGTCTTCTGAAGGCCAGTAGGTCTTGGGTCTGTCGGAGGTTGGTGGGGAGGGTGTTCCAGGTCTTGGCGGCGAGGTGGGAGAAGGATCTGCCGCCGGCGGTCGTTTTCCGGATGCGGGGGACTGTGGCGAGGGCGAGGCTGGTCGAGCGGAGCTGGCGGGTGGGGGTGTAGAAGCTGAGTCGTCTGTTGAGGTAGGCTGGTCCGGAGTTGTGGAGTGCTTTGTGTGCGTGGGTGAGGAGCTTGAAGGTTATCCTCTTGTTGACAGGGAGCCAGTGCAGGTCTCTCAGGTGGGGTGTGATGTGGCTGCATCGGGGGATGTCGAGGATAAGACGTGCAGAGGCGTTCTGGATGCATTGCAGCCGTCTCAGGAGCTTAGCCGTCGTTCCTGCGTGAGAGGCGTTTCCGTAGTCCAGCCTGCTGGTGACGAGGGGCCTGGGTGACTGTTTTCTTGTTTCGGTGGGGATCCACTTGAAGATCCTGCGGAGCATTCGGAGGATGTTGAAGCAGGATGAGGAAACGGCGTTGACCTGCTTAGTCATGGAGAGGGTGGGGTCGAGGATGACCCCTAGGTTGCGTACGTGGTCGGTGGGTGGCGGGGCTGTTCCCAGTGATGTTGGCCACTAGGAGTCGTCCCAGGCTGAAGGGTTGGAACCAAGGATGAGGACCTCCGTCTTGTCCGAGTTCAGCTTCAGGCGGCTGGTCCTCATCCATTCGGCGACGGCCTTCATTCCTTCGTGGAGGTGGGCTTTGGCGGTGTGAGGGTCTTTGGTGAGGGAGAGGATCAGCTGGGTGTCGTCGGCGTAGGAGATGATGTTGAGGTTGTGCTGTCGGGCGACGTGGGCGTGGGGTGCCATGTAGATGTTGAACAGCGTTGGGCTGAGGGAGGAGCCTTGGGAGTACGCCGCAGATGATCTTGGTGGCCTTGGATCGGAAGGGGCGAGGCGGACGCTTTGTGTTCTGCCGGAAAGGAAGGATGTGGTCCAGTCCAGGGCCTTCTCTTGGATCCCGGCGTCGTGAAGGCGTGTTCGTAGTGTGTGGTGGCAGACCGTGTCGAAGGCGGCTGATAGGTCCAGGAGGATGAGGGCTGCTGTTTCTCCGTTGTCTAGCAGGGTCCTGATGTCATCGGTGGCGGCGATGAGGGCGGTTTCGGTGCTGTGGTTGCTGCGGAAGCCGGACTGGGAAGGGTCCAGGATGTTGTTCTCCTCGAGGTAGCGGGTCAGTTGTTTGTTGACGATTTTCTCGGTGACCTTCGCGGGGAACGGGAGCAGAGAGATGGGTCGGAAGTTCTTGAGGTCCTTGGGGTCTGCCTTGGGTTTCTTGAGTAAGGCGGTGATCTCGGCGTGCTTCCAGCTTTCCGGGAAGGTTGCTGTCTCGAAGGAGATGTTGATTATTTTCCGGAGATGGGGCGCGATGGCTGTACTGGCTTTGTTGAAGATGTGGTGAGGGCACGGGTCTAGCGGTGAACCGGAGTGGATGGTGTTCATGATCTCGCTGGTGTCCTCGTAGTTGATGTTGGTCCAGGAGAGCAGGCGGTTGGTGGTTGTAGGGGCAGTGGTCTCGGTGGTTGCCGGGGCGGTCGTGGTGTTGAAGCTGTCGTGGATGTCGGCGATTTTGCGGTGGAAGAAGGTGGCCAGTGAGTCGCACAGGTCTCGCGACGGCTGGATGTCGTTGGTGTTGGAGCTGGGGTTGGAGAGTTCCTTCACGATGTTGAAGAGCTCTTTGCTGTTGTGTGCGTTGTTGTCTAGGCGGTCTTTGAGTGAGGCCCTTTTGGCGGATCTGATGAGGTGATGGTGACTGCGGGTGGCGCTCTTGTGGGCGGCGTAGCTGTCCGCTGTCCGTTCGTGGAGCCAGATCTTCTCCAGTTTTCGGCATGTTCGTTTGGAGGCCTGGAGGTCTTCGGTGAACCAGGTGGCTTTCTTGCTGGTGTGGCTGTTGGGCGGATTCTTGAGCGGGGCGAGGGTGTTGGCGCAGTCGTCGATCCACTGTCTGAGGTTGCGGGCGGCGGTGTCGGGGTCGGAGGGTTCGGCGGGTGGGCTCAGGGCGAGGTTGTGGTTAGCTGGTCTTCCGTGACTCTGCTCCAGCAGCGGCGAGGCATTTGTTCGGTGCGGTGGTGCGTGGTGGGCTTCCTGTAGGTGAAGTGGATGCAGTGGTGGTCAGTCCAGTGGGGTTCGGAGGTGTGGTTGAAGGAGACGTGTGGGCTTGCGGAAAAGATGGAGTCTAGCGTGTGGCCGGCGGCGTGGGTGGGTGTAGTCACGAGCTGTCTGAGTCCGAGGGTGGCGAGGTTGTCGATCAGGGTGGTGGAGTTGGTGTCCTTGTTGTTCTCGAGGTGGAAGTTCAGGTCCCCGAGGGAGGATGTAGTCCGTGGAGGCGATGGCGTGGTGTGCTGACAGAAGTCAGCGATGGAATCGCTGAACTGTGGTCGGGGTCCGGGGGTCTGTAGATGAGGGTTCCTCTGAGGGTGGTGTTGGGATCGGTGTGGATCTGGAAGTGCATGTGTTCGGCGGTGCTGAGGGTGTCGTCGGTGTTGGTTGAGACTCTGAGGGTGTTCCTGTGGACGATGGCGATGCCTCCTCCGACTCCGTTGGTGCGGTCCCTGCGGGTGATCTTGTATCCGTCCGGGATGGCAATGGCGATGTCGGGGCTGAAGCGGGATTCAGCCAGGTCTCCGTCAGGAATGCGGCGTCTGGGGAGGTTGAGTCGAGAAGGTCCCAGAGTTCGATGGCGTGTTTGCGGGCGGAGCGGGTGTTGAGGAGGATGCATCTGAGGTAGTTGGGTTCTTTCCTGGGCGGTGGTTTGGCGGGGCGGGTGCTGGCGAAGCTGCAGTTCCGGCAGGTGAAGGGCCCTTGGGTGCGCTTCGGGGTGGCCTGGTAGCAGGCGTGATCTTTTCCGGGGTTGAGTGCGTGGAGGGTGCTGGCATCGTATCGGCGTCTGTTGATGTGGCGGGCGCGGGGGATGCCCGGACCAGGGGGTCTGGCGCTGGGCGCGGTCACGGCGCGGACGGGCGCAGACGGGCTTGCCTTAGGCGTGCCTTCGGCGTGCCTTCGGCGCGCCAGCGGCGCGGCCGCGCAGCGGCCGCCATAAATGGGGAGGTGGGAGGGAGGAGCAGGGAATGGGGCAGCGAATGGGCAGTGAGGGGCGGGGCCGCAGGGCGCAGCGGCGGGAAACAGGCACAGAAGGAAAACGCAGCACAATCAGGGGCAGCAAGGGGGCACAGAAAGGAAAAGCGAGGCACAATCAGGGGCAGCAAGGGGGCACAGAAAGGAAAAACGAGCACAATCAGGGGCAGCAAGGGGGCACAGAAAGGAAAACGAGGCACAATCAGGGGCAGCAAGGGGGCACAGAAAGGAAAAAAGCGAGCACAATCAGGGGCAGCAAGGGGGCACAGAAAGGAAAAAAACGAGCACAATCAGGGGCAGCAAGGGGTACAGAAAGGAAAAGCGAGCACAATCAGGGGCAGCAAGGGGGCACAGAAAGGAAAAACGAGGCACAATCAGGGGCAGCAAGGGGGCACAGAAAGGAAAAAAACGAGCACAATCAGGGGCAGCAGGGGGTACAGAAAGGAAAACGAGCACAATCAGGGGCAGCAAGGGGGCACAGAAAGGAAAAAACGAGCACAATCAGGGGCAGCAGCAGGGCACACAGACGGAGCTGTGTGGTGGGGAGCGGGGAATGGGGCAGCGAATGGGCAGTGAGGGGCGGGGCCGCAGGGCGCAGCGGCGGGAAACAGGCACAGAAGGGAAAACGAGCACAATCAGGGCATCAAGGGGGCACAGAAAGTAAAAAAAAAAAAATGAGCACAATCAGGGGCAGCAAGGGGGCACAGAAAGGAAAAGCGAGCACAATCAGGGGCAGCAAGGGGGCACAGAAAGGAAAAAACTAGCACAATCAGGGGCAGCAAGGGGGCACAGAAAGGAAAACGAGCACAATCAGGGGCAGCAAGGGGGCACAGAAAGGAAAAAAACGAGGCACAATCAGGGGCAGCAAGGGGGCACAGAAAGGAAAAAAAGCGAGCACAATCAGGGGCAGCAAGGGGGTACAGAAAGGAAAAACGAGCACAATCAGGGGCAGCAAGGGGGCACAGAAAGGAAAAAACGAGCACAATCAGGGGCAGCAGGGGGCACAGAAAGGAAAAAAACGAGCACAATCAGGGGCAGCAAGGGGGTACAGAAAGGAAAAACGAGCACAATCAGGGGCAGCAAGGGGGCACAGAAAGGAAAAAACGAGCACAATCAGGGGCAGCAGCAGGGCACACAGACGGAGCTGTGTGGTGGGGGAGCGACCTACCAGTCAAGGTCAGGGGTCGCTCTAACAGGTAGGTAGACATATTATGCCCTCTTGTCCCATCCCTGAGCAGGATGGAAGCCTCCACCACACACACACACATAGATGTGACACAAATCCAACCCAAATGTGAAAACAGAACAGGTAAGTAGCTAGTACATGCACCCAGCCATTTCTCCCAAAAAGCATGGTGCCATATGACAACACCAGCCCTCTCATCACACAAAAATACACACAGATCCAATTGCCACTCACAGTGTGCAGACAGCTAAGCAAATGTAACTGCCACAGCCACCAAAGTGTGACACACCAATTCACATGTAGAAGAAAGTCTGTGCACAATCATGCACAGCACTGAATGCCATGTGTAAGTGCCATGTGGCCAGAGCAGCAAGGACCATATGTAAACAAAGAAAGCCTGGTTGTTGGTACAAATTCATATTTGCACATGACACTACAAAGGTATGCATGAGATGACAATGGCCAGGACATGCTCAGATGTAACGTCTGCCAGGGCAGAGTGACCAACAAAGAGGCGCAACAGAAATGCTTTGTTGCGCCAGTCCCTAGATGGCAACATGTCCCTGTAATCACAAAACATGCACATGGCACATGCTATGTTGTGACACCTCACACCATGGACAACTAATGCATGTACCTCAACATCATCTCAGGAGGCACAGTAGTGCGCATACAAAAAATGTGATGACGAGTCAACTGTGTGGTGTACAAACAGTGAATAATACACAGCCAACACAAAGCTTGCAGGGTGCACTACAATGACCATTTCTCATCTGTCCCACAGGTGACCAAGAACTGACTGCAGAGGACAACACCAGCAACCTGCAGAGCCAGTCTCCCCCGGAACATGGACTCTCGGATGTTGACTACAGGTATTCAGAGGACGATGACCCCGGAGCCAGCCCATCTGGTGTGCCAGGGCGCAACCGGTCCCAGGAACCCATCGTCCCCCCCACCACATCTGCAGCAACACCAACAGCTACACAGACCCCTGCTGTTACGGCCTGTGTGTCCTACACCACCACCACCAGTGCTGCCTGCAACACCCTCCCTGTCCCAGAGGATGACCACCCCACACCACCAACCGAGGTGGGCAGGGAGAGGATGCGGGTGCCTACAGTGGTGATGCAACAGGTCCGTGGCAGCAGGGCAGGTGGGAGTGGCAGGGTCACTCACAGACAACCAGAGCCTGGGACCGAAGCCCTGGACCGCATAAACAGAGTCATTGGGGCATACGAACGGGCCCAGGGACAAATGGCCCGGGCAGAAGAAAATTCCTGCGAGCTCCTCCTGCTGAAGAGGTCCATGGACACCCGCATGGGACAAATTGTGGACCTCTTGGGCCAGATAGTGGCGGCACTGAGGGACAGGCCTGCGCCACAAACAACACCTCCACCTCCCCCTGCTGAGCTGCAGGATGACAGTTCAACATCCTCCCCTGCGTGCGGCCACAGAGAGGGGTGAGTCCTCAGACCCCACAGGCCCCACAGCAGAGGCCCCCCTGCCAAGCGACGAAGGGGCCGTCCCAAGAAATCCCTGGGAGTATCCCATGGCAAAGCACCTGCCAAACGTCAGTCACGGAGCCAGCCATGATGGCAACACTCTTCACTACTGCATTGACTCATTGGACTGTCCTTCCCCACACTGCCTTGTGAATGGCATCTGTCTGTTGGACTGGGTCACCACATCAATGTGGTGACTACTCGATTCTCTCACTTACCATAACTGTCAACTCACTGCTTCACTAATCACCTCAATGTAAGTGTTCACCCCCTCATATGTCACTATTGTAAATAAAACTCCTTACACGCATGTTGTTGTTTCTGCTCCGTCTTTATTCCAGGATGTGCAGTCATCACCATGATTAAAATGTACCAGGAGTATGGAATGTATGTAGGCAAGGAGAGGCTGAAGGGACCTAGGAAAACACAACAGAACAAGATTCACTAGTGTGGGTGTGGCATCACAGACATCACACAACACATACCATAAAGCTAATACAACATGCACACATCACAATGAGCAACAAGTGCCAACATATACATCCTGTAGATGTTCAAAATTAAGTCAACAACTGGCTGCAGTCACAAAGCTCACATACACCTTCACAACAACAGCAACATCATCAGACAATGGGTCCGTTGTACATTGAAACTCACCTTCAAGTGAAGTAGCGGCTGATGAGCTGCTGACGCAGGTCAACACCATCCTCCTCTCCACTGTCCTCATCACTGGACACGGGTTGGTTTGCAGGTGGGGGCCGTGGCTGCTCATCAACATCCAGGAGCAGGGGGATATCCTTGCGAATGGCTAGGTTGTGGAGCATGCAGCACGCCACAGCAATCTGACACACCTTCCTGGCGAGTACATGAGTGCACCTCCCGTCTTGTCAAGGCAGTGAAATCGTGACTTCAGGAGACCAAAGTCCGCTCCACCACACGACGTGTCCTCCCATGGGCATCATTGTAGCGTACATCAGCTGGTGTCCTGGGATTCCGCAGTGGGCTCAGCAACCACGGATGGTTGGGATATGCAGAGTCACCTAGGTGTGAGAGACACAGATAAACCTTGTAATTATACTGTGGCAGAGGACAGCATGTCACACACACAGCACGCTACTGGACTCTTCGTACTCACTCACAATCCATGCACGCTCAGGAAGCAGATTAGCCATGAGCTGTGGTACAATGCTGTTCCGCATGATGTATGAGTCATGGGCTGAGCCTGGATATTTGGCACACACATGCGTGATGATCATGTCCGCCTGGCACACCACTTGCACATTTATGGAGTGGTAATGTTTTCGATTCCTATAAACGTGCTCCCGTGCCTGTGGTGGAACAAGCCCAACATGGGTGCAATCAATGGCCCCAACAACATGGGGGATGTGTCCAAGGGCATAAAAGTCTCCCTTTACAGCCGCCAATTCCTGCACCCTGAGGAAATGGATATACCTGTCCTTGTATATCATCATGGCGGACAGGACATCACGCAGCACCATGCTGAACATGGGTTGCGACATCCCACCTGCGCTGGACACCGTGTGCTGGAATGTTCCAGAGGCAAAAAAATGCAGAGCCGCCATCACCTTAGATGTTGGGGTGAAAGCTGTTGGATATGTTCTGCGAGGCTGCAGGTGGGGCTCCAACATAGCACAGAGGTTTTGTAGGGTGGCTCTGTCCAGACGGAACTTCCGGATGACCTCCTCATCCTCCATGTCTGCCAGCACGGTGTAGGGACGATGCAGATTTGGTCTCCTCCTAGTTGAGATGAAAGTGGACACATGTCAATTCAATACACCCTGAGACGTGTACAACATCTTACGTTTTGACTGACACAACGGCAACAATGACTGTCATCACAATTGAGTTTTAGAGCAGCTTACACGTAGGGACACCTTCAGCCACACTACTCGCACACTTGTCCCCTTTCACACAGCAAGTACATCCAAAACAACATCTGACTATGCGAATGCACGTAGGGATATGGCCACATCTAGCATGAGCAGGCCTGAGGGTATTTCATACAGCATATGTGTAAAACTGCAACACCACTGTCTCATACCTAGCTGCTGTACCTGACACACCTTCAGGCGTGAGTTGAACATGACACACATCAACAACATAATGACCACAGGGTGAGCGTAAACAACAAGTGTGTGCATGATCAAAGAAAACAAGACAGTCAAATCTGCAAATTCTACACGAAGACATACATCACTGTGATTTTCACAGCACTTTCACACATTGACATGTGTACACATTTGAGAGTCCATAACAACACTGTTCTGCGTACATGCCCATCAATATCACTAGTGACATGTGAGTGAGTACATGCCAATGTACTACATGACATACACAAACATGGCATGTGTAGTCAGCAGTGTGTTAAATGTTACACTGGCATTGTGTGCACAATGATGTGCCATTAATCATGTGGCCACTGTGCACTGTTGATGACTGTCCATTGGCCATTGACACAGCATGATGTGTCCATAGGTGCTGACAAAGTGTCCCGCCACCCAAATCACGATCACTCAAGTCAATGTATGGCACCCAAATCGCGGAAGCTACCGCCTGGCACCAGCGGTGTGTCACCACCAATCCCTAGAACACAATCGCGGTAGTGAGAGATATATATGTATTGACAAATGGCGGTTGCCATGCTCTGCCAACCAAATCACGGTCACAGGCACCAATGTATGGCACCCAAATCGCGGAAGCTGCCGCCTGGCACCAGCGGTGTGCCACCACCAATCCCTAGAACACAATCGCGGTAGTGAGAGATATATATGTATTCACAAATGGCGGTTGCCATGCTCCGCCACCCAAATCACGGTCACAGGCACCAATGTATGGCACCCAAATTGCGGAAGCTACCGCCTGGCACCAGCGGTGTGTCACCACCAATCCCTAGAACACAATCGCGGTAGTGAGAGATATATATGTATTCACAAATGGCGGTTGGCATGCTCCGCAACCCAAATCACGATCACTCACGTCAATGTATGGCACCCAAATCGCGGAAGCTACCGCCTGGCACCAGCGGTGTGTCACCACCAATCCCTAGAACACAATCGCAGTAGTGAGAGATATATATGTATTGACAAATGGCGGTTGCCATGCTCCGCCACCCAGATCCCGGTCACTCATAGCAATGTATGGCCCCGGAATCGCGGTAGCGCCCGCCTGTCCCCTGCGGTGTGTCACCGCCATGAACCATGCCCTTACAGCCAATGGGAACCGCAATCGCGGTAGCCTGATGCAATTTTGAAAATCGCGGTAGGCGTGCTCCGCCACCGCGGAGCCGGTCATTGGATGCACTTTAAAGATGCACCACCGCGGTAGCGCCTGCCTGTCCCCTGCGGTGTGTCCCCGCCATGAACCATCCCGTTACAGCCAATGGGAACTGCAATCGAGGTAGCCTGATGCAATTTTGAAAATCGCGGTAGGCGTGCTCCGCCAACGCGGAGCCGGTCATTGGATGCACTTGGAAGATGCACCACCGCGGTAGCGCCCGCCTGTCCCCTGCGGTGTGTCCCCGCCATGAACCACGCCCTTACAGCCAATGGGAACCGCAATCGCGGTAGCCTGATGCTATTTTGAAAATCGCGGTAGGCGTGCTCCGCCACCGCGGAGCCGGTCATTGGATGTATTTGAAGAAGGCAGACCTGGAACACCAATTGCAGCAGCTTAGAACCACTGAAACAAGCCCAGGGGGCTATATATGTGTGTGAGAGCCACACATTTACACAGCTCACAGAGCCTGCTGCCTGCCACCCCTCACCACCAACTGCTTCTGCTGCTGCTGTCTCCAGGGCCTGCTGCCTGCCACCCCTCACCACCAACTGCTTCTGCTGCTGCTGTCTCAAGGGCCTGCTGCCTGCCACACCTCACCACCAACTGCTTCTGCTGCTGCTGACTCCTGCACACAGTGATGGCGAGGACTGAGAAGATCCGTGCCACTCCCTTCACCACCGAGGAGCTGGAGGTCCTGGTGGACGAGGTTCTCACCCAGTATTTGAGGCTATATGGTGCGCCAAATGTCGTGGTAAGTCTCTCAGAGTGGGAGTGAGAGTGCAGGGGGGGCACACATGAAGTTGATCTGCTGCAGTATGTGCGTGAGAGTGTGGGGTTGCGTCATGCACTACCTAGCATGCTGTCCCCAGGGGGAAGGGGTATTTAGCCTATTCCACACGTTTCCTTGCCTGCACATCCAGATTTGAGAGACATGTTTTGTCTTGTCAGTCATACAGTGACGCAGCAAGTTTTGAATGCAGGAGTCAGGACAGTGATTGCTAGTGTGAATGTCTGTGTGGGTCCCTGATGTCCTTCACAGGCCCATCTGTGGCATTATCTAGGGTTGTTGTCCAGAGGGTAGTGATGGAATTGTAAATGACTCAATATGTGCCTCATCTCTAGTTCTGCACTATGCTCAGGACCTCAATCCCCGAGGGTGACACTCTTGTTGCTCATTCACCTATGACACTGTAGATTTTCACATTATTGTGCACAGACCCTTCCATCACCACCAGCATGTGCACATACTCGCATGTGCTGGCACTGTTTGTGCTTCCAAATTGTCCCTTTATGTAACAGTTCAGATGCCCCACGTTGGACCTCTGTGTGACCCCATCTGGCCTGCACATTCACCGCACAAACTGACAGGGACACATCACTGAATGTACAGAGTGTCAAATTTGTGCTTTTAATCTTGACTCTCCATCAATGATCCATTTCAGCCATGTAGTTCAAGCACGACAGGCCTTGTGATGAGGGGTTGCGTTTGTGAGATCATGTACCTCAATGTGACCTCCATGACACAGTGAGCCAGTTAAAGGGCAAGTGCATTGAGGGCTGTACAGTGTTGGACCCAGTGAGTCTACCCCCATACATATTTTGATATGTGATGTATGTCTTGCTCTGCATGAAAATGGATAGTAGATGTGGACAGACTACACATGGCTTAATGTGCTGGCATCCTGCATGTGTATGAGATGGGCAGGTACTGTGTCCACCCTCACACCTGCATGCATTTACGTGTGGTTCTCCCATGCTGATGTTCCATGTGAGATGCATTCTTGTCTCTGTTAGACATATCTATGGATTTGGGATGAGTTAGTATTATACTCCTGTACTGAGAAATATTGGTACATAACAGTGTGTCACTGATGTTTTCCCCCTCTTGTCTCCCATGCCTGCAGCTCAAAGTACACCAGCGTAAGGCCGTGTGGAGGGTCATTGCATGCAAGGTGCGGGCTCTGGGTGTCTGCAACCGCCGGCGCACCCACTGTCACAAGAGGTGGGATGACATCTGTCGGCTGAGCATGAACGTGGCCGAGATGACACTGGGGCTGATCCCTCAGGCCGGAAGGTTGGCGCGGCGCAGCATGACACCACTCATGGCACGCATCTTAGCTGTGACACAGCCAGGACTGGATGCACGTCTGAAGGAGCATCAGCAGCAAGCTGGAGGTGAGTATTCTGGGAGTGTGACTTTGGGTGGTGAGTGGCTGCATGTGTTCCAAGCCTGGGCCAGTGCAGGGCTCTGATGTTGCTAGTGTGATGCAATGGCTTGTAAGTGGCCTCGGTGTTGGGTGCAGCTGTCATGCATTCTCCCTACATGTACTTTCCCATGTCATTAGTGTGATGGCCCTTGGATTCGCATTTGTAGTTGTGGCCTTCTGGTACCATCTTCTTTGGGGTAGTCAGGGACATCCCATGGCAGTGAACAGCAGAGTGCTTCATCTCTAGTGTGCCATCATCAATGTGTGCATTTCCTGACGTCAGATTTGTGAGGACTACACATCTGGCACCAATGTGCAACTGTAGTTCTGCCCCAAGGTACGACATGGTGGATGGCATGTGTTCATGGCCATTGTGGACTGATATTTTGGAGGCTGTCCCTGTGTTGGCCACTTCTGCTGGCTCAAGATGTGACAGTGGCAACATGAAGGGAGGAACATCTTTTCCCCCCTCAGGGCCCTAGGTGTGCACATAGGGATCTGTGTGTCTGGTTACACGGAGCCACCAACAGGCTATTTGTCTGTGTCTTCATCACATGGGTGACTTATGCCAAGTCTGCATGATGCCACGAAAGATTCGACTTTTGTATTGAGGTTGCACAATGCTACTGCCCATGGTGTTGTGCAACATGGAGAATTCATCATCTTTTGTGATGCTTTGCTTGCATATATTTTTAATGTTGATGCCAATGTACTGATCCTACATCTCTCTTTCTCTATCATGCAGCATCTCCCGTGGGCACGGAAGGACAGGGGACGGACACCAGTGGTGAGGGATCCAGCACAACTGCTGCACACGAGCATAGTGACACGGATGTCACCAGCGCATCAGAGGGGGACAGGAGTCTTCTAGAGGAGTCGCAGCCAGAGACGCAGACCTCAACGTCATTTGACGACAGTGGAGACGCATCTATGTTGTAGGGCACAGGGAACGGGGACTCTGCCTCCTCGTCGACCACACAGCGTCCAGTGCCCACCCTCTCAGCTACTCCCACTGTTGCTGCCCGAGTCCGCACCACCAAAAAGGGAAGGGTGCCCTTCACCCCAGGCACCGCTGCCCCTGCCCCTGTCCCCCCTGCTGCCATCGGTGCTGAGTCTGTGAAGCTTTTGCACCAGCTGTGTGTGGGGCAGACATCTCTCCTCAATGCCTTCATAGACCACGACAAAAAATTGGCACAGCTGGTTGCTTACGTGGAGGGCGTTCATTCAGATGTGGGTGGGCTACACCGTACTGTACAGTCTCTGTCCTCTGCGGTGATGGCAGCCATTCAACTGGCCCAATCTCATGGTCCACCTCCAGTCCCTAGGTCCACCACCCTGCCAGTGGCCACGTCTGATGATAGTGACCACACACCCCACACATCAAGGGAAAGATACAGCACACGCAGCACACAACAGCAGCAGCCCAAGCAGTCCAGGGCGCAGACACCATCCCCACAGGAAGCTAAAGCCACCCCAGACCGCAGAGGCAAAAGCCCTTCAGGCGACACCCAGGGCAAGGAAGCCAAGAAGCATGCCTCAGGATCACATGCCTCAGAGGCATCCCCAGCCAAGGACTCACCTGTCCCAAAAGTGTCTCGCAAAGACAGGCAGACAGTTTCCGTGCCCAGTGAGAAACAGGTGCCTGTTAAGAGTACACGTAAAAAGAGCTCCAAGGCAGGTTCACCCACAACATCAACTCCCATCCAGAGCCCTGTGAAGCAGGGAAAGGAGCCCACTGGTGAACAGGGGATGCAGGGGCAGAGGAAATCCCGGGCCAAGCGCACCGCTGAATCCAGCACATCCCCAGAGGGAAGGCCACCGTCTGCACATGATCCTGCTTTTGTGGTGAGTGTGCCTGTTGTGTACACGCCACTTGGCATGAATCCCAAGACAGGGGAGCCATTTTGAATCCCAAAGAAGTGGAAGGGCACCCCTCCAGTATCTCCCACACACACTGTGTCTCAGGGCAGCATGAGTCCACCTCCACGTGCCACCACCCCACCTGGTCCTAGCAGCCCTCAGGCTTCCCAAACCACTGATGGCTCAACCTCAGCTGGGCCTATCTCTCCCCGGTCCAGTCCCCCAACTGTCCCCGACACACAGCCACCTCCCAGTCAGACTGTCAGTCAAGTCTGAGTGTTAGTCCCCCTCACACACATGTCTCTCCCACAGTGGTGCCATGGACTTCCCATTGTTGACGCCCTGAGTGTGTTGCTGACCATGGCAGGGTACAGTACCACCCATTCCCAGTGCTGGATCTCATGTACTTACTCTGCACTTTGTACTGGCCACTAACCTTGTTGCTCCTGGCTGTGTTCATTATTCCCTGTGCAGCTTCTCATGTACCTCACCTGCACTTTCTCCTGGCCACTGGCCTTGTTGTTCACTGATGTTTGAGCCTTGCCTGTGCAGCTTCTCATGTGCCTCACCTGCACTTTCTCCTGGCCACTGGCCTTGTTGTTCACTGATGTTTGAGCCTTGCCTGTGCAGCTTCTCATGTGCCTCACCTGCACTTTCTCCTGGCCACTGGCCTTGCTGTTTACCCCTTCCCTGTGCAGGATCTCATGGACACAGTCTGCACCTGGGACTGGCCACTGGCCTTGCTGTTTACCCCTTCCCTGTGCAGGATCTCATGGACACAGTCTGCACCTTGGACTGGCCACTGGCCTTGCTGTTTACCCCTTCCCTGTGCATGATCTCATGGACACAGTCTGAACTTTGTCCCTGTGATCTTTGTGCACAGCCCATGCCTGGCGCAGGCCCTGCCTTCCTGCATTGCGTGCATGTTTTCCCGCGTCTTCACCGCTGCGGTGACGTGACCGGGACATTACAGCAAGATTGCGGTAGATGGGTGGCCTGGATGCGGAGGGGTGATTTACTGACAGGTAGGACATGTGTGGGTGCACTTGTGGTTGTGTTCCTGTCCCCACCAGGGTGTCTGGTGTGGACAGGAACCCTATGTCATACCAGGAGTTGTGTGTTGTGTTTGTGGGCGGAGTTGTGTCGTTGCGTACCTGCGGCGGCGTCCGTGACGGTTCATGACTTGCTGGTGGTGTATCACGTACAGCGCCGGGAAAACATGTAAGGCTGGGTCCATAGCGGTCGTGACCGGGTGGTAGGGACCGTGAATCTGGTTGCGCTCGCTCCGCTGTGGTGTTTCCGCCGTCTCTTGTTGGCCGGTTTCCCCGCTGTGGTGCAGCTGGCTGTTTGGGGCATCCTGATTTGTACGGCGGATGGGACGTCATTCCGCATGGCGGTGAGTCTCCATTGGCTCCCACCGCCGCAGTGGCAGGCGCTTTTAGATGGCGGTTCACGTCGCACCGCGGAGGACGGGAAATGGGCTATGTTTGCCCATGCTAATATGGCGGCCTAGAGGACCGCTGTTCGCGGGCGGAAAATTGCATTTTCCACCCCCGCCAGCACCGCGGTGGTGCCTCCGCCCGCCATCCTAATAGACCCCTTAGTCCAGCAAAAATGGATTAGAAAGAGAAATAGCTCGATTAGAGGATGTAAAGGACCTCATGGCGGTTTATTAATGGCGAAGTAATTGTCTAGCTTGTCCCATAAATGTCTGACAGACGATTTCCAAGGAGACTGTTGTAGTGCGATATTGTCCGCTCCCCTAAGATGGGTGACCCAGTTAATCCAATTTTTAAAGGAAGCTTTGTGAGTGTCTTTCCAATTATTCAGGACTATTTTAACTGGAGAGGTGAGAAGGAGGTCCAATAGCGCCTTATCTGCTTGGTTTTTTATGTCAGTATTAAGACAACCTGCAATTAAAGAGGAGAATTCTCTTTTAAGGTGATAATCAAAGTGGGTAGATAAGAACTCGAATATTTTGTCCCAGAACTTTGATAGAGTTTTACAGTGGAGGATAAGATGGGGTAAATCTCCTATTCCTTCCTTACAGTTCCAACAGGACGGGTCTGGGCGGAGGTTTTGTGAGTGTAGGCGTGCCGGTGTCCAGTAGGCTTTATGGATAAGCCATAATTTTGTTTGAGAAAGGACCGGGGAGATTTTACAATGTGTAACTGAGTTGTAGATTTGGGACCACTGTGATTCCGACAGGGGTAGGAGGAGTGTTGATCCCAGAATGTGATAATATTTTTGTTTAAGGATGAGGTTTTTGGCCGTAGAAGTTTATAAATATGAGAAACTTGGTGTCCCAGCTTGTTGATATTAGAGAAGAAGCTTGGTAACGATGGAGAGGATTTATGTATTTTAGATTTAGATAAGGCCGTTTTGATTTTAAGAAAGTTATAGAATTCTGACTTGTCTAAGTCATATTTACTTTGGAGTTCCATAAAGGATAGGGGGTACGAATTTTGTTCAAGTTGATGGGGAAAGAAAATGCCTCTGTTAATCCAGGGTTCAAAATGAAGGGGATTGCCCTTGTATTTGATATTACGGTTGTTCCATAACAATTCGATATTTGAAAATCTGATGCTGGAGGTGAGTTTCTTGTCCACTTGTAAAAGAGATGTTTTTGTGCTTTTGAAGATAGATTTGGATCTGTTTAGTTTCATAAAGTTGGAGATTAATAAGGTGAGAGGGTTTAGATTGTTTAATATAGCCTTTTCCACTTCTAACCAGACTGAAACATAATTAATGGGAGTAGAAAACCAGTAAGAACCCTGTTTCGCAAGGAATGCAGTTTGGTATGATTTACAGTCGGGCAGGTTCACGCCTCCCATGGTTCTGTCTAATCTGAGCTTTTTTAGGGATATTCTAGCTTTTTTACCTTGCCAGATGAATTTGGAAGTGAGAATGTCTAATTTGTGGTGAAAGTCCTCTGATAGAACAAGGGGCAGCATATTGATGAGGTAGTTGACTAACGGGGAGACCATCATCTTTATCATTTCGATTCTGCCCCACCAGGTTATGAATCTGGGGGACCAATTGTCCAGTAGTTTTTTGATTTTCTCCAAGGTAGAGTTTTCATTGTGCAGCAGAGTGTCAATGATATTGCAGCCGAACTCGATCCCCAGATACTTTATATATCATGTTTGCCATGTCAGGCCAGATGAACCTAGGATCTCTTTTGAGCAGTGAATGTTTAATGGTTTTACTTCCGATTTATCTCTATTCAGTTTGTATCCTGAGTATATAGAGTAGGTGCTGATTGTATCCATCAGGGCTGAAATAGATGATTCTGGGTTTTCTGTAACTATCAGGATGTCGTCTGCGTAAGCAGCCAGTTTAACCTGAGTATTATTAAAGTTCACACCCGTGATATCAGAGTTCTGTTTTATGTCCTGTAGGAGGGGTTCTAGAGCTAATAAAAAGAGAGAAGGGGATAGGGGACACCCTTGTCTTGTACCATGTTGTAGATTGAGGGACTCGGAGAGGGAACCGTTGATTGTGTTGCATGCAGAGGGCTTCACGTAGAGAGCCATGACCATTCTAATGGAGGGCTCACCCAGATCGAAGGAATACATGCAATGCTTTAAAAAGGACCACAACACCCTGTCAAACGCCTTTCCTGCGTCAAGGGTTATGGCAATGGATGGGATGGGGTTAAAAAGCGCATTTTCAAGGACATGGCATAACAGACGGGTTTTGTGATTGGACATGCAATGCCTAATAAAGCCGACTTGGGCGTTGCTTATAAGTTGTGGTAGAAAAGTGTTGAGTCTGTTGGCCAGAATTTTTGCGGAAATTTTACAATCAACGTTAATGAGGGAGATCGGTCTATATTTTTTTGGAAGTAAGGGATCTTTGCCATCTTTTGGAAGAACTACGATGTTAGCCTCTGTCACTGAGTTGGATGTAATACCCCCCGGGCTATATTATTATATACCCTTCACATGGTTGGTAAGAGAAGCTCATTGAAAGACTTATAAACTCTGGCTGTTAACCCGTCAGGGCCTGGTGCTTTGTTATCTTTCAGTGATTTAATGGTCATGGACACCTCCAGTTCATTCATCGGCTTTCCAAGAGCAACTCTATCAGTATCTGAAAGTTTAGGAAGATTTAATCTATTTAGGTAATTTGTGCATTCTTTGGGGTTGAAAGCTTGGTCGTTATGATATAGATCCTCGTAAAAAATTTTGAAGCAATCTAAAATTGCTTTAGGTTTGGTATGGGTTTGGTTATTTGTATCTTTGATTGAGTTAATGTTGAATTGATTCTGTTTATATTTGAGGTAGGATGCAAGCATTTTACCGGCTTTATTTGCTTCGCACTGCTTGAGACTTTTAAATGTATTTATCCATACCCCTGCTCGTTCGCTTAGGATTTTGTTGTATTCATATTTCTCTTGTGTTAGGAGGTTGAGGGTATTATTGTTGAGGGAGTTAGTGTGAGAAATCTCCAACTGTTTAATATTCTGTTCTAATTTAATTAGTTCTTTGTTGTAGGATTTATTGATTTTTGTTTGGATCTCAATGAGGACACCCCTTAATGTAGCTTTCAGCGCGTCCCAGAGAGTGTTTGGGTTAGTCCCTGAGAGGTCGTTATATTGAGATAGTCCGAGATTGCATTTTCAATTTTCTTTTTGTCATTAGGGTCAGATAAAACATCATTATTGAAACGCCATTTTCTAGGAGCTGATCTATTCTGGTTACCCACTAAAAGAGTATTAATGCATGCGTGGTCAGATACTAGTATAGGTGAAATGATAGTCTGGTCAATTAATTGCATATATGAGCCTGATATTAGAATGTAATCGATTCTTGTATACATATTATGGGGCGCAGAGAAAAATGTGTATTCCCTGGAGTCGGGGTGTTGAAGGTGCTAAGTGTCTTTGAGATTAAATTTGGAGCAAATCTTCCTTAGAATACTATGAGATTTAATGGGGTGGTATTTGCAAGAGGATTGACGGTCTATTAGAGGGTCTAATGGGAGGTTAAAGTCGCCTCCAACTATGATTAGACCGTCTTGGGGTAATTCTTCTATGATTTTGGAAACTTTCTCCCAGAAGCAGGGTTCATCAATGTTTGGGGCATACATATTTACCACGTGGATGAGGTTGTCGCCTCTGAGTAGATATGTTATTAAGAGCCTACCCTCGTCGTCATGGGAGTAAGATTTAAGGGCTATATTAGCTTTTTTTGCTATTCGAGTGATCTCCCCCCTCATTTTTTGTTGCGCCGGGGAGCATGAGACATGAGAAATCCCTTTGTGTTTAATGAATTCTGAGTCCTTACTGGAGAGTTTTGTCTCCTGTAAAAGAATGATGTCACCCTTGGTTTTGGCAACGTAGTCTAAAAGTTTCCTACGTTTGATGGGATGGTTAAGGCCCTTTACGTTTAAGGAGACGATATTTAGATTATCTGCAAGCTTATGAGCCATTGAGTGAGAGTGTTATAGCGGATGAATAAGTGGAACAGCGACCTTGATATATGGGTGATTTAAGATCGATCAAGAGCCGAAATGTGTTCGGGAAATGTTGAATGGGAGTTTTGATGAGCAAGCATCTCCTCACAGCCGAGCGTAGGCGCATGGAGGAATAGGAGCTCCCCCAGCAAGACCATTGTGTACAAGATGTTATAGTGCATAACGGGCCAAACAAAAAAATACAGTAGGGAAGGGAAAGATGAAAAGGCAGAAAAATACAGGATACAAATAGCAAACCCCGGGGAACCCTCCCCACACCCCCCGCCCGCCCCTCCCCAACCTGAATACCTCGAATATCGGAGGTGCGACAGCAGGAGCGTCAGTCTGTCAACTTGGAGAAAAACTTATTAAAACATATTTAACCTACTAGAGTATATCAAGTCGGTAAACCAGCATTGTGATTCTGTTATAGGACCTATCTTAGTACTTTGGCGACTAAATGTACCTACGAAAAGGCTAGGTATGAACTTAGCTACTTATACATAGCAGGTAAAACCATGAAAGAAGCCGTACCCTCTGGGTTATTTGTTATTTGTTAACCCTTGTATACACATAGTTGTATTGTATATGCTTAATGATGTAATGATTTTTAGATGGATAGTGTTATTATCTTCATTAAGCATAGTGTTAGGAACAAAGGAACAATTTCAGCCTGACGGTCAGCACATAGCACAAGGCAAGAACTGGTAGGCAAGGAAAGTGACGATAGTCGTGTACTCTAACTGTAAACGGATAACAGCAAGCCATAAAACCTTCATAACAGAGAAGAGCTGAGTGTTGACCCATGAGATGGCATTAGCGTGAGCATGAGCATGCATATGTTGTTAACACATTATTTCTAAGGGAATCTGAAAAAGGATATCATGTTTTCCTTTTGTTAGAGGAGGAATTAGTGTGGTCCATGTTTACTGTGGCCGGATTGTCTAAAAATTTTGACAGGTCATTAGGATCCGTGAAATAGTGTTGTCTGCCATTTTCTATGACTCTAAACTTTGCAGGACCGGCAAAGGAGAACTGAATATTTTTGTCTCTCAGCTTGTCTCTTAGCAGAAGGAAGCCTTTTCCTGTATCCACAGTAGGTTTAGAATAATCCTGAGGGAAAGTTATTTTTTGGCCATTCCACGTGATCTGACGGTTTTTACGAGCAAAATTGAGAATGGCTTCTTTGTGTTGGTATCTCAAAGGTTTACATATGATAGGGCGAGTTGTATTCCTCGTTGAAGAGTTATAGGTCAGAATTCTATGAGCTCGGTCTAGTTCCAGATTTTTGTGAAATTTTATGCCCGTGATCTGAGAGATCCAGCTCTCCAGAAAGGCCATGCATGACTCCGCAGAATCCTTTGAGCCCTCCGGAATTCCAAAGATTCTAATGTTGCCTCTCCTGTTTCGGTTTTCAAGGTTGGCTGCTTGTCTTTTTAGGTTGCTAGTAAAGTCTAGGAGAGATTTTATTTCCTTTTTGGCCTGAGAAGAACAGTCTTCGATGTCGCTAATCCTTTGTTCTGCGGTGTCGAGTTTAGAGTTGATTGTATTCATGTCTGTCCTGATGGCTGTTATTTCTAGCTGCATAGCGTCCGTATTTTGTTTGGTTGACTTAGCTAGGTCGTGAACATCGGCTAGCTTTTTTAGAATCAGTTCCATCGTGCTGTTTATGTCTGCTTTGGCTTTGATAGGAGAGTCTGACAGCGATGGATCTCCTTTGGTTCTTTTGTAGTGAGTTTTGGGTTCCTTTTCAGCCATAGTGAGGAGATTGGAAGGTAATAAGACTTATGATGATGGTGTCGTTAGTAAAGGCTCTGGTATTGGGAGCTGCTCGCAGACGTTATCTAAAGATGGCGAGTGCAGGTATGATTAGGTGCTCCTGGCAGGTCTCAGTGAAGCATAGATCTGGGCTGGTAGTGAGATAACGCTGTGAGAGCGCTGTGATTTAGCTAACCCTACGGTTGATAGACTGCGTTAAAACTTGGTATTGGTGCAGGTTACTCCCTTATGAGATAGGTGTTAGGCGAAAGACGTTGAAAACAGACTAGCACAGTAAATGGAGCCATATACGGATGCAGGAGCTGTAGACACACTATCATAACAAGCGGGCTGATGTGGCCAGATGTGAAAATGTTGTGTCATTCCAGGAGTAATAGTTTATGGAAGCCAGGTCAAACCCCTAATAATAGTGTGGGCTACACCATTTTAGGATCAGGCAATGAGGATAGGCACCAAGAGTAGACAAGCCTGAATGATCAGACTCCCAAGCTTCCGAAGTAGCTGCAGGACAGAGGTGTTTAGTTAGAGGCAGGACATTTAGGTCACTGAAAACTTGACTGGCTGATGACTGGGTCGTTGAGGCCTCCCAAGGCTAGAGAAATGCGTAGCAGAAGCTAGGCGCCATTTTGCTGGAGGCTCTGGCGGCTCACCACGGGCACAAGGGGGTTATCAGGCCACAACGGAGGGCTGAAGCGTTGGAAATTGCGCTATTATTGTTAGTGACCCAGCGGGTCGTGGTACGAAGTGTTGTTTATCGCAGCAGGTTAGAGCGTTATCTGATTGTCCCTTAATTATGCGCGTTGAGAGGCTGCCACACCGTGCAGCGTAGCGGTATGGAGTGAAGCGCACTTTATACACCGTAACGGACGAATTGGTTATTGAATAGGCGAAATCCAGTAGAAAGAGGGTGAAGCGCTCGTTTTCAGACACAGCCGGTTATGGCTCAGGGTGGCTTTACGTGAGTGCCTGTGTCACGGTGTCACGGTCGCCATCTTAGGGTCAGGCTACGTTGCAAAACAGATCGCCACGAAGATAAAGTAAGAACAAAATGCAGTGAGGTGATTGAATCTTACTTGTAAGATGAGTCAGCTTCAGTCCTCATGGGATAAGTGTTCGGGTGGGAATTCGGGCTTATCATCGTCCACCGTCACTGCAAATATGGGCGCCGCTCGAGAACCACCATTTTGAGGATTCGTATTATTCCGGTCGGTGAAGTTACCAGGGGAGATTGCGCCCCAATTAGTGCGTTTCAAAGTACAATGATGGTATCAATAGTGACAGCACTTTATCCGGAGTCGAAGCCTGATGTTTGAGCAGTGAATAGCCTTGATACACCCCAGTAGGGAAGGATGATATCTCCGCGTTGGACAGAGCGACGGGATCAAGCAGCCATCAGCTCTGCTGTCCAAGCCACGCCCCCGAGTTGCTCCAATTTTTAAATTAGAAACATGTGACCATGCCTGAAGCAAATTTTGTTTGGTGCATTTTTAGCTTTCCAGTGCAAAATCAATGTGTTCTGCTTTTTGCAAGGTGCTTTTGTTGATTAGGGTTTCTTTGTTAACATCTTTGCTACACACGAAAATGGGTTGCAAGTTTACAAGGAAAAAGTGCATTTTACGTGTATATCAATCGTGCCACTCTCCATTTTCGGATCTCTGACAGAAAATCAATTCCAACAATTTGGAGGGACATAAATATTGAGTCAAAAATATCGATTGCAAAAATATTGTTCCCCTATACTTATAATGGGAAGTGCAAAAATATTGAAAAAATATATATTGTTTTACTCTAATACCATTTAAAAACATACACAAATATCGTTCTTTAGTATATATGTAGTTTACAATTGTAAATCTTAAATATTTTAATATATAACATTGATATAATGTAAATTAAATAAATATAAGTAACATAACTATATGTAATATATATATGAACATATACTTATTTAAACACACACATAAATATATGTGTGTATATTTATATATACATATATATAATATAACACTATTATTAAAAAGTCTATTTTACATATTATTTTTTATTTACTACTATAAAATCATATATATATATTTATATAAATACATAAAACATAAAAGAATTAACTAATCAAATGCTAAATATTGAATACATGAAAAAATTAAATACATGATAAACAAATTACAAAAAATATTAAAAACTACATTATACAAAAATATACATATATATATGGAGGGCTTTGAAAAGTGTCCCAAACTTCCTGTACAGCAGACGAACCCACTGGAGGGTGTAATGAGGCGAAAAAGACTCCAATTCCCAACATGCACTGTTTGATTCGTTTTCCATCACGGAGGCACACCGGAGGCCATGTAATTGTTGAAAGCATTCAGGTGGGATGTGGAGAGCCTTACAAATTGCCTGCTGATACCGGCCTCTGAAGAGAAGCAACAAAGCTTCGAAACGCGTCAGGCCTGGGGACAAGATACGGGGATGTGAAGTCGCATGCCTGTGACAAAAGAAGTTTTGCAAACTTACCTGCTGTGGAGTGCGGTCCTGCATCTGGGGAACTTTGTGGTTGATATGTATATATATATATATAAATATTTTAAAATTAAACACATTATAATATTTGATATATTTAAACAACATTAAAAAATATTAAAATCTGGGAATCATACATATACTATATCCACTCCGGTCTGTACAGCAGTAGGGAAAGCGTTAGACGTCAGAGGGGTTACGTTTATTGTTCATACTCCAGTCTTTGCAACAGTAGGGAAAGCGTTGGACTCCACAAGGGTAACATTTACTATTTCCACTCCAATCTGTGCAACAGTAGGGAAAGCGTTGGACTTCGGAGGGTTAACATTTACTAATCCCACTCCAGTCTGTGCAACAGTAGAGAAAGCATTGGACTTTGGAGGGGCAAAATGTACTATTCCCTCTCCAGTCTGTGCAACAGTAGGAAAGTGTTGGACTTCAGAGGGGTTACATTTACTATTCCCACTTCAGTCTGCACAAAAGTAGGAAAAGGGTTGGACTTTGGAGGGGTAACATTTACTATTCCTACTCCAGTCTATACAACAGCAATGAAAGTGTTGGACTTAAGAGGGGTAAATATTACTATTCCGACCCCAGTCTGTACAACAGTAGCAAAAGCGTTGGACTCCGAAGGGCTAACAATAACTATTCCCATTCCAATCTGTGCAACAGTAGCGGAAGCATTGTTCTTTGGAGGGGTGAAATTTACTATTCTCACTCCAGTCTGTGCAACAGTAGGGAAAGTGTTGGACTTCAGAGGGATAAAATATTTTATTCCCACTCAAGTCTGTACAACAGTAGGGAAAGTGTTGGACTATTCCCACTCCAGTCTTTGCAACAATATGGAAAGCGTTGGGGTCCAGAGGGGTAAAATAAACTATTACCTCACCAGTCTGTGCAAAGTTATGTAAATCGTTGGACTCCGAAGGGGTAAATTTTACTATTCCCACTCCATTCTGTGCAACAGTAGGGAAAGCATTGGACTTCAGAGGGTTAACATTTACTATTCCCATTCCAGTCTGTGCAACAGTAGGGAAAGCATTAGACTTCGGGTGGTTAACATTTACTAGTCTCATTCCAGTCTGTGCAACAGTAGGGAAAGCAATGCACTTAGGAGGGGTAACATTTACTATTCCCTCTCCAGTCTGTTCAACAGTAGGGAAAGCGTTGGACTCCGGAGGTGTAAAATTTACTATTCACACTCCAGTCTGTGCAACAGTAGGAAAGTGTTGGACTTCAGAGTGGTTAAATGTACTATTCCCACTCCAGTCTGCACAACAGTAGGGAAAAGGTTGGACTTTGGAGGGGTAACATTTACTATTTCCACTCCAGTCTTTACAACAGTAGGGAAAGCGTGGACTCTGGAGGGTTAACATTTTCTATTCCCACTCCAGTCTTTGCAACACTATGGAGATCGTTGGGCTCCAGAGGGGTAAAATTAACTATTACCTCTCCAGTCTGGGCAAAGGTATGTAAATCATTGGACTCCGAAGGGGTAAATGTTACTATTCACACTCCTTTCTGTGCAACTGTAGGGAAAGCGCTCTTCACTTCAAACACAACATATATGAAACATAACCATATTATTTTAAAACAAATATATAACTCTAAATATGAACTTTATTAATTAACCCAAAAATATATAAATATAAAAAAAATAGAATGCCTAGTAAACAAATCAATAAATAATTATCAATTTAAACAAATTTCTATATTTATTACTTAATTAAATTACCACACTATACCTCCACAAACCTACCAGCCCACAGTTAAAACATAACTAAAATAAATAAATGTAACACAATTAACAATCAATTAAATATTAGTTAATAATTTAATAATTAATTTATAATTAACTTCCCACCCTATACCCCTACAAACCCAGCAGCCCACACTTAATATATAACTTAAATTTTTACATATTTATTAACGAATTAAGGGGCCCATTACGATACCCGGCGTAAAAAAATCCGCCAGGCATAGAAGCGGCAAAAATCCGCCCGCACACACCGTCTGAACACCGACCACGCCATTACGATTACACAAACGGAAAACCGCCATCGGCGGAAAAATCACACAAGATACCGCCCGCCATCGTCCGAGTCGGAGTCAAACCGCCCGCCACGGACGGAAACACGCACGACAACACAAAACCGCCCGCCCTCACGGCCGACACACCGCACGTGAGATTACGATCGCACCGCCATGAGCGCGGGAAAACTACAAATATACCGCCCGCCAGCGCAAACAACGCCGATGAGAATCGACACGGCAGAAGCCATGGCGCCCACGTCCCTGCACAGAAACCATCCGCTGACAAAACCAATCGCACACAACATGGCCAACAAGTCCACACAGCAAGGCACGCACAAATACACAAGCACAGTACACATCCCGAAAACACCCCCTGGACAAACAAAAACTACAAAGGCCAGAACCCCAGACACAACACACCTGAAAACAACAGACCATGAGGACACACCCACATAGGTAAGTACAAAAGCAGCACTCCCACAGACCACAACCCCTTGCAACATTGCAAACTAGAGAGGAGAGGAGAGGACACAGTAACATAGCAAGGACAGCAGCACACCACAGAAACGCACACATCACAACCACCACCACCACCACCACCACCAAACACCGGCACCACAAACCCCCTGCACATTACACAACACACACCGCACCAGCACCACAAACACCATGGCACCACAAAGAATGCCCAAGTTCACGCCCATTGAGCTGACGGTCATGGTCGACGAGATCATCAAGGTGCACCCACAAATCTATGGGAACCTGGTCCAGCACACACCACTAGCCACCAGAAAGAGAATGTGGAACCGGATCGTAGACCAGGTCAATGCAGTCGGGACCCTGCCCAGGAACAGAGTTGAAATCAACAAACGGTGGAATGACGTCAAGAGCCTGGTCAAGAAGAAGGAGAGCAAGAACAGAGAGCTGGCAGCCGTCACTGGCGGAGGGAATCCCGCGCTCTTTAAGACCTTCAAAGCGTGGGAGGAGAAGGTGCGAGTCATCATACATCCGGAGATCCTCGCCGGATTAGCAGGGGGAGTGGAGGCTGGTAAGTACAAACTAATGTATACCAGCACACCGCTATGTACTCACATGCACTACCACCATGCCACAGCTCCCAGGGACAAACACCCCCATGTCCAGCACACAATACACAACACATCACACACACATGCAACAGACACCACCACACACAGCCCAAACCGAACAACTGTAAGATACGTGGGGACATGTGTACACTCAGCCAGCCACGTAACCACCAACAGGTCCCCGAGTATGCCAGAAGCGCCACAACGAGCACCCACCACACCCATGTGTCCGCCATAGCTGCACTAACCGACAAGTAACAGGTAAGTGGCAGGAACACAAAATGCAGTGGGTGGGAGGGTGGACAGCCCAAGTACAACACACACCAGGCCCCTAGTCCCACAGCACAGCAAGGAGGAGCATCCCCCACACCCCACAGCCACGTGTCAGCCACCGCAGTGCACACCGACAGCCGAAAGGTAGACATCACGGTCCACAACAATCGGTGTCAGTGGGTGTCCAGCCACCACCACGACCCACAACACCCCCCCACCCCCACAGACCTGCAACATGGAGCACCCCCGCTTAGAACCATGTGGCATCCAGTACAGTGCACGCCCGAACAACCTGCAGGTGGGAAACTGGACAGGGCTGGATTACTGGAGGCATGAGGACCGTAACACGACCAACACATGGGACATGTCACGTAGCAGACGAACACGCAGCACCGCCCACCGTCACGAACAAGTGAACAATGTGCACACGGACATGAACCACAGACTCACACCTCACATGACCCATCACAGACACAGCAACACCCAAGGAGCCACGTCTGCATGCACAAGCCACACTGAATATAGTACCACACGGCAGCCACTGTGCAACCCATCACACACAACCGAAACACCATTGAAGTCCTGTTCATGTAGCCCCTACTGCCTGTCAACCACACACCCCACAACTACGCCTATGTAAGACAAACAACACTAGACGCAACAGAGCGGAACAACATAAATGCACACGAACACCACTGAACCCATCAAACACACAGACACACCATGCACATACAACATACCATCCATCCCATCCGTCAGCCCCAGTCTCATGAAAGGCATGTCATCCGCACAGCTGCCACACATACAGCAGTCACGCTAAGATACATGCCCATGACCAACCATGTGCCAGAAGTCAATGAAGCGCACGCCACACTGTGAGCAACAACACACAACATGGGCCACACCCCCCGAGCACTGCAGTGATGCACATGGCACAGGGCAGCACGCACACCAAGGAGATGGGACAACTGCAATACGTTGGCTGGCACACAACCATCACTCACTCATAACGATGCGTCCAATGCCATGTCCAGTAATCACAACAGACAGCAAATATGCAGGCCATGTCAGACATGCACACACCTCAGACCATGCACTGTCATGCTGCCACAACACATGTCACGTTCGGCACCCATGGCTCACAGCATGTACCCCAAAAGCATATTCCCTCCCAAATGCGAATCTGGGGCATGGCCCCCATGTTGCCATATGCGTTCCTAAGCGTCCCATTTGAACACCAAAAGCAAAGTACAAACCAGACCCAGGATGGGCCAGGAGCCCGCATACACCAGAGTCACAATAAGTAGGGGCACAGCAACACACCCATCGGCATGGCCAATCCGTCCCATGCCACATGTGCACAGCACACAGTCCCATTGCCAAGCACACACAACTACAAATGGTACAGCCACACACACGCCTCCGGGAAACCCATGTACGAGATTGCACGAACTGTTAATGTCAGACGACAAATCCATACTTCGCCAGGTGCAACACAATAACAAATCTCATTCTCTCCACAGGTGACGAACTGCTGGATGCTGGGGATGGAGACAGCAGCCAGCACAGCCAGCCTACAAGCCCCCAACGAGGACACACGGATGTGGAGGATCTGTCCTCCTCTTCGGACACGGACCACCAAGCAGGCCCATCTGGTGTGGCAGGGCCCAGCCGCTCCCCAGGAGCCCTCCTACCCACCAACCCATCATCCTGGGCTGCTGAACATTCCCAGCCCCCTGCTGCCACTGTCGCTGCGGCCACACCCACGGACATTGCGGCCACACCCACGGTCATTGCGGCCACACCCACGGTCATTGCGGCCACTACCACTGCCGCAACCGCCACCATCGCCGCACCGACCACCACCGCCGCCACCACCACCACGTCTTCGCTGGCACCAGCCCCAGCGCAGGTGGTGGCCCGGCCGACTGGATCCACCCTGGGAGCCACAGCGAGGACCGTGGTGAGCAATGTGGCTAGTGGGCAGGCCGGTGGCAGCAGTACCGGTAGGAGGAGCAGGGTCAGGGAAACGCAAGTCTCCCCTGGGAGCCATGCCCTGCCTCAAATGGCCAGAGTCCTTGGGGCCTATGAAGAGGCCCAAGGACAATGGGCCAGGTCTGCTTCAGACACGCGGGAGGTGCTGGGGGTGCTGAGGTCCATGGACGCCCGTATGGGCCAACTCGTGGACCTCATGGGCCAGCTGGTGGTGAGGTCACAGCCAGGGACAGCAGCACCACCACCGCCACCACCTGCCGGGGCGCAGGGTCGTGCAGCTGTGTCCAGTTCCCCTGCGTCCACAGCCAGTGAGCACACCTCAACCACCAGCAGGTCGCAAGCAGGCACCCCCCCTCGCAAACGTGGAAGGGGCCGTCCGAAGTGGAAACAGATCTCACGGGAGGACTTCGCACGCTCCAGACGCAAGTGAGGCAGCCAGCCAGCCTTCCTTGACCACCCACTGCATTGACTTGGACTACGATCCCACTCCACACAGCCATCTGGATGGCATGTGTCTGTTGGACCATGGACATAGAACCAGTGGGTACACCCTGAACATCACGCAGCCATGACCGACAGCTCATTGTCACTGCACGCACCACTTTTGTCATCACCTTACACACAATCACATGTCACAGTTTGAAATAAATGCACCTCTTACACAAACTGCTGTTTGTGCCCTGTGTTTTATTTGTACGGAATACAACGGCCACCTTGGGCGGAAAGGCACCTGATGCGTGGCATGGCAATGGAACCGGAGGGCCTGTAGGGACCTAGGGGTGGGAGACAGAACAGGAGCACATTCAATGAGTGTGTCACACACCCATCACACAGTACATGTCAACAACTACAAGCAATGTACACACATCGCACAGAGCAATAGGGCACAATGCCACAGCCACCAACAGTGGCATACTACCCTGGCCATGGAGCGTTGACACACAGCACGCAGTGAACAAACGGCCACCCTGACACAGCACACACACACCTGCACAGATACAGCCACATCAGCCGTCGTACATGGACACTCACCGTCAAGTGAAGTAGCGGGCGATGAGCTGCTGCCGCACATTACCAGCTTCCTCCTCTCCGCTGTCCTCCTCACTCGAGCTGTCCTGGTCTGCGGGCTGGGGCCCTGGTTGATCTCCGTCATCCACGATGAGGGGGATCTGCTTCCGAATGGCCAGATTGTGCAGCATGCAGCACGCCACCACTATCTGGCACACCTTCTGTGGGGAGTACGCCAGCGCACCCTCGGTGCGGTCCAGGCACCTGAACCTGGACTTGAGGAGGCCAAAGGTACGCTCGACCACACGTCTGGTCCTCCCATGTGCCTCATTGTAGCGATCGTCTGCTGGGGTGCGAGGATTCCTCAATGGACTGAGCAGCCATGCCCCATTAGGGTACGCAGAGTCACCTGGGTGTGAGGGACACAGAGAACCGTTGCTATTCCAACTGGACAGGGGACAGCATCGCACAACCAGCACGCTACACCACTCCACATACTCACCGACAATACAGCCACGATCCTGTTGCAGATTGGACATCAGTCGTGGCAAGATGCTGTTGCGCATTATGTGTGCGTCATGGGCCGAGCCTGGGAACTTTGCACACACGTGGGTGATCACCATGTCCGCAAGGCACACCACTTGCACATTCAGGGAGTGCGTGTGCTTCCTGTTGCGGTACAGGTGCTCAGTGGCCTGTGGTGGAACAAGGCCAACATGTGTGCAGTCAATGGCTCCAACGACGTGTGGGATTCTGCCAAGGGCATAGAATGCACCCTTCACTGCCGCCAATTCACGAGCCCTGGGGAATCTGATGTACCTGTTTCGGCACAGCATCATGGCTGCCAGTACATCCCTCAGCACCTTGCTGAACATGGGCTGGGACATCCCTCCTCCACTGCCCACTGTGTGCTGGAATGACCCAGTGGCGAAGAAATGCATGGCGGCCATCACCTTAGCCGTGGGGGTGACAGCTGTCGGATACACCCTGCGGGGACGGAGATGGGGTTCCAACATGGCACACAGTCGATGCAGGGTTGGCCTGTCCAGCCGAAACTTCCTAATGACCTCTGTATCGTCCATGTCCGCCAGCAATTGGTATGGGCGGTCAATGTTCGGTCTCCGCCTAGGGAAAATGGCAGTGGACACATGTCAAAGCAACACAACACATAGCAATTTCGCATACACATCACTGACATGACTGAGCAAGCACATGAGCCACAGCCCAGCTGTCAAGCTGGGACGGCACGGCCACAATACACTTACACAGGTCTCCCAACAATGGCAATGGCTAGTGATACAAACCACTGCCATGTGCATGCACATGGGGATCTAGGCCCCAATGACTTGCGGGGCGTGCTGATGGGGACTGACCTGCATATTCGTCAAGCGGCAACGCCACGGCAACATGAATGTCTGCTGAGCATGGAACTGCTTCCGAGGCTGGATGAGTATGGCACACGACGACGACGATGTGGGCACAGGCTGAGCGGCCAAAACAAGTGGGACCTGTGGCACGAGGGGATATGAGACAGTAGTAGGTGTCAGCACTGCACCCTATGTACAGCACTGTACGGATCACACCTCCCGAAACATTGACAGGTGTCCACATTGACAGCCCCATGCCAAGACGGCTGTGTGCTTGCAGTCACACGTCACAGGTGAGAGGTTACATTGCACGTGCCAGGTGGCAGACGTACATAGTGGGAGCTGGCATGTGTGTGCATGTGTCTCCTGTTCAGGATCCACCAGATGGGCGCTGACTCTGTACTGACCATTGGACACAGCATGTTCCGTGGAAGGCTTGTGTGTGTGGGATGGTGGCACTGGATGTGCCTCCGTTGGGTGGGGGGCCATGCACAGGGCGGGTACGTCGATGATTGCGCATTGTTGGTCACGGTGGGTGCACCCACTAAGATGTGTTGCCCTGTGTTCAATTCCTATGTCCGCATGATGATGGACTGTAGATGTGGGCAGACTACACATTGGTCGATGTGCTGTCTATATGCATGTGCCTTCACACCAGGCACAGCTGCCCCTGCACATGTGACCCCTGCTGGACTCGCTGCTGGGTCTGTGGAGCTGATGCACCTTCTGTGCGTGGGGCGGACAGCTCTCCTCACTTCCCTCATTGCGCATGTCATGACTTTGCCGCAGGTGACATGGATCATGGAGGGCCCACATGTACGCGTGGGTAGGCTACACATGATTGTTCACTGGTCGCCACCCCCAGTCAGTGTTTCGAATGGGAAGGTTGTCGTGCTGGTGGTATATTCGATGTGGCGGATGGGCGGGCCTAGGTGCGGGCTTACATTCCGGACATGGGGGTAGTTGGATTGGCGACTAGTTGCAGTACACACGGGACACGTCTCTTCCTTTCCACATCTGGGTCATCCCTTGTACTCACTGACAGTGATACAGTCATCTTCGCCCCAGCCCTCATGTCCTCCCCTCGCTCCCCCAATATGCATGTGCACCTGCGAGGCTAGCGCTTGCACAGGCAGCCCCAAGCTCGCACCAGAGAGGGCAAGGAGTGTATGTGTGGGTCCAGTTGCACGAGTGGGCTGTCTCAGGGTATGATGTGTTACGGGACGCCGTCCACCTGCGTGGTGCCCCAAATGGAGACCCGGCCTGCATGGACTATGCATCACAGTCTTCGCCTTCCGGATCCGCCACCTGCGACACCCAGTGGCTGTGGCTGCCCTTGCGGCCAGGCCGCGTCCGTCTGTGACTGATGGCCCACACATTCACTCTTTGGCCTCTCTGGGGAGGGCTCGGGGTGGTGGCGCACGCGCTTGCACTTAGTCGCAATGGCATGTGGCGTGGTTGGTATGATGGGCAATGGATGGGATGGTGCGAGCCACCTCCCGTGACGTCAGTGCTGCTCGTGCTGTGGTGCGTCCCCCTACACTTCCATCTGACTTGTGCCATGCTAGACGTTGAGGTTCTATTGCCTGCGTGATATGACCAGGAGGAGCGCGAGGAGACCTCTCACACACCATGCTCCACTGCCATCCCGTGCCCTGTATCGCCTGTGCGGATTGACTATGTTGGGGTTACACCTGGTCGACTGGGGCTGTGTGTGCCTTGTCAAGGGGCATGGCGGGCGCATAACAGGATCCAGCTTGTCCACAGAGGGTGGGCTGAGGTGCGCCTGGTACCGCTTTGTACGTGTGCCCGGCTGCTGTGCACACACGTGTTCACTCCCCCCGACAGGTGTCCTCTCACAATGCCCAGGGAAGCGGTGGTGTACTGTTCATGACCCCTCCCAACACGGCGTGCTCCAACTTGGCATGTGCGCATCTACCCGTCACACCCACCCACCTGAGCACTGCGTCCATACGACTTCACACGACACATGTGTGTCTTCCACAGTTGTGCTACTCATTTGCGTTGACATCCAATACCAGTGGACTACATGGTCATGTCACGACTGCCGTGTACTTCACATACTCTCATCCTCTCTCATTCGTACTTGTGAAATGAGTCAGCGGAGACAGTTTTGGTTTCAAACATTATATTGAGTCTTCTGTCCTCTGTGATGCAGTATAGTGGACACTACTGGCAGCGGAATACATGTTGAGGATATACTGAGCATGTTTGCAAATGGGATAGGGTGTGGGGTTACATGTGATTGGCTGTTGCATGTGGGATGTGGGCTTCAGAGTTACATCTGCTTGGCCAAGGCTGTGCTAATGTACATTTACGTATAGCTGCGGAGCTGCGGACTTTGACACAGACGGTATACATGTAGCCTACCAGACCGCTTGGCATCATGGGCACAGTCCATCTCAGTTCCATGTGACAGGTTTGCTGCGGTTGTTCCTCATGCACGCGTGCATGTGAGATGACATCAGGGCATGTGCTTGCGTGCATGCAGCGGCGTGCCACTTGTTGTTGCAATGTGGTGGTTACTGGACATGTCACAGTCACTGGGGTCGTGTTGTTGTTGTATGCACTTGTCGTCCATGCAAAGGTCCTGGTATGGGATTCCCGGGGCGGGGGTGGGAGGGGTGCAGCACCCACAGACTCCAGGCGACCTATTCATGTCCACTGAGCGGTGTGTGTGTCCATGGGCGCTGGATCCATGTCGTGTCCTGGTTGTTCGTGCAGTTCCGTCCATGTGGGTGCGATACACAGACCCCATGCCACTGCCTCCCACGATGCATGCGGTGTTCCTGGATGTGATGGGGAACAGTGTGCATGTCCCGGTCATATCCGATGTCATGGCGATGTCGTTGATGGTGTGGTTACAGTTGCCGGTCGTTTGGTATGGCTGTTGTGGTGGTGACTGGCCAGTCCGTGCGGAAGCTAAGCATGGGTGCGGGGTTGGACATCATAGGTCAATCGGGGAACCTGCGTTGTGGTCCGACGAATTTACAGGTTGTCAGGTATGCGATGCCGTCCAGCAGGGCTTCCATGTCATTGGTGGTGTACATGTTTGCCAGCCAATGTAGCGGATGGTGGCTGTCAAGGTGTTGTTCGTAAGTTGTCCCTTGGAGGACCATGATGGGGCATGCTGGGTGACATTCGATGTAGCTGTTCTCGATGATCCGTCGTGTGGAGGCACAGTGGTCCCATTTCAGTGCGGGTGCGATGTTGGCCACATACGCCATGCCCCCATAGGCAGAGCAGGCCCTGTCGTGTGCGTCCAGAGGGAGGAGTAGTGGTAGCAGGTCCGCCTTTAGACATGCCGGGTTGGAGAGGCACATCTCCACGGGATGCTGGTAGGGACACCTCCGACAGTAGAAGACGGGCATGACGCAGCTGAACAATGTGATGCGGTAAGTCAGTCGGTAACTTACGTTCAGCAGGGACAGGAGATCGCATCCCAATATATGTATCAGGTTGGTTTTGTACAGTTTGAGCTGTCCGGCGTAGTTGGGTAGGTGTGTTGCGGTTGCCATTTCGCAGCGGTGCGTTGTGGTGGCGTGCTCCGGCTGTGTGTGCAGTCTGCAATGTGCACGCTCCGAGGTTGCTGTGAGCTCTGTGTAGTCGTAGGGAGACAGGACTTGTGTTCTGTTGGCTTGTGCGGAGGACATGGGCCCTCATCCCACATGCTTCTCAGACAGTTCAAGGTCAGTGATGTGTGACTCCTTCCAATTAACTTGCATGTGGCCGACATGGGGGAGTGTTTTCTTTTTTCTTTCCCGTCCGTTGTGTTCTTCTGTGATATGCGCTATCTGCCCTGTGGTCGGTCTCCTCGGCATGCCTGTGTTGGTCTTTTCTTGGACAATGGCTGTATTCACCGGCTTCTTTCGTAGGGCTGTGGTTTCGGAGTTGGAATGGAAGGTCATTCAGTGCTGTCTGCTCTCCCTTGTGTGGGCGGCAGGCTGCCTTTCCGCTCTGCGTTGGGCCTTGTGTGTGAATGTTATTCTTGGGCCACCTGTTGTCGGTCCCCGGGCTCTTTGGTGTTCCGTTTTATATGTCTTGTTCATATGTGCAGGGTGGTATGGGTGTTTCAGTGTGGTACTGGCGTTCCTCTTCCCGAAGGGGCCCTGCTTCTCCTAGTTGGTGTTGCCGCCGCTGTGTGCTACGCCATGTTTGTTACACTGGGGTGTGTCCTGCTGTTGCGTGACTTCACTGGCATGTGTGCGTCGGTTGTGTGGCGTTGGGTGTTGTCCGTGAATTGGGCGTTGGGGACATGTCTGTGGCAGGCCTGTCACGTGTCATGTGCGTTCGGGGTGGGGCTGATGTGTGTGCTGCTTGGTTGTGTCCCTGTGTCTGTGTGCGACGCATGCATGGCGCTGCGGTTGGCCTCTGCGTTGTGCGCATGTGTGGCGGCGTCATCGCCGCTTTGGGGCCGTGACGGGGTCGTTGGTTCCTAGTCCCAGGTGGTGTGTACACATGTGTTACGCGATGTTACGATTTGGCCTGTGTGTCATATGTGGATGCAATGGTGGATGTGTAGTGTACACGCGGGGTGGGGGGTTGTCCGCTTTTTCCGCCCTTGCACTGTGTGCGCTGTTTGCGTGCACTTGTTGTGTGTGTGCCTACCTGCGTCTCCGCGGTACGTTGCGTCCTTGGTGGTGCATCAGCAAGAGCATGGGGAGGGCCTGCAGTGCTGGATTCATGCTCGCGGGAGCCGCTTCTTCGTTGTCCGTGCTCGGCGTCCGTGTTACCGCTTCGGTTTGTCGTACGGTGTCTCTTAGCCGTGGGAGCCGTTTGTTTGCGGCATCGTAATTTATACGCCGGGCGGGACGTGATTTCGTCGGACGGTGTGTGTCAATTGTGCTGCGCCACTACGTGTACGGACGCACTTTGATGGCGGACGGTGTTGCTGGCTTGCCGGCGGTGTTTGGCCTACTTTTCGCATCGTAATTGGGCGGGCGTGTGGACTGCTGCGTGCCGGCGGTAACTGGTGGTTTTTGCATCCGCCAGCACGGCGGTTGTGCTTCCGCCCGCCATCGTAATGACCCCCTAAATAATTAAAAAGAAAATATTTATTAATTGATAATTAATTATTACTTAACTTCCCACCTTATACCCCTACAAGCACAGCAGCATGCACCTTATATAAGAGTTACAAAATACAACTATTACACATTTTACATACTTAGGGGCCGATTCCGATCTCGGCCGGTAGTGCTCCGAATCGGATTCGGAGCCCTGTTTCCCGACCGAATCGTACGCGGGTCCGGCCGAGCGAGTACGATGCAAGCACCCGCGAAATCGCCGACCGACTCGTACGCGGCTTCAACACGCTCCGACCGACTCGCATGGACACGACTCGCACCGCGCTATGGAGACGTTTCCCGGCCGGGTAAGTACGATGCGCGCCGCGAGCACTCCGACTGACTCGCGCCGTCCGGCTCGAAAAAGCTGTCGGAGCCGGACTTTGGGGGTCCGCGTCGGACCCCCTGTATGCGCGTAGGCGCGCGAGTCGCACACAGGGGGGACCCATGGGTCCCCCTACCTGTGCATGTACGCCGCGATGCGCATGGACGCGTACCCGCTGTAGGGGGCGCCCTTGTTCGCCTCGCACCCATTGAGTCAATGGGAGCCCGCGTACGCGTTGTACGACCGGCTCCCATTGACTTCAGTGGGAGTCCGACCGAATCGAGTCCGATAGCATGCGAATGCATCGTACTCGTCCGGTCGGACTGCTAGGGTCCGATTCGGTCGGAATTCTCTCCGGGTCCGGCTCGGTCGGAGAGATTTCCGGCCGGAATCGGCCCCTTAATATTTAATTAATTAATACACTAATAATTAATTGTTAATTCATTACTACTTAATTAACTTCCCACACTATACCTCTACACACCCAGCAGCCCACACCTAATATATAACTTAAAAAATAAAATTAGTAGACAATTCACATACTTAATAATCAATTAATTAATGAATAATACATTATGAATTGTTAATTAGTTATTACTTAACTTACGACCCTATACCTCTACAAACTCAGCTGCCCCCACCTAATATATAACTTAGAAAACGACATGTATTACACAATTTACATAATTAATATTCAATTAAATAATTAATAATTACATCCATAATTAATTATGAATTAATTATAATTAATTAACTTCCCACCATACACCCCTACAAACCTAGCAACCCGCTATGATAATATGAATTACTATTAGCAATTACATTAAAAATGTATACATCACTTAAAATTACAAACTGTATTTAAAAATAATATCAACAATTATTCAAACGATAATAAAACAACATTATTATATGAACTAACATAAAGATAATTAAAAAATGATATTTCTTACAGCTGTAATATTGAAAACGATTTTAACAACAACGATATTATTAAAAACGATATTACTTACCTGTAAAATTGATATTCTTGACAACGATATTTCTGCATCACGATATTTTTGTATCACAATATTTTTTCTGCAATATCTCTGCAACTCGCTATTTCTAATCCAATATTTTGTCCCCATTTTCTCTACTTTTGCACTGGTGGAACATATTTTTTGGGTTATGTATTGGGGCAACATTTGGTCTACTCCATTTCATGTCAAGCAAACAGGGACATAATGAAAAATGAATTTGCTCTGTTATTTTATCACTTTTTCTAGGCATTTACAACTGCATAAATAAAACCCATGTATGTGTGTGTATGTATATATATATATATATATATATATATATATATATATATATACACATACATGTGTTTGCTATGGAAAAACGTATTTTTTTGTAAATTCCAAATAAATTGTATCTTTTCTCCAAACGCAGAAGCATACCTACAGAAGCAAATGTACTATTTTTTGTGATCAGGCTATATCTTTCTAGAGAATTTTGTAAGTGATGCTTCTGACAACCTTCCAGAAGAAGTGATGGAGACACACATGTTAAATGAGCTAGTCAGTGTGCAAGGTCTCTGTGAGAAGAGGAAGGAGGTAGGGGATTGGATCCTTCTGGTTGACTTGTTTGCTGTCAAGTCATGTGTTTCTGCTCTGTTGTATACATAACTTGATATAACTATGGGAAACAGCCTTTACATCGAATGCGCTACAACGCATTCCATTACAACGCGGTCTTTACAACAACCGCGTTTTTACAACGCAAACCATTACATTGCAAGTCGTTTCAACGACTTGCTGTAGGGGGCCCGCTGGTGTTGGATTTACAATCCAACACCTTCCCTGCTTTTGCACAAACTGGAGTAGGAATAGTAAATTAAACTATTCCTAAGTCCAGCGCGCCCCCTACAGCAAGTCTTTGTAACGACTTGCGATGTAATGGTTCACGTTGTAACAACGCGGTCGTTGTAACAACCGCGTTGTAATGGAATGCGTTGTATCGCATTCGTTGAAAAGACATATATTCTATAACTATCACTTAACACAACATAACATGTATTGAAATGTTTAAATGGCTTTTAGAAAAATGTCAGTCTTGGGGTGCAGAAGAGACAATCCAGCGAAGGATCTGTATCATTATGGAAATATGTATTTGAATAGTTACGTCTTCAGGCCAGTTCTCTACTTTGGTTGTCCTTTATTTCCATCAGGTAATGCAGGATTTTATTCCAAAAATGCAGAGCTCTATTTCCGGTAAGTTTTGTATTCTTTTTAAGCATAGGCATCAGTTTGAGCGAAATCTATGCTCGTGTCTACGTGTGGTGACGAAGATCTGAATGCATGAGAGCCTTCTCCAGTAAACCTTATGAGTTGGGAAAAAACAGATTACCAAGATCTGCTAACACAGTTCTGTGTGTGTACAAATCTGCAGCGTTGCGTGCAGCAACAAAAGCAGTGTGCGATTCGTATTTATTTTGGGCACAAAAAATGCCTTGTTTGCGTGATGCTAAATACGATTTAGCTTTGTGCCACGGTGCACAGTGCCTTGCATTAGCTCTGCACTAGAGGCACACCCTCCTGTCAAATCTCTACAATGAGACAACTGCGCAAGGGTAAATTGTGTAATATGTGTAATTTTGAGGAAAATATGTATTGAATTTAAAGCACAATTTTCCTCTTGCCCATTGATTCACTTGTTTTCATTTGGCAATAGGATTCCGCACAAAGCACGTTTGTGCGTCTTTGTGTGACTCTCATTGATCTGGATTTGGGGGAGGGAATCCTTGAAGTAATTGCGGTGCCCGATTTGTTACACCACTTTGCATAGAATATCAAGGATTTTATGCTACGTAACGCAATGCAGTTTAGTTCTGCGCTGGTCTCAACCTTTGGTGCAATTACCCTATTGCACATTGTTAGACCTGTCAGCCTTAGGGTGGTCTTCCCCCAAACCTTTTGCCTTCCTCCTCCATTTTTCTGTTCTCACTTTTGCTGGCCTTAGGACTCTGCACTCTTTACCACTGCTAACCAGTGCTAAAGTGCATGTGCTCCCTCCTTAAAACATGGTGACTTTGGCTTATCCCCAATCGGCATATTTATTTTACTTATAAGTCCCTAATAAAGTGGCACTACATGTGCCCAGGGCCTGTAAATTAAATGCTACTAGTGGGCCTGCACCACTGATTGTGCCACCCATTTAAGTAGCCTTTTAAACATGTCTCAGGCCTGCCATTGCAGCCTCTGTGTGTGCAGTTTCAACCTGCAATTTCGACCTGGCAAAATAAACCTTTATCTAGGCCCAAACATTCCTTTTTAAAACATATGTCACCCCTAGGGTAGGTCCTGGACAGCTCAGAAGCAGGGTGCAAAGTATTTAAAAAGTATGATGTGTACATTTAAATTGTACATGTCCTGCTAGTGAAAAAGTCTTTACATTTGTTTTTCACTACTGCAGGCCTATTTCTCCCATATGATAACATTGGAGTTGCCCTATCACATTTTATAAGTGTGATTCAAAATGTGAAGAGACAACCAGTTTATGTTTGGTGTCCCTGGAATCACAATTTAAAAATCGTAACTTATGATGAAGTCAAATTTTAAAGTGCAATTCTAAAAATGCCACTTTTGCAAAGTTGCCATTTTCCTACTTTAGTGCCTGTAGCCTGTCTCTGGTTACATGACTGGGTGTAGCTTACTGTTGGGTGGTCTTTGTGTATTCCTCCTAGACAGCCACACACAAAGGGGAGCTTAGGTGTGCCTGTATGTGCCATCACTGGCAGGATGGGAGAGAGGAGCTGGGCACAGCCCCACTTACACCCAAATAGGCTGTGCCCTGCCTTTACCCAAAGGACTGCATACCTCCTGTAGTTAGTCTGGAGCCAGGACAGGGAAGGCAGGATGCTTGAAGAGCTCAAAGGAAAACCTCTAGAAGCTTCTCCCCCACTTTGAAGGCACAATTGGGTATAAATACTGGACTTCAGATACCATCACTTCAATACACTTCTGGACCTGTGGATACTCTGCCAGGAATGACTGCTGTACTGCTACAAGGACTGCCACTCCATGGGGCTGCTGCTCTGAAGGAACTGCTGTCCTGCTTTGTTGACCTGCTGCCCTCTTGTCTGGGTGAGATGGACTGGATCTGCATCTCTAGAACCCCGAATGACTCCAAGGGCTAGTTGGCTGGCCTACTGATCTGAAGTCTCAGCTGGAGTTTGCCATCTGTGAGTCTACCTTGCCAAGTGGTGCCACCCCAGTCCTAAACCCTTGGAAGTGGGCTAATGGTGCTCTGACAGCCTCTGTGGATCCAGCGGAACCAATGCATCTGCTCTGCTGCACAGTGCAAACCTGAGCAGAACCAACGCATCGCTACTGCTGCGTGGATCAGACCCGTCGCAAAGACGTTACAGCTCTTCAGTACCACTGCATCGCCCTGACTGTGCGCCACATTCTCATTGCAGGCCCTCGCATCCCTCAACGGCAGCCTCGATGATGCTGCCAAATTTCATATTTCATATTTCATATTGCAGCCTCGCAGATCTCTGGAACTGACGCATTGCCCCGACTGCGTGCCGCATCCTTGACGGGCGACATCACATTGCAAGCCCTGTCGACGGGATTCTCGATGACCATGCAAGCCATTGCATCACAGCCTTGCAGCATCTCGGAACCTACGCATCACCTCAGCTGCACGACGCATCTTCGATGTGGATCCATGCACTGGTCCGCAAACCAGGGTTTAAGGTACTTTATTCAGCTGGACTAACTGGGTCCCTATAGCTGGCCCGCGCTCCATCACGGTCGGCCTGAACTTGTGACTTTGTTCCGGTCCAGCACGACCAGAGATCCACAGTTGGTGCTTCGTGCTTTTTGGTGCTATTTTTACTTAAATGCTTAAAATTGAATATCTCTGGTTCTACTGATTGGATCTTTGTCATTTTGGTCTTGTTTTATTTAGTAATGAAAGTTCTATCTTTCTAATGTGGTGTGGGATCCTTTTTGTGTGGTGTTTTCATTGTTTTACTGTTTGTGCCCAGCTACCAGGGAGGTAAGGGCAGGATAATTTGGGGTTTGCTTGTGCCTTACCCCGACAGGGACTGTGGTTGCTGCTTGAGCAGGGCTCACATCCCAGTCAACCGACAACCCAATTTCTCACACACATGAAAGTTGCTCAACCCCTGTGTGTTGCATTAACACCTGCATTAGAAGTTATTAAATCTGGCCCTATATGTAAGTAGCAGCCAGAGCAGTAAAACTAAACAGGCCCTCGGCCTAATGTTTAAATCGACTTTGTTTAGCTCTTATAAAGTTTGTAAAGCCCCTTATGCCTGAGTTCCCACATCAACATTATTGAATGGTCAATAATAGAAAGAGTTATTGCACTGACTTTTAACATCCTATTATTGGTGCTGACCTCTGGAGTGATGCTCTTTAAAGAATTTAGATGGAAATCACGATCATCACTGCTCATAATGCACTCTGATCATATATAATCGTCTTTTTATACACAGTTGATACAAGTTTCTTAAGTGCCCAGCCAGAGAAAAATAACTTTGGTTTTTCCAGGGGTTTCCCTGTTGAGGAATTACTTCTTGGTTGTAATCAGATGCAAACAATTAGATTGCATCCATATCTGTATATTTATTGGGCACCAACAAATGGTCAGTTCTTACTTACTGATGATCCCCAAACGCTTTTTCTCTCTCATTGATTGTAGAGAGAGTAGAGAATATTCTGATACCTTAATATCTTCACAAAAATATTGTGGACAAAAATACTGAAAGGTAAGTGCATATAGAGAAGTATATATTTCCTATTCCTAACTCCAATCTATGGGGCATAATTTACAATAAAGTGGTGAAGCGTGTCGTTAAGCCAAGAAGGCTAACGAAACGCATGGCTGCACCATATTTACTAGAATATGGTGCAGCCCTGCGTTTCCCCCTGCGCTGTCGCTAACTTTAGCTGCCTAGCACCAACGCAGGCACCCTTGCACCATTGTGTAAGGGTGCCTGTATTGATGGGAAGATTTTTATGTGCAGGAAGGGGGACCTTGAAATGCCGTTTAATGCAGCCAATTCTCTCATGCTGGGCAATATTAGCAGCAGCAGCAGCATGAGAGCAGCATCAGGATTGGGTCCTCACCACCTCTAGAAACACGTTCTCATTCCCTCTTGAGTCTTGGCCGCTAATTAGCTGAGCCAGAGTTGCTTCTGTTAATCACCTGAAATACCGGTCGGAGGTCATGAAGGGAGTGGGGGCAAACGGCCTCTGGCCCCAGAGCAGACTCCCCACTCCCATCAGAGACTGTGATCTGTAAGTACTGATAAGTAAATTGAGGGTGGGTTATACATCTGGGTTACTGACGATTCTTTTGAGTGTTTTATTGGAGGAATAAAGTCAAGGCATGAAGCTCAGGGAGCAGCATGTTCCTTCCTTGGGTGGAAGGGGTGTGTGGCATTCAAAGGTAAACATTAAATCCCCTTGAAATAGACACCCCCTCTTTCAGTTCAAAGTGAAGGGAGCATCACATGCCTTGCTCCACATGTCCAGTTATATAAAGGGCTTCTCTTTGTTTCCCCGGATGGCGTCCAGAGGACTAGAGAGAGAGGGGGGAGGGGAAGCTGAAGGGCAGACAGAGCAAGGTGGAAGCAAATAGAGAGATGGTAGAGTGAGAGGCAAGAGGAGGGAGGGGAAAAGAGGGTGAGGAAAGAAGAAAACGTCGGGGGGATAAGCGAGAGAACATAAAAAATCAGTAATTGCTGCAAGGAATGAAGAAGAGAGTGGAGGAGTAAAGGGAGGACGGGGTGAAGGGAGGACAGAGCTACGGAAAGGGTGAAGAACGTTAAAAGCAGGAATAGGGTGATGTATCAGAAAGGGGGGGTGAGTATGGGAGAATAGCGAGGAAGGAGAGGGGAGTGAATGGCAAGAGGGAGGTGGAGTGAATGAGTGAGGGGAAAGGTGGAGGAGGGCAATTTCTCATCACCCTCTCCGCAGCAGAGCTAGGGTCGGTAAGATGGCGCAAGCAGCTAGCAAGCAGCAGCCGAGCTAGGGGCAGCAGCAAGCACTGGAGGATACTGTGCACGGAAGGAGTTTTTCAAGAAACAAAACAGGTTTAAATATTGAGTATGTGTGCACTTTTAGTGGGTCAAACCTTTGCCCCACCGTTTTTGAAAGCAAGCGGCCACTACTGAAAAGAACCAAAATCCAGGATGGGACCAGGTGGGAAAGAAATTTAGGACTAAGACAAGGAAGACCTGTACTCGGAGTAATGAAGTTTACCGGTAAGTAACCGGGCATTACCTCCTCATACATCTTCCTCATTCAGTCCTTACCAAGCAGACACATTTTGTTTCAACAAGTTAGAGAAAGAAAACACACTGAACCTAGAGTGCTACACCAAAGGCTTAATCAATACAGAACACAAGCATCAAACATCATGTACCACAGACAACAAAAGATCTGCAAAAGAAGTGGAAGAAGCACCACCCACCTGCAACCTATAGTGGGACATGAAGGTATGCGGGGACACCCAAGTGGCAGTGCAACAAATATCACGGAGCAAAGCTCCCTTAGACACAGCACAGGAGGTGGACATTCCCCTGATTGACCTACCCTGAACAGCAGATGGCAGCTGTTGACCCACAGAGTCATAAGCCCCCATGATTGCCAGCTTAACCCACCTGGACAAGGTAGCAGAAGAGGGGTGAAGACCCTTAATGGAAAGGCCAAAAGTTACAAACAAAGAATCCACCTCACGGAAAGACTTCATTTGTGACAAATAAATAGACAGTGACCTTTGAACATCTAGGGTATGCACCCGGACCTGGTCCTCTGATGAAGGCTCCAGAAAAGACACAGGTAGACCAATGTCATCTGAACAATGAAAAGAAGTAGGCACCTTAGGGAGAAAAGAATGACTGGGTTTCAAAATCACCTGATCTGAAAAAAACCTAAGAAAAGTAGGGGAAGACAATAATGCACCAATCTCCCCAATCCGCCTACTGGAACAGATTGCCACCAAAAACACCACTTTGGCAGACAAAAACTTCAGATCTGAGGACTCAAGTGGCTCAAAAGGAGGACCCTGAAGACTATATAACACCAGGGGAAGATTCCAAGAAGGAACTGGAGAATGTAAAATGGGTCATTTAAGAAGAAAGCTCCTCAACAGACAGGAGGTCAAATATGAAATGGCCAAACCATTAGGACCTCTAATAACCTGTATTGCAGCCCACTGGCTGTGAATCGTGGAAACTGCCAGACCCAATTAAAACCCATCTCTCTTCAGCTCCAGAACCAAACTGGGGGGTCACACACAAAGGGAGACACCGCTTTAACCCCACGCCATTTTTCAAAATGTTTCCAATGACGCCCCTACATCTTGAATAGATTCTGCCACCACTGCAGAAGAACCCTGCGGAATCAGTCTCATTCTTTCAAATGCCAAACCCCCAACCTCAGTCTGCTTGCTGAATCCAGCAACAGGCAGAGGGACCTCAGTGGGAATGGGAAGAAGGTGAACTGTCACTGGGGAGAGACAGACAACTGAATGAGTAGGGGAATCCAAGACCTCCTGCTCCACCCTGGAGCCACCAGAAGAATCTCTGCATGGTCTGACTGAACTTTCCTCACTATCAGGGAGATCAGCTGTAAGGAAAGAAAATAATACAGGAGTCCTGCCGGCTGCTGCACCGACAGGACATCTGTCTCCCATGCCCTCTGAGAAGGAATCAGGGAACAGAAGGAGGGGAAAAAAGAGTTGGACTCTGTCGCAAACAGATCCAGCCACGGGGTGCCAAACCTCAACATGATCTGATGAAACAGGAGAGGACACAGACAGAGGGCTACTGAAAATGGAAGATGACGCTCAAGTGATCTGCAGGCCCGTTCTCCCTCCCTGGTAGATACACTGCTAATGGAGTCAACAGATTCTGCTCTGCCCAACTGCAAATCCTCTGTGCCAGAAGATTCATACTCAGGGACCCCAGGCAACACTGTCTGTTGATGTCTGCCCGAACAACCTGGTTGTTGGTTTGGACACAAACTGCCCGTGATTTTATCACCTGGGCAAAACACAGAAGGGCCATCCAGACAGCCACCAGCTCCCTCCAATTGGATGACCGGGAGGCCTGAGTTGGTAACCACCTCCTCTGAACTGAATGAGGTTGCCAAATTGCACCTCAGCCCACCATGCTTGCATCTGTGGTCACAATGCACAAAGGATTGGTAGTCAGCAGAAATCCCCTGGACAGGTGGGCCTCCACCAACCACCATTAGAGATTTTTTCTTCATCTCCAATGTCACCGGAACCAGGAATTCGTATTCCTGTGACATTGGCTCCCAATATTGCAGCAGGTGGTGAACCAGAGGAAACAAATGTAAACAGCTCCAAGGGATGATAGCTAGAGTCGATGCCATCTTTTCCTGACTCTGCAACCAAGTCCTTACAGGAACCAAGTCCTGGGGTAGAAGAGCTGCCAAATCTCTGTTCATCTGACAACATTACAAGCCCCAGATCCATCTGAAAAACTGTCCTAATGAACTGGAGCCGCTGTGAAGGGGTCAAATGGGACTTTTCTAGCGTGAGGAGAAATCCGTGCTTCTCCAGGACAACACAAAAGTGCTAAATATCTTCTTGTGCATTAAAAGCAACAAGGAGAAGCAATAAACTAATCGTCCAAATATGGAAAAACCTGAATACCAGCAGAATGAATAATACCCACCAGAGGAGCATCCCCCTTGGTGAAAGCCCTGGGGGTGGAGGTTAACCCAAAGGGCAGGACCTTAAATTGGTAGAGGATGCCACGTACTGCAAACCGGAGGAACTGTTGGTAATTTGGATGGATGGGAACATGCAGGTATACATCTTGCATGTCTATCGAACACAAAAAAATCCTCTGGCTTTATCAAAGGCATGATTGACTGTAGAGACACCATTTTGAATGACTGGTGAGGAATTAATCTGTTTATCCCCTTCAAGTCCAGCAAAGGATGGAATTCTGAACTAAAAAGAGGATCGAGTAGAATCCCCGCCCTGCCTCCCCTGGGGGAACTACAGAAATGGCGTCTTTGTCCAGAAGCAATTGAACAACCTCCAACAGACTGTTTCTCTTCAGAAGGTTCAGCGGAACCGGAGTGACCCTGAAAAAAGGAGGAGGAGGAGACACAAAGGGAATCCTTTAACCCCAGGACATGACCTTCAGATCCCAAGCATCTGAAACTGCACTCTGGAGTCGTCCTCCCACCGGCAGGTCTGTGGCATAGTCACGCTTTCGGAAGGTGGGGGAGCATGAGTGGAGAAACTGGACTCATGTTGAAACCAGGATTTATCGGACCCAAGGGTGCCCCAGACGCGACCCCTGCCTCAAAGGGATTGAGTGCAACTCCTAACCGAATTCTGGCCAAAAGCTCTACAAAAACCAAAACCTGTACCTGTACCAAATGGTTTTGGCGGTGTGATCAACTTCTTGTTTTTAACAGTCTTTTTCACTAAATCCTCCAGTTGCTGATGAAACACCTTAGAACCAGAAAAAAGGCAATTTCAAAATTACAGCCTTCTGAGAGGCATCCGTCTTCCTTGAGCGCATCCAGATATTTCTGCATGCAGAAATAGCAGCCCCAGATGCCGCAGCGAAAGAACATAAACTGTCAAAAGAAATGTCTGATAGATAACGGACCGGTTGTTCCATGGCCCCAAGAAGAGAAGAATAGTCTGCTCCTTCCGTCAATTTCTCAGCTAACACCTGAAAATCCTGCAACAGGGACTGCATAGCATACATCGAATAGGCATTCGCCCTGACTGAAAAGTTAGAAGCAGAATTCGACCTATTTACAGCAGTCTCAAATTCTTGTCCACAGGGTCAGAGGGCAGAGCATCCCCTGAGACAACTGAGCCCTGAATAGAAAGAACTGCCATAAGGTTGTCAACCTAAACGTTTGAGAGAAATTCCTCCGAAAAGCCCTCTTAAGGATACGCCTACAGCAGAACGCGAGGAAAGGACTGGCGCTCTAAATCCTTCCATTCATTGGTCAACACCCTTCAAACCGAACTGAACAAAGGAAGGAATTCAGGCTCAGCGTGCTGATAATGCACAAGAAAATCATCCTCTGTCAGAGTCACCACAGGAGCAGAAAATCCCAAATTATCCCTTATGTGGGCAAGCACCTCCATCAAGTCTGCCTGGCACAAATCTTCTCTTGACGTCCTCCTCCTTATTATCTGGCAAGGGATCAGGGTCCATGCGAGGTACCTTACGAGGCACTGGATCAGCATCTCTAGCCCTCGTGGCAGCCTCCACAGCTGTAGTAATCCTATATTGCAGCATTTCCATAGATGGAAGGGCGAGGAAAACCCAGCCTGCACCTCCACACCATCTCTTCAATCATGTCGCGCTCCATAATGCTGATAGTATTCACCTTTAGGCCAAACTTCCTTAAACTGTCTTCATTGCCAAGCAACGCTGCCAAATGACACCGTAAAAGATACTAGAAGATGCAAGGTGGACATTTTTAATAAGGGCAATGCTCCGAATGCACCAGGAGCTTTGGTGCATTCAGAGCCCAAACACCACAGGTGAAATAGATAACAAGCATTTGCAATGTAATAGGTCTCACATTTGCTAGAGTTTAGGCTATTGGCATTGTAAAGTACAATGCCTTTTATTTATCTGTTTTGCCAATTAACACATAAATAAAAGGCATTGTCATTTACAATGCCAATATCTCAAACTCTTGTAAATGCGAGACCTATTCAAAGAAGCGGCCACCATTGTCCCGGCTGCTCAGAAAGTGAAAGCACGCATGGCGCGCTGAATGTTGCAGGAAAGCATGTCATGCCTGCAGTAGGAGAAACTCATTAAAGAAAATAGTGCTTAGACTATAAAAGACGCACCGTGTAACAACCGAAGTAAAAGGGCCAGTCCTCATGGGAGGTTACAAATGAAGGCAAGGCGGTACTAAGGAGGGACTAACAAGCCTGGTAACGAATCAGAAGCCAGCATTTATGAAGGGCAATGACACAAGCCAATGACAAATATGGGCGGAGAGTGGGCGGGGCTTCTATTCTATACTCCAATACAGCATGCGGCAGAGCAGCGCATGCGCTGCCCAGGCTCGACCTAAAAAACGAGCATGTGGCTTGCCGAGCGCCGCTCACATCAAAAGGACCGCCCAGCATGTCCAACTCCCATGTGCGAGTACAGAACGCCCAGGTCTTCGATAGACTCCATAGAGAAAATAAAACCGCTACAGCAGATCTTATAAAAATGAACAAAGAACAGTATTACTATAATGTGAAACGCCACAATTCTTAGTGAAATCAATAAAACATTAAGACCTCGGGTGGCTGGTGTCAGGCAACAATTCTGGTCACAGAAAAAACAAAACAGGATGTGGTTGGGTGGGGCTTCCTGTGATATGGGTGAATTTTCTGGATGGTTAAGGTAATCAATTTCTGTGGGAGCAGAGGACTGCTCGTGCAGTAAGGACTGGACAAGGAAGACGTACGAGGAGGTGATTGTGGGTGAATGACTAGCATGGGCGCTAGGACCAGAGATGGCCTATGAAGGCCCATTGCAAAAATGAAGTGCTCCAAATGTAGAATGAACCTGAGCAGAAAAAGACAGACCCAGAGGTAGGAACCCAACCAGGTCCCCAAATGTGAACTGTAGAATGGAAATGACGGTGAAGCATAACATCAATGAACTCCAATGCAGGTAGGTACCCCCTTTTACACATGTGCAGGGAAGCACTTTACTTTCTTTGAAGTTTCTCGTGTGCTAATGTATGAGAAGGACCGGGATAATGGTGTCGGTGCAGGGCAGGCTCCGCCGGCACGATTATGATGCCTGCGGTAGCCAGCCTTTCCTCAGCGGTCATACCGCCATGGAAAGGCATGCAGTGATCGTCTTCCGGGGGTCCGTTGCGGGCCCCCAATGTTTTGTGGGGGGTGTGGGTGCACTGGGGGGGTACCCATGGTCCCCCGCTACATGTCCCTGTTCCAGGTGGCAGGCACTGTGCAGTGCCTGCCACGCAGTGCAGGGAAATGCAGGACATGCTCATTTGGACATTGCTGCGGTGCTGCGGGCAGCAGCAACCGCCGCAATGTTAAGGCCCGCGATCCGACCGCCGCGGTCGGATTTCGAGCAAGGAACATCCTAATGCGACCGGCGGTTATGTTGCGTGCCTTCGGGCGGTCTTTTCCCGTTACCATGGCGGTCGGGGAGGTTTTTCGACCGCCATCGTAATAGGCCCCATAGTTAGAATTATTTTAAAAAGTTAAAAATGATAAATAATAAATGTAATATATAAAAAAGTAAACATGCATTTTTTTTTATATATATATATTAACTTAATAATATTAATAAATAATTATTTAATTTAATTATAAAATATTAGAAACATAATAAAAATTATAAATACATATATATGTACATAAACCTGCAAAATAAATATAAAAATAAAATATATATATAATAAATGAAAATATTAAAATTAATATTTATTTGTAAAAAATATTTTACACTACATTAACTATAACAGTAGGGAAAATGTTGGATAGCGTAGAGGATAAAATTACTATTCCCACTCCAGAGAGTGCAACAGTAGGGAAAGTGTTGGATAGCGGAGGGGAATAATTTACTATTCCCACTCCAGCAAGTGCAACAGTAGGGAAAGTGTTGGATAGCGGAGGGGTTAAAATTACTATTCCCACTCCAGTAATTGCAACAGTAGGGAAATTGTTGGATAGCGGGAGGGTAAAATTACTATTCCCACTCCAGTGAGTGCACCAGTAGGGAAAGTGTTGGATAGCGTAGGGTAAAAATTACTATTCCCACTTCAGCAAATGCAACAGTAGGGAAAGTGTTGGATAGCGGGTGGGTAAAAATTACTATTCCCACTCCACTGAGTGCAACAGTAGGGAAAGTGTTGGATAGCGGGGAGGTCAAAATGTATATTCCCTCTCCAACGAGTGTAACAGTAGGGAAAGTGTTGGATAGCAGAGGGGTAAAAATTACTATTCCCACTCCAGTAATTGCAACAGTAGGGAAAATGTTGGATAGCGGGTAGGTAAAAATTACTATTCCCACTCCAGTGAGTGCAACAGTAGGGAAAGTGTTGGATAGCAGGTGGGTAAAAATTACTATTCCCACTCCAGCGAGTGCAACAGTAGGGAAAGTGTTGGATAGCGGGTGGGAATAATTTATTATTCCCACTCCACCAAGTGTAACAGTAGGGAAACTGTTGGATAGCGGAGGGGAATAATTTAGTATTCCCACTCCTGCAAAATAATTAACATTAATTAACAAATAATTAATTTGTCGAAAATAATTAACATCCCACCATATTCCCCTATAAATGACAACACCAATATTATAAAATATTACACAATTAACATAATTAATTAACAATTAATTAATTTATTAATAACAATTAACAAGCAAAATAAATTAGATTACACAATTAACACTATAAAATAACTTTAAATAAATATTATATAAAAAAATATTAAAACTTTTATTAAAATTAAATTACTTCCCACCTTACTCCCCTATCAACCCACAACCCGCTCCTAAAAAAATTACACAATTAACATATTTACCAATGAATTTTTACAATGTAATATCCAATTAATAACATTTTAACACAATTAATAATATAAAATATTAATTACATAAATATTAATTAATAAAATTATTAATTAATTAATTATAATTAAATTACTTCCACCCTACTCCCCTATAAAACCAAAACCTGCCCCTATAAAAATTACACAATTAACATATTTACCAATTATTTATTAATTATTAATAACCAATTAAAAAATAATTAATAACCAATTAATAAACACAATTAACAATATAAATTATTAAATACAAAAATATTAATTAATAAAATCATTAATTAATTAATTTCAATTAAATTACTTCCCACCCTATTCCCCTATAAACCCACAACCTGCTACGGAACTGAAACGCAATTGTTTTTTTTTTTTTAATTAATAACTTACAAAAAATTATTAATTAATATATTATAATTAAATTACTTCCCACCCTATTCCCCTATAAACCCACAACCCGCTATGGAACTAAAATACGCAAAAATTAATTAACATAAAATTAATTACTTCTAAAAAATTCAAACATACATTAGAAAAATAAGCTATACTTTTAACACATATACTAACATACAAACCACTAAAAAACGATATTTCTTACCTGCATGTCGATATTCTTGTTGACGAAATTCTTGCAGGTCGATATTCTGTCACATCGAAATTTAAACATCGATATTATGGCATATCGATATTTAAAACTCGATATTATGTCTGCATACCAAGTAAAACACTTCCTGGCGGCGTTGTCTGTTTCTCTACTAACTGCTGCTCTCAGTTGCCTGGAGTAAATTCCATTGTCTGCAGGAGAGGTCTTCCAGCTTGCGACACACCCTAAAAGAACAAACACTGACAAAGACTATAGGCCTTGCTTTGTAAGTAAGTAAGTAATTTTATTATGCTTGATTAATTAAAACCATTGCATATACATAACGAATAAATAGCTTGATATAAACAGATTAAAATTTGTTAAAAAGTCCTTATTTAAACTGTAGTTGATGTAATTAAAAGAACCCACGGAAAAATGTCTCTGAATTCAGGTAATCCTAACCATCAGCTGTTCCAGAGTTCTTGATTCTATATTCTTTTAATTTGTGCAGATTTCCGTTGGGCAAAATTAGCTGTTTTAAAAGTTCCTGAGATCAGGTTTCCGTCCCAGCAGTCTTGCACCCTCAATCCTTATGTTTTGTTTTGTTACTCGACTGCATTTGCTCCGCCGTGTATTTCTATATGGAGCCGCTTCTCTACAATATTGATGAATTTTGTAAATCAGCAGATCAGTTGCGTAGAAGATTTGAAGCAGGCCAGCACTGCCTGCCCGTAGGTGCGGATCCCTGCTCGATTGTAGAAGGGACGAAGTAGCGAACGTATTTCTTTTCCTAATCTTGGGCTAATGCAGATAATGTGGACAAGATCTTCTGCTCCTAGATCGCATAGACGACTGGAGTTGACTCCAGGCTTCTTCTTCCAAGGTGGGAGGTAAGGCAGCTGATACTTTAAGGGGTCGATTCCGATCTCGTCCGGAAGCGCACCGAATACAATTTGTCCGGAAAAAATACAAGCCGAACGCGGGTTTCCTGACCGATTCGAACAGTCGTCCGAACGAGCAAGTACGATGCGCATCACAGCTCAGATTCCGACCGAGCCGTACGTACCCATTTCAGCTCCAGTTCCCCGCCCGAGCCGGATCCGTAAACGCCGATTCGAGTCGCACGGAAGTAAATACGCAGCACCTTTCGGCCGGACTAGTACGATGCGCACTCCGTACGCGCCGAACCCGTCGCTACGTCCGGCACGTCAGAGCATTCGGGAGAGCTGCACATAAGCTCCGATTCGCGCCACAAGACGATCCACGGCTACAAGACGAACAAGCCAGCTACGAGTACGAGTCGAAGCCACGAGAAACCCGAACGAGACGACCCAACCATGAATCCCATCGCGCAGGTCCTACCAATACTGTACATCAATTACCGGAACCGGTACGGACGCGTACGGCGCAGACGGTAAGTCAGACACCCACTACACAAACAAACGACATGTACCCGACATATGTCACACACATAGGGATGCAGAAATGACGTACACCAGCAACAGCAGAACCATAGGGGCGGGATGGCTATCACCAATGCCATACACACCCATAGGGGCCTGATGGCTACCACTACCACCACCCCTACTCATGGGGGCCTGGATGCCTACCACTACCACCACCCCTACTCATGGGGGCCTGGATGCCTACCACTACCACCACCCCTACTCATGTGGGCCTGGATGCCTGTCACTACTACCATCCCCACTCATAGGGGGATGGATGCCTACCACTACCACCACCCCTACTCATGGGGGCCTGGATGCCTACCACTACCACCACCCCTACTCATGGGGGCCTGGATGCCTGTCACTACCACCACCCCTACTCATGGGGGCCTGGATGCCTACCACTACCACGACCCCTACTCATGTGGGCATGGATGCCTGTCACTACTACCATCCCCACTCATAGGGGGATGGATGCCTACCACTACCACCATCCCTACTCATGGGGGGCTGGATGCCTACCACTACCACCACCCCTACTCATGGGGGCCTGGATGCCTACCACTACCACCACCCCTACTCATGGGGGCCTGGATTCCTGTCACTACTACCATCCCCACTCATAGGGGGATGGATGCCTACCACTACCACTACCCCTACTCATGGGGGCCCGGATGCCTTCCACTACCACCACCCCTACTCATGGGGGCCTGGATGCCTACCACTACCACCACCCCTACTCATGGGGGCCTGGATGCCTACCACTACCACCACCCCTACTCATGGGGGCCTGGATGCCTGTCACTACTACCATCCCCACTCATAGGGGGATGAATGCCTACCACTACCACCACCCCTACTCATGCGGGCCTGGATGCCTACCACTACCACCACCCCATCTCATGTGGGCCTGCATGCCTGTCACTACTACCATCCCCACTCATAGGGGGATGGATGCCTAGCACTACCACCACCACTACTCATGGGGGGCTGGATGCCTACCACTACCACCACCCCTACTCATGTGGGCCTGGATGCCTGTCACTACTACCATCCCCACTCATAGGGGGATGGATGCCTAGCACTACCACCACCCCTACTCATGGGGGGCTGGATGCCTACCACTACTACCATCCCCACTCATAGGACGGGTAATGCATGACACAACCAGCGTACTCCAACATAATGAATGTCAGCAAAAGACATCCCCCAACATCATGACAAGAGTGTGTAGTCTGTGTCAAATGCCTACAACACTGAACATGACATTGAACATACAATGTGACCCCCTATCACATGTGTCACACAAAAATGTGTGTGGCCTTCACAATGCAAGCAGACCATGACCACTGTGGGAATGGGGTCTAAACCCCCATCATCACAGTGACCAAAAGGTAAGTGTGGGGTCCATAGCTGAAGCACAGTTTTGAACATTGTGGCAATGGGGTCTAAACCCCCATCATCACAGTGACCAAAAGGTAAGTGTGCGCTCCATAGCTGAAGCACATTTTGAACATTGTGGCAATGGGGTCTAAACCCCCATCATCACAGTGACCAAAAGGTAAGTGTTGTCATGGAAAAAGCTGCAACTGCCAAACAGCATGGATGATTCCTGGTCACAGAACAACAAACACATCAGTGGCAAAGTAGTGGCTGTGTCCCATAGCAACATAGATTGGGTGAGGCAAACAGTGCAGTGCAAATAAAACATACCTTTGGCCATGTGCAGACAAACATCACCCATGGGGGCTGACATTGTCTCCATTTATCAATTACACAATGCCAGAAGTGACCATCATAATGCAGACCCACATATCTGCACTAATGGACACACAAATGTAGCTATCCTGTGGAGACTGTAGATGTGAGGTGAACAAATACCATACCATGACAGCAATGGGACATACAAACCATGATTATTGTGCTGACTGATGACCTAGGAGTCCCAGGGACAGCAGGGGAAATCCTCCAAACAACATACAGGCAATGTCACACTAAAGATATGCCAATGCAGTGGTGCAGATGCACAAACACAAACAGGCAGCCTCACACTGCATATCAAACACAACAGGTGATGGGGGTGTGCCAGTGTCCCCAGGCAACCACACAACACATGAGGAGGCCTGAATTCCAATTACACAGATGTGTATACAGTGCCATACAAAAGTAACTCATGGATCGGATTCCCCTATGTGGGCAATCAGGCATCGTTAGATGGGAGGGAGCCCAAATTACACATGTCACACAAGCTTGTAGGAACAGCAACTAACACAGCAAGAGACAGACCCACCACAGCACTACCCCCAGGGACCCCACATTGTGGTGACACTAGCCTGCATGATAATCCCACTGTGATGACAAAGGTAGATGTCGTTCACACTGTGAACCACAGCCATGTGTCCTGAGCAACAAACTACCATCACACCTACACAAGCACAAATCAATCAGCACGGCCTGTCAGCCAAGGCCAATATGGAGGTAGGGGTCTAGCCGTGCAACAACTCACATTTGCACACACTCAACACCACACACCTTGATCTCCACCAATGTGCAGCAGTGAACCTCACATAGACTGGTGACATTGCACATGCACCCATGACAATCCCAGGGGTGGTGGTGGGAACTAAGGTGCAGAAACCCATCACACATGGCCAGTCAACAAGACTCGTGAATGTCTGACACACTGCACAGGATGCGGTACATAGGCATGACGTGAAATCCACCCCAATCAATGGGATCCCGGCCACAGTCACACACCAATGAAGAAGCCAAGGTGACACACAAAGAACACACGTAGACAACTTCCAACATTGCAGCTCTGACCCTGAGTAGTGGCAGCAGTCACACACACAACGTGTCACAATCACTGAAAGCTACCACAAACTGTAAATTACATGACTTGTGTAACCAACAAGTGCCAAGGGGAATCCTGACTGTGTCCCATCTGCGTTTGCCCACATCCCCAGCCCTGACAACAAAGACAACTAGGGATGACAACCTGATGAACATTAGTTTGCCATGCACCCACATCCCGGAGAAACCAGGTCCAAGATGCTGGGTGAACACAGGACAACTCAGCAAGCATCACAAACAGGAACATCCGTAGGGACACAGCCTGTGTAGGAAAAGGGAAGGGAACACACACAGACATGCTTACACAACACACAACACGGGCCCAGGCAATGTCACGGGATTACACACTGCCATGAGGGCACTCCACTCCTGTGGAAGGTCCGCTGTGCAAAACCTTGTCTGTGCACGACTCAAACATGTCAGCAGAACACTCGGTCAGTCAGTCAACAATTATAACACACTGAAGGCTCTGCTCACATCAGCCTGGGTACGGGAGTGTCACTTCAGTCATCTGCATATACCCAAAACACGTGTCAAGCAAGTTGCACTGTATACACAGATGAGTCCTTCAACATTGATGTGCTAAACTGCATGTCCAGTGGAGATGGGCACACAGTCAGGGAAATAGAAACATTGAACAGTGGTAAGCCCACCAGATGTGCACCAGTGTAAGCCACAGATGTTAATTTACAAATGCAAAACGTACATCCCTGTGTCAAATGCTGAACATTACACCCTCAGACTGCAGCAAAGGATGCTATGGATCCAGACTAGATTAGGACACATATCCCATGGACCACATGGAGTCCATCACAGCAACACTTCATATTCCTGATCTGAACACTATTACAACAGCAAATGCATGATGATACTCATCTACATCATGTACATCAAAAGAAAAACCACTAGTAAACAAAAAGAGGCTTTATTCAGCAAATGTGAAAGAAAAATTTGAAGTCCAAAAGAAACTAAGGCCAATGGCCAGTCCACATACACAGTCCGAACAGGGTGATATGTGACAACTTGTCACCCATTGCTTGCCTGCACTGGTACGGACAGGGGACATCCCCTCGGAGGGGCATACAAGGGGCAGGCCAGGCACCGCAGGGACAGGATCAGGGGATGCCAGAAGGAGGCAGTGAAGGGGTGGTGGGTGCAGGAGTGTCACCGGCAACTGCAGTGGAGGTGTCTGACTCAGTGGGGTCCGGCACCACTGTAGGGCACAAGTCAGATGGTGTGGGTGATGGCACCACTGCAGTGGGCCGGTCAGATGGAGTGGACTGGGTCCCCACTGCAGTGCCCAAGTCAGACGGGGTGGTTGTGGACTCCACTGCAGTGCATAACTCCAAGGGAGTGGAAGGGGGGCAGATGAGGTGGGCAGGACAGAGGGGGACCCGGTCTCCACACCAGTGGCACAAACAGGCCGAGCGTCTGGGTTGGGGGTGGAAGAGCAAGTGGTAGGGGGAGGGCCTAAGCAGTTTGGGGGTGCAGTATCGGTGTGTGGGGGAACCTGGGGCAGGGTGTGGCGGGGGAACCTGTGGAGTGGTGGCCTGGGGGATGGAGGAGAGAGACTGCGTGGTGGAGCTGCATGGTAGTGGTGGTGGGGTCTAGCCCTTCCTGGTCCGGGGGGACTTCCTAATGGGGTCCTCAGTCTGCCTGTGCCTGGGGGAGGGTGTCGGGTGTGAGGGGCACTCCCCTCTGTGTGTGGTGGTCACCTCTTCCGCCTGTACGTTGGCTCAGATGGATCTGTGGGGAAGAGGCCAAGCTCACAGAGGAAGAGCTTCTGGGAGGGGGGTTGCAGGTGAGGCAAGGGAAGGGGTTTTGGAGGGAGAGGTATCTGAGGACTGCGCAGTGCTCGTGGATGCGTGTATGTGTGTCTGGGCCCCATCCCCTGTGAGTGAGGTATCAGTCCCCTGACTGTGCGTGCGTGTGCGTCTGGATTTTGGCATGTGTGTCTGTGTGCTGCTTGTGTCTGTGCTGGTGCGTGCCTGTGCCGGTGTGTGTGTGCTTGGGACAGGTAGGGTGCTGGGGATTGTGGATGGGGCAGAGGTAGGAGGGGTGAGGGACTGTTGCAGGAGGGACACTGCTGCCATCAGTGAGGAGGCCATGGACTGATTGGTCCGATGTAGGGCAGACATGCCAGATGACATGCCCTTCATGAATGACACCAGTTGTGTCAACAGACCCGTGTGTGCATGGAGGACACTCAGCATTGATGTCTGCCCTACATGGATCTGTTTCAGCAAGTCCACAGACTCCACACTCAGGGCAGCCGGGGAGACAGAGGCAGGGGGTGCGTTGCCTGGCATGAAGGAGACACGCTCCCCTACACGGGAGCCTCCACGGACATGTGGGATGGGAGCAGATGGGAGGGTGGAGATGGTGGTGGTGGCGGGGACAGACTTGCTAGATTTTGTCCGTGGTCTGCTGACACCCGCCTCCACAAGGAAGTCCTCACTGGAAGTGCTGTGTTCCTCAGCCGAGGTGGTCGTAGCTGAGGTCTCCTCAGTGTGGCTCCCCTCACCCTCCGTGCCACTGGGTCCCTCGGTCTCCTCTGCAGTGGACCCAGTCTGGCTCTGCCGCTCCTCTTGGTCCGTGGAGCTGTCTCCTCCTGTGGCCGTGGATGTATCTGCAAACAATCAGGATAAACAGAGCAACATTAGTCACCTGTACTGACCACACACACCACAGTAAGTACAGCACATCACAGAGCAAGCCCTGCCATCATTTGCTAGCCATTGCAATAAGTGCTGACACTGATTTGAAGAAGCCCATTGTCTGCCTGACAGTCATTCATGCCACTCATATCCTACCTGTCCATGCCCCCATCTGTCTGGTGCCTGTTGTATGCGACTAATCATATGTGCACACATGCACCACATACACAGTTGTTGGACATCCAAGAGAACATATGGAAATGTGTCACTCCAAACACATGCCATCTCCTGCCACTGACTCAGTTCATGTGTCAGGAAAAGTGATGGGCAGAGTCTCTGTCGCTATGCGGGTTTTGGTTCCATCACCAGACACAATGAGGTCCCCATGTCCTGATAGACAATGCAACAATGGTGTGCATGCAGGACATATCACACTAGTGCTGGATCACCCTTTGCAAGTTGAATGTCATGCCACAGGCCTGTCTGGCAAGTCAGTCATAACTGTCTCCTGTCACAGGGGCAGTGCATACACACAACACCAGTCTGCACTGTGTCACAATCATGGACGTTTTGGGAATGCAAGCCCTGTAGCTGACAGGTGCACATGTGCACCCCTGGCCACCCACATCATGAGGACTAAGATGATCCCACGTCATTCAAATGAGACATTTGAGTGACTGCAAACACAAATCCATACACATGAGCACTTCACCGTCTGATGAGAATGAACCAAAGCTGCCTGCACCTCAATGTTTCATACACCATTGTGCACAGTCAAGGGATCAGAGACCTAGGCATTAACCAATGTGCAGATCCTATAGTCACAACTCAGATGGCTGGCCACCCCAAATTGTTTAACACTCCAGGAGTCCAAAAAGCAAGGCCACACCACGGTGACACAGAGGCAGACACCTGAGTGCACTCTTCACAATGCCCAATATGTATGCTGACACACGGGAGTGGGAGAACAGAGTGCCTTCGATGTCCGGAGTAGGCATTACAGTCCTGGTCCATGTGCAACATGGTATTTCCCTGAACACTAGGCAGGTGGCTATGCATGTGTCACACACATGATGTACATACTCCTGATGCTCCTACCTTGCCCTCTGCTGCAGCATGGGTGTGTGGCACATACCCCAGACATGTGGTGAGTCAGAGCAGCAATTGGAACACATATTAAAGCCATACCCAGAGTACATGTCAGATCACAGGCATTGTGTGAGCAATTGTACCACCCATGCAGCCCAAAAAAAAGTTCCTGTAACTGATGCTGTCCCCAACTTGAACCACAGGTAACTGCAAGTACACAGTACCCAAGTGACCTAAGTCACAGACTGTAAGGGCCACACCTGTGTATCAGATGAGGAGGGGGCATGACACAAGTGAGGGACATGAGTCCAGGAGGACAAGACAGTCGTACTGTGGAAGTGGAACCAGGCTAAAGGAGTGCATAGAGCATGTTAGTCATAGTACCCAGAAAAGGCTAGCACTTACCCCCTCCTTGCTGCTGTCTTGCCTTCAGCTGCCCATCCAGGTCAGGGAAGACCACCGCCAGAATCTGGAGCATGTGGGGGGTCAGGGTCCGGTGTCCGCCCCTCCTGCGAGGAGGCGACAGCTTCAGCTGGACCCTTGCGATCCTCCGGGTCCAGCCACGAAGGTCCTGCCACCTCTTCTGGCAGTTGCGGATCCTGCGCCTGTAGACCCCCACAGACCGTACTGCCCGGGCAATGGTCAGCCAGATCTCCTGCTTCTGGTGGGCATCAACCTGTGAGGATGACAAAGTGAAAAGGCCATTACTACACATGCAACATATCCGTGCATCACACATTTGGATATACATGTCTCAATCACAGGGGCATATGATGTACACAGGTAGTACAACTATGGCTATGAACAGTTGTCCAGCAGTTACTAAATGGTATCATTGCCTGGGAAGTCAAACCTTGTTGGAATGCACTGTTACTGCACTATACCTGTTCAGTGCATGTAACTACACACTTTGGGGGTGACAACTACTCAGTGAGCATGCTAGCCACTGGTGTACACACTGTAAGTCTTGCTAGTCAGACAACATGCACAATTAGTAAGGCAGTGGACAGCACACTCACCTGCTCCCCTGGTTTCCCATACAGCTTGCTGTACTGTGTAAGGAGGCTGTCCAGCAGGGCCTGGTTCTCCTCAGTGCTGAAGGCTGGGGCTCTCTCCACAGTACGTGCCATTGCAGTAGCCAGAGGATGCAGAGACAGCAGCAGTGGTAGTGGCAGATGTCGTCCTGGAGCATGTAGTGCAGGCAAGTGAGCTCTCAGGGGAACAGCCAGCATTATATGTGTGCTGCAGAGGCAGATACTGTCCCATGTGTCCAAAGTGATAGGTCCAAGTCGTTTGCATCTTCTGAATCTGGCCAATCCATGGAATTGCACCACTTAAACACGCCTACAGCATCCTTCAAAATTTCAACTTGATGACACCCATGAATTTGCAACATTGTTGTGGGTGGCCAACTGAATTCACTGCATCCGACTCGTACAAGCTTCGAATACGCGTCCGTTAACATGTCAGTCCATAGCCAATGTGTGCGCACGGATCGGTCCTTTGCTGTACGACGCGTATTTCGTAACACAACACGCATCCGTCAACGTCAGATGCAATGGCCAATGCGTGCGCACGGATCGGTCCATTGCTGTACGACGCGTATTTCGGAACACAACACGCATCCGTCCACATCATATGCAATGGCCAATGCGTGCGCACGGATCGGTCCATTGCTGTATGACGCGTATTTCGGAACACAACACGCATCCGTCCACATCATATGCAATGGCCAATGCGTGCGCACGGATCGGTCCATTGCTGTACGACGCGTCCCTGTACAAGTCACTCGCATATGTCACCATGGTTGTCACTGGTGAACGTATGCCAGCCACAATTACTTGCCAGGGACTCAGGGGCACACCTACAACACCACAGCATGTCCACACTGTATCCTAAGGCATGTAAGGCTACATTACCTGTGTGTGTATGGGGGTCAACATGTGGTTTGTTGGGTGGCACTTGGGGGCAGCCACTCCCAGGTTGTGCACGTGTTCATGGGGACAGAATCCTTTGTGTGTTGTGCACATGACCACTGTGATGTGCAACTGTTCAGTTCAGAGCATGTGGCATGGTCACATTTGCAGGTTGTGTATGTGTATGTTATGTCACATACACCCTGAGTCCCATGTGGGATGGTATGTACGTCACAGGGTGACCCATTGCCGCAATTGTGATGGCCCTCCAAGGCTGTGTGCATGTTGTGTTTCAGATGTCTCTGATTCCATGTGCACAATGGGAGACAGTCTCCACATCCACGTTGTTTGTGCATCGACTTTGATGTTGTGCGTGTGTGTGTCACAGACGTCCATGTCTGTCCTGCAGAGGCAACAGGGGCCACTACCTGTGGGAGTCATGGTTGTTTTGCTGACGTGTACATGATACGCCATGTAATGCCAGTGTCCATGTGGCAATACAGGGTCCCTGGGAATCTACCTGTCAAAGAGCTGTGATGCCTGGGGCACATCTGTCCTCACTTGTCACTGTGGTGTGTGTTTGTGACGTGACAGCAGTACATGGGTACTGTGACACAGCCTAATGATTTCCCATAGCACAACCTGGAACTTGTTGTCAACACATGTTGAACTGAGATGTTAGATGATGGGCATGTAGGTGCCATATATGTCCATACAGAACGGCACACACATCAAGTACTTGTGTCTCGTAATGATGTATCATGTGATATTGAGTATGGTCAATGCCACATATGTGGGGTGACTGACAATCTTTCTTTGTTCACCTATGCACTGCGGGGCACCAGCTGTCCATAGACCATTCCCTGACCTTGCAACCATGGTTGAACGTGACTGCATCCGACGGTACTGCTTCAACAGGCCGCTGATTGAGGAATTGGCAGTGCGGTTGGCCCCACATTTGCAACCTGGCCGGCCATACCCTACAGCGCTGACCCCCAAGGTGAAGGTGATGGCAGCCCTACACTTCTTTGCCACCGGTACCTTTCAACACACTGTGGCGTCTGCTGGTGGGATGTCACAGACCATGTTCAGCCGTGTGCTACGCGATGTTTTGGAGGTGATGTTGAGATACCTGAACCAGTACATCTATTTCCCTAAACGTCAACAACTCACTGACGCAAGAGTGACTTCTATGCCCTGGGGAGGATGCCACATGTCATCGGCTCCATTGATGGGACACATGTGGCTTTGGTACCACCACAGGCACATGAGCAGGCATACAGGAACAGGAAACATTACCATTCTATCAATGCTCTGGTGGTATGTCTTGCAGATATGAGCATCTCACATGTGTGTGCACGTTTCCCCGGTTCTGCACACGATGCATACGTAATGAGGAGTAGTCGCATCCCGAGGATGATGTTACAGATGCAGAACCAGAGTGACTGGCTTGTCGGTGTGTACTGACTTTGTACCATTGTGTGTGTTCTGCAATGTTGTATTCCACCCTCTTTTCCAACTCAGCTAATGTGCAATTGTCTGTATGTAAGTGACTCCGGATACCCCAACATGCCGTGGTTGCTGACACCCCTCAGGAACCCTGTGACACCAGCCCAGATGCGCTACAATGAGGCACATGGTCGGACCAGGAGAGTGATCGAGCGGACATTTGGTCTCCTGAAGAGCCGCTTTGGCTGCCTGGACAAGACAGGAGGGGCCCTCCCATATGCCCCTGCAAAGGTGTGCAAGATTGTCATCGTCTGCTGCATGCTACACAACCTGGCAGTGCGGAAGGAGTTGCCTCTCATCCTGGATGACGATGACCAACATCCGCCACCTGTGGAGGATCCTGGCCTGGGCCACGACGCCAGTGATAATGATGATGATGAGGGTGATGTCCGCACACAGCTCATCACCAACTTCTTCAGCTGAATGTGAGTATACAGAGATGTTATGTCAAGGATTTGAGTTTGCATGATATGTGTTGGTGGTGCTCTGTTGCTGTTTGAGTGTAGCCATGTGCTACTTGACTGGATGCGTGCAGCGATGTGTCCTTACAGGTAGTCTGTACTCCCCAACAGTGTTGACATGCTAACTTGGTTTTGTGTAGATATCTTGTGACATGTATTGGGCATGAGTATTGCAGTTCTGTCCTGTTCTTCAGTGCTTTTGACTGTGTGTCATGTCTGTCCTTCACAGGGTACTTTCAGAGTTGTTTGGTCAACTTGGATCCCCCGACACCATGATTCAACTTCCAGGGTGGAAGCAGTCGTTTCCCTACAGGTGATGTGCCACACACCCCTGGACTTTATTTCTTCAACACTTGGTGACTGTGTGGCCACTGCCACGTGGGATTACCTTGCATCCGTAGTGGAAACAATATGTTGCAAATGTGTAATAAACCTGTGCTTCACTTTGGGATGTGCGTTGTCTGTGGTCACACATCTGACTGACATTTGCTTACTGCACCTGTGGGCTAGTTAACACAGACTCTGAATAGGTGTGGTGTCTGTGCATTCCACTGTATTTCCTGGCAACATCAGTGTAGGCGATGAGTCAGATGGATAACACAATATAAAACCCCCGGGTCTACACAAAACAGAGATCAAGCAAAGTGTAATTAATCACTATATGATTTGAAAGCATGAAAATATGAAATACAGAACCTAGTAGCTAGTGCCACAGAACTATCTGGGGGCACTTCCCTTTAAGGACGAAATCCCTCACTCACCAAAGGTGACATGCTTCATCATTTGGGATTCTCCTCCCAGAGGAAAAACCTAGTTCCTCTGAGGGCTACAACTCTCTCTTTGAGAGGGAGGAGCTCAGGGATGTTTTTAGTAGGATATTATAAATCCACAAATGAAGAGACAACTGTGTGAATGAAGGCGCAGCGCAACAAAAAATGCGTGAATGTGCAAATAGTGAAAATTAAAACTGACTAGAGAACGCAAACCAGTTGCTTTATTCAGATGCGTCCTTTGCCAGGATTAAAAACGTGTACCAGCGGTATGAATTTAGACCGCAAAGGTAAAGTAGAAAATAGTGGTCAACATGTTTCAGCCATCCACCTAACAGTAGGCAAGGCTTTCATCAGGACCTATTCAGCTGCTGCTATCTCAATAATGTGCTATAACACAAAGGATATGAAAACAGAAAAGCTCCTCAATCTGTCCATTCTTGAAGGGAGGATTACCTACAAAAAGAGAGAAGAAACAAATCTGATCCATACCTATGATCATCAGCATCATGCACAAACTACAAAAGGTTCTGTAAATGGTAACAAAGAACAAGAAGAGACCTTACCCGTCACTGCTGGGTAAGGAACCACACCTCTACCTGGCGACAGCTCAGGAAAGGAGCACCGCTCTGAAACAAACGGTGTATTTGTATCTTTGACAAATCATATCCTATCAGAAACTAGGTTTATTATAATAATAGTACCGATATCAACGATAGGCATGTAGAGGGAGTGAATGTATGTGAACAGAACAAGGAGTATCAACCATTTAAAACATACTATATAAATTTTATAAAAACTAGCAAGTAGGGAGCCCAAATGACTATAGCACAAATATCATCATAAGGACTCCATTAAAACACCAATAGGTAGATAAGGTAGCTAGAGCAACTTCTGATAGCCACACTCTCCACACAAACTCAAAAAAAGTGCATCGAGTCTAGAATCCAAATACCTCCAACATCAATATCGCCATTTGCGGCTCCTTTAGAGAGTCAGTTATTGAACAAGTAGCTGCAAGATGCTTTAATAGCCACAACCTCCACTAAAAGGCAACATGGCCAGAGAGCCTGATGTAAAAAAAGGGGGGAGAGGGGCAGAATAACCCAACAAAACCCTCTCTAAAACAAACATTTATAAACGGAGAAAAAAGAAGAACAACAAGGCAGAAAGACTCACCTCTCCGTCGGTACACCAAGGTTTGCAGAGCCTGCAACCGGAGGTGAAGTCAGATCTAACCCGGTGTGCTTTTATAGTCATCAGTCGTGATTAATTGCACCCAGGTGAGTGCACCAACCGGAACAAATATCCAAGTAACTAAGCATGCGTCGAGTGAAAGTCACTACACTCCTGCGCATGCGCACAATATAAGAATTGCCGATCTGGTAAAAAATCGTATATAGCCGGTCAAGGAAGCCATGTAATGAAAAAGGAGTATAGAAACCACACTCAGTGCAGCGGTTACTCCAAGGTAGGCAGTGTGAGTCGAATCCATAAGGGCTCCTTGAAAAGCTGTGCTACAGAAAAACCCATGGAATCTCATCATTCAACCCCACAGTATCAGTTTTTAATTTATGCACCCACCATTGTTCACGTTTGAACAAGAAAGTTGAAATATCAGTAATGTGTGGTGGGATAAAGGGTCTTTCTAACACCGACCACTTGAGATCCTGTGGGCTATGTTGGGCAGAAAGAAAATGATTGGTCAATTTAGTCGAAGACTTCCTGCATCTAATAGTGCTCTTATGCTCAAGGATGCGGGTTTTTACCCTACGTGTAGTCATCCCCACATAACGAAGCGGGCACGGGCAATGGATAAGATACACCAAGTTATCAATATTACAATTGGTGTGGCAAGTCAAAATCCATGGCTTAGATGAACCAATGTCAATTTCTGTAGTATGGGTTGTGTGCGGACAAGCCGCACAAGACCCACAAGGAAAATGACCCTGTACCGGAGGTAAACCCCACAGAGTACCCTGTGGATTCTTATTACAGGTACGGGGACGTGTATGTACCAACCAGTCTTTTATATTGGTACTTCGCTTAAAAGCAAATAGTGGACGTGGTAATGAGGTGCCGCCAATGTTCAAAATCTTCCAATTGGACAATATACTTTTCTTGATCAGATTTGGAAAGACTGCAAAAAGTATGGACGCAAGTCAGACGGTTGGTAGTAACTTTGGGAATACCCTGATCAAGAAGAGAATCCCTATTGTTGTTTTTTGCACGTTTTAAGGATCTTCTCACAAGTTTCTTAGGATAATGTCTAACCTGCAACTGATCAGATAGAATCTGAGCGTGTTCATGGTACTTGAGGGACGAAGAACAATTCCTCCTTATACGTAAAAATTGCCCATAGGGCATATTATCACGCAGGGCCCGAGGATGGAAACTATTATATGACAGAAGGGAATTCTTCGTCATTGGTTTTTTATATAGTTCCGTGCTCAAGCCTCCTTCAGATGGGGAAATCATAACGTCCAAAAAAGGTAACTGGGTTTTGCTAAATTCACATGTGAAGTTCAAGTATTGATTTCGATTGTTCAGCCAGATCTTAAACTCAGAAATGGAGGTAGATGTGCCTCTCCACACACTACAAACACATCATCAATATACCTTTTCCACACACGTATGTGGTCTCTGTATGGGTTACTGTCATTCAAAATATACTCTTGTTCAAAAATATGAACATAGAGATTGGCCTAACTAGGAGCGAAAACGCTCCCCATTGAAGTGCCAGACACCTGAAGGAACAACTGTTCTTCAAACTTAAAAAAATTCTCTTTCATGGCTATTCTGGCACACTCAATGATGAAGGAGACAGGTGTAATCGAATCAGGAGGTTTGTTCAACAGAAGTGTTTCAATAGCGGCCAAAGTTTCGTCTTGCGGAATGCACGTATATAGTGACTCGACGTCAAGAGAGACGAGATAGTCACTAGCAGCATCAAAACACAAATCATCCACTAACTTGAGAACCTCTTTGGTATCCTTCAAATAAGTGGGCATCTCCACTACCAAAGGCCTCAGAAAATAATCAACAAAAGTGGAAAGAGGTTCAAGTAAAGAACCTAAAACCGAAATAATCGGGCGGCCAGGAGGAGGTCTCTGACTCTTATGCACCTTAGGAAGTGCATAGAAATAAGGAACAATAGGATGAGTTTTTACCAAAAAGAGAGCCTCATGAGACGTGATCCAACCATTGGACCGTGCTTCTTCCACAAGAATCTTAATTTCGTGTTCCAATCTTTTGGTAGGATCTTCACTCAATGGTTTGTAAAACCGGATGTCTCCAAGTTGCCTCAGACATTCTGTCCGATAAGCTGAAGTATCCATTACTACAATGGATCCCCCTTTATCAGCGGGTTTGATTGTTAAAGTTTCTTCCGCAATCAAAGAAGCCATAGCTAATCGTTCTTTCCTGGTCAAATTCTGATACTGTCTATTGTCCTTAGCACACATCATGGTGACTTGTGTGGTCACAGCTTTTTCAAATGTCAAAACTTGAGGAGGAACCTGACTGGCAAGAGGATTAAATGTAGATTTATTTCTTAAACCAGTATTAGTATCCAACTCGTCAGTGGCCCCTAGAGCTTTATCTCCAAAGAAAAAAATTTAACCGGATTTTGCGAAAGAATTGAGCAAGTTCTCGTTTAATCTCAAAAGTATCTCCTCGATACGAGGGTACAAAACCAAGTCCTTTATTAAGAAAAGCTCATTCATCCGTGGACAAGCTCTTACTACTCAGGTTGAGAACTAAATCTCCGAGCTCGATCCTGCCTGAGCTTCTGTCATGCTCCTGGTTGAGCGAGCTGGCGGGTTGTCTGCCCAATGAACCTGAGTTTGTTGTTGACGCCTCCTGCCTCTGGACCTTGTTCGGCCAAACCCTAAAAAAGACTGATTAGGATACATCTGAGGTTGTGGCTGATTAGGGTACATCTGATGTTGTGGCTGATAAGGAAACATTGGCCCATGTGGTAGAAAGGGTTGATATTGAAAAGGGCCAGGTGACCACCATTGAGATGGTGGAATGTGCTGCATTTGGCCTCGAAAACCTCTCCAATTACCTCTGCCTCTATGGGCGTGTCCTCTGCTGGATGTATCACCTTGGTTAGAATTGTCCGAATCACTGGACCAATCTTCACTGTCTGATGTAGAATAGTTAGAACCATATCTGCGCCCCTGGCGATTATATTGAGGGGCACATATTCAGCACTAGTGTATGGGTATACCTTCTCCATTGAAAAACGTGCTAAGTCTTTCTTAAATTTGTTAATCTTGGACATCAAAACAGAGTCTTTAAACTCCTTGTTGCTCTTATTAGACTCTTCATTTTGTTTCTTGAACACAGCCCCTGATAGAGTGATTCTGATTTGAGACTCTAAGGCCTGTATCTCAATTAAAATGGTGTCCGCGATGCGTTTGGCTGTGTTGATAATAAGAATCAGCCAATCGCGGGTACACCGCCAGGCCACTAATGACCAATCTTTAAGAAATATCTTGTCATCCAGAAAAAGGCGGGGAGCATTAGTAACAATCAACCCTGTTGGTGCACAATTACCCCTAAGATATTCTGTCATGATGGCTCCATGTATATAAACCCGAGAGTGAGATTTCTTGAGCACCAATAATTTGGTCCATTCATCACCTTGTAAGGGGGCACCACCTTGAAATGTGTCAATAATGCTAGGTGTGCTCACGATGGATTGAGCCATTGTATCTTCAAAAGCCAAACCCTGTCGCTCAGCCATTTTGAACAATAAGACTGCAAAAAAATTAATTTTTTTAAAAATGGTTAGATCTACCCCAAAATCTGAATCAACATACAAAATACTCCTGTTGCAAAAAAGGTATCTAACTGTGACACCTAAAGAAAAAGAAGAAGAAGAAGGGACCGACAGCCTTAAAAGCTGCTCGAAGAACTACCAAACACAGAACGGATCACCGCCAAAGGATCCTAGGGAAATTTAAAGACCTCAAAGGGTTCGCTCCCAAAACAGTTTCATAACACAATATAAAACCCCTGGGTCTACACAAAACAGAGATCAAGCAAAGTGTAATTAATCACTATATGATTTGAAAGCATGAAAATATGAAATACAGAACCTAGTAGCTAGTGCCAGAGAACTATCTGGGGGCACTTCCCTTTTAAGGACGAAATCCCTCACTCACCAAAGGTGACATGCTTCATCATTTGGGATTCTCCTCCCAGAGGAAAAACCTAGTTCCTCTGAGGGCTACAACTCTCTCTCTGAGAGGGAGGAGCTCAGGGATGTTTTTAGTAGGATATTATAAATCCACAAATGAAGAGACAACTGTGTGAATGAAGGCGCAGCGTAACAAAAAATGCGTGAATGTGCAAATAGTGAAAATTAAAACTGACTAGAGAACGCAAACCAGTTGCTTTATTCAGATGCGTCCTTTGCCAGGATTAAAAACGTGTACCAGCGGTATGAATTTAGACCGCAAAGGTAAAGTAGAAAATAGTGGTCAACATGTTTCAGCCATCCACCTAACAGTAGGCAAGGCTTTCATCAGGACCTATTCAGCTGCTGCTATCTCAATAATGTGCTATAACACAAAGGATATGAAAACAGAAAAGCTCCTCAATCTGTCCATTCTTGAAGGGAGGATTACCTACAAAAAGAGAGAAGAAACAAATCTGATCCATACCTATGATCATCAGCATCATGCACAAACTACAAAGGTTCTGTAAATGGTAACAAAGAACAAGAAGAGACCTTACCCGTCACTGCTGGGTAAGGAACCACACCTCTACCTGGCGACAGCTCAGGAAAGGAGCACCGCTCTGAAACAAATGGTGTATTTGTATCTTTGACAAATCATATCCTATCAGAAACTAGGTTTATTATAATAATAGTACCGATATCAACGATAGGCATGTAGAGGAGTGAATGTATGTGAACAGAACAAGGAGTATCAACCATTTAAAACATACTATATAAATTTTATAAAAACTAGCAAGTAGGGAGCCCAAATGACTATAGCACAAATATCATCATAAGGACTCCATTAAAACACCAATAGGTAGATAAGGTAGCTAGAGCAACTTCTGATAGCCACACTCTCCACACAGACTCAAAAAAAGTGCATCGAGTCTAGAATCCAAATACCTCCAACATCAATATCGCCATTTGCGGCTCCTTTAGAGAGTCAGTTATTGAACAAGTAGCTGCAAGATGCTTTAATAGCCACAACCTCCACTAAAAGGCAACATGGCCAGAGAGCCTGATGTAAAAAGGGGGAGAGGGGCAGAATAACCCAACAAAACCCTCTCTAAAACAAACATTTATAAACGGAGAAAAAGAAGAACAACAAGGCAGAAAGACTCACCTCTCCGTCGGTACACCAAGGTTTGCAGAGCCTGCAACCGGAGGTGAAGTCAGATCTAACCCGGTGTGCTTTTATAGTCATCAGTCGTGATTAATTGCACCCAGGTGAGTGCACCAACCGGAACAGATATCCAAGTAACTAAGCATGCGTCGAGTGAAAGTCACTACACTCCTGCGCATGCGCACAATATAAGAATTGCCGATCTGGTAAAAAATCGTATATAGCCGGTCAAGGAAGCCATGTAATGAAAAAGGAGTATAGAAACCACACTCAGTGCAGCGGTTACTCCAAGGTAGGCAGTGTGATTCGAATCCATAAGGGCTCCTTGAAAAGCTGTGCTACAGTAAAACCCATGGAATCTCATCATTCAACCCCACAGTATCAGTTTTTAATTTATGCACCCACCATTGTTCACGTTTGAACAAGAAAGTTGAAATATCAGTAATGTGTGGTGGGATAAAGGGTCTTTCTAACACCGACTACTTGAGATCCTGTGGGCTATGTTGGGCAGAAAGAAAATGATTGGTCAATTTAGTCGAAGACTTCCTGCATCTAATAGTGCTCTTATGCTCAAGGATGCGGGTTTTTACCCTACGTGTAGTCATCCCCACATAACGAAGCGGGCACGGGCAATGGATAAGATACACCAAGTTATCAATATTACAATTGGTGTGGCAAGTCAAAATCCATGGCTTAGATGAACCAATGTCAATTTCTGTAGTATGGGTTGTGTGCGGACAAGCCGCACAAGACCCACAAGGAAAATGACCCTGTACCGGAGGTAAACCCCACAGAGTACCCTGTGGATTCTTATTACAGGTACGGGGACGTGTATGTACCAACCGGTCTTTTATATTGGTACTTCGCTTAAAAGCAAATAGTGGACGTGGTAATGAGGTGCCGCCAATGTTCAAAATCTTCCAATTGGACAATATACTTTTCTTGATCAGATTTGGAAAGACTGCAAAAAGTATGGACGCAAGTCAGACGGTTGGTAGTAACTTTGGGAATACCCTGATCAAGAAGAGAATCCCTATTGTTGTTTTTTGCACGTTTTAAGGATCTTCTCACAAGTTTCTTAGGATAATGTCTAACCTGCAACTGATCAGATAGAATCTGAGCGTGTTCATGGTACTTGAGGGACGAAGAACAATTCCTCCTTATACGTAAAAATTGCCCATAGGGCATATTATCACACAGGGCCCGAGGATGGAAACTATTATATGACAGAAGGGAATTCTTCGTCATTGGTTTTTTATATAGTTCCGTGCTCAAGCCTCCTTCAGATGGGGAAATCATAACATCCAAAAAAGGTAACTGGGTTTTGCTAAATTCACATGTGAAGTTCAAGTATTGATTTCGATTGTTCAGCCAGATCTTAAACTCAGAAATGGAGGTAGATGTGCCTCTCCACACTACAAACACATCATCAATATACCTTTTCCACACACGTATGTGGTCTCTGTATGGGTTACTGTCATTCAAAATATACTCTTGTTCAAAAATATGAACATAGAGATTGGCCTAACTAGGAGCGAAAACGCTCCCCATTGAAGTGCCAGACACCTAAAGGAACAACTGTTCTTCAAACTTAAAAAAAATTCTCTTTCATGGCTATTCTGGCACACTCAATGATGAAGGAGACAGGTGTAATCGAATCAGGAGGTTTGTTCAACAGAAGTGTTTCAATAGCGGCCAAAGTTTCGTCTTGCGGAATGCACGTATATAGTGACTCGACGTCAAGAGAGACGAGATAGTCACTAGCAGCATCAAAACACAAATCATCCACTAACTTGAGAACCTCTTTGGTATCCTTCAAATAAGTGGGCATCTCCACTACCAAAGGCCTCAGAAAATAATCAACAAAAGTGGAAAGAGGTTCAAGTAAAGAACCTAACCCCGAAATAATCGGGCGGCCAGGAGGAGGTCTCTGACTCTTATGCACCTTAGGAAGTGCATAGAAATAAGGAACAATAGGATGAGTTTTTACCAAAAAGAGAGCCTCATGAGTCGTGATCCAACCATTGGACCGTGCTTCTTCCACAAGAATCTTAATTTCGTGTTCCAATCTTTTGGTAGGATCTTCACTCAATGGTTTGTAAAACCGGATGTCTCCAAGTTGCCTCAGACATTCTGTCCGATAAGCTGAAGTATCCATTACTACAATGGATTCCCCTTTATCAGCGGGTTTGATTGTTAAAGTTTCTTCCGCAATCAAAGAAGCCATAGCTAATCGTTCTTTCCTGGTCAAATTCTGATACTGTCTATTGTCCTTAGCACACATCATGGTGACTTGTGTGGTCACACCTTTTCAAATGTCAAAACTTGAGGAGGAACCTGACTGGCAAGAGGATTAAATGTAGATTTATTTCTTAAACCAGTATTAGTATCCAACTCGTCAGTGGCCCCTAGAGCTTTATCTCCAAAGAAAAAATTTAACCGGATTTTGCGAAAGAATTGAGCAAGTTCTCGTTTAATCTCAAAAGTATCTCCTCGATACGAGGGTACAAAACCAAGTCCTTTATTAAGAAGAGCTAATTCATCCGTGGACAAGCTCTTACTACTCAGGTTGAGAACTAAATCTCCGAGCTCGATCCTGCCTGAGCTTCTGTCATGCTCCTGGTTGAGCGAGCTGGCGGGTTGTCTGCCCAATGAACCTGAGTTTGTTGTTGACGCCTCCTGCCTCTGGACCTTGTTCGGCCAAACCCTAAAAAAGACTGATTAGGATACATCTGAGGTTGTGGCTGATTAGGATACATCTGAGGTTGTGGCTGATTAGGGTACATCTGATGTTGTGGCTGATAAGGAAACATTGGCCCATGTGGTAGAAAGGGTTGATATTGAAAAGGGCCAGGTGACCACCATTGAGATGGTGGAATGTGCTGCATTTGGCCTCGAAAACCTCTCCAATTACCTCTGCCTCTATGGGCGTGTCCTCTGCTGGATGTATCACCTTGGTTAGAGTTGTCCGAATCACTGGACCAATCTTCACTGTCTGATGTAGAATAGTTAGAACCATATCTGCGCCCCTGGCGATTATATTGAGGGGCACATATTCAGCACTAGTGTATGGGTATACCTTCTCCATTGAAAAACGTGCTAAGTCTTTTCTTAAATTTGTTAATCTTGGACATCAAAACAGAGTCTTTAAACTCCTTGTTGCTCTTATTAGACTCTTCATTTTGTTTCTTGAACACAGCCCCTGATAGAGTGATTCTGATTTGAGACTCTAAGGCCTGTATCTCAATTAAAATGGTGTCCGCGATGCGTTTGGCTGTGTTGATAATAAGAATCAGCCAATCGCGGGTACACCGCCAGGCCACTAATGACCAATCTTTAAGAAATATCTTGTCATCCAGAAAAAGGCGGGGAGCATTAGTAACAATCAACCCTGTCGGTGCACAATTACCCCTAAGATATTCTGTCATGATGGCTCCATGTATATAAACCCGAAGTGAGATTTCTTGAGCACCAATAATTTGGTCCATTCATCACCTTGTAAGGGGCACCACCTTGAAATGTGTCAATAATGCTAGGTGTGCTCACGATGGATTGAGCCATTGTATCATCAAAAGCCAAACCCTGTCGCTCAGCCATTTTGAACAATAAGACTGCAAAAAAAGTAATTTTTTAAAAAATGGTTAGATCTACCCCAAAATCTGAATCAACATACAAAATACTCCTGTTGCAAAAAAGGTATCTAACTGTGACACCTAAAGAAAAGAAGAAGAAGAAGGGACCCACAGCCTTAAAAGCTGCTCGAAGAACTACCAAACACAGAACGGATCACCGCCAAAGGGTCCTAGGGAAATTTAAAGACCTCAAAGGGTTCGCTCCCCAAAACAGTTTCATAACACAATATAAAACCCCTGGGTCTACACAAAACAGAGATCAAGCAAAGTGTAATTAATCACTATATGATTTGAAAGCATGAAAATATGAAATACAGAACCTAGTAGCTAGTGCCACAGAACTATCTGGGGGCACTTCCCTTTTAAGGACGAAATCCCTCACTCACCAAAGGTGACATGCTTCATCATTTGGGATTCTCCTCCCAGAGGAAAAACCTAGTTCCTTTGAGGGCTACAACTCTCTCTCTGAGAGGGAGGAGCTCAGGGATGTTTTTAGTAGGATATTATAAATCCACAAATGAAGAGACAACTGTGTGAATGAAGGCGCAGCGCAACAAAAAATGCGTGAATGTGCAAATAGTGAAAATTAAAACTGACTAGAGAACGCAAACCAGTTGCTTTATTCAGATGCGTCCTTTGCCAGGATTAAAAAACGTGTACCAGCGGTATGAATTTAGACCGCAAAGGTAAAGTAGAAAATAGTGGTCAACATGTTTCAGCCATCCACCTAACAGTAGGCAAGGCTTTCATCAGGACCTATTCAGCTGCTGCTATCTCAATAATGTGCTATAACACAAAGGATATGAAAACAGAAAAGCTCCTCAATCTGTCCATTCTTGAAGGGAGGATTACCTACAAAAAGAGAGAAGAAACAAATCTGATCCATACCTATGATCATCAGCATCATGCACAAACTACAAAAGGTTCTGTAAATGGTAACAAAGAACAAGAAGAGACCTTACCCGTCACTGCTGTGTAAGGAACCACACCTCTACCTGGCGACAGCTCAGGAAAGGAGCACCGCTCTGAAACAAACGGTGTATTTGTATCTTTGACAAATCATATCCTATCAGAAACTAGGTTTATTATAATAATAGTACCGATATCAACGATAGGCATGTAGAGGGAGTGAATGTATGTGAACAGAACAAGGAGTATCAACCATTTAAAACATACTATATAAATTTTATAAAAACTAGCAAGTAGGGAGCCCAAATGACTATAGCACAAATATCATCATAAGGACTCCATTAAAACACCAATAGGTAGATAAAGTAGCTAGAGCAACTTCTGATAGCCACACTCTCCACACAGACTCAAAAAAAGTGCATCGAGTCTAGAATCCAAATACCTCCAACATCAATATCGCCATTTGCGGCTCCTTTAGAGAGTCAGTTATTGAACAAGTAGCTGCAAGATGCTTTAATAGCCACAACCTCCACTAAAAGGCAACATGGCCAGAGAGCCTGATGTAAAAAAGGGGAGAGGGGCAGAATAACCCAACAAAACCCTCTCTAAAACAAACATTTATAAACGGAGAAAAAAGAAGAACAACAAGGCAGAAAGACTCACCTCTCCGTCGGTACACCGAGGTTTGCAGAGCCTGCAACCGGAGGTGAAGTCAGATCTAACCCGGTGTGCTTTTAAAGTCATCAGTCGTGATTAATTGCACCCAGGTGAGTGCACCAACCGGAACAGATATCCAAGTAACTAAGCATGCGTCGAGTGAAAGTCACTACACTCGTGCGCATGCACACAATATAAGAATTGCCGATCTGGTAAAAAATCGTATATAGCCGGTCAAGGAAGCCATGTAATGAAAAGGAGTATAGAAACCACACTCAGTGCAGCGGTTACTCCAAGGTAGGCAGTGTGAGTCGAATCCATAAGGGCTCCTTGAAAAGCTGTGCTACAGTAAAACCCATGGAATCTCATCATTCAACCCCACAGTATCAGTTTTTAATTTATGCACCCACCATTGTTCACGTTTGAACAAGAAAGTTGAAATATCAGTAATGTGTGGTGGGATAAAGGGTCTTTCTAACACCGACCACTTGAGATCCTGTGGGCTATGTTGGGCAGAAAGAAAATGATTGGTCAATTTAGTCGAAGACTTCCTGCATCTAATAGTGCTCTTATGCTCAAGGATGCAGGTTTTTACCCTACGTGTAGTCATCCCCACATAACGAGCGGGCACGGGCAATGGATAAGATACACCAAGTTATCACTATTACAATTGGTGTGGCAAGTCAAAATCCATGGCTTAGATGAACCAATGTCAATTTCTGTAGTATGGGTTGTGTGCGGACAAGCCGCACAAGACCCACAAGGAAAATGACCCTGTACCGGAGGTAAACCCCACAGAGTACCCTGTGGATTCTTATTACAGGTACGGGGACGTGTATGTACCAACCGGTCTTTTATATTGGTACTTCGCTTAAAAGCAAATAGTGGACGTGGTAATGAGGTGCCGCCAATGTTCAAAATCTTCCAATTGGACAATATACTTTTCTTGATCAGATTTGGAAAGACTGCAAAAGTATGGACGCAAGTCAGACGGTTGGTAGTAACTTTGGGAATACCCTGATCAAGAAGAGAATCCCTATTGTTGTTTTTTGCACGTTTTAAGGATCTTCTCACAAGTTTCTTAGGATAATGTCTAACCTGCAACTGATCAGATAGAATCTGAGCGTGTTCATGGTACTTGAGGGACGAAGAACAATTCCTCCTTATACGTAAAAATTGCCCATAGGGCATATTATCACGCAGGGCCCGAGGATGGAAACTATTATATGACAGAAGGGAATTCTTCGTCATTGGTTTTTTATATAGTTCCGTGCTCAAGCCTCCTTCAGATGGGGAAATCATAACGTCCAAAAAAGGTAACTGGGTTTTGCTAAATTCACATGTGAAGTTCAAGTATTGATTTCGATTGTTCAGCCAGATCTTAAACTCAGAAATGGAGGTAGATGTGCCTCTCCACACTACAAACACATCATCAATATACCTTTTCCACACACGTATGTGGTCTCTGTATGGGTTACTGTCATTCAAAATATACTCTTGTTCAAAAATATGAACATAGAGATTGGCCTAACTAGGAGCGAAAACGCTCCCCATTGAAGTGCCAGACACCTGAAGGAACAACTGTTCTTCAAACTTAAAAAAATTCTCTTTCATGGCTATTCTGGCACACTCAATGATGAAGGAGACAGGTGTAATCGAATCAGGAGGTTTGTTCAACAGAAGTGTTTCAATAGCGGCCAAAGTTTCGTCTTGCGGAATGCACGTATATAGTGACTCGACGTCAAGAGAGACGAGATAGTCACTAGCAGCATCAAAACACAAATCATCCACTAACTTGAGAACCTCTTTGGTATCCTTCAAATAAGTGGGCATCTCCACTACCAAAGGCCTCAGAAAATAATCAACAAAAGTGGAAAGAGGTTCAAGTAAAGAACCTAACTCGAAATAATCGGGCGGCCAGGAGGAGGTCTCTGACTCTTATGCACCTTAGGAAGTGCATAGAAATAAGGAACAATAGGATGAGTTTTTACCAAAAAGAGAGCCTCATGAGTCGTGATCCACCCATTGGACCGTGCTTCTTCCACAAGAATCTTAATTTCGTGTTCCAATCTTTTGGTAGGATCTTCACTCAATGGTTTGTAAAACCGGATGTCTCCAAGTTGCCTCAGACATTCTGTCCGATAAGCTGAAGTATCCATTACTACAATGGATCCCCCTTTATCAGCGGGTTTGATTGTTAAAGTTTCTTCCGCAATCAAATCAAAGAAGCCATAGCTAATCGTTCTTTCCTGGTCAAATTCTGATACTGTCTATTGTCCTTAGCACACATCATGGTGACTTGTGTGGTCACAGCTTTTTCAAATGTCAAAACTTGAGGAGGAACCATCCGAGGAGGGCAGAGGCTGTTCCACACCAGAGAGCTCAGGGGCCACCGGAGCTTGGGACAGGGACTCCTCATCATCTGCTGCTGTGTCCCCATCATCACCTGTGTTTGGAAGAGACACACAATGTATGTTATGTTTCTACAGGCATCAATGGTTCATACACCTGACAGTTAACTGTACATCTGGATGCGGGCCTGTACATTGCATTGTCCTAAGTTGTCACATTTTGAGGTTGATATTGGTGTAGCACATTGTCCTGCCAACCTGAAGCATTTCAATGTGAATGTTGTGGTGTGTGCATGACCAGCTCATGTATTGATTGGCTGTACATGGCCATTGCTACTCAAGGGCCATCACGTGCCTGACACAGGTGTGTCATCCTTGTCCACATTTGTCCTTTAACAGGGACATACGTGCAATTCCACTGTTCTGTATTTCATATTTTCATGCTTTCAAATCATATAGTGATTAATTACACTTTGCTTGATCTCTGTTTTGTGTAGACCCAGGGGTTTTATATTGTGTTATGAAACTGTTTTGGGGAGCGAACCCTTTGAGGTCTTTAAATTTCCCTAGGACCCTTTGGCGGAGATCCGTTCTGTGTTTGGTAGTTCTTCGAGCAGCTTTTAAGGCTGTGGGTCCCTTCTTCTTCTTCTTTAGGTGTCACAGTTAGATACCTTTTTTGCAACAGGAGTATTTTGTATGTTGATTCAGATTTTGGGGTAGATCTAACCATTTAAAAAAAATTAATTTTTTTGCAGTCTTATTGATTAAAATGGCTGAGCGACAGGGTTTGGCTTTTGATGATACAATGGCCCAATCCATCGTGAGCACACCTAGCATTATTGACACATTTCAAGGTGGTGCCCCCTTACAAGGTGATGAATGGACCAAATTATTGGTGCTCAAGAAATCTCACTCTCGGGTTTATATACATGGAGCCATCATGACAGAATATCTTAGGGGTAATTGTGCACCGACAGGGTTGATTGTTACTAATGCTCCCCGCCTTTTTCTGGATGACAAGATATTTCTTAAAGATTGGTCATTAGTGGCCTGGCGGTGTACCCGCGATTGGCTGATTCTTATTATCAACACAGCCAAACGCATCGCGGACACCATTTTAATTGAGATACAGGCCTTAGAGTCTCAAATCAGAATCACTCTATCAGGGGCTGTGTTCAAGAAACAAAATGAAGAGTCTAATAAGAGCAACAAGGAGTTTAAAGACTCTGTTTTGATGTCCAAGATTAACAAATTTAAGAAAGACTTAGCACGTTTTTCAATGGAGAAGGTATACCCATACACTAGTGCTGAATATGTGCCCCTCAATATAATCGCCAGGGCGCAGATATGGTTCTAACTATTCTACATCAGACAGTGAAGATTGGTCCAGTGATTCGGACAACTCTAACCAAGGTGATACATCCAGCAGAGGACACGCCCATAGAGGCAGAGGTAATTGGAGAGGTTTTCGAGGCCAAATGAAGCACATTCCACCATCTCAATGGTGGTCACCTGGCCCTTTTCAATATCAACCCTTTCTACCACATGGGCCAATGTTTCCTTATCAGCCACAACATCAGATGTACCCTAATCAGCCACAACCTCAGATGTATCCTAATCAGTCTTTTTTAGGGTTTGGCCGAACAAGGTCCAGAGGCAGGAGGCGTCAACAACAAACTCAGGTTCATTGGGCAGACAACCCGCCAGCTCGCTCAACCAGGAGCATGACAGAAGCTCAGGCAGGATCGAGCTCGGAGATTTAGTTCTCAACCTGAGTAGTAAGAGCTTGTCCACGGATGAATTAGCTCTTCTTAATAAAGGACTTGGTTTTGTACCCTCGTATCGAGGAGATACTTTTGAGATTAAACGAGAACTTGCTCAATTCTTTCGCAAAATCCGGTTAAATTTTTTCTTTGGAGATAAAGCTCTAGGGGCCACTGACGAGTTGGATACTAATACTGGTTTAAGAAATAAATCTACATTTAATCCTCTTGCCAGTCAGGTTCCTCCTCAAGTTTTGACATTTGAAAAAGCTGTGACCACACAAGTCACCATGATGTGTGCTAAGGACAATAGACAGTATCAGAATTTGACCAGGAAAGAACGATTAGCTATGGCTTCTTTGATTGCGGAAGAAACTTTAACAATCAAACCCGCTGATAAAGGGGGATCCATTGTAGTAATGGATACTTCAGCTTATCGGACAGAATGTCTGAGGCAACTTGGAGACATCCGGTTTTACAAACCATTGAGTGAAGATCCTACCAAAAGATTGGAACACGAAATTAAGATTCTTGTGGAAGAAGCACGGTCCAATGGTTGGATCACGACTCATGAGGCTCTCTTTTGGTAAAAACTCATCCTATTGTTCCTTATTTCTATGCACTTCCTAAGGTGCATAAGAGTCAGAGACCTCCTCCTGGCCGCCCGATTATTTCGGGGTTAGGTTCTTTACTTGAACCTCTTTCCACTTTTGTTGATTATTTTCTGAGGCCTTTGGTAGTGGAGATGCCCACTTATTTGAAGGATACCAAAGAGGTTCTCAAGTTAGTGGATGATTTGTGTTTTGATGCTGCTAGTGACTATCTCGTCTCTCTTGACGTCGAGTCACTATATACGTGCATTCCGCAAGACGAAACTTTGGCCGCTATTGAAACACTTCTGTTGAACAAACCTCCTGATTCGATTACACCTGTCTCCTTCATCATTGAGTGTGCCAGAATAGCCATGAAAGAGAATTTTTTTAAGTTTGAAGAACAGTTGTTCCTTCAGGTGTCTGGCACTTCAATGGGGAGCGTTTTCGCTCCTAGTTTGGCCAATCTCTATGTTCATATTTTTGAACAAGAGTATATTTTGAATGACAGTAACCCATACAGAGACCACATACGTGTGTGGAAAAGGTATATTGATGATGTGTTTGTAGTGTGGAGAGGCACATCTACCTCCATTTCTGAGTTTAAGATCTGGCTGAACAATCGAAATCAATACTTGAACTTCACATGTGAATTTAGCAAAACCCAGTTACCTTTTTGGACGTTATGATTTCCCCATCTGAAGGAGGCTTGAGCACGGAACTATATAAAAAACCAATGACGAAGAATTCCCTTCTGTCATATAATAGTTTCCATCCTCGGGCCCTGCGTGATAATATGCCCTATGGGCAATTTTTACGTATAAGGAGGAATTGTTCTTCGTCCCTCAAGTACCATGAACACGCTCAGAATTCTATCTGATCAGTTGCAGGTTAGACATTATCCTAAGAAACTTGTGAGAAGATCCTTAAAACGTGCAAAAACAACAATAGGGATTCTCTTCTTGATCAGGGTATTCCCAAAGTTACTACCAACCGTCTGACTTGCGTCCATACTTTTTGCAGTCTTTCCAAATCTGATCAAGAAAAGTATATTGTCCAATTGGAAGATTTTGAACATTGGCGGCACCTCATTACCACGTCCACTATTTGCTTTTAAGCGAAGTACCAATATAAAAGACCGGTTGGTACATACACGTCCCCGTACCTGTAATAAGAATCCACAGGGTACTCTGTGGGGTTTACTCTCCGGTACAGGGTCATTTTCCTTGTGGGTCTTGTGCGGCTTGTCCGCACACAACTCATACTACAGAAATTGACATTGGTTCATCTAAGCCATGGATTTTGACTTGCCACACCAATTGTAATAGTGATAACTTGGTGTATCTTATCCATTGCCCGTGCCCGCTTCGTTATGTGGGGATGACTACACGTAGGGTAAAAACCCGCATCCTTGAGCATAAGAGCACTATTAGATGCAGGAAGTCTTCGACTAAATTGACCAATCATTTTCTTTCTGCCCAACATAGCCCACAGGATCTCAAGTGGTCGGTGTTAGAAAGACCCTTTATCCCACCACACATTACTGATATTTCAACTTTCTTGTTCAAACGTGAACAATGGTGGGTGCATAAATTAAAAACTGATACTGTGGGGTTGAATGATGAGATTCCATGGGTTTTACTGTAGCACAGCTTTCCAAGGAGCCCTTATGGATTCGACTCACACTGCCTACCTTGGAGTAACCGCTGCACTGAGTGTGGTTTCTATACTCCTTTTTCATTACATGGCTTCCTTGACCGGCTATATACGATTTTTTACCAGATCGGCAATTCTTATATTGTGCGCATGCGCAGGAGTGTAGTGACTTTCACTCGACGCATGCTTAGTTACTTGGATATCTGTTCCGGTTGGTGCACTCACCTGGGTGCAATTAATCACGACTGATGACTATAAAAGCACACCGGGTTAGATCTGACTTCACCTCCGGTTGCAGGCTCTGCAAACCTCGGTGTACCGACGGAGAGGTGAGTCTTTCTGCCTTGTTGTTCTTCTTTTTTCTCCGTTTATAAATGTTTGTTTTAGAGAGGGTTTTGTTGGGTTATTCTGCCCCTCTCCCCCTTTTTACATCAGGCTCTCTGGCCATGTTGCCTTTTAGTGGAGGTTGTGGCTATTAAAGCATCTTGCAGCTACTTGTTCAATAACTGACTCTCTAAAGGAGCCGCAAATGGCGATATTGATGTTGGAGGTATTTGGATTCTAGACTCGATGCACTTTTTTTGAGTCTGTGTGGAGAGTGTGGCTATCAGAAGTTGCTCTAGCTACCTTATCTACCTATTGGTGTTTTAATGGAGTCCTTATGATGATGTTTGTGCTATAGTCATTTGGGCTCCCTACTTGCTAGTTTTTATAAAATTTACATAGTATGTTTTAAATGGTTGATACTCCTTGTTCTGTTCACATACATTCACTCCCTCTACATGCCTATCGTTGATATCGGTACTATTATTATAATAAACCTAGTTTCTGATAGGATATGATTTGTCAAAGATACAAATACACCGTTTGTTTCAGAGCGGTGCTCCTTTCCTGAGCTGTCGCCAGGTAGAGGTGTGGTTCCTTACCCAGCAGTGACGGGTAAGGTCTCTTCTTGTTCTTTGTTACCATTTACAGAACCTTTTGTAGTTTGTGCATGATGCTGATGATCATAGGTATGGATCAGATTTGTTTCTTCTCTCTTTTTGTAGGTAATCCTCCCTTCAAGAATGGACAGATTGAGGAGCTTTTCTGTTTTCATATCCTTTGTGTTATAGCACATTATTGAGATAGCAGCAGCTGAATAGGTCCTGATGAAAGCCTTGCCTACTGTTAGGTGGATGGCTGAAACATGTTGACCACTATTTTCTACTTTACCTTTGCGGTCTAAATTCATACCGCTGGTACACGTTTTTTAATCCTGGCAAAGGACGCATCTGAATAAAGCAACTGGTTTGCGTTCTCTAGTCAGTTTTAATTTTCACTATTTGCACATTCACGCATTTTTTGTTGCGCTGCGCCTTCATTCACACAGTTGTCTCTTCATTTGTGGATTTATAATATCCTACTAAAAACATCCCTGAGCTCCTCCCTCTCAGAGAGAGAGTTGTAGCCCTCAGAGGAACTAGGTTTTTCCTCTGGGAGGAGAATCCCAAATGATGAAGCATGTCACCTTTGGTGAGTGAGGGATTTCGTCCTTAAAGGGAAGTGCCCCCAGATAGTTCTGTGGCACTAGCTACTAGGTTCTGTATTTCATATTTTCATGCTTTCAAATCATATAGTGATTAATTACACTTTGCTTGATCTCTGTTTTGTGTAGACCCAGGGGTTTTATATTGTGTTATGAAACTGTTTTGGGGAGCGAACCCTTTGAGGTCTTTAAATTTCCCTAGGACCCTTTGGCGGTGATCCGTTCTGTGTTTGGTAGTTCTTCGAGCAGCTTTTAAGGCTGTGGGTCCCTTCTTCTTCTTCTTTTTCTTTAGGTGTCACAGTTAGATACCTTTTTGCAACAGGAGTATTTTGTATGTTGATTCAGATTTTGGGGTAGATCTAACCATTTTTAAAAAATTAATTTTTTTGCAGTCTTATTGATTCAAAATGGCTGAGCGACAGGGTTTGGCTTTTGATGATACAATGGCTCAATCCATCGTGAGCACACCTAGCATTATTGACACATTTCAAGGTGGTGCCCCTTACAAGGTGATGAATGGACCAAATTATTGGTGCTCAAGAAATCTCACTCTCGGGTTTATATACATGGAGCCATCATGACAGAATATCTTAGGGGTAATTGTGCACCGACAGGGTTGATTGTTACTAATGCTCCCCGCCTTTTTCTGGATGACAAGATATTTCTTAAAGATTGGTCATTAGTGGCCTGGCGGTGTACCCGCGATTGGCTGATTCTTATTATCAACACAGCCAAACGCATCGCGGACACCATTTTAATTGAGATACAGGCCTTAGAGTCTCAAATCAGAATCACTCTATCAGGGGCTGTGTTCAAGAAACAAAATGAAGAGTCTAATAAGAGCAACAAGGAGTTTAAAGACTCTGTTTTGATGTCCAAGATTAACAAATTTAAGAAAGACTTAGCACGTTTTTCAATGGAGAAGGTATACCCATACACTAGTGCTGAATATGTGCCCCTCAATATAATCGCCAGGGGCGCAGATATGGTTCTAACTATTCTACATCAGACAGTGAAGATTGGTCCAGTGATTCGGACAACTCTAACCAAGGTGATACATCCAGCAGAGGACACGCCCATAGAGGCAGAGGTAATTGGAGAGGTTTTCGAGGCCAAATGCAGCACATTCCACCATCTCAATGGTGGTCACCTGGCCCTTTTCAATATCAACCCTTTCTACCACATGGGCCAATGTTTCCTTATCAGCCACAACATCAGATGTACCCTAATCAGCCACAACCTCAGATGTATCCTAATCAGTCTTTTTTAGGGTTTGGCCGAACAAGGTCCAGAGGCAGGAGGCGTCAACAACAAACTCAGGTTCATTGGGCAGACAACCCGCCAGCTCGCTCAACCAGGAGCATGACAGAAGCTCAGGCAGGATCGAGCTCGGAGATTTAGTTCTCAACCTGAGTAGTAAGAGCTTGTCCACGGATGAATTAGCTCTTCTTAATAAAGGACTTGGTTTTGTACCCTCGTATCGAGGAGATACTTTTGAGATTAAACGAGAACTTGCTCAATTCTTTCGCAAAATCCGGTTAAATTTTTTCTTTGGAGATAAAGCTCTAGGGGCCACTGACGAGTTGGATACTAATACTGGTTTAAGAAATAAATCTACATTTAATCCTCTTGCCAGTCAGGTTCCTCCTCAAGTTTTGACATTTGAAAAAGCTGTGACCACACAAGTCACCATGATGTGTGCTAAGGACAATAGACAGTATCAGAATTTGACCAGGAAAGAACGATTAGCTATGGCTTCTTTGATTGCGGAAGAAACTTTAACAATCAAACCCGCTGATAAAGGGGGATCCATTGTAGTAATGGATACTTCAGCTTATCGGACAGAATGTCTGAGGCAACTTGGAGACATCCGGTTTTACAAACCATTGAGTGAAGATCCTACCAAAAGATTGGAACACGAAATTAAGATTCTTGTGGAAGAAGCACGGTCCAATGGTTGGATCACGACTCATGAGGCTCTCTTTTGGTAAAAACTCATCCTATTGTTCCTTATTTCTATGCACTTCCTAAGGTGCATAAGAGTCAGAGACCTCCTCCTGGCCGCCCGATTATTTCGGGGTTAGGTTCTTTACTTGAACCTCTTTCCACTTTTGTTGATTATTTTCTGAGGCCTTTGGTAGTGGAGATGCCCACTTATTTGAAGGATACCAAAGAGGTTCTCAAGTTAGTGGATGATTTGTGTTTTGATGCTGCTAGTGACTATCTCGTCTCTCTTGACGTCGAGTCACTATATACGTGCATTCCGCAAGACGAAACTTTGGCCGCTATTGAAACACTTCTGTTGAACAAACCTCCTGATTCGATTACACCTGTCTCCTTCATCATTGAGTGTGCCAGAATAGCCATGAAAGAGAATTTTTTAAGTTTGAAGAACAGTTGTTCCTTCAGGTGTCTGGCACTTCAATGGGGAGCGTTTTCGCTCCTAGTTTGGCCAATCTCTATGTTCATATTTTTGAACAAGAGTATATTTTGAATGACAGTAACCCATACAGAGACCACATACGTGTGTGGAAAAGGTATATTGATGATGTGTTTGTAGTGTGGAGAGGCACATCTACCTCCATTTCTGAGTTTAAGATCTGGCTGAACAATCGAAATCAATACTTGAACTTCACATGTGAATTTAGCAAAACCCAGTTACCTTTTTTGGACGTTATGATTTCCCCATCTGAAGGAGGCTTGAGCACGGAACTATATAAAAAACCAATGACGAAGAATTCCCTTCTGTCATATAATAGTTTCCATCCTCGGGCCCTGCGTGATAATTTGCCCTATGGGCAATTTTTACGTATAAGGAGGAATTGTTCTTCGTCCCTCAAGTACCATGAACACGCTCAGATTCTATCTGATCAGTTGCAGGTTAGACATTATCCTAAGAAACTTGTGAGAAGATCCTTAAAACGTGCGAAAAACAACAATAGGGATTCTCTTCTTGATCAGGGTATTCCCAAAGTTACTACCAACCGTCTGACTTGCGTCCATACTTTTGCAGTCTCTCCAATCAGATCAAGAAAAGTATATTGTCCAATTGGAAGATTTTGAACATTGGCGGCACCTCATTACCACGTCCACTATTTGCTTTTAAGCGAAGTACCAATATAAAAGACCGGTTGGTACATACACGTCCCCGTACCTGTAATAAGAATCCACAGGGTACTCTGTGGGGTTTACTCTCCGGTACAGGGTCATTTTCCTTGTGGGTCTTGTGCGGCTTGTCCGCACACAACTCATACTACAGAAATTGACATTGGTTCATCTAAGCCATGGATTTTGACTTGCCACACCAATTGTAATAGTGATAACTTGGTGTATCTTATCCATTGCCCGTGCCCGCTTCGTTATGTGGGGATGACTACACGTAGGGTAAAAACCTGCATCCTTGAGCATAAGAGCACTATTAGATGCAGGAAGTCTTCGACTAAATTGACCAATCATTTTCTTTCTGCCCAACATAGCCCACAGGATCTCAAGTGGTCGGTGTTAGAAAGACCCTTTATCCCACCACACATTACTGATATTTCAACTTTCTTGTTCAAACGTGAACCATGGTGGGTGCATAAATTAAAAACTGATACTGTGGGGTTGAATGATGAGATTCCATGGGTTTTACTGTAGCACAGCTTTTCAAGGAGCCCTTATGGATTCGACTCACACTGCCTACCTTGGAGTAACCGCTGCACTGAGTGTGGTTTCTATACTCCTTTTTCATTACATGGCTTCCTTGACCGGCTATATACGATTTTTTACCAGATCGGCAATTCTTATATTGTGCGCATGCGCAGGAGTGTAGTGACTTTCACTCGACGCATGCTTAGTTACTTGGATATCCTTTCCGGTTGGTGCACTCACCTGGGTGCAATTAATCACGACTGATGACTATAAAAGCACACCGGGTTAGATCTGACTTCACCTCCGGTTGCAGGCTCTGCAAACCTCGGTGTACCGACGGAGAGGTGAGTCTTTCTGCCTTGTTGTTCTTCTTTTTTCTCCGTTTATAAATGTTTGTTTTAGAGAGGGTTTTGTTGGGTTATTCTGCCCCTCTCCCCCCTTTTTTTACATCAGGCTCTCTGGCCATGTTGCCTTTTAGTGGAGGTTGTGGCTATTAAAGCATCTTGCAGCTACTTGTTCAATAACTGACTCTCTAAAGGAGCCGCAAATGGCGATATTGATGTTGGAGGTATTTGGATTCTAGACTCGATGCACTTTTTTTGAGTCTGTGTGGAGAGTGTGGATATCAGAAGTTGCTCTAGCTACCTTATCTACCTATTGGTGTTTTAATGGAGTCCTTATGATGATATTTGTGCTATAGTCATTTGGGCTCCCTACTTGCTAGTTTTTATAAAATTTATATAGTATGTTTTAAATGGTTGATACTCCTTGTTCTGTTCACATACATTCACTCCCTCTACATGCCTATCGTTGATATCGGTACTATTATTATAATAAACCTAGTTTCTGATAGGATATGATTTGTCAAAGATACAAATACACCGTTTGTTTCCAGAGCGGTGCTCCTTTCCTGAGCTGTCGCCAGGTAGAGGTGTGGTTCCTTACCCAGCAGTGACGGGTAAGGTCTCTTCTTGTTCTTTGTTACCATTTACAGAACCTTTTGTCGTTTGTGCATGATGCTGATGATCATAGGTATGGATCAGATTTGTTTCTTCTCTCTTTTTGTAGGTAATCCTCCCTTCAAGAATGGACAGATTGAGGAGCTTTTCTGTTTTCATATCCTTTGTGTTATAGCACATTATTGAGATAGCAGCAGCTGAATAGGTCCTGATGAAAGCCTTGCCTACTGTTAGGTGGATGGCTGAAACATGTTGACCACTATTTTCTACTTTACCTTTGCGGTCTAAATTCATACCGCTGGTACACGTTTTTAATCCTGGCAAAGGACGCATCTGAATAAAGCAACTGGTTTGCGTTCTCTAGTCAGTTTTAATTTTCACTATTTGCACATTCACGCATTTTTTGTTGCGCTGCGCCTTCATTCACACAGTTGTCTCTTCATTTGTGGATTTATAATATCCTACTAAAAACATCCCTGAGCTCCTCCCTCTCAGAGAGAGAGTTGTAGCCCTCAGAGGAACTAGGTTTTTCCTCTGGGAGGAGAATCCCAAATGATGAAGCATGTCACCTTTGGTGAGTGAGGGATTTCGTCCTTAAAAGGGAAGTGCCCCCAGATAGTTCTGTGGCACTAGCTACTAGGTTCTGTATTTCATATTTTCATGCTTTCAAATCATATAGTGATTAATTACACTTTGCTTGATCTCTGTTTTGTGTAGACCCAGGGGTTTTATATTGTGTTATGAAACTGTTTTGGGGAGCGAACCCTTTGAGGTCTTTAAATTTCCCTAGGACGCTTTGGCGGTGATCCGTTCTGTGTTTGGTAGATGAGTCAGATGGCCCTGGTGTGTATGTGTTGTGTTGCCCTAGTGGTGTGTCTCCCTCATATGTGTCACGTCGCCATGACTCACACGACGGTGTTGAACTTGCTGTAGCAGTTAGCATGCACAGTGTCATTTAGCAGATCATCATCTCCATGACAAAAACTACGTTGGAATCACAACAGAGGCAAGTATGGTGTATTAGTGAGTTTATTTACATACATGTGTGAGGATAGTGCACAGGATGGTGGGTGCTGTACATTGGGATTGGAATCCAAAGTTCACAGATGAGTTGGAAGTGTTGGTAGCAGAAATGTCCTGAGTAAAGTCCACAGTCATCTGATACATTAGTCCAACTTAAACTCCCCATGTCATGTGGGAGAGTTGGATTGCATTCGACAGGGTGAACAGTTTGCACACAAAGGAGAATTTCCAGAACAGGTGTTGGGTTCCTGGGGGATGTACATGGCCATCTGCCTCTCAGTTGTCCTTCCTCGGACGACCTCTCTTCTTTCTGGGGGGACCCTCACGTGCAGGCCGCTGCGGTGCAGAGGACTCTCCACCAGAGTCATCCTCCCTCCCTGTGGCAGTTGCAGTTGTTGCGGCACCAGATGTTGTGGGCACACAGGGAGGTGTGGACATGTTGGTGCTAATCTGGCGGAGGCATGTCAATATGTCCCTCTGCACCGCTGTCAGTTCTTCCAATGTGTCCCACTTGGACTCCATGCCAGACATGTGTGTCTCCACACGGGACATTTGTGAGTCCAAGCGGGCATGATGGGCAGCCTGCTGCTGTTGAATGTCCTTGAGGCTCCCCACTACCTGGCTGACCTCTCCGGTGCTATTCTGGTACGCATCAGCAATGCGTACCAGTTGTGGGTCATCATGCATTCCAGACCCCTCTGCAAACAGCGACCTCTGCCTACCACCCCTCCCACCACCCCATGCCATACGTGCGGGACCTGCGGTGGCACGACAGGTGACCCTATGCCCCCTTGGGGGTTGGTACTGGGGTTGTTGTCCGTTGCTTCACGGTGGGCCGGGGTCCCTGTGCTGTTGTCATTCAGTGTCCTTGGTCTGTCCGTGTCGGCGAGGGTGGTCTGTGTGTTGGCAGATTTTGGAGGAGTGGGTGCAGGGGGTGCAGATGGTGGTCCTGCTGGTGCTGCATGATGACTCACACCGGAGGGGCCAGGTAGGTCTTCGCCATCCGAGGAGGGCAGAGGCTGTTCCACACCAGAGAGCTCAGGGGCCATCGGAGCTTGGGACAGGGACTCCTCATCATCTGCTGCTGTGTCCCCATCATCACCTGTGTTTGGAAGAGACACACAATGTATGTTATGTTTCTACAGGCATCAATGGTTCATACACCTGACAGTTGACTGTACATCTGGATGCGGGCCTGTACATTGCATTGTCCTAAGTTGTCACATTTTGAGGTTGATATTGGTGTAGCACATTGTCCTGCCAACCTGAAGCATTTCAATGTGAATGTTGTGGTGTGTGCATGACCAGCTCATGTATTGATTGGCTGTACATGGCCATTGCTACTCAAGGGCCATCACGTGCCTGACACAGGTGTGTCATCCTTGTCCACATTTGTCCTTTAACAGGGACATACGTGCAATTCCACTTAGGATATCTTTCAAGATTGGGCCATGTGTGGTTGCCTTTTTTGCCAGTATTTGTGCGTCACATTGGTGTGTCTGGACAACATGGTCACAGTCCAGTATGCCTGGGATCTCTTGGGAGTATCTGTGTTGTTGTCTGGGTTCCTAGTTCACGTCTCATTTCATACAAGTGATGTTGTTAACGTAGCTAATGATGTTGTTGCTGAGTTTTGTACGTGCAAACGTGATTAATCTAGTCAATGTCCTCCATGGTGATGAGGATTGGGCACGGCAGCTCTCTGGCTTTTCCATTGTCATGACAGTGATGGCCAGTGGTGTGTGTTGCAGTTCTGCTGCTGTGAGTAGCATGTCTCCTCAAATGCAGTCCAGGTTGGTGCTTGTGTCTACAGTGTCTATGACAGTGAGTGGTGTGTTGTGTGAAGGATGCATATGTTGCCGAACGATGTGGGAGTGGAATGCAGATCACAACCGCAACTTGTGTGACTGACACCATGGTACAGTGTCCGGTATATTGGTGTGTCCATTGCATTCACTGTCAGGTGTCCCCTGTCAATGATGTCTCTGTGACTTCCTGTGTGTTTTGTGCTATGTAGTATGTCTGATTCTCCACAGTTGTCATCTGCAAGACACACCTTCACAGTCAGGCCAGGGGGCACCCATGGACACTGCATCCCCTGACATTGTGTGTTAACATAGAGTTGTAATGGCTGTGAGTGTGTACGTGTTTGGGTTGGCCACGGCATGGGTGTGAATTGCAGGCACATCATTTCTCATGCCCATGTGTCAGCCATCTTGCCAGGGCTTTTACTTTGGGAGTGACAGGTCCCACGTGTGCAATGTGTTTTTGCAGAGTAGGTGTGTGTATGGCCAGCATTGGTGGTATTTGGTTGACATCCGGACCTCCTTCTCCACCCAGCCCAGTTATCCCACCATGAAGCATGCCACCCTTGCAGTGGGTGCAGGTTAACTCTCAGGATGTCAGTCAGTGGTGTCCTGCTGTTGGTTGGTGCACAGTTCCCAGCAGGGCCTTGTGCTCCCCACAACAGATCACCATTGTCAGACATCTTTGAAGTGGCTTTTCACTCCCTGTGAGGTGTGCATGATTCAGTGTGAGCTTGCTGGGCCATGTGGGTGGGGGATGTTGAGCTGTGACTACCACTCCCATCATGCTATTGCCTACACCCCCCTTCCCAGCGTGCCCATACTTCCTTCCTTTTGACTCTGCTTCCCTGTGGGGTAGTGGGCCTGTGCTGACAGGATGGCTGACAGTGTTGTCCTGGCGTTTGTTTGGCTACAAGTCCCAAAAGTGTCCCTGTGCTTCACACAGCATTACCCAGTGTGGTAGTTCTTTGTGGGATATTTAATTAGAGTGTGAGGCAATGCATTCTCCCAGGTGAGTTGTGTGGAGTTTGTGTTAAGGGGGTGTGTGAGAAAAGCTGCTGGTAACTATGGTCAGAGCTGTCAGTCCTCCTAACCACCCAGCCAGATATCCCACCATGGAACGTGCTTCCATTGCAGGGAGTGCAAGTTGGCTTTCAGGATGTCAGGCAGTGGTGTCCTGCTGTTGGTTGGTGCCCAGTTCCCAGCAGGGCCTGGTGCTCCCCACAACAGAGCACCATTGTCAGACATCTTAGAAGTGGCTTTTCACTCCCTGTGAGGTGTGCATGCTTCAGTGTGAGCCTGCTGGGCCATGTGGGTGGGGGATGTTGAGCTGTGACTACCACTCCCATCATGCTATTGCTTACACCCCCCTTCCCAGCATGCCCATACTTCCTTCCTTTTGACTCTGCTTCCCTGTGGGGTAGTGTGCCTGTGCTGACAGGATGGCTGACAGTGTTGTCCTGGCGTTTGTTTGGCTACAAGTCCCAGAAGTGTCCCTGTGCTTCACACAGCATTACCCAGTGTGGTAGTTCTTTGTGGGATATTTAATTAGAGTGTGAGGCAATGCATTCTCCCAGGTGAGTTGTGTGGAGTTTGTGTTAAGGGGGTGTGTGAGAAAAGCTGCTGGTAACTATGGTCAGAGCTGACAGTCCTCCTTCCCACCCAGCCAGATATCCCACCATGGAACGTGCTTCCATTGCAGGGAGTGCAAGTTGGCTTTCAGGATGTCAGGCAGTGGTGTCCTGCTGATGGTTGGCGCCCAGTTCCCAGCAGGGCCTGGTGCTCCCCACAACAGAGCACCATTGTCAGACATCTTAGAAGTGGCTTTTCACTCCCTGTGAGGTGTGCATGCTTCAGTGTGAGCTTGCCAGGCCATGTGGGTGGGGGATGTTGAGCTGTGACTACCACTCCCATCATGCTATTGCCTACACCCCCCTTCCCAGCATGCCCATACTTCATTCCTTTTGACTCTGCTTCCCTGTGGGGTAGTGTGCCTGTGCTGACAGGATGGCTGACAGTGTTGTCCTGGCGTTTGTTTGGCTACAAGTCCCAGAAGTGTCCCTGTGCTTCACACAGCATTACCCAGTGTGGTAGTTTTTTGTGGGATATTTAATTAGAGTGTGAGGCAATGCATTCTCCCAGGTGAGTTGTGTGGAGTTTGTGTTAAGGGGGTGTGTGAGAAAAGCTGCTGGTAACTATGGTCAGAGCTGTCAGTCCTCCTTCCCACCCAGCCAGACATCCCACCATGAAACGTGCTTCCATTGCAGGGAGTGCAAGTTGGTTGTCAGGATGTCAGGCAGCGGTGTCCTGCTGTTGGTTGGTGCACTGTTCCCAGCAGGGCCTTGTGCTCCCCACAACAGGTCACCATTGTCAGACATCTTTGAAGTGGCTTTTCACTCCCTGTGAGGTGTGCATGCTTCAGTGTGAGCTTGCCGGGCCATGTGGGTGGGGGATGTTGAGCTGTGACTACCACTCCCATCATGCTATTGCCTACACCCCCCTTCCCAGCATGCCCATACTTCCTTCCATTTAAGTCGACTTCACTGTGTGTGAGTGTGACAGCAATGGCAAGATGGCTGACAGTGTGGTCCTGTTGTTTGTTGGTGCACAGTTCCCAGCAGGGCCTTGTGCTCCCCACAGCTGAGGCCGGTGTCAGACATCTTGGAAGTGGCTTTTCACTCACTCTCTTGTAGAGCACGGTCCCAGGTGTGTTGTTTGTGTGTAAGGGCCTGCTGGTAGCTGTAGTCTGAGCTGGCACTCCTCCTCCCCCCAGGCCAGACATCCCACCATGAAACGTGCTTCCATTGCAGGGAGTGCAAGTTGGTTGTCAGGATGTCAGTCAGTGGTGTCCTGCTGTTGGTTGGTGCACTGTTCCCAGCTGGGCCTTGTGCTCCCCACAACAGGTCACCATTGTCAGACATCTTTGAAGTGGCTTTTCACTCCCTGTGAGGTGTGCATGCTTCAGTGTGAGCTTGCTGGCCATGTGGGTGGGGGATGTTGAGCTGTGACTACCACTCCCATCATGCTATTGCCTACACCCCCCTTCCCAGCATGCCCATACTTCATTCCTTTTGACTCTGCTTCCCTGTGGGGTAGTGTGCCTGTGCTGACAGGATGGCTGACAGTGTTGTCCTGGCGTTTGTTTGGCTACAAGTCCCAAAAGTGTCCCTGTGCTTCACACAGCATTACCCAGTGTGGTAGTTCTTTGTGGGATATTTAATTAGAGTGTGAGGCAATGCATTCTCCCAGGTGAGTTGTGTGGAGTTTGTGTTAAGGGGTGTGTGAGAAAAGCTGCTGGTAACTATGGTCAGAGCTGTCAGTCCTCCTTCCCACCCAGCCTGATATCCCACCATGGAACGTGCTTCCATTGCAGGGAGTGCAAGTTGGCTTTCAGGATGTCAGGCAGTGGTGTCCTGCTGTTGGTTGGTGCACAGTTCCCAGCAGGGCCTTGTGCTCCCCACAGCAGTACCCAGTGTCAGCCATCTTGTCAGTTCTTTTCCACTCCCTGTGATGTGAGCATGGTTCAGAGTGGTGTTGATGGGCCAATTGTGAGGGTGACCAATATCTGTGACTACAACTCCCATCATGCTATTGGCTACACTCACTTCACCAGCATACACACAATTCCTTCCTTTCAGTGAGCTTCCCTGTGAGGTGGTGTTCTAGTGGTGGCAAAATGTCTGACAGTGTTTGTTGGTTAGATTTGTGCCACTGCCTTGCTGTATTTGTTGTTAGGTTTGTACATGTCATGACACAGTTATATATCACTATGAGATGGCAGGTATTGTGTTTGTCTGACTAACATACACATCTTGGGCAGATTATCTTTTGGTTACTGTGGCTTTGCTAACGGTGCATGGTTTCACTATCCCCTTGACAGTGATGTGTGTGTATTGTCACACAATATTGGGAATATTGGTTGTGTACTCACCAGGCTCTGGGATGTTTGATAGTCCATGTACGCTCTCTGGTGGTAGGATGGCCCGCACCTTCTCCTCCCAGGACCTGAGGTATACTGGTTTGGCAGGAGGGCACTGCCGGTGCGATGACTCAAGGCATAATCCTTCTTGAGTAGGTCCTTAACCCTCCTGCGTACATCATACCACCTGTTCTGGATGTCTTCCTTTGTGCGCAAACATGGTGATTGTGCGTTCACCCTGTCGACGATCCTCTCCCACATCTTGGTTTTCTGCGACATGGGGGTCTGTTGGACCAATGTACCAAACAACTGTGGCTCTATACTGAGGATTTCATCTACCAGGACTTCCAATTCACTGTCTAGGAACTTTGGATTCTTCTTTGGGGGCATGGTGATGGGTGGGTGAGTGTCAGTTTTGCTGGGTGTATGTGAGGGTGCTATTTGGGAGGTGCTAATGGTGTGTGGCTTGTGTGATGGATGAGTTGTGAGTGTGTCTGTGGTTGCTGTCTGATGGTGTTCTGTGCTGGCAGGTCTGTTGAATTTGCAAAGGATCATGGTAGGCATTTGTGGCCTTTATATGGGTGGAGTTGTGGGTGTGTGTTTGTTCCATGTTTTTTTCCCCCTGTATTTATTGACTTTGTCATTGCTTGTTTGGCCCTTTTTTTTGTATTTTTTCCTTTGTAGTTTTTAGGCATGTAGGAGACGTTCTTCTGACCGAGTAGGACGCTGCAGTTGTCTCGTGCGAGCTTCTCCAAATCTTTCACGCTGTCTTTCTGCTGTGTTTCATGTGCGGCGTACGCGTCGGTCGCGGAGTATTGGGTTGCTTCGGCTCCCTGTTTTGTATGCGTGTCGGTCGTACGGCTTGAGCTCCGTGCGACTCGGTCTGGTTTTACACGCATTGCATCATACTGCGCGGTTCGGAGTTCGCGGGTACGTTTCTGTCGGGTTCATTCCTGGTGCGTGTCGGTCGGTTCGATTCGCGTAGATTTTCCGGACGGATAGCTGGTTTCCGTGCGGTTCGGTCGTTCGGCTTGTGTTCCGTACGAGTCAGTCGTAATTCACATGCATTGCATCGTACTACGCGGATCGGACAGCGCCGGTACGTGTCGGTCGGACTACATTCCCGTACCGAGTCGGTCGGTACGTTTTCCGGCCTGAATCGGAATCGGCCCCTAAGTATTTATCTTTCAGTGTGATGTTAAATCTTGCGCTCAGGTATGATTGTGGTTTGGCTACGGTGTAGACATTGAGTACAAGCCAGCCGTGTGCTTATTTTGCAAGTGCGGCCTTATCTTCTACAGTTGACAATGCTTTGATCGATATAGAGACCACTTTCTTAAAGCTGGTGTGTGTCGCTGATGATTCCCATGCAGTTTCCAATTCTAATTGTTTCAGGGAGTCTCTGAGGTATGCTCCAGCTGGCGATGTCTCTTTTTGTGTCAGTTCTGTCCAGAGATGCCAATTAAGTGTGTTTTCCTCTGCTCCTCTGATCTTGTGCCAGCCTTTTATAAATTTATTTTTATTTGTTTATTTATTTATTTATTTGAATAATTTATAAAGCGCAACTAATGCCCGTGGGAGTCTTGGCACTATTGATAAAGAGAAATAGCTGCAGCAGATGTCAGAACCGAGTCTAACCGATGGCAAGTCATAAAGGCGCCTCTTATAGCCAGAGTCTGCTTCTGGAGCCCAAACCCCAGCCTTATTTGCGCAGGAGAGGTGTGGAATGTGGAAGATCGATCTATATGCCCTAGTAATTATTTTTTCCACAGTAATTGCGTCTCTTCCTCGCAGTACCTCACTTCCATATGTTATTGTCAGGATGAGTTTCATTTGGATGACCTCTAGTAGGGGTGTCTGTGAAGGCCCGGAGAGAGCTTTTTTTAAGTGACTTCATGTCAGAGGTTATTGTGTTGCCTTTCCGCCGTAGTGCTTCTTTTTGAGGATTAAAAGAGCCTTTGTTATCTAGCAGGACTCCTAAATATTTATTTTCCTTTGCTGGTTCTAGTCGATGTGTGTCCAGGAACCAATGGGTTGTTTTCTTCTTTGTAAGGTTTATTGCCATTGTTTTTGTCTTCCCTAAGTTTATCCTCAGTGCGTTCTCATGTGAGTATTCTTGTGTTGCATTTATTAGGTGTTATAGCCCGATTGGTGTTCGGCTTACTAGCACTAGGTCATCAGCATATAGGAGGGTGGAGATGATCGTCTTGCCGAGCAATCCAGTCTTGCGGGTAGGTCTGCCATGAAGAGGTTGAATAGCATGGGCGCAAGGACGCACCCTTGTTCCAGCCCTTTGGTGGTAGTAATACGCTTTGATAGATGTGTCCCTGTCCCCAATTTTACTTTTACCCATGAATCTGTGTGTAATATTTCGAGGTGTTTTAGGAGTGCTGATGGGATGCTCCATTTTTCCAGCTTCCGCCATAGTCTTGCTCGATCGATGTGATCGAAGGCCGAGCTGTAGTCGATAAAACACAGGAAAAGCGGTTGCTTGGCTTGTTTTGCGGTATCAATCAGGAGGGTTAGGGACATAATATTGGTGACTGTCCCCATATTTTTGCAGAAGTCGGTCTGATTAATAGTATGATGGATGAGGAGGAGGAGGCCCAGAGTTTCATTTCTTCCAGGATTAATCCTGCAAAGTATTTGGCATCATTGTCGACAGTAGTGATGGAGCAGGGTTTCGCAAGAATGAAACCTGCTCGAATTAACACCCTTATAATACGTACTAACAGTGTGCAGTGACAGTATTAACATACACATTACATGAACACAAGGGAAACAGCTAATTAATGAATGTTTATGTTCTATTTGCCGTAGTGAGCTAAAATGGGCCTTCATTATTCTTAAGTTAGCCGGAGAGAGGAGGGGCTGGAGTGAGAGCGAAAATGTCATGACAGAGTAGCCAGAAGTGCTGAGTGCTGTAAAGAAGGGACAAGAAGTTCAAGGATACCCAGCACTAAATGCATTGTTCGTCTGCCAAAAGGATGTGACTGACCATGGGACTAAAGACTGCTTCTGCGGACATTGTTGGAAAAGATGTGCAAAAATGTTGAAATGTATCATATAATAAATCGGTGAACGAGTCAGTTATTAGGTAATGGGAAAGGATGTAGAACTATGTTCATATAAAATTAATGAATGAAATCACAGTGGTGTGACAGACCACCTCCCAAGTCCACCAATGAACTGTCGAGTTTCGTGAAATGTTTCAACTGATGTGGGACGGACATGTAGGTTTTAGGGTATAACTGGGGTGTCTTTGGGGGTGTGGTTAAGAGAGTTAGCAGATTTTGGTTCCTAGCTTGTTCGAGAGGGGTGATGCGTCGCTGATCATCGGTTTGCAGAGAGGCCTAACTCTTATTGTCCCTGTTCCGTTCCTGTCTCTGAAATCTTTGTTCCCTGGCTCTAGTTCGGGGAACCCCCACTGTCCCCTCGGCCAAGGGGGTGGTATTTCACAGATCCTTTGGGTTTGTATTATTCTGACTCGTACTTTGCATAATTATTTGCAAATGTATTCTTGTCTCTGAAATCTGATGTCTCTTCATCTATCCACTCCGATATATGTATATTGTTTCGCATTATTTTGCTGAAACTGATGTCTCTTAATCTATCCACTCCGATATATGTATATTGTTTCGCATTATTTTGCTGAAACTGATGTCTCTTAATCTATCCACTCTTTCATGTGCATAATCAATATTGATGATGAGAATGACACTGTTTGCATCTGCCGATTATTTTCCTCTCCCTCTTGTGAATTTTCATTTGTTTGCACTTGTAACCGAATGCAATTGAGCATTGATGATTTACTTCAATTTGAGATAAACTTTATTAATCTTACCAAGAGTCTGTGATTATTTAGCTGACTAGATAGTTAGTTAGATAAGTGCTATCATTACCATCAACTACTCAACTAATTGGTCTATCGACCGAGAGGAAAGAGAGTTGATATACAGGTCTAGTTATGTATTTAGACTTGTTAAACATGAATCTGTGAAGGAACCAAATTCACGTCATTAAAACTTGACCCCCAGCGTATCAGGGACTTGGGTGAATGTGTTTGGGCCATTGTATGAATTATTGATGAGTATCGATCCCTGATTAGGTGTCGCGCTGGATCAGTTTTCTGGTAGCAAAGGACGGTTTAATTATTGATTAGTTTGGTAATGATTATTGATTATATGTTCTTAACATGGAGAGTTAGTGTCCTGTTCTATGTCGTCTAGAAGTACAGGTACGAAGTTACCTGAGGAATAACAATTAGCCTGGAGTAGGCAGAAGAAGAGTGTGGATAAAGAAATCACACTGCAGAAGCACTTTGTCTGTTGTTATAATACCAAGGCTACGGAGGGCTGTAGGTGTTATATTTAGGGATAATTTCGTACGTGAGTAGAGTGTCTGAAATAGCGAAAGGTCCACTTCCGAAACTCTGGCCTTATCCCCAGAGGAGTACCAGGACCTCTTTTTATACCAAAAAGTCCTCTTGCGAAACTTTGGCCTTATCCCTAGAGGAGTAATAAGTCCACCTGTAGCTTGTTTGAAAGGTAAAATAGCGCTGGTCGTCGTTTTGCCTGAAGTGAAAGAACGTCTCTTCGGAAAGTGAAAACTATCTCTTTATTTAACGAAGCAGACAAGGTAGCATTGTTTTGTGTTGTTACTAACAGAATTTTTGATTAAGAAAACGTAGAAAAAAAAATTGCCGTATTCTTTTGTAAAGGGAGGGTCAGTAGAAGGAGTAAAACTGACGTCAGAAAAAGCCGCGCTGGCATTGGTCAGGCAGCGGGCGTGTACTGAGCTGTGATTGGTTAGTTGGTGTGAGCCGTGCTGACATTGGTTGAGAAAAACAGATACGTACAGAGCCGTGATTGGACGGTTGGTGTGGGTCGCGCTGGTATTGGACGAGAACTAGCAAATAGAATAAGAATAATTACGGAAAGGTTTTCTTTGTGTGTTTTGTTGTGATACATTTGCGTTAAGAGTCAGAAAAATGAAGTTGTTAAAGAAAATAAAGAATTTCTTTAAGAAAGGTAAAGCAATAGTGACTAGAGAGGGAGTTCTTGTTCCACCTCCAGGAACGCCAGCCGCTTATATGATGTTGGAGCGAGGATACCATACGTGTACTTGGTTAGAGAATTGGGTGGAATATACAAAGGATAATGGTGTTATAGCTTTCCCACAGTATGGTTCGTTTAATATGAGGATTTTGCAGAATTTGAGGAATCGAATGAGTTCATTAGAGCCAAATCCCAGACCTACACAGTATGAAGCGTTAGAGGAATGGGAGGTAGAAGCATATGAAATAGAGAGATATCAAGGTGGTAGGAGATACAGAGGTTTTGGGCCTAGATATCCTTTTGAGAGAAGAGAGGATGCAATGAAAAGATGGAGAAGAGCTGTAGTAACCGAAGGTTTGTACCCAGTTTTAGTTGCTTACGATCAAACAGGAGGTAAATGTAAAGAGAAAAAGAAAAATATAGAGACTTCAAGTTTAAGAAATGATCTGAACGATTCTGATGATGAGTTGTTGGAGGACATTATGACCAAAAGACCTCCGCCATACCAAGAAAGTCCAAGTGAGGTATCCCCAAGTGCGCCACAATTGGGAACCCCATTAACTCCACAAGTCACGGAAACAGCTAGAGTAGTACGAGAAAATGAAATAAGTTTTCATTATCTTGACGACCCAGAGGTCAATAGCCTCAAAGCTTTCCTGTCCGACCTCAACTTGTCCGAAATCTGTGATAACCCCACCCACGAAAAAGGCTCAACCCTTGACCTAGTAATTTCCAAAGCAGACTCTACCCAGCTGGAATCGATTCTCCCTTGCGACTGGTCCGACCATCACATAATCACTTTCCATATCAAGGAAGTAGTTAAACTACTCTCTGTCCAACCTACGAGAACGAAAATCTGAAAGAGGAACCTAGAAAACCTCAATCCTGCCGCACTCGCAACCGCTAGCCACACCCTCACGCCCACACCGGATGGATTAAAGGATGTACAGGACCTGACCAATCACTACTTCCACTCTATGAACAGGGTACTTGACAACTTAGCTCCCCTACAATTGAAAAGAGTCACCAAAAAAGACTCAAACCCCTGGTATGATGGTAGGCTAAATGAAGACAGAAGATCACTGAGAGTAATTGAAAGACAATGGAGAGCCTCTCCATCTGCTGCCCACCTCAAATTACTAAGAAGCACCAGAAACTCCTATTAAAGAAAGATTAGACATTCAAAAGCTGACTTCATATGTAAACAATTAGACCAAGCTAAGAATCGCCCCAAAAAACTATTCAAAATAATCAAAGCTCAATCTAAGGGTGTCTCCCACTCCCCCCAAGCTAATCCGGAAACACTCCCCAATTGCGAGGAACTTGCCTCCTTTTTCACAACAAAGACTGAAAACTTAAAGACAGACCTACTTAACGACCTATTATCCCATACCGACCCACACATGAACTCCTCGCTGACCACACCAGTGACCCCGCTTAACTGCTCTGCAAAGCTCGACCTCAAGAACAATGCCTCCTGGACCACCTTCAACTTCTACAGCGAAGAAACTATCTTAAACATGCTCACGGCTCTGAATCCCTCCAATCATTTCACAGACCCTCTCCCAGCAACCCACTTAAAGGCCTTCATTCCACTGCTAGTGCCCCTATGGACCAGGATTATAAATACTCTCTTCTGCAAGGAACCATCCCAGACATCCTCAAAGCTGGTCAGGTATCCCCCATCCTAAAGAAAGCATCAGCAGACCTGTCAGACCTGAATAACTATCGCCCAATATCCCACATCTCGACCCTGGCCAAACTACTCGAAAAATGTGCCCACATGCAGCTTAGTAACCACATTGACCACTTCAACCTGCTCGATCAATTTCAATTAGGCTTTCGATCAGGGCACAGTACCGAATCAGCCATGACCCACATAATAGATGACGCACTACAAATACTGGATCAAAACAAAGTCTGTTTGCTAATCCTACTTGACTTATCCTCAGCCTTCCATACAGTCAAACATGACAGCCTACTAGACCTCTTGAAACATAGAATGGGTCTATCTGGAACGGTGTTAAACTGGTTCACTTCCTTCCTCCAAAACAGAACACAAAGATTCAAGAACAACCAATCTTTATCTAACCCCACCCCAGTCACCTTGGGAGTACCCCAGGGATCTTCCCTCTCCCCAACACTCTTCAATCTGTTTATGGAACCACTCACTGAGCTTCTCAACTCCTCAAATATCCAATATCACATGTACGCTGACGACACACAACTCTACATTAAGGTCCACTCTCTTGAAGACATCAAGTCCCTTAACTCAACGCTCCAAAAAACACAGACCTGGCTGGCAAAGAACCATTTAAAACTAAACACACTAAAAACAGAATTCCTCCTAATCGCTCCCCCCAACCAAACAACCATCATCCGCTAGTGGATGAAGCACCTAACTGCACTCGACGGTCAACCTCTCATCATTGATTCCGCAAAATCTCTAGGAATAACGCTGGACAGAAAGCTAAATATGCAGAAGCACATCAGCGCTGCAACTAAAGGAGCTAATTTTCAGATGAACACCCTGAGAAAACTGAAACCCCTCATACCCGTAAATGACTTTAAACAGGCAGTTCAAACTCTAGTAATTCCCAGAGTGGACTATGGGAGTGTCGCTCTCTGCGGCCTTCCCAGATCAACGACCGCTCCGCTAGAGCCTCAATCAATACAGCCGCTAGACTCATCACAGGCTCCAAAAGAAACTGCCACATTTCCCCTGACCTTCGTGCCCTCAACTGTATACCTTTTGAGGCCAGAATCCATTTGAAAATCTGCTGTATGACACATAAGGCATTGCACCACAAAACCCCGAGATACCTTGCGGAGAAACTAGTACTATCAGGTGGCAACAGATCTACTAGGAGTTCTGATAATCTTCTACTTAAACCACAACGTTTCTCCAAGAAGAAAACATACAATCGTACCTTTTCAGGAATGGCTCCCAGGATTTGTAACGCCTTGCCCCCAGAAACGAGACTTAATCCGTCCGCTGCTTTTTTCAAAAAAGAAGTGAAATCGATTCTCTTGTCCAAATTCACCTGAACTTTTTTATACACTCTTGTAGATATTTGCTAGGCTCTAATAGTTACCAGTACTGTATTCACATAACTCATTGTATTTATATGTATATGTCAATCACCTGTATTTAGCCTGTAAAGCGTTCTGATACCCGCAAGGGTCTTGTTCGCGCTATACAAAACCGTCAAAATAAATAAATAAATAAGGCAAGGCTAGAGCAGGTCCAGAAATTAAATCAGTTAAGTCTGAATGCAGAAGCATTAACGGTACCGGTAACAATTGGTCCCGTTGTCCCATTGTGCGGAGAAAAACAGAATGTATCAAAAGCACATACGTTATCAGTTCCAAGGAGTAGCATCAGGAGCGGAATGGTGACGGTAGCGGATGAGGATGAACAGGCTGACACGAATAATACTTTGTTAGATCTCCCTGTTTGTGAGATGATGACAGAAACCCCTAGAAGAAGTGTACAAATAGATCCAAGGAGAATAGGGCTGAGTGTCACTCCAATGGCAGGGAGTTCAGCAGGTCCTTCGCCAGAGGAATTGAATGATTGGATAAAAGAAATGGTAAAGCCAAAACCGCAACAACAGAGTATAGATGTGAGCCAATTGAAAGTAGATTTGGAAGAGATGATTATTGGTACAATAAGTCCAGACAGATTAGGGACTTACCGAGATGATGAACTGTTGTTTTTGTGTAAAAGCATTACTTGGAGAGCGAGGAATCTACATGAGAAAATATCAGAGGCTGCTAGTGAGTATGGAATAGACATAGAAAAGTTGAAAGTGTTGCAGAAATCATACAGATTGGCTTTCACTGATAAGGATTTAGAGAGTTTGAATGCGTCGGGAAAAAGGTAACAGATAAAAAAGTTGATGAATATTTTGAAGAAATGGGGAGATGTGGAACGATGGAAAGATAGATGGACGAGAAAGAAGGAAGAAGCAGCTAGTAAAGGAGTAATAATGTTTCCGTTGAAAGAGACTGAACAAGTTGAAAGGGCGTGTCCGATGAGAGAGGTTCCAGGAGGTGGATATGTTCATGTTCCATGGTCAAGACAGGCAGGGCCGGACTGGGAACCACAACCGGCCCTGGCAAAGTGCTCGCACCCCCCCTCCCCCCGGGGGGTTGGGGGTGCCACCGAGCTCTTTGCCAGGGCTGGTTTTCGGCCGATTTTGTTACAGGGCCGATTTTGCAGCTATGCTGCAAAAACGGCCCTGTAACAAAAACCAATCAATCAATCAATCACGGCATTTATAGAGCGCGCTACTCACCCGGGAGGTCTCAAGGCGCTGGGGGAGGGGGTAAGTTACTGCTCGAACAGCCAGGTCTTGAGCTGTTTCCTGAAGGAGAGATGGTCCTGGGTTCGCCGAAGGTGAGTGGGGAGGGAGTTCCAGGTCTTGGCTGCCAGGTAGGAGAAGGATCTTCCTCCGGCGGTGGCTCTGCGGATGCGTGGTACGGTGGCGAGGGCGTGGCTGGTTGATCGTAGCTGGCGGGTGGGCGTGTAGAAGGTCATGCGGTCGTTGAGGTACTTGGGGCCCAGGTCGTGGAGGACCTTGTGTGCGTGGGTGAGGAGTCTGAACGTGATTCTCTTGCTGACGGGGAGCCAGTGCAGGTCTTTCAGGTGTCCGGTGATGTGGCTGTGTCGGGGGATGTCCAGGATGAGTCGTGCGGAGGCGTTCTGGATGCGCTGGAGTCTTTTTGAAGTTTGGCTGTGGTTCCGGCGTAGAGGGTGTTCCCATAGTCCAGTCGGCTGGTGACGAGTGCCTGGGTGACGGTCTTCCTGGTTTCAGTGGGGATCCATCTGAAGATCTTGCGGAGCATGCGCAGGGTGTTGAAGCACGAAGATGAGACGGCGTTGACTTGTCTGGTCATCGACAGGGAGGAGTCCAGGATGAAGCCCAGGTTGCGTGCGTGGTCCGTTGGCTTGGGCGCGGTGCCCAGGGCCGGGGGCCACCAAGAGTCGTCCCAGGCGGAGGGTGATGAGCCCAGGATGAGGACTTCCGTCTTGTCTGAGTTCAGTTTAAGGTGGCTGTTCCTCATCCAGTCGGCGACGTCTCTCATCCCGTCGTGTAGGTTGGCTCTGGCGGTGGTGGGGTCGTTGGTGAAACGACCCCACCACCAAAACCGGCCCCCACCCGTGCGGCGCACCGGGGGATTGCCCGGTGCCCGCTACGGCCAGTCCGGCCCTGAAGACAGGATCTATTATCTTTTACGAATGATTTCCCTAGGTTAAGGGACAAACCAGTTGAGTGGTACAAACAGGTGGAGAGGTTTGTGAAAGTTTCAAAGGTTTTGTTAAAGGATCTAGATGGTTTGTTTGAGATTGTCGTTCCAGCTGATTTGTGGACAGAATGTAAAATTACTGTTGATTGGCCAAAAGAAGAATACCCTAGAGATCCTAAAACAGGTGCACCATCCGATGAGGTGATGAAAAAGTACAATCAGGTGATCACTTTCTTGAAAGGGAAAATTTCCCCTAAAGAAACAGATTGGGTTAAGATAGACAGAACGACCCAAGAACCAAAAGAGTCAGTGCATGCTTATTATGAAAGGTTGTTGCAGGTATTTAAACAGTACAGCGGGTTTGAGAACATTGGAGATAAAGACATGGGACATTTTGTGTATCGTTTTGTGTTTGGATTGAAACCGGATATTAGTAATATGATTCAGCAGCACTTAATTTGTTGGCAGAGCAAAACAATTGACGAAATCTTAAGGTATGCAAAATATTGTAGTGATGACATTGAATCAAGACATAAAAAGTTAAAAGAGAAAATGATGTGGGCACAAGTGAAGGTAGCAGAGCAGCAAGAAGTAAATAATAATTCTCAAACAGGTTACCAGATGAATGGTCAGAATCAAAATGGTCAAATACCCAATGGAGGTAGAGGTAGAGGTAAAATGAGTAAAGAAGAGGCTAGGAAGAAATTTCCTTGTCATGCGTGCAGAAAGATTGGACATTGGAAGAACTAGTGTAGATCTGCTCAAAAGAATAATGGGGTAAATCAAAATTTAAATCCACAGATGCAGAATGAGGTGGTTGTGAACCAACAGCAGCAGCAGGTAGTTACTCCACAGTTACAGGTGCCACAAGCTCCCATGCCAAATAATGTGAATGCTCAGGTGCAGAGGTACAGTGCGAACACAGGATTTCACGGAGGTGACCAAGTTGGTAAGAATCAAAGTGTGCAAATGGTTCCGCAATACTGGTTGCAGTGCAATGAGAGTGATTCAGACTCATCTCAATGACGGTGCCTGAGGGGGGAGGAAGAGGGCGTACTTGGCGCATCTTTGGCGGTAGATCAGTCAGGTCCATTTGTTGAAGGAAAAGTGGAAGGTAATGATATTACATTCCTAGTGGACACTGGTGCTACCCTTTCTACTGCGAGAGCAGCAGAAATCCCAAACCTACCCCTCTCGGGAGAAACAATCCAAGTTATAGGAGTCTCGAATAAGCATATTAGAACGCCAGTCACAAATCCAATAGAAGTTCATATTGGAAATTTCAGAGACATGCATCGTTTTGTGATATGTGACTCAAGTCCAGTAAATCTCTTAGGTAGAGATTTATTGTGTAAAATGAATTGCACAATCTATTGTACGCCAGATGCTATTGCATTTCAGACACCTGATGAGGATGTCGAATTTAAGATGATGCTAGCAAAGCAAGGGACAGAAGTGGATGAGTTGTTTTCACTTCTCACAGAAGAAAATCTGCCTGAAGAATTAAAGAGTGCAGTAAGGTCGGATGTATGGGATTTTACAGGAAAAGAGATTAGTCTAATGACAGATGTAGACCCGATTCAGGTTACGGTGAAAGAGGGTGCTGTATATCTGAACACACCTCAATACAAAATGAGTCCAGAAGTGATTGCAGGAGTCACACCTGTAATTGATCAAATGATTGAACAGGGAATACTGAAAGAAATACTGAGCAGTCCTTGTAATTCGCCTGTTATAGGTATCCAGAAGCCCAATGGGAAATACAGAATAGTGCAGGATTTAAGGAAAATAAATAAGATTGTAGTGCCCTGTTGTCCAGTAGTGCCAAATCCAGCAGTAATCCTTTATCAGATTCCTTGTGATGCTGAATGGTACACAGTGATTGATTTGTGCCAAGCATTTTTCTTGATTCCTTTGCATCCGGAAAGCCAATATCTTTTTGCGTTCCGGTTCGGAGACCGTGTTTTGGCATTGTGCTGAGTTCCTCAAGGGTACACAGAGAGTCCCTCAATCTTTAATCAGATCTTGAAAAAATGTCTGGAGACTTTAGTCATGCCAGGAAATTCAGTTTTGGTTCACTACATTGATGACCTGCTAGTAGCATCAAAGACACGAGAGGCATGTGTAACAGATACCATTGCCTTACTGAACCACTTAATGAGCAGTGGTATTTAGTTGGGTAAATGAAGGCGCCACTCGGGAGAGATAACACAAATATTTGATATTTACTTGCTGTATTGATCACGGTGCTGCAAGGTGAAGAGAACCACTGACCTCCTCAAAATACAAAATGGCCTTGGCCAATTGACAGATATACAAAGGAATTCCTCAGCACATGTCTGTTATGTCACAATATACATAAACATGCTAGATGTGAGCATAAGTAAAATACAAGTAGGTAAGTTCTTATTTCTTTTTTCCTTTTTATTTTCCGATGTTCAGACAGCCGACACGTGTTTCGTCGCTTACATGGGAATTAATCCCGCGACTTTATCAAGGCTATTGTCTTCCTGTGTATAACTTTTATTAGTGGTGTTAATTCCAACCCACACTGGGATTCAATATCTCGCGACGTCTCACGGACGTCGCTCCTCGTGTTGCCGAGTCATGCACCGTACTCGGCAACACGAGGAGCGACGTCCGTGTGTGGGATCAAACTACTAAGAAATAAGATTCTGGACTTCTGGGACATACAGGGATCCCTTGGATTTAACATTGAGAAGTGAGACGTCGCGAGATATTGAATCCCAGTGTGGGTTGGAATTAACACCACTAATAAAGGTTATACACAGGAAGACAATAGCCTTTGTCGAGCACCTGCATTGGGAATGCCAGATTATGCAAAGGATTTTGCATTGTACTGTGGTGAAAGAGATGGGTGTGCACTTTCAGTTTTAATTCAAAAACATGGAATGGCGCGACGTCCAGTAGCATAATTTTCTGCTACTTTGGATTCAGTGGCTGTAGCGTTACCAGGCTGTTTGAAAGCAGTAGCTGCTACTTGTATGAGTCTGGAACAGAGTCAAACAATTGTGATGGGACATCCAGTCAAGGTGTATGTGCCACATTCAGCTGAGATCCATTTGACACGCACAGGGACGCAGTATATGACCTCTAGTCGGCTGACTAGGTATGAAAGAGTGATCTTGGGTGCTGAAAATGTGACGTGGTAAGGTGCACTACAGTAAATCCGGCAACTCTTTTGCCGAATTCATATTGTGAGGAAGTGAGAGAGGAGGCGGATCATGATTGTTTGGATGTGACAGAGTTGTGCACAAAACCCAGGCCTGATATTGAGGACGTTCCATTAGAGGAATCAGACTGTGAGATGTTTGTGGACGGATCATGTTTAAGAAATGAAAAGGGAGAATTGTGTACTGCCTATGCTGTTTGCACCATAGCGGGAGTTCTAGAAGCATCCTGTCTAAAAGGGGTAAACTCTGCTCAAATTGCTGAATTAATAGCGCTGATTAGAGCGTGCAAAATTGCCAAAAGCCTGAGGGTAACCATATTTACTGATAGTCAATATGTGTTCGGGGTTGTCCATGATTTTGGGCAGCTATGGATGCAAAGGGGATTTCTGACTTCTTCAGGTTCCCCTATAAGGAACAGCAAAACTGTAAAAGATTTATTGGATGCTTTACAATTGCCCAAAAGAAGTGCAGTGGTCAAATGTTCCGCACATAAGTCAGGAGAAGACTATGTGACGAGAGGCAACAGATACGGAGATCAAGTAGCGCGTTTCTGTGCACGAAATTTGATTGCCTTAAACAGAGGGATTGAAAAGGAAAATACCAATTGCCATCTTATGTTCTCTTCTTCTTTTGAAACTTGAGTTGAGATTAGGCAGCTACAGGAAGAGGCAAGTGATGAGGAAAAAGAAATCTGGAAAAATTCAGGCTGCAGAAAAAGAGCAGAGGACGAAGTGTGGATTTATATAGATGAAAGACCAGTCATGCCAGATAGTATACTATCCCATATGGCAAGGGTATACCATGGAATTGCACATGTTGGAAGAGATGCAATGATCAGGCTCTTCAAGCAGTCATGGTATAACCCCAAGTTCAGGGTCATTGCAGAGAGTCTTTGCCAGAGGTGTGTCACCTGCCAGCAGCAGAATCCAGGCAGGAAGACAGTTGTTAGTTGGGGACGAATTGGAAAAGCAGCAGGTCCATTCACCCGACCTCAGTTGGATTTTATTGAGCTCCCCCCATGTAACGGGCTGAAGTATGTTTTGGTTGTTGTCTGCTTGTTCTCTCGCTGGGTGGAAGCCTATCCAACGAGCAGGAATGACAGCCTCACTGTTGCAAAGCTGCTTCTGAGGGAACTGATCCCTAGATTTGGATTACCAGTCACTTTAGAAACAGATAGAGGAACCCATTTCAATAACGAGATAATTCGGATGATTTGTGCAGCATTACAGATTGAGCAGAAGCTGCATTGTGCCTATTGACCCGAAGCATCTGGAGTGGTTGAACAGATTAATGGCACTATAAAATCTAGATTAGGAAAGGTGTGTGCATCCACAACACTGAAATGGCCTGATGCTTTACCCCTTGTATTGATGAGTCTTAGAAGCATTCCTGACAAAAAGACGGGTTTGAGTCCACATGAAGTCCTGATGGGAAGAGCAATGAGACAAGCATTTATACCAGCGAACAAACTGATGAATATATCTCTTGATCTAGTGCTTGATTATTGCAGAGGATTGGCTGATCTGGTGCGTTCTGTGTCTCGCCAGGTTGGAGAAGATGCCACTACAACACAGCCGAATCAAACTCATGATCTGAGTCCTGGTGAGTGGGTTCTCGTCAAAAAGCACGTGAGGAAATCGTGTTTAGAACCCAGGTGGAATGGACCTTACCAGGTAATTCTGGTGACGACAACGGCAGTGAAGTGTGGTGGTTTGCCAAATTGGATCCATGCCAGCCATACCAGACAAGTCCCAAGTCCACTTGAAAGACGAGAAGAGCAGCAACTGGTAAACCAAAGACAAAGACTAGAGGCTGAAGTGTGTGAAGCTGAAGAATCTAGAGTAACAGATTCTGAAGAACAAACAGATGATGAATAGCCAAGCACAAGTCAAGTAGAGTGGGCACCAGTTACTGGGTCTCATGAGACTGCTGTTGAACCGGAAGAAAGAGAAATTACTGAAAATCAAGAAGAGGAGCAGGTAGAAGGAAGGCCAAATAAAAGAACCTGTGAACCAGATGAAGAAGGTGAAAAAGTAGTACAAGTTAAAAGGCCAAGAAAGGGTGACAATTGGCCAGGTGGAGTGAAAAGACTGAAATGCACTCTTGTAAGGAGGAGAAAGTCAAAGAGAAGACCAGAGCAAATTAATGAGGTCTCAAGTCAAGCAGAACAAGAAGAGTCAGAAGAAGATTCAGTACGAAAAACAAGGAGAGTAAGAATTCCAAGCAGGAAATACACAGCACCAGAATGGACTTACCTTACGTTATCTTGGAGGAAATTGAAAGCTCAGATCCGAGTGAAGAAAATGACAGTGCTGACACTGTGCAAGTGGATGAAAACAAATTGAAACCACCTTAAAGGAACTGTGAAGAATTAAGGGGCAACCTTGCCAGATGAAATGAATTAAAAGGACTCAGAAGATTTAAATAAAAGAAAATAAAAGAAAGGGGTAAAGAAGAAAGCTGTGAAGTGTAGGATTACACTATTTTTCAGAAAATAATTTTTAAGTAAGTTTAGAGTTTCTATAGAGTTAGATTTTATATATTTTTCTAGTAGAATACAAAAATGGCTGAAGCAAAAGTGACTGAACATCCGAAGTCTAGTCTAAAACGTAGATGTATTAAAGCTTGCTTATGTAGTGTCTTGTTATTAACATTTATGAGGATATTATTAACTGTCATTGTACCTATTCTAATGGTAACTAATAATAGAAACAGTACTAATGATGTAATAAGTGAAAGAATGAGTGATGTTACTAAAGAAACCCCTAATACTAACATAGAACAAATGGATGGAAGCATTCTCCATCATGATAAATCAATTAGTGATTTCTCGTTAAATGTCTTTACTAAATTGTTGTATGAGTATATTGATACAATGAATGTGAGTGATTGTTACGTGTACATGCAATTACCTTCGTCTGTCTCAGAGGGGGTGACATATCATCACCTACCTTTAACATATGGTGTGTCTTGTAGTGTCTTATCCAGCCTCTTCTACGTGACGGGGAAGCTCGAATATCATTATTCTAATATAGATTTAGTATTTTCAGAGATACTAATTATAAAAGAGCTGAATAAGGTTTGAAGTAGCAAAAATGCGCATTATATGGGAGAGTTCTTCCATATTACCAAGACTTTAGATATAGAGTATGCTTATAAAAACAATCTAACATGTAATTTATAGGTTGAAGAGAAAGTATTTATAGAAATGGTAGAAAGTAGAAGGGAAAGTTTCCAAAGAAAAGCTGCTGAACAGAAATCACAGGTACCACCGTGGGCCTTCAGAGAGGGAAATTATGAGAAAGGCGAGACATACGCTGCAATGTCCCTGGACTGGCATCAAAAGGGAAAAATATGTTTGCTTAGAATGAAAACTAACTATAACAATTATTTCATTGGTACTAGTGAATGTGGGGATTGAAGGGTGGAACTGATCCTGTTTTCCCGGGAGTTTATTATGTGTGTGGTAAGAAAGCCTATTACAGGTTGCCTGCACATTGGTATGGTAGTTGTTATTTTGCAATCGTCTTTCCAAAGGTCTACCATGTAAACAGAGACAGCAATAGTATCCATGAAATAAAACAAGGACTAACACGTAACAAAAGAGCGAGTTTTTCAGAGATAGTAGGTGATATTTTTGGTGCACTGATACCCTCAGTTGGAGTCGTTCTGAATTCACATAAAATTCGAAAATTGTCCACAGTGGTTGATCGTTTATCAACAGATACTGCTGGTGGGTTCTTGATGATTGACACAGAAATGGTTGCAATCAGATCAATGGTTTTGCAGAATCGACTTGCCCTTGATATCTTACTGGCAAAAGAGGGTGGAGTCATGTTGAAAATCCAACACTGCTGTACCTATATTCCTGATAAAAGTAAAGGTATTGAAGGATATATTAAAAATATTACAAAATTACATGAAGATTTGACCCAACTGGAGGTTGATGGTGTCTGGGAGAAACTTGGTAAGAGTTTCTCTTCTGTAGGTATATGGTTTTCTACTTTTGGAAGTAGCTTATTAGGGAAGATAATAATGCCAATAATTTCAGAAGCTGGAGTAGCCTTAATGATATAACAATATATAAATGTTGTAAGTGTAGGTGTGGAAGAAAAGAAATGACAGAATCAAAAGACAAACGAAAAGCAAGAAAAAGAAAAAGAGATGAGATAGAACTAGAGGAGATGAAAGGAGATTACTATGATAAGATGAAAGATTTAGATGAAAACTTAATGAAAAGAGAAAAGATTACTGAATTTTAGATAGATGAAGATGGCACTTGGTATGGTAGGTATTTTATGATGGCTCCAGTAAGCCATCCGAGGGGGGATTGATGGAGCAGGGTTTCGCAAAAATGAAACCTGCTCGAATTAACACCCCCATAATACGTACTAACAGTGTGCAGTGATAGTATTAACATACACATTACATGAACACATGGGAAACAGCTTTACGCATGTGTGCACTAATGTGAACTAATGCATGAAAGAACTAGGCCGCATACTACAATGCGTTTCGAAAGAAACAGAATTAATGCATGTTTAAGCTGCATTTTATATTTCGCATCTTGCATCTTGCTTTAAAAATAATGAATAATGCCGCTTTTGCCTTAAGCTTTTGCTAGGAAAACATGTAACAGGGGATAGTGCAAAGGTGGGTGGTAAACAGTGAAAAGTGCTTTTCTATGTAATTAATGAATGTTTATGTTCTATTTGCCGTAGTGAGCTGAAATGGGCCTCCATTATTCTTAAGTTAGCTGGATAGAGGAGGGGCTGGAGTAAGAGCGAAAATGTCATGACAGAGCAGCAAGAAGTGCTGAGTGCTGTAAGGAAGGGACAAGAAGTTCAAGGATACCCAGCACTGAATCCATTGTTCATCTGCCAAAAGGATGTGACTGACCGTGGGACTAAAGACTGCTTCTGTGGACATTGTTGGAAAAGATGTGCAATAATGTTGAAATGTATAATATAATAAATCGTGTGAACGAGTCAGTTATTAGGTAATGGGAAAGGATGTAGAACTATGTTCATGTAAAATTAATGAATGAAATCACAGTGGTGTGACAGACCACCTCCCAAGTTTACCAATGAACTGTCGAGTTTCGTGAAATGTTTCAACTGATGTGGGACGGACATGTAGGTTTTAGGGTATAACTGGGGTGTCTTTGGGGGTGTGGTTAAGAGAGTTAGGAGAGTTTGGTTCCTAGCTTGTTCGAGAGGGGTGATGCGTCGCTGATCGTCGGTTTGCAGAGAGGCCTAGCTGTTCCTGTCCCTGTTCCGTTCCTGTCTCTGAAATCTTTGTTCCCTGGCTCTAGTTCGGGGAACCCCCACTGTCCCCTCGGCCAAGGGGGTGGTATTTCACAGATCCTTTGGGTTTGTATTATTCTGACTCGTACTTTGCATAATTATTTGCAAATGTATTCTTGTCTCTGAAATCTGATGTCTCTTCATCTATCCACTCTGATATATGTATATTGTTTCGCATTATTTTGCTGAAACTGATGTCTCTTAATCTATCCACTCCTTCATGTGCATAATCAATATTGATGATGAGAATTACACTGTTTACATCTGCCGATTATTTTCCTCTCCCTCTTGTGAATTTTCATTTGTTTGCACTTGTAACCGAATGCAATTGAGCATTGATGATTTACTTCAATTTGTGATAAACTTTATTAATCTTACCAAGAGTCTGTGATTATTTAGCTGACTAGATAGTCAGTTAGATAAGTGCTATCATTACCATCAACTACTCAACTAATTGGTCTATCGACCGAGAGGAAAGAGAGTTGATATACAGGTCTAGTTATGTATTTAGACTTGTTAAACATGAATCTGTGAAGGAACCAAATTCACGTAATTAAAACTTGACCCCCAGTGCATCAGGGACTTGGGTGAATGTGTATGGGCCATTGTATGAATTATTGATGAGTATCGATCCCTGATTAGGTGTCGCGCTGGATCAGTAGTTTTTCACGTCTCCCTGTTTATAAATTGGTGAAATTATTGAGCTTTCCATGATTCTGGGATTATTCTGCTGGCCATAATCTGAATGTATACTGGTTCCAAGATTTTGGACCAATACTGAGGGTTTTGTTTATATAGAATTGGAAGAATCCTGTTCGGTCCAGGAGCTCCTTCCGGCCTTCCTTTCCCAATTTGCCTCTCTATCTGTATTGGTGCTACTTTTGGCAGTTCCTCAGTTGGGTTTTATTTTTCTTTGTTTTCCGGTGCAAATTTTCCTAGCTCTGCGTCGTTTTTACTGTTGTTTGGTTCTAGGCCTGGGCATAGTTCGCAGAGTTTTGCTACGCGGAACTCCGCGAGGTTACAAAAAACTCTGCGAAGTTCAGCAAGTGGCGGAGTGCAGTGCGAACTGCAGTTTGTGCTGAGTATTCCTGCCGCTCGGGTAGAAATTCTACCCGAGCGGCAGCTCATAACTTACCGTTCGCGATCGCGAGCGGGGAAAAAACTCTGCTGCACATCGCGAAGCAGAGTTTTCTGCACTCCGCGAGCTCCGTGGAGTGCGGAGTGCAGAAAACTCCGCAAACTCCGCGAACGGAGCGAAGTTCACCGCCCAGGCCTATTTGGTTCCGATTGTGCTTCGTCACCCAAGATGGGCCACGGTTCTCTCCCTTGCTCGTTTCTCTCTTGGCCGGAGTAGTTGAAATGGTCGTAGAGGCAGGTGGCCCAGTCTTCCTTAGGGAGGTAGGAATCTATTGCTTGTTGTGATTGGTGTTGCAAGGTGTTAATTGTTTGCAAGAACTTTGCACTGTTCTTACTTTTTGCATCATGGAGTAGTCTTGCCCACATAATTTCGTTGTCTTGCCTCATTGCGGCCCCTTTGATATTTTTTATTCTTGTCTTGAGCTTCCTCAGTTCCTCCCAAAGTGAGGTCTCCTGCGGATTCCGGTGGAGCTTCCTTATGATTGAGGTATTTTGAGGTTGGATGGTTGTTTCTTGTTTGGGTTTCCACTTCTCGCTCCTACGTTGGTTGCAAATGTCTCCCTGAGAATGATGGTAAAGTTCTCCCAAATAGCTAGCGGGTTCCTTGATAGATTAAGGTCTTCTGGGAGAATGGATTTAGCTGACTCTAGTAGCTTCTCTACTGAAACGGTGCTACACTTGATCTTTTTATTGTTGATGGTATATTCTGTGGCTATCGTTTTGGTTGTTGTGTGTTTTGGGGGGGGGACGATTCCTTTAAAATTCACTTCTTGGGGTAAGTGGTCGCTCTGGTTCGTTTTCCCTAGTTGATAAGAGTTAATTTTGTGATACAGTGAAAGTGTTGTAAATGTATAATCTATATGAGAGGTGGCGGCTGGTGAGTAAAATGTGGGGGCTGGCAGTTTGTCTTCCGAGAAGCGTCCATTAGAGGCTCTCAAATTGAGGGTTTCAAGTTTCTTCAAGAGGTGTGAGCCTAGTCTGGTCTGTTTGCTTGTAGCGCATTTCCCCTGGGTTGGTATTTCCATGCCCTGTTTAGTTCTTGTAGCAGATCTTCTTCAGTGGGTGTTCCTATGAGGTGCAGATTGAAGTCACCTGCGGCTATTACTTTGTCAGTCTCTTCTTCTTCAACAATTCTTGATAGTTCCATGGTCAGTTGTTCAACCCCCTTGGTTTTGTGCCTGGGATGCAAGTAGACGTTAACTATTAAAGTTGGGCAATCCTCTTTGTTGATCCTAATTATTGTTCTTACTGCTAGTAATTCATTAGGTGCCGATATAGTTGTCTTCAGGCATTTGACAGGCCCCAATGTTGTAATTGATACGTATGTTGCCAAACCTTCTTTTCGGTGACCGTACCTAGGTCCTTTCCGTGCGAGGACGTGTTGGGAAGTGTGCCCCTGTAGGTGTATGGGTTGATCTGCCCAAGTTTCTTGGAGAAGTACGAGGTCAAAGGATTGGAGGTAGAGCATTGTTTGTGGGTCTCTGTCTTTGTTGGGCAGTCCGCTGATATTCCATATACACATGTTGATTGGCCTTGGCACCGCCAAATTGGAATGATTTTTCAGGGAAGGTGGCTCTCATTGGGTGTTAGTTTTATTAACTGTTCATGTTATCTGGCTACAATTACTCTTGTTTGATTCACCCGATGGTTAATTTTTCTTGCATCGCCAGGTTTCATTCCTTTCCTTTGTGTGGTTAGAGTGAGTCGCGACTGGTGATGTACTTCTTGCACCCCTTAGTACAGAGTGAGTAGTTCCTTCTGTGATCAAGTTGTAGTTTGTTTTCCTAGTACCAGTGGAGTCGGGTAGCCCGGGTGATTATGTGGGTATATCCTTATCCACCAGTGTTGAAAAGTGGTTGATTCTTCCATTATGCTTTTTGTTATTTCCCTTGTGGTCCATGTTTTTTTGGTTACCTCTAAGCCTTGGGGGTTGTCAGCATAGATAAATTCTATGGATGATAGGTCCACTGAGTTCACGTCCTCAAGGTTCTTGATTGTGTGGATCAAACGCATTATGTTTCCTCTATTTAAGATGTCTTCTCTCCCCATGGACCTGTATTCTGGCTGAAATATTATGGAGTTTGTTTGCCACTTGATCACTCTCGAGGCCCTTGCTGTAGTGTGATGGCACCCCTTCAGGTTGAATTTGAGGTGTGCTGTTTAATTGAGGATTGATGGCAACCTGCCTTTTATCTAGGAGCTCTTCCTGCTCTATGATCGAGGTTGCTGTTGTTTTATAAACTGTCTTTTTCTCTTCCGCCTTTGTTACCTGGATTTGGACTTTGGGTTGTCCTTCCTCTTTTGCCAAGGACGTTGATTTGTAAGGGCCTCTGCACTCCTCCTTTAATGTATGGTTTTCTATGTGTTTAGTTTGGGCCAGCTTCGGCTTTACGTCCGATGGGTCATTGTGATCTGAGTCTGTTGAACAATGTGGCGGTGATGGATTTCGGCGTGTTATTTTGTTTTTGTTTCCGCCGTCATGAGGTTTCCCAATGCTCTTGCTATTGTCTGGTTTGGTTATTTGTAACTGTCCTCTGTGTAGTGATCCACCCTGTGCTTCAATCGTCTGATTTTGATCCCCTTTCTTTTTTGGTGCCAATACCGTTTGTCCCTCCAGAGATGCTGTTTCAGTTTGCATCGTTTTTTGCTGGGTTTGCATCTCTTCAGTTGTTTTTAGTTTTACCACTTGGTAAGGTTGTGTCTGTTGCTGGTCAGCCGCATTTGAGTCAGCTGTTGTCGTTGTGTTAATGACCTCTTGTAATTGATCGACTGTCACATTTTTCTTGTTTCTGCCTTTCCTTTTTTGTTTGCGGCGGGTTTGTGTTTTGTTTGGACTTGCGTTTCTAATTTTCTTGGTAGGACTGCAGAGAATATTGTTGGCGCTATGGGTTCTGTTGAGAGGTTTCCGACTTCGTTGGTTGCCTCCAATGTGTGAGTGCTGTTTGTGCGCAACCTTTCAGTTATGTTGTTTAGGCCAGGTGCGGAGCCCCCCGGTTGGACTGTCAAGGGTAGGGACAGGGTGATGGCAGTGTTTAGTGGTCCATATGTTTGTTTTAGATCCATGAGCAGGCCGTTTAGCATAGTTGGTAATGTGACTATTTTGTCTAATATTGGCACGCAAGTGCAGTCTATTTGTGCTGATGTGGCTGCCCGTCCTATTTTTATTACCCCATTTAGGTCTCCCAGCTTGTCGTTGATTCTTGCTACAGAATCTGCTAAGGAATGAAGAACTGATAGCTGCAAGTCCACCTTATCTGCCTGGTATTGAGAGGCAGTTACTATATGCTTCATGGTGCCCAGGAAGGTTGCCCAAAAGCGATCTGTTGTAGTAGCCGCATCGGGTGTACTTTTATCCTTGAGAGCAGTGTAAACTAAGTTGGCCGGGGGCGACTTGTCTACATTGGTTTTTCATGTGTAGGAGGCTACCAATTCTTCCCATTACTTGGATGCTAAATATGACATGTCGTACTCGTAGTCAGAGCCAAAGGATTCCTCTTTGTTCAGCTGGAGGTCTTCTTTTGTCTGTTTTAAAGGCAAGTTGTCCTCCGACTGCGTTAGTGGGTCGCAGCAAGCTACTGCTGGTGTCTTTACCAGCCAGTTGTTTTGCTGTTGTTGATGTTCCTGTTGGGGACGATATGGTTGCTGTGGGGAGCTGGTCACATTGGTAACTTTGGCCAGGTTTTGCTGCCCCTGCGATAGTCTTTTGTCTGGTGTGCCATCTAGGTTTATACTGCCGTTGCCTTTGTCTATGCTTGTGCCCTTGCCTGTGCCTTCCCTTGTGACGATCCTTAGTGACGGGTCCAAGTGTCCTGTACTGTCTTTCTCTTGGCCTTCCTGATGTTCCTGGTGTTCATCACTTGCCGGAGGGGAGAGTTCCCCACTACTCGACGTCTGTCTCCATGTTTTGCTCACCGTCCTTCTTCTGCCTGTTACTCCTTCCGCTAGGTCCGTCATTGTTCTGCTTCCATCCTCCGGTGCAACTGTGCCCTCTTGCGAGGATTTAGATGACCTGTGCGAATCACTTGCGGGTAAGTTCAGTGTCTTTAAGGAGGAATTCGCAGGTGTTGGCTGTAGCTGGGAATGCAGGCCCGTTGTATCTTTTTTGGTGGAATAAAGAGCAGTGCCAGGATCCTTTAGAAATGCGAATTTGGTGTACATTTTTGGTTGGTAGGTGCAAATTCCTGGCTTCCGTTTTTCGCCCTCAATATGGATTAGCTGTTCTGCACTTCCACTCCTTTCATTCATAAAGTCTATGCAGATATCACTGTTGCTATCAATGTTGGGGGCACTTCAATTATTTTCACTGTTGCCCCTCCCCTTTGAGGTACCTCGGCGCTTCTTGGCCCCTGGGAGAGGGCCTCTCACTTTGCCCGATCTCATGTTCGCGGTTTCCAGTTAAAGGTCATTAAGGTCGTTGGTGTCTTAATTATAAACTTCTAGTTCTGATTCTGGTACCTTACTTCTACTGGTCTTCAAGTCTGTGACACTCTGTATCTCAACCTGTGCCTAGGTGTAAGTCCTCCGGCACGTGCTTGGATGTTGCTGTCTTTCCCTTCCCTTTCCCTTCACAGCGGAGAGGGCGCTGGCTGCTAGCCACTGAAGTTGCTTAGAATCTTGGTGTAGTCCCTGTGGGGGCCCCTTCAGTGGGAGCACTCCGAGGCTATAGTGGTAGGGGTCCCTTGCTGCCCCTCTAAAAGCGCGGCTCCCAAACTCCTCTTCTTTCCTCCTCGGTCCTCTGCTCTGCCGACTCTGCCCTGGTCAGCCCACTTCTCGTTATAGGCTACTGGCTATTAGCCTCACTGTTGGCCTCTCACTTGGCTTAGGGACTCAGCGACACACAAGACTCTTTACGCTGCGCGTCTCTGCAGGACGGTGGTGCTGCTTCTGAATTCCTGGTGGTAACAGATAGCGTAGGCTGGAACTGTGGTGAGGATGATGGCGGAGAGCGAGGGTTGTTGATCCACCCTTCGGAGGCCTTGCCCCCAATCTTCCAATCCCCCCCGCTGCTTCAATGGCAGCCGCAGACTCCCTGCGACAGAGAGTGAGCGGCAATAGGAGCAGCGATGAGGGTGGCCGTGATGTCGGTGCTGAGTCGGCAGGGACTGAGTGGGGGCTCAATCTTGAATGTCTTGGCTAGGCTGCTCTCCACAGGCTGTCCGCAGGCTGTCCCCCCTGCGCACTCGGACGCGCTTGGTCATGAGCCGAGGTCCGCTGTTGCAAAACCAGGTCCCTGGTCTTGTCTTGAATCGCTGGGTACAACCACCTCAGTCAACCTTAGTCCGTAGGTTCTCGCCTAGTGCCTGGGAAGGACACGGGTGACCACGAGTATGACAGTGGGGGGTTAGGGGGAGGGGGTGCTACCAAGGCCATAGTGTAGGGAGGCGCGGAGCGGGACCTCTCCAACGCACAAACTGCACCAGCCTAACGCCAGCCGTTTCCACGCAACCAGTGTGTGCCGTGGCTTTAGCCACCCTGCCTCCCCTGCCAATGAGAGTTCTGCCCTTGCCTTTGCCTGTTATTGCAGCTGTTTTTTCTGCCCCCCACCACCTTCAGCTACTTTCACACTGGGGATCTGGTGCTTACCCCACTTGCCTCAGTCCTTGCCTCGATCCTAATTGATCTTAGTTGCGGGCCGCTCTGCTCCCCGGCTCGCTGCTCGCCACCCTGCTCCTGCGTCGTCCTACTGGAAGCCAGAGGGCGGATGCTTTGTAGACCAATTCACTATGCTTTTTTTTTGTTGTTGAAATTTCTTTATTGTTTTATCACATAAATCACAGTTACTAACCAATATATGTTGGATATTCGATACATCATATCATCTGTTATAGTATAACAATCAGTTTAGTATGATAACAATTCCACTTTTTCTCTGTGCTCCAAAACTTGGAAAACATAACTTTAACACATCCCGCTACCCCCCACCTCCCAACCAGCTCTGGCTTCCATGTTAGGTATATTTCCTTTTACTTTTCACTTTTCCGGTGTCATCTTGCGTGTCTCTAGCTTGACCTTCCCATCTTTGGAAGTCCTCTATATTACCTTGTTCTCCCTCCCTTGGGTCTAGTTGTGAGGACAGGGGTGTGGCAGCTATCTCCTGCATCATCGTCCCCCAGGCCAACAGTACCTCTGGCAGTTTCTCATCTCGTCTAGTTTTCCTCATGTGTTCCTCTTCTGCCGTCGCCCATTACTTAAGGTCTGACCTCCATTTGTCAATGGAGGGGCCCTGCGGAGTCAACCAATGTATTGACCAATTCACTATGCTTACTCTTTTTGCCAATGCTGCACAGCATCGGCAAAAAAAGTGCAATGTTGCTGCAGCTTTTAGGTCATTCTGTAGGAGTGCACATGCGTTATGAAGTACTTATATGCGTGCATCACCAGGCATGTGTGCATACAGAATGATGCCCCTTCCATTTTCATTGTTTAGAGATCGATCTTAGAGCTTGGACATCACTTAGATCAGTAAATAAAACAAATGAAATTTTAAGTGTGCAAAAGTACTTTTTTTGCAGTGGAGTGCTCACCAGCAAATGGCAGCTGTTGGGTTTTCCCAAAAATGCTAATTAATAAACATGTAAATATCTTTGAGAGGTAGGGGAACAGCAGAGGAGCAGGTGAGGGGAAGACGGAGGGAGGTGGGGAGTAACATAAAAATAGAGCCGGGTGAGGATGGTGAGCAACACGGTGTTCATGGGGTGGGTGGAGAAGCACATGAGAGAAAGAGCAACATGGAGCACTGGAGCTGGGTATTTGGCAGGGACAGAAATGCACCAGGGAGACAGCTAGAAAACTGTCCAGCAGAGAGACAAACACAAGTAGAGGAAGGAAAGGGACCGAACAGGACGTAAACAAGTGAGAGTGGCAACAAAGGAAAATAATGGACACCATGTTCAAGTTCCAACCCCACTCTAAGAGGTCTATTACGATGGCGGGCGGACTTTGTCCGCCCGCCACCGTAACGGTAAACTGGACCGACCGCCAGTGGTGCGGCGGTCCCGCTGTGCCCATTAGGATGCGACCGCCACCATAGCGGTCGCATCCCACATATTCAACATTGTGGCGGGCGGTGCTGTAAGCAGCACTTGCCACAATGTTAAATATGCATGTTGTGCATTGGCATTCACGACGTGACAGGCACCACTCGGTGCCTGCCACCTTGTGCGTGACAATGAAGGGGGGTACCATAGGTACCCCCCAAGTGCAGCCACCCACCCCCCATTCCCCTGGGGGCCTACATATATACATACATATATGTGTGTGTACACAATTTCTCCCAACAAAGGAAATGGGTCGCACTCACTGCAGGTTTTGGATAATTCCTTATTCCATTATTTTATTTCTGTTTCAAAGGTGAAAGCGACATCGATGCGTTTCGGTCTCCACCGAGACCGACGCGTTTCGGTCTCCACCGAGACCTTGTTCACGAAGATACTTGCTATGTTTCTCTTAACCACTTATATACATTATACTTGCAGTTTGGTCATTTCCTGTTTTTAAACATCACAACGCATTTTGGGAGATTTAGTTTCCTCTTGCAGAGATATAACTTCACATAGTGTTATAAGTGATACAAAGTTCTATGTGTACAAATGGTGAATAAGCAATAATAAATAGATACTTTTTGGTGTTTTGTTTGCCCTAATTCTGATCAATGTTGCATTGTCCTTCATTTGTTAGACAATTCATGTGTAATTTAGATCGATTCAATACTGACCTTTACACAAATCATGCCCTCTAGTGGGCCACATTTCAAATTCAATATTGTTAGAACTGGGGGTCTCTAGTTGGCAATGGTTTGCACCTTTGTCCAAATAGGGACCCTTGCTTCTAGTCAGGATAAGGGGGATACACTCCTAAAATAACCCCTGCTTACCCCCTGGTAGCTTGGCACGAGCAGACAGGCTTATCTCAGAGGCAGTGTGTAAAGCATTTGTGAACACATACAGTAATACAGTGAAAACACTACAGATGGACACCACACAGGTTGTATGTAAAAATAAGTAATCTTTATATAGACTTAACACAAGACCCAATAGCAAAAATCCACAATACTGTAATCTAAAATAGACTTAAAATGATAGAGACAGTTCACGTTATCTTCAAAAATAGGATAGTCAATCAAAATAAAGCTTGTAGCAACAAATAACTCCACTTGGAGTTATCAAGACGTTGTGACCGGTGGAAATCCCAAAGTACGGCGCCGACCGCGAGGTGCGCGGCGTCGGGCCCGGAGTCGAGCAGACCCACAAAGAACAGTACCTGGAATTCAATGAAAACAAAGACGGTGCACGGCGTCGGGGAGGTGAGGCTTCGTTAGCGCCGGCGGCGTCGGTTCCTTACGACCCCAGGGGAGGTGATGTCTCGGTTCCTTACTGCAGCGCAGGGGAGGTGAGGCGTCGGTTCCTTACTGTGTCGGGGAGGTGACGTCACGGATGGCGGCGAGTCGTTGGTTCCTTACGATGGTGCGGTGTCGATGGATTCGGGGGTCACCCACGTCGAGGATAGGCTCCGCGGTGATGAAGCCCTGGCGTCGGTGAAGTCGGGGCTGCGGTGCGAGTCGGGACGGTGCGTCGTGAGCGTCACGAGCGGTGTCCTCGGCTCCGGTGCAGGCAGCGGCCTCGATGACGGCTACGGAGTCGACATCGCACGGTGTCGGCAGGCGTCGGGCCTACGGTGCAAGTCGGAGCGGTGCCCACGGCTTCGGTGCAGGTTACGGTGTCGCTCGCCGGCGTCGGTGTTGCAATTTCCCTCTGTTAGCAGCTAAAACAGCAGTTCTAGATGCAGGTTCAGAGAAGGGGTGAAGTCTTTGTGTCCCTGTGACTTCAGGCAGGAGGCAAGCTCAGTTCAAGCCCTGGGAGATTCTCTTCTTCAAGATGATAAGCACAGCAAAGTCTTTTCTCCTGTCCTTGGCAGAAAGCAACCACTGCAGGCCAACCCCAATCAGCAAAACAGCACAGGGGAAGTACTCCTCCTTCAGCTTCTCCGGTTCTTCTCCTTGGCAACAGTTTTCTTGATTTCCCAGAAGTTATCTAATTTCATGGGGTCTGGGCCCCAGTACTTATACACAGAAATCCTTTGTTCTCTGAAGGCAGAGAGGCCTTTGCCTAGTCCAAACCAGTTCTGGTCAGTCTTGGAGCACTTTGTGTACATGACTCCTTCTTTCCTTTGAGAGTGAGGGGCAGAGCCATCAGACGCCCGGCAGGAGGTGGAGCCAGCATTGTGGAAGGCAGGCACAGCCCTATTCAGACCCAGGTGCCACTCCTCCCACCCATCCTCCTTCAGGCAGAACTATTCAGCCTAGTGCTGACTCACCCTGCCTCCTGGAATCCCCCAGCCCCTGTCACTCACAAACCCAGACATACAATACACAACCTGAGCAGAGGCAGCTGGATGGTTAGGCAAGAAAATACCTACTTTCTAAAAGTGGTATTTTCAAACACAGAATGTTAAAACCAACTTCTCTAAAAGATGTATTTTATCATCCTGAGTTCAGGCATACTAAATTCGTTTTTCTACCATGTTCCCTGGGTCAGTTAGGATTATAAGGTGTAATAATCAAACTGCCCATTCTGGCCTATGGGGAACAGGTAGCCTTGCAATAGTGAAAAACGAAAATGGCTGTAATTCACTATTAGGACATGCCACACACACCAGGGCATGTCCTACCTTATACTTACAATGCACCCTGCCCTTGGGCCTACCTTAGGGGTGTCTGATATGAAGATAAGGGAAGGTTTAGGGACTGGCAAGTGGGTGCACCTGCCAAGTCGACATGGCAGTCACAGACTGCACACAGGCTCTGCAATGGCAGGCCTGAGACACACTTTACAAGCTGCTTCTGTGGGTGGCACAACCAGTGCTGCAAGCCCACCAGCAGCATTTGATTTACAAGCCCTGGGCACCCATGGTGCACTGTACTAGGGTCTGACAAGTAAATCAAATAACCCAATCATGGAGTCACTAATCAACACATCAATTTACAATAGGGAGAGCATATGCACTTTAGCACTGATCAGCAGTGGTAAAGTGCCCAGAGTCATAAAACCAACAACAAAAAGGTCAGAGAAAATACAGGAGGAAGGCAAAAAGTTCAGGGATGACCCTGCAAAAAGGGCCAAGTCCAACAAATATGATTTAGATCCGTTCAATGCTGACTTTTACACAAATCATGCCCTCTAGTGGGCTACATTTCAGATTCAATGCAACTTTTTCCTCTCAGTCGGCAATTATATACAGGTTTAAAATAAATTTTTAGTGTCCATGATGTGAAGAAAGTGAAGTGGTGATTTGAAAATAATTATGGGAAGCAAACATGATGATTCATAAATGTACATACAGTTCTTCACTTTGGTTCAACCCATACGGGGTGAAAGTCCGTAAATTAAGAATCTGTCGTGATTCTCTTTGGCGTAGCTTTCTCTCCCTGTTGCCACCTCGATCATTAAGCGCCACTGTTTCAATTGCATAGAATTGCAAGAGTTTCCAATTTCCTCCATGGTATGACTCCATATGCTTTGCCACTGCATTACTGCGGTCTTTATTGATTGTTGCACGAACATGTTCTAGGATTCGTTTTTTCAACTCACAAATTGTGCTCCCTACATATTTCAAAGAGCATGGGCATTCCATGACTAAAACAACAAATTGGCTCTTGCGTGTGATCAATTCCTTGATTTTCCATATTTTGTTATTTGCCAATTTTATTTCTGTTGTGTTCTTTGCTATCTGGCAAACTTTAGAATTATGACATTTTATGAATCCTTTGGTTTTGAGCCACTGACTTGATTTGTTGATCTTCTTTTGGAAATGGCTATGGACTAACTGATCTTTTAGATTCCTTGCTCTCCTGAAAGCCGCATTTGGATGTTTGCCCATGATTTTGCCCAGTGTGGGATCTAGTTGGAGTATTTTCCAGTTTTTCTCAGTATTGCTTTGATTTTCCTGGATTCATTGGAGTAATCAGTGATTAATCTGATGGTTTCAGAGTCTTTATTCGTTGTAGGTGTTTTGGTTTTCAAAATCTCCTCTCTTGCTTTTTGATTTGATTCCACCCAGCATTTCTTCAACGTGCCTTCATTATAGCCTCTTTGCTTGAATCTTTGAGATGTTACTGCGCTGTGTTTGTGCCACTCATCCTTCTCTGAGCATATTCTTCGGATTCATATATATATATATATATATATATATATATATATATATATACATCTAGTGCACACTGGTGATAGATATGGTTACGTATGTTAGTTATGTTTAAGTAAATGTTTCCACTGAAAAGGCAAATACTGATTTCTTAATATCTTTGGTGCTGCTCGACGAATTTGCACAAACTCTTCCAATAAAAAATGTAATCTGATTTTGGTTTGTTATGGCGATCTTGGTGCAGATTTGTCAAGCAGAGGCTAAAAAGAGATGGGGGTGAAGAAAGCAGCATTTCCCATTTTAATTGCCAACGTTTTGTGCTCTCTGATATAGAAAAAAACTGATAAAAAGAATTAAACCAAACTTGGCATGAATGTAGAACTTTATTAACAATATGGCTTTTCTTGGTTTGGTGTAAATCTGTTTTGTAGTTTTTTGAAATTAGCATTTAAAACTGTTTTTGGCAGAATTGAAAGTGTTAAAAATAGAAATAAATTGATAGTTGGAAGAAATACTGTGGATTTGCCTATAACTTTACGGTTGTTTGATAAATTTTGCATTACTATATGGGTCAGTGGCCTTTAAAGGGTTAAAAGTAAGGAATATCTGGACCATTAGTCCATTGATAATCTTCGAGCCCAAGTTTGCAGGTTGTCTGTGGACCTAAATTTAATATAATTCCCCTTACTGGAAAAGGAAGCTTTTTTTTGCTCCTGTCTCCTATTTTGGATTTTAACCCCTTAAAATAATAATAATAATAATTAAAAAAATATATATATATATACACATTATATATATATATATAAAAACCAAGTTGCTCCTTCCGAGATGCTGGAACCCAAGAAGGGTGGTGTACACTCCGGCGGAGCGCGCCGGTCGTTACAATATCCAATTGAAAATCCCGTGTAGTACACTCTCAGGAAGAAACAGACAGAGCACAAGCTAGGTATCCAAGATTTAATCCACACAACGCGTTTCGGCAAAAGCCTTGATCACGTGTGAAAAGTGCACAAAACCAGCCGTCACTGATAAAGTTTTTGGCCACGATCATCAACAAAATCAACAAAGGACAACATATGCTTAATTACCACCAGTTTACATGGCCGCCATCTTGGACTGGCAAGCGAAAGTCTATATAAATGCATTGCAACTTAGAAATAACAGGCAATATGATGCTTTGCCACATAATGCTCTATAACATACGTTGTTGATAATTAAATGGATGCATCTTAACATGATTGTTGAGATCGATATCAAATTAGATTGAATCTCTGTTTGCTACGTAACTGTATTTACAATATTGAAGCATCATGTATAATAACATAGTGCTACTGCAATCATCAGAAAAATAATAGCTTAGTGGGCATTTGATTCCTGCATCACGTTGCTTGGATCAGCCTGGTATATCTCATACCAGTAAAGTCCGTTTTCTTGGCTCTCCACTTTAGTTCACGCTCAGGCATGTAATTCAGAGGTAATGTACACTTTGCATTTTCTTTACCACTTTACACTTTCTTTCGCAGTGGCACTATGTCATCAAATAGGATGCTTCAATATTGTATTATACTTGTGCCACAATAGACATTTAATCTATTTTGATACCGTTTTTAACATATCATGTCAAGTGGCAACCTTTTAATTATTAATGACATCATGGTATGAGCATCATGTGGCAGAATATCACATTGCCCGTTACTTCCAAGTCGCAAGGTATTTATATAGACAGTACACTTTGTATGTTAGCTTAGTGAGGATGTGATTTCAGTCTGGTATATTCTACACCAACAATGTCCTTTCTCTCTTTTCTCTCCTTTATCTGGCTTTTCACTTTAGTTCATGCTCAGGCATGCAATCAGAGGCAATGCGCACTTTGCATTTTTCTCACCACTTCACACTAAATATTTTATTTTTCTGATGATTGCAGTAGCACTATGTTATTATACATGATGCTTCAATATTGTAAATACAGTTGCGTAGCAAACAGAGATTCAATCTAATTTGATATCGATCTCAACAATCATGTTAAGATGCATCCATTTAATTATCAACAACGTATGTTATAGAGCATTATGTGGCAAAGCATCATATTGCCTGTTATTTCTAAGTTGCAATGCATTTATATAGACTTTCGTTTGCCAGTCCAAGATGGCGGCCATGTAAACTGGTGGTAATTAAGCATATGTTGTCCTTTGTTGATTTTGTTGATGATCATGGCCCAAAAACTTTATCAGTGACGGCTGGTTTTGTGCACTTTTCACACGTGATCAAGGCTTTTGCCGAAACGCGTTGTGTGGATTAAATCTTGGATACCTAGCTTGTGCTCTGTCTGTTTCTTCCTGAGAGTGTACTACACGGGATTTTCAATTGGATATTGTAACGACCGGCGCGCTCCGCTGGAGTGTACACCACCCTTCTTGGGTTCCAGCATCTCGGAAGGAGCAACTTGGTTTTTGTACGTTATTGAGAGGTGCAACTGAACCGGCCTAATGGAGCGATTCTGAACCGCTACACGGTACGAGAGAGCACTGGTGGACCGCACACGGAGGTAAGTTTACCACCGCAATTTGTCCGTCCCTTGTGGGGGGTGCTGTGGTTGCGTATCGGCTGGTATGTTGCGCGGGAGCTTCCCCAGGGCAGCGGCAAATGAGGAGGTAACTGCCGAGTGTTGGTATTGACCGCTTTCCCTGGTGTACACAGCGGCTGATCTAGTTGTGTACAATTATCTTAGCCAGCGCTACTTGACTACAACTGATTAGCAGCGTTCATTGGTGACACATACGAACTTGTTGTCTTACGAGGTACCGCGTATGGTATTTATGTTTGTTTAGTTCATTAGGCAAAGGGAACTTTCCATACTAGGGAAGGGGAAGACAGACAGCAGCACATAGGCAATTGATCCAAGTTACGCACACGCAATGGAGGAGGAAGCGGAAAGGAGAGCGGCTGCTCTTACATTGTTTAGCAGGAAACCTGGGGCAGCTATACGCTTGGATGCACCTGAGAAATCAGACCCCAAAACACAACCGCTAGAGGAGAAAATCAAGAAATTGGAAAAATTGAAACGCACGGAAACTTCAAAATGGTGGGAGGCGATCTCTCTACAAAATTACGTGGACCAGGCAATGGTACCTAGGGGATTAAGAATTTTTATTACTCCCACGTATGAGGCTCCCAACCCCAAAATGTTGGAGGAATGGTCGGAGCATTCTGCATCAAGTTCCAGGATCATGATGGAAATACTCATTAAATATGCTTGGCAGGATAGAGAAGACATACTGAAACAGATTAAGGAAATCATGATGGAACTCTCTCTAACATCGGATTCTGAGACTATCAAAAAATTATTGGATCCCATGAAAGAACGCCTCAGTAAATATGAGGAAGATATCAAGGCTAGAAAACAGAGAAAGATGAATCGTGACTATGCTGACTATGAATGTGGCAGAATATTAACTTTCAGCAAAAAGTATGATCATTTATACAAAGCTCACATCACCACACCCATTCTCGCCAATACCACGAACCCAGTGACTGATAATTCTACAATCAGTGACACAGAATCAGACATATCGGGAGGTAACGTATCTGGTGAAGAACGCAACCCCAGACAAATCAATTTTTTAGACGAATTTCGGGTGATGAGAAAGGATCGACAGAAGGAGAGAGACAACCAACCACCGAAACCACGCGGCCGGGGACGGGGAAGAGGCAGAGGACAGGCAAACGCCGCAACAGAAAGAAAAGACTCAAACAACGCTGGGAATACAGGCAAAGGAAGGGCGCTATGGGAAGTCGCAAAACACGCTCCAACAGGAATTACTAATGGATATGAACATGGTAAATAGAACTGTAGTGAATTTATCTAAGAGACTTATCAGTGAAGTGGAGAAAAAAACTTTATGCTTAGGTCTCTCTTTCTGCCCATCCTCTGTATTTAATTATACTGATACTAGAATTGATCTGTTCCGGTATGTACGCAAATTGAAATTGAAGAAGTGGCATAAACTTAAGAGATTGGGGCAGAATCACAACACTGTGACGAGCACAAGTACGAACGACAACAACTTAGTGATTGGTGACATAGATACACTGATCACCATGGCTGAACTAGCACAGGACAGTGAGTCTAGGGAAGGACACATTGATACCACACTTATGCTGGAACAAATGGAGTTAGAATTAGGGGCAGCAGCCAAAACAGATTTTAATGTTAAATCTACTTTTGTCCCCCTTCTTCCACACAACAGCATAGATACGTTCCATGAGTGCACTAACAAGGGACACCTGGAACTCAGACATAGGAGCAAGAAGCAGCGCAGAGATATTCGAAACAATCTATCGTTTAATCAAAGACAGGCACTCAAATCTCTACTTGAAGACACCAATATTGTGATCCGTCCAGCTGACAAGGGAGGGAATGTAGTCATTTTGGATCGCGATGACTACATCAATGAGGCCTTACGCCAACTCAATGACACCAAATTTTATGTACAGATTACATTAACGACGTATAATCAGAGTATCACTGACATTTGGGACAAATTGATCACATGGAGGGACAAGGGGGTTTTAACATGGGAAGAATATTGTTATCTGAAAAAAGATCATCCCAAACTCCCCATATTGTATTTAATTCCCAAATTGCATAAGGATAGCATCAAACCTCCAGGGCGCCCCATAGTGTCGTCGATTGGCAGTGTGAGTGAACATATTTCTAAATATGTTGATCACTTCTTAAGGGACTTTGTGGTAACTCTGCCTAGTTATCTGAGGGACACGAAAGATTTCCTATGCAGAATTGAAAATCTTGTTTGGAGCCCTGAGTATCTTTTTATCGTATTAGATGTGCACTCACTTTACACCATAATTAACCATCAACAAGGACTAGAAGCGTGTGAACACTTCCTCAAGAATAGGCCCTTACATTATCGTGACCACAGCCAGATGATCATAGATATGATCGAATTTTGTCTCATAAATAACATCTTTGCTTTTAATGGCGCCCTCTATAGGCAGATCAATGGTACTGCAATGGGATCTTGCTTTGCTCCCAGTTTTGCTAATCTGTTTATGGGCTACTGGGAGCAAGAGATTTTCAGCAGCGACACACTCAAAGGCGATCTCCAGAAAGTCGTCATGTGGCTACGCTACATAGACGATTTGTTCATCATCTGGAGGGGCCCGAGAGTGACGCTGTTGATTTTGTCAAGAAACTCAACACCAATACGTATAACATCGTACTCACTGGTAACATCACGGCTGATAAAATTGAGTATCTTGATGTTTGCTTAGAAATCAAACAGGGCAGAGTGTGTACCTCTCTCTTCCGGAAAGCCACTGCAGGTAACAGCGTCCTGCATGCCCTCAGCAGCCACCCAGAGGCACTGAAATGGAGTATACCATTTGGCGAACTGCTGAGGGCTAAAAGAAACTGTAACAACACTGAGGCATATACGGAGGAGAGAGATCGCATCATAGTGAGATTCCACAGTCGGGGATATCCCAACTGGGTTCTTAAAAAAGCCAAAGATAGGGCAGAAGTGGTCGATAGAAAACACACTCCAGAGGAAAAACCCTGTGTGATCGGGGAGGATGACTGGGAAAACACACGTGTTATTCTCACCTACAATTCTGAGGCACACAAAGTGAAACGCATCATCACAAAAAATTGGGATATCCTCAAGTCCGATAATGTTTTGGGCACTAGTATAACAGACAGACCCAATGTGACATACAGACGGAACAAAAACATTCGCGATCTAGTGGTCAGAAATGACATCACCCTGTATCCAACAACTATCACACATGGTCTTATAGGATTCTATCCTTGTGGCCACTGCAAGGCGTGCAAATATAGCTTGTTCAAAGCTGTGTTAGAATATGGGGGGATCTCCAAAAAAATCACACAGTTTTTAACATGCAGCACCAGTTTTGTAGTCTATGCTATTGAATGTACCTGTAAACTCTGGTACATTGGCAGTACGACCTGTACAGCCAAAAAACGGGTCCTTGAACACTTAAGGGCTGTCTCCAACAACGACCCGAAATACCCTGTGGCGCGCCATTGCCAGGAAAGACATTTTTCCAATGTTGCAGAATTGAGTTATCTGATCCTTGAACACATCCCCAAGAATCCTAGGGGTGGAGACAGAGTATTGGCCCTTAGGCAACGTGAATCTAGATACATTATCGATTTTCAAACTAAAAGTCCCGGGGGATTGAACCTCGATGAGGAACTTTCGGTTCACTTGAGAGAAGGGTCATAAATAATTCATCTGCTTTTTTATGAATGTTAGCATATTTCTGTTCTTCCTCTTTCAATGCTGTGCGGCAGATTATACTTAACTGTATGTTTTTAATTTCTATTTTATTCTTAGGTGTTGGACTGTAATGCTTATTTACAATTGTTTTAACTTCTATTCTTTGTTTATGTTTTTTTGCAGGAGAAAAGGAAGGAGCCCTCTCACAGGGTATTATCTTCACGGGCATCCTACCCTTTTCCTCTAGAGTCAGACGTCTCATCATCAATCAATCAATCATTTGTATAGCGCGCTACTCACCCGGAGGGTCTCAAGGCGCTTGGGGAGGGGGTCCGCTACTGTTCGAACAGCCAGGTCTTGAGTTGCTTCCTGAAGGAGAGGTGGTCTTGGGTAAGGCGGAGGTGGATGGGTAGGGAGTTCCACGTCTTGGCAGCCAGGTAGGAGAAGGATCTTCCTCCCGTTGTGGCTCTTCGGATGCGGGGGACGGCGGCGAGGGCGTGGTTGGTCGATCGTAGCTGGCGGGTGGGAGTGTAGAAGGTCAGACGGTCGTTGAGGTATCTGGGGCCTTGGTTGTGGAGGGCTTTGTGTGCGTGGGTGAGGAGTCGGAACGTGATTCTCTTGCTGACGGGGAGCCAGTGCAGGTCTCTCAGGTGTCTGGCGATGTGGCTGTGTCGGGGGATGTCCAGGATGAGTCGAGCTGCAGCGTTCTGGATGCGTTGGAGTCTTTTATGAAGTTTGGCTGTGGTTCCGGCGTAGAGGGAGTTGCCGTAGTCCAGTCGGCTGGTGACGAGGGCCTGGGTGACCGTCTTCCTGTTTTCGGTGGGGATCCACCGGAAGATCTTGCGCAGCATGCGTAGGATGTTGAAGCAAGACGAGGAGACGGCGTTGACTTGTCGGGTCACATTGTCATGTATAATCACTTTGCACCAGCCAGTCACTGTTACATGCACGATCATCCACTTCCTTTTGCCTCTTTGCCTGATCACAGCTCGGATGAGCACTATGTTTGTATTTAACAAGACATACATTGTTCTACTAGCGGCAGCCCACAACAGTACACTATGTATAATAGCTTAGTGGGCATTTGATTCCTGCATCACGTTGCTTGGATCAGCCTGGTATATCTCATACCAGTAAAGTCCGTTTTCTTGGCTCTCCACTTTAGTTCACGCTCAGGCATGTAATTCAGAGGTAATGTACACTTTGCATTTTCTTTACCACTTTACACTTTCTTTCGCAGTGGCACTATGTCATCAAATAGGATGCTTCAATATTGTATTATACTTGTGCCACAATAGACATTTAATCTATTTTGATACCGTTTTTAACATATCATGTCAAGTGGCAACCTTTTAATTATTAATGACATCATGGTATGAGCATCATGTGGCAGAATATCACATTGCCCGTTACTTCCAAGTCGCAAGGTATTTATATAGACAGTACACTTTGTATGTTAGCTTAGTGAGGATGTGATTTCAGTCTGGTATATTCTACACCAACAATGTCCTTTCTCTCTTTTCTCTCCTTTATCTGGCTTTTCACTTTAGTTCATGCTCAGGCATGCAATCAGAGGCAATGCGCACTTTGCATTTTTCTCACCACTTCACACTAAATATTTTATTTTTCTGATGATTGCAGTAGCACTATGTTATTATACATGATGCTTCAATATTGTAAATACAGTTGCGTAGCAAACAGAGATTCAATCTAATTTGATATCGATCTCAACAATCATGTTAAGATGCATCCATTTAATTATCAACAACGTATGTTATAGAGCATTATGTGGCAAAGCATCATATTGCCTGTTATTTCTAAGTTGCAATGCATTTATATAGACTTTCGTTTGCCAGTCCAAGATGGCGGCCATGTAAACTGGTGGTAATTAAGCATATGTTGTCCTTTGTTGATTTTGTTGATGATCGTGGCCAAAAAAACTTTATCAGTGACGGCTGGTTTTGTGCACTTTTCACACGTGATCAAGGCTTTTGCCGAAACGCGTTGTGTGGATTAAATCTTGGATACCTAGCTTGTGCTCTGTCTGTTTCTTCCTGAGAGTGTACTACACGGGATTTTCAATTGGATATATATATATATATATATATATATATATATATATATATATATATATATATATATATATCAATGCTCCAAAGGTGCCCACAGGCAAGAAGCACTCAAACAGCAGTGCTGCGCTGAAGCCTTTTAATAGGTACGGACAACACCGGCAAAGCAGTCCCTTTCACAGCTGTCCCGCCGTCCATGCCTGACGCGTTTCGAAGTCCATGACTTCTTCTTCAGAGGCTCCGGCGGTAAAGTAAAGCGTAGTCTGGTCACAGCTCCTCCTTAAATATCCTTGATTGCACGCCCTGCGTGGGCTGCTCAAATGCGACTGTGCATAGGGTTATGGGAGTTGTAGTGCCAGAGTCTTTCATACCACAGATGGAAGCGCTATAAACTGTTGGTCAATTTCCGCCCCTCGGATGGGCCGCTGCTTGCAGGCATGTCCTCAATCCTGCGCTGCTGCTCCACATGTGAGGATAGGTATATACCAACCCCCGTGGCCCCCTAGATCTCGGGGTGGTGCACTCTCAGCGGCTGGGCTGCCGCTCAATATCAATGCTCCAAAGGTGCCCACAGGCAAGAAGCACTCAAACAGCAGTGCTACGCTGAAGCCTTTTAATAGGTACGGACAACACCGGCAAAGCAGTCCCTTTCACAGCTGTCCCGCCGTCCATGCCTGACGCGTTTCGAAGTCCATGACTTCTTCTTCAGAGGCTCCGGCGGTAAAGTAAAGCGTAGTCTGGTCACAGCTCCTCCTTAAATATCCTTGATTGCACGCCCTGCGTGGGCTGCTCAAATGCGACTGTGCATAGGGTTATGGGAGTTGTAGTGCCAGAGTCTTTCATACCACAGATGGAAGCGCTATAAACTGTTGGTCAATTTCCGCCCCTCGGATGGGCCGCTGCTTGCAGGCATGTCCTCAATCCTGCGCTGCTGCTCCACATGTGAGGATCGGTATATACCAACCCCCGTGGCCCCCTAGATCTCGGGGTGGTGCACTCTCAGCGGCTGGGCTGCCGCTCAATATCAATGCTCCAAAGGTGCCCACAGGCAAGAAGCACTCAAACAGCAGTGCTGCGCTGAAGCCTTTTAATAGGTACGGACAACACCGGCAAAGCAGTCCCTTTCACAGCTGTCCCGCCGTCCATGCCTGACGCGTTTCGAAGTCCATGACTTCTTCTTCAGAGGCTCCGGCGGTAAAGTAAAGCGTAGTCTGGTCACAGCTCCTCCTTAAATATCCTTGATTGCACGCCCTGCGTGGGCTGCTCAAATGCGACTGTGCATAGGGTTATGGGAGTTGTAGTGCCAGAGTCTTTCATACCACAGATGGAAGCGCTATAAACTGTTGGTCAATTTCCGCCCCTCGGATGGGCCGCTACTTGCAGGCATGTCCTCAATCCTGCACTGCTGCTCCACATGTGAGGATCGGTATATACCAACCCCCGTGGCCCCCTAGATCTCGGGGTGGTGCACTCTCAGCGGCTGGGCTGCCGCTCAATATCAATGCTCCAAAGGTGCCCACAGGCAAGAAGCACTCAAACAGCAGTGCTGCGCTGAAGCCTTTTAATAGGTACGGACAACACCGGCAAAGCAGTCCCTTTCACAGCTGTCCCGCCGTCCATGCCTGACGCGTTTCGAAGTCCATGACTTCTTCTTCAGAGGCTCCGGCGGTAAAGTAAAGCGTAGTCTGGTCACAGCTCCTCCTTAAATATCCTTGATTGCATGCCCTGCGTGGGCTGCTCAAATGCGACTGTGCATAGGGTTATGGGAGTTGTAGTGCCAGAGTCTTTCATACCACAGATGGAAGCGCTATAAACTGTTGGTCAATTTCCGCCCCTCGGATGGGCCGCTGCTTGCAGGCATGTCCTCAATCCTGCGCTGCTGCTCCACATGTGAGGATCGGTATATACCAACCCCCGTGGCCCCCTAGATCTCGGGGTGGTGCACTCTCAGCGGCTGGGCTGCCACTCAATATCAATGCTCCAAAGGTGCCCACAGGCAAGAAGCACTCAAACAGCAGTGCTGCGCTGAAGCCTTTTAATAGGTACGGACAACACCGGCAAAGCAGTCCCTTTCACAGCTGTCCCGCCGTCCATGCCTGACGCGTTTCGAAGTCCATGACTTCTTCTTCAGAGGCTCCGGCGGTAAAGTAAAGCGTAGTCTGGTCACAGCTCCTCCTTAAATATCCTTGATTGCACGCCCTGCGTGGCGCTGCTCAAATGCGACTGTGCATAGGGTTATGGGAGTTGTAGTGCCAGAGTCTTTCATACCACAGATGGAAGCGCTATAAACTGTTGGTCAATTTCCGCCCCTCGGATGGGCCGCTGCTTGCAGGCATGTCCTCAATCCTGCGCTGCTGCTCCACATGTGAGGATCGGTATATACCAACCCCCGTGGCCCCCTAGATCTCGGGGTGGTGCACTCTCAGCGGCTGGGCTGCCGCTCAATATCAATGCTCCAAAGGTGCCCACAGGCAAGAAGCACTCAAACAGCAGTGCTGCGCTGAAGCCTTTTAATAGGTATAGGTTAATAGGTTAATAGGTTTAATAGGAGTTTCCGAAACGCGTTTGTTGTGGTTCCGGAATAAAAACTACTGGTGCAACTTTCCCCGCGAGTGCTGTAATTCTTTCTTGGAGATTGAAAGAGTTTGAGCTGGAATATATGCTTGAAATAAAACCAACTAAAGTCCCGTGAGTGCTGTGCCTGCTTTTTGGAGCTACTATATTTAAACGTGACTCACCCTTCGCGTCTGCAGGAAGAGCACCCGTCCTTGAGTTCGGCAGTTTAGGGTGGACTTGGAGCCTTGATTTATATTACTGCCAGAACCGCCGTGATTAAGAAGCAGCATGATCCTATCGACCAGCATGGTTGTCAGTTATTCAACTGGAGGATTGCAGTCATACATACTGCAACCTGTGGGGCTGTGTGCTATTGTGTATCACGGCAGCGACGAGGGACAATGAAATTGTCAGAAGGGCACCAACCTGCAGGGGGACTAAGCTTGTTAATTTACAAGGAACTGGCAATTGCAAGGTACTTTGAAATAAGTTTCGTTTTTCTACATGCTGTATTGTCTATCAGAGACTAGAAGAATTTGATACTTTTAAAACGAAACTTGTACCGTTTGAAATGTACATTTAGATATGGCTGCCAGAACATTGCTATTCACAGCACGAACTATGCCAGTCCTTTGTTGCTGTCAACTGATTTGAGCACCCCCAATGAAATCATCTGTAAAGTATTTAAACTTGCAATTTAAATGCGTGGTTGGATGGCTTTTTGTACACGAGCACTGAGGAAGGCAGATTGCCGAAATGCATATGCTTGAAATAAAACCAACTAAAGTCCCGTGAGTGCTGTGCCTGCTTTTTGGAGCTACTATATTTAAACGTGACTCACCCTTCGCGTCTGCAGGAAGAGCACCCGTCCTTGAGTTCGGCAGTTTAGGGTGGACTTGGAGCCTTGATTTATATTACTGCCAGAACCGCCGTGATTAAGAAGCAGCATGATCCTATCGACCAGCATGGTTGTCAGTTATTCAACTGGAGGATTGCAGTCATACATACTGCAACCTGTGGGGCTGTGTGCTATTGTGTATCACGGCAGCGACGAGGGACAATGAAATTGTCAGAAGGGCACCAACCTGCAGGGGGACTAAGCTTGTTAATTTACAAGGAACTGGCAATTGCAAGGTACTTTGAAATAAGTTTCGTTTTTCTACATGCTGTATTGTCTATCAGAGACTAGAAGAACTTGATACTTTTAAAACGAAACTTGTACCGTTTGAAATGTACATTTAGATATGGCTGCCAGAACATTGCTATTCACAGCACGAACTATGCCAGTCCTTTGTTGCTGTCAACTGATTTGAGCACCCCCAATGAAATCATCTGTAAAGTATTTAAACTTGCAATTTAAATGCGTGGTTGGATGGCTTTTTGTACACGAGCACTGAGGAAGGCAGATTGCCGAAATGCATATGCTTGAAATAAAACCAACTAAAGTCCCGTGAGTGCTGTGCCTGCTTTTTGGAGCTACTATATTTAAACGTGACTCACCCTTCGCGTCTGCAGGAAGAGCACCCGTCCTTGAGTTCGGCAGTTTAGGGTGGACTTGGAGCCTTGATTTATATTACTGCCAGAACCGCCGTGATTAAGAAGCAGCATGATCCTATCGACCAGCATGGTTGTCAGTTATTCAACTGGAGGATTGCAGTCATACATACTGCAACCTGTGGGGCTGTGTGCTATTGTGTATCACGGCAGCGACGAGGGACAATGAAATTGTCAGAAGGGCACCAACCTGCAGGGGGACTAAGCTTGTTAATTTACAAGGAACTGGCAATTGCAAGGTACTTTGAAATAAGTTTCGTTTTTCTACATGCTGTATTGTCTATCAGAGACTAGAAGAACTTGATACTTTTAAAACGAAACTTGTACCGTTTGAAATGTACATTTAGATATGGCTGCCAGAACATTGCTATTCACAGCACGAACTATGCCAGTCCTTTGTTGCTGTCAACTGATTTGAGCACCCCCAATGAAATCATCTGTAAAGTATTTAAACTTGCAATTTAAATGCGTGGTTGGATGGCTTTTTGTACACGAGCACTGAGGAAGGCAGATTGCCGAAATGCATATGCTTGAAATAAAACCAACTAAAGTCCCGTGAGTGCTGTGCCTGCTTTTTGGAGCTACTATATTTAAACGTGACTCACCCTTCGCGTCTGCAGGAAGAGCACCCGTCCTTGAGTTCGGCAGTTTAGGGTGGACTTGGAGCCTTGATTTATATTACTGCCAGAACCGCCGTGATTAAGAAGCAGCATGATCCTATCGACCAGCATGGTTGTCAGTTATTCAACTGGAGGATTGCAGTCATACATACTGCAACCTGTGGGGCTGTGTGCTATTGTGTATCACGGCAGCGACGAGGGACAATGAAATTGTCAGAAGGGCACCAACCTGCAGGGGGACTAAGCTTGTTAATTTACAAGGAACTGGCAATTGCAAGGTACTTTGAAATAAGTTTCGTTTTTCTACATGCTGTATTGTCTATCAGAGACTAGAAGAACTTGATACTTTTAAAACGAAACTTGTACCGTTTGAAATGTACATTTAGATATGGCTGCCAGAACATTGCTATTCACAGCACGAACTATGCCAGTCCTTTGTTGCTGTCAACTGATTTGAGCACCCCCAATGAAATCATCTGTAAAGTATTTAAACTTGCAATTTAAATGCGTGGTTGGATGGCTTTTTGTACACGAGCACTGAGGAAGGCAGATTGCCGAAATGCATATGCTTGAAATAAAACCAACTAAAGTCCCGTGAGTGCTGTGCCTGCTTTTTGGAGCTACTATATATATATATATATATATATATATATGTGTGTGGTGTGTCCCGCAGAAAGCCCAGCCTCATCCACCAATCGGGGCTGGTGCTGGATAATGGGTGCAAGTCCCGTTTCAAATGAATAAAAACAATCCTCTCAGATGTGAAGGAAAGTGAATCCACACATAGTGTGTCAGCTTCGGAAGATATGTATTCGGCAACGCGTTTCAACCCTGTCGGGTCTCCGTCAGGGCCTTGTTTGGACATCCAAACAAGGCCCTGACGAAGACCCGCCAGGGTTGAAACGCATTGCTGAATAAGATCTTTTGAGGCTGACACACTGTGTGCGGATTCACTTTCCTTGACATCTGAGAGGATTGCTGTTATTCATATATATACATAAAGTGCATATAGCTTCCCAATTTAGTCAAGTGGAGAATTCTTCTAAAGAACTGTATAAAATTCTAAAATCATTCACTAATCCCATTGCAGCCGATGACACCACTCCTCTCTCTCAAGTATTATGGATGATATCGCTAACCACTTGGTAGACAAATAAATGTTATTTATGCCAAACTTCCTGGAACCAATGATAGCCCTATAGAATCTTCCTGTCCCCCACTATAAATATTAAAACTGCTCTTCTTTCAGACAGTTTTATCCCTTTACAAGTACATGCAGTGGAGGAAATGCTAAAATCCGCCAAGTCAGGGTCACCCACCAACATCATACCAGCTAAGATTGCTGCATTGCTATCTGCTCAACTTGCTCTATCTATCTGCGCTATATTAAATCTCTCGATGAGCGAGGGCCAACTTCCCCGGTCGTGAAAGGCAGCTCAGGTAATCCCAATTCGCAAAAAGGGCAATCTATATGCATCAGTTCTGTCTAACTATCGCCCCATCTCCCTTCTTCCTCTGATGAGCAAACCATTGGAAGGATATATTAATAAAAAACTTCCTGAGTACACAGAATCTACTGGTTGCTTAGACCTTTCACAGTCGGGTTTTTAGACCTATGAACAGCACTGATTGCGGTATCAGATCACATCAGATGGTCTCTGGATAACAATCAAGCTGTGTTACTAGTACTGCTGGTTCTATCTGCAGCTTTTGATACTGTGTCTCACTGAATCCTATTGCGAAGACTGGAGGAGATTGGAATTTGTGTACGCGCCTTTCAATGGTTTACGAGCTTTCTAACTCATCGCAAGCAGGTCATCAATTTAGGCTCTTTACGGTCCCGTGTTATGGACCTTACTAAGGGTGTACCTCGGGGCTCTTGTTTGAGCCCTACGCTGTTCAACATATATGTGGCCCCCCTTGCAAAGATTGTGAGAGAATTTGGTTTCATCCCCATCTCTTATGCAGATGATAACCAACTGCTCTTTTCTTTTAACACTTTCCGTGCGTCGGACGGACGTGAGCCGTCCGACGTCACGGTGGGCATGTGCGTCGGACAGCTCCCGGCCATCCTAGCATCCACCCACGGGGGAAGCGCCCTTAATGCTGCCCCCCAACTCCCCTCTCCACGTCATCTAATGACGTCAGCGTGCACCGCGCGCTGACGTCATCGTCATTAGGTGAAACCGGACACGCTGGAAGCCAGCTTCCAGCACGTCCAATGAGGAGCAGGTAAGTTTCTCCTCGGGGAGGGTGGGGGGATTTAAAAAGAGGCATCGGAGGAAAGGAAAGGGTTTTCCTTTCCTCCGATGTCTCTTTTCAGCACTCCTGCTGCACGATCGCGCATGGGGCGCGATCGTGCAGCAGGAATGCCCACTAGACCCCAGGGATTTTTATTTTTTTGAATGGCCTTTGTGTCGGGGAACGGCCCCTTGGGCAAGGGTCACTCCCCTTTGGGGAGCAATTTGTTTGGCCGTTTCTGCCCCTTTTGGGGGGCAGACCGGCAAAAAAAGTAAATAAAATAAATTTAATAGTGTGCCCACTAGTCCACCAGGGATTTTTTTTGGGGGGGGAAATATGTTTGTGGGGAACGGCCCCTTAACAACAGTCTAGAAAGACCTGAGCTGCCTGAAAAATGATACAAAAATGCTAACAAAGTCACTGATACTATAAAACATCGCTATACAAACAGACAAATTCCCCCAAACGAATACGCCAAGAAGGAATAAAAAAAGTATATATATTATTTTATTATTTATAATATTTTATCAAAATTCATAAGAGAGACATGTGACATGATATCATATCAGCATACATGGATATACATGAGGTCCCACATTTATACACTCAATACACACCAACAAACATAAATACATACATGCTCATACACTCTCCACACTCAAAGAAAATTCACAATTTGTGATATAATCAGAATTCAAATTTGTTCACATTCATGATACAAAATACAATAGTAGACATCAAATAATCAGTAATCATTAATGTGTCTTCTTGTTATAGAAGGTGGAAACTAAACGGAGGCACGAGGTTCTCCAGCGCCAACGCGCGTTTCGGTGTCTAACCCAAAATGGGTCACACCTTCATCAGGGCGGTCAAATCAAATGTGGGACCCAAGAATAGATGCGTCTGAAAGGATAATGGAATGATATAAGCAATAGATATTATACAACCAGAATAGTATCAACATAACTCAGGGAGGGTACAGTGCTTAGATATAGTACATGTGAGAGGGGGAATTAGACGTTTGAAGTGAGAAAATGAAGTTCATTAATGTAAAATAGACCCGTTAAAATCAAAGGGAGAGGTGTGCACGAGAGAAATAGACAGAGTTAAACAAAAACATACAAAGAAGGTCCCACAGATGAGGGACTTACAGGTTGACAAGAGTTCATCCAATATTCCCATGGTGCAAAAAAGAACTGAATATGGTGATAATAGTAGGTTAAGAGAATTACATGATACAAATATAAGATATACCTGAATAGGGGGCATCTAAGTATATCAGTAGCAGTAAAAGAGTCGGTTGGCAAAAAGCTCAACATACAAGATCTGAAGAAATAAGAGATATGAAGTGAGAACATAGAAGGACAGAAATCTCAGGGATAGATAGACCAATCCCAAAACCTAATACAATGATATAAAGCTTACCGGAAACTTTAGATAAATACAGCTGAGGGATAGGCATACAAGACTGTCATCCGACTCGGCTTGAATAGTGGTTCAAATACGAAAGGGTAATATTCAGAATGAGTCCAATCTCCAAAAGGAAAACGCTCAATGACGCGTGTTCAGGAAAATACAAAATACATCTATAGAGTTAATAAGAATAGACAAAATAAACCAATCAAAACGGAGGTAACTTGGGAGGGGAGAGAATAGAGACACAAAGCATCTCTGTGAGAGAGAGATATGGCATGATCTTAACAGAGATATTAAAAACAGGATATCTGAATGTCTCAAGTAGGCAGACATCCAAGGATTGAGCCGCGCTATACTCATGTGGGACACGGAATAAAGCAAAGTTTCTATAGGTTTATACACCAAGTATCTAGAGACGTGCATAGTTATATAGCGCTTGAGAGCACATATTTGATACATGATCGATACAGGGGAGACAACACGGAATTTAAATGTGTCTTCAAATCAGATGGAGACTAGCGCTAGGGAGCACAAATTTGATATACGATCAATACTGAAGAGACAACGCGGGATTTAAATGTGTCTCCAAATCAAATGAAGGCTGGGCAGATAACTGATAAGTCTGTATCAGATTAAAATTAGAGGAAGGTGAAGCGTAAGCTCACATAGTTACACAGAGAGATAAGATAGAACAAAGTCTATGGGGAAGGAGCCTTTAAATGCGAACGTAGGGTAAGCCAAATGAGTCCTGACAACAATAAAACATGCTCAATTGTGAGGCCCCTTTCAGGGCGGAAGCAAGGTACACGGGACTTACTCACAATGGGATATTCAAACGCGGCAGCCATAGTCCTCCTGCGGCGTGCGGGGAACGAAACTCCTGCTCGATGCCAAATCAGCTGAGCAATCCAGGAGACGCTCTGCGAGAATATATGGGAGTTAACGAACATGGCAGCCATTCACGGTCGAGTAGGAGTAGGTCTATGGCCGCCGCGTTTGAATATCCCATTGTGGGTAAGTCCCGTGTGCCTTGCTTCTGCCCTGAAAGGGGCCTCACAATTGAGCATGTTTTATTGTTGTCAGGACTTATTTGGCTTACCCTACGTTCGCATTTAAAGGCTCCTTCCCCATAGACTTTGTTCTATCTTATCTCTCTGTGTAACTGTGTGAGCTTACGCTTCACCTTCCTCTAATTTTAATCTGATACAGACTTATCAGTTATCTGCCCAGCCTTCATTTGATTTGGAGACACATTTAAATCCCGCGTTGTCTCTTCAGTATTGATCGTATATCAAATTTGTGCTCCCTAGCGCTAGTCTCCATCTGATTTGAAGACACATTTAAATTCCGTGTTGTCTCCCCTGTATCGATCATGTATCAAATATGTGCTCTCAAGCGCTATATAACTATGCACGTCTCTAGATACTTGGTGTATAAACCTATAGAAACTTTGCTTTATTCCGTGTCCCACATGAGTATAGCGCGGTTCAATCCTTGGATGTCTGCCTACTTGAGACATTCAGATATCCTGTTTTTAATATCTCTGTTAAGATCATGCCATATCTCTCTCTCACAGAGATGCTTTGTGTCTCTATTCTCTCCTCCCGAGTTACCTCCGTTTTGATTGGTTTATTTTGTCTATTCTTATTATCTCTATAGATGTATTTTGTATTTTCCTGAACACGCGTCATTGAGCGTTTTCCTTTGGAGATTGGACTCATTCTGAATATTACCCTTTCGTATTTGAACCACTATTCAAGCCGAGTCGGATGACAGTCTTGTATGCCTATCCCTCAGCTGTATTTATCTAAGGTTTCCGGTAAGCTTTATATCATTGTATTAGGGTTTGGGATTGGTCTATCTATCCCTGAGATTTCTGTCCTTCTATGTTCTCACTTCATATCTCTTATTTCTTCAGATCTTGTATGTTGAGCTTTTTCCCAACCGACCCTTTTACTGCTACTGATATACTTAGATGCCCCTATTCAGGTATATCTTATATTTGTATCATGTAATTCTCTTAACCTACTATTATCACCATATTCAGTTCTTTTTGCACCATGGGAATATTGGATGAACTCTTGTCAACCTGTAAGTCCCTCATCTGTGGGACCTTCTTTGTATGTTTTTGTTTAACTCTGTCTATTTCTCTCGTGCACACCTCTCCCTTTGATTTTAACGGGTCTATTTTACATTAATGAACTTCATTTTCTCGCTTCAAACGTCTAATTCCCCCTCTCACATGTACTCCCTGAGTTATGTTGATACTATTCTGGTTGTATAATATCTATTGCTTATATCATTCCATTATCCTTTCAGACGCATCTATTCTTGGCTCCCACATTTGATTTGACCGCCCAGATGAAGGTGTGACCCATATTGGGTTAGACACCGAAACGCGCGTTGGCGCTGGACAACCTCGTGCCTCCGTTTAGTTTCCACCTTCTATAACAAGAAGACACATTAATGATTACTGATTATTTGATGTCTAGTATTGTATTTTGTATCATGAATGTGAACAAATTTGAATTCTGATTATATCACAAATTGTGAATTTTCTTTGAGTGTGGAGAGTGTATGAGCATGTATGTATTTGTGTTTGTTGGTGTGTATTGAGTGTATAAATGTGGATCCTCATGTATATCCATGTATGCTGATATGATATCATGTCACATGTCTCTCTTATGAATCTTGATAAAATATTATAAATAATAAAAAATATATATACTTTTTTATTCCTTCTTGGCGTATTCGTTTGGGGGAATTTGTCTGTTTGTATAGCAATGTTTTATAGTATCAGTGACTTTGTTAGCATTTTTGTATCATTTTTCAGGCAGATCGGGTCTTTCTAGACTGTTGTTTTGGCTCTCTCCCCTGTCCGACCTGCCTGCCATCTGCCTTCAGGGGCCCTCTTGTGTTGTAGCGGGAACGGCCCCTTAGGCAAGGGTCGCTTCCCTCTGGGGAGCATTTATTTTGGTCGTTTCTGCCCCCCTTGGAGGCAGAACGGCCTCATGGTTTTAGGCCCATCTGCCCCCAAGTGGGGCAGAAGCCATTAGACACCAGGGATTGTTTTAGTGTTGTTGGAGAGCGGCCCCTTGGGCAAGGGTCGCTCCCCTTTATGGGGTGATTATTGTGGCCGTTTCTGCCCCCTTTGGGGACAGATCGGCCATATGTTTTCAGGCCCATCTGTCCCCAAGGGGGGCAGAAGCCACTAGACACAAGGGTTTTTTAAATGTTGGTGTGGGGGTGTGACCCCTTAGGCATGGGTCACTCCCCTTTTATGGGGGTGAATATGTTGGCTGTTTCTGCCCCCCTTGGGGGCAGATCGGCCTTATGCTTTTAGGCCCACCTACCCCCCAGCTTGGCTGGTGGATTGTGTGTGGACTAGTGCATTATTTGCATATGTGATTGTAATGTTTTATTTCTCCTTTTTATTCTAGTGCAAAGCTTTTGATTCTTGTTTGCGGTTTCGGCAGTGGTTTATCTGCAGTTTTGCGTTGTTGCATTTATTTGGTAAGAAAAACATTTTTGTTGTGTTTACTCCAAATGAGTATTATTGTCATGCATGAATGAATTTTTTGTAAGTGGTGTCATAATAGCAGCATATTTAGTTAGTGTTTTGAGCATGAAATTCTTTGCAGTGTGTTTTGCGTTGTCTTATGTGTAATTTTCTTTTCTTTTTCTTTTTAGTGGGATATTGTTGGTCCTTAACGTGTCTGTGCAGAGTAGGTGGTGGTTAGTCTAGCTGCTTCTGGCAAGTAAGTGGTATAATTGTGGAGTATATAGGTCTTTGTGATAAAGCCACTTTTTGTTTATTACTCATTTTACAAAGTGTTTGTTGTTGTTGACTTGTTTGACAAGTTACCTTTATTAGTAAGGATTATGGCTAGCCGCAGAATTATTGCTCAGCAGGTGGTTGGTATGCTTTTTGAATCTTCCTCTGACCATGATTATGAGACTGACAGTCAGGCTGAGGGAGAGGAGGGTGTGCAAGAGTCTGGCAGTGAGTTTTCTGTCCACGAGGAATCATCTGATGACGAAGCTACTCTCAGTGCAGATAAAGCTACTCTCAGTGCGGATGAAATGCCTGTTTTATAGGAGGACACTGATGTGTCGATGGTGCAGCAAGAGGCATCTGGATTGCAGCCTGGGGCTGCAAGTTTTCCTACTGGAAGTGCTGGACTCTGGGTTGATCCAAACATGGTGCAGCCAGTGTTGCCTGCCTTTAGTGGTGATGCAGGGTGTAGAGTGGATTGTGAAAATCTTTAGCCGTTACAGTTTTTTCAGTTGTTTATGGATGATGTATTTTTAGCTGAGATTGTTGAGCAGACTAATTTGTATGCTGAACAGTATTTGAGGGACAACAGTGCCAGACTTACGCCCCACTCTAGATATACCCGGTGGACTCCCAAAAATCTGGATAAGATGAAGAGGTTTTTGAGTTTGACTTTTTTGATGGGCTTGATAAGGAAGCCGTCCCTGGCTTCATATTGGTCTGCCAGTTCATTGATGGCAACGGCCATATTTCCAGCAATTATGAGTCGTGATCGATATTTACTTTTGCTTCGGATGCTGCATTTTGTTGATAATGCTTTGGAGTTGCCACAAGATCACCCTGACTGTGACCGTCTTTTTTAAGATTGGGCCTGTTCTTGATCACTTTGTAGATTGATTTTCAGAGATCTATACTCCAGGGAAAGAAATAGCTGTTGATGAGTCTTTGGTTTGTTCAAGGGCCGTTTGGTTTCTAGGCAGTACAATCCTAGCAAGAGGGCACGTTATGGAATCAAGATGTATATGTTGTCTGAGAGTAGGACAGGCTATGTCTATAATTTCCGGGTGTACACTGGTAGGGATTCCACTATTGACCCCGCTGGTTGTCCGTCCACTTTAGGAGTTTCAGATAAAATTGTGTGGGAACTTGCTAGAGGACTGTTTAACAAAGGTCACCATTTGTACCTTGATAACTTCTACACTTCTGTGCAATTTTTTAAGGAATTGTTCAAAGTGGACACTCTTGCTTGTGGCACAATCTGCTCTAACAGTAAAGGTTATCCAAAAGAGCTTGTTTGCAAAAAGCTTCAGAGGGGACAGTGTAGTGCCTTGCGTAGTGAGGAACTGCTAGCTGTGAAATTTGTGGACAGGAGGGATGTGTACATGCTGACTACCATCCATGATGACAGTACTTCACCTGTGACTCTTTAGGGTCAGGTTGCTGAAGTGCGCAAACCTGTGTGCATTGCAGACTACAATAAGCAAATGGGTGGTGTCGATAGAGTAGATCAGATGTTGGAAACTTACACTGCTATTCGTGAGGCTTATATTTGGTATAAGAAGTTGGCCATCCATCTCTTCAATTTAGCAACTTTTAATGCTTTTGTTGGGTTCAAAGAGTGTTCTCCAGCGTCAAAGATGACTTTTGTTCAGTTTCAGGAGTCTGTGATAAGCAGCCTTGTTGTAATGGAACAGGGAAGTGTTCCTAGAATTGGAGTGGTGGAAGATGTGGCTAGAATGAAAGATCAAACACAAGGAGATGATGGACGGAGCGCTGAAACTTTTCAGACACTCACCTTCAGTCACAGATCTGGGTTGAATCCATCATCGTTCTTTAGCTCACTTCGCCACCCCAGTTCAGACACAGCTATATGCAAATCAGTCTTGACCCTGTGCCTCATGGGAACAGTCCAGCCCGACCAGCCAAGCCATGTCTTCCCTGGACCAGAAACAAGCATCCTGGGACCGGTTTCGGGCTAACAGCCCTCATCAGCCAGGCTAGCTTGAATCCAGTGGCAAAGTGAGCAAGGGACCCACGTCTGGGCATACACTGCCAACTTAGGGTGAACAAAGCAAACACAAGGAGATGATGGATGGAGCGCTGAAACTTTTCAGACACTCACCCCCAGTCACAGATCTGGGTTGAATCCATCATTGTTCTTTAGCTCACTTCGCCACCCCAGTTCAGACACAGCTATATGCAAATCAGTCTTAACCCTGTACCTCATGGGAACAGTCCAGCCCGAACTGCCAAGCCATGACTTCCCTGGACCGGAAACAAGCATCCTGGGACCGGTTTCGGGCTAACAGCCCTCATCAGCCAGGCTAGTTTGAATCCAGTGGCAAAGTGAGCAAGGGACCCACGTCTAGGCATACCCTGCCAATTTAGGGCGAACAAAGCAAACACAAGCAGATGATGGACGGAGCGCTGAAACTTTTCAGACACTCACCCCCAGTCACAGATCTGGGTTGAATCCATCATCGTTCTTTAGCTCACTTTGCCACCCCAGTTCAGACACAGCTATATGCAAATCAGTCTTGACCCTGTGCCTCATGGGAACAGTCCAGCCCAAACTGCCAAGCCATGTCTTTTCCTGGACCGGAAACAAGCATCCTGGGACCGGTTTCGGGCTACCAGCCCTCATCAGCCAGGCTAGCTTGAATCCAGTGGCAAAGAGAGCAAGGGACCCACGTCAGGGCATACCCTGCCAACTTAGGGCGAACAAAGCAAACACAAGGAGATGATGGACGGAGCGCTGAAACTTTTCAGACACTCACCCCCAGTCATAGATCTGGGTTGAATCCATCATCGTTCTTTAGCTCACTTTGCCACCCCAGTTCAGACACAGCTATATGCAAATCAGTCTTGACTCTGTGCCTCATGGGAACAGTCCAGCCCGAACTCCCAAGCCATATCTTCCCTGGACCGGAAACAAGCATCCGGGACCGGTTTCGGGCTAACAGCCCTCATCAGCCAGGCTAGCTTGAATCCAGCGGCAAAGTGAGCAAGGGACCCACGTCTGGGCATACCCTGCCAACTTAGGGCGAACAAAGCAAACAGAAGGAGGTGATGGACGGAGCGCTGAAACTTTTCAGACACTCACCCCCAGTCACAGATCTGGGTTGAATCCATCATCGTTCTTTAGCTCACTTCGCCACCCCAGTTCAGACACAGATATATGCAAATCAGTCTTGACCCTGTGCCTCATGGGAACAGTCCAGCCCGAACTGTCAAGCCATGACTTCCCTGGACCGGAAACAAGCATCCTGGGACCAGTTTCGGGCTAACAGCCCTCATCAGCCAGGCTAGTTTGAATCCAGTGGCAAAGTGAGCAAGGGACCCACGTCTAGGCATACCCTGCCAACTTAGGGCGAACAAAGCAAACACAAGCAGATGATGGACGGAGCGCTGAAACTTTTCAGCCACTCACCCCCAGTCACAGATCTGGATTGAATCCATCATCGTTCTTTAGCTCACTTTGCCACCCCAGTTTAGACACAGCTATATGCAAATCAGTCTTGACCCTGTGCCTCATGGGAACAGTCCATCCCGAACTGCCAAGCCATGTCTTCCCTGGGCTGGAAACAAGCATCCTGGGACCGGTTTCGGGTTAACAGCCCTTATCAGCCAGGCTAGCTTGAATCCAGTGGCAAAGAGAGCAAGGGACCCACGTCTGGGCATACCCTGCCAACTTAGGGCAAACAAAGCGAACACAAGAAGATGATGGACGGAGCGCTGAAACTTTTCAGACACTCACCCCCAGTCACAGATCTGGGTTGAATCCATCATCGTTCTTTAGCTCACTTCGCCACCCCAGTTCAGACACAGCTATATGCAAATCAGTCTTGACCCTGTGCCTCATGGGAACAGTCCAGCCCGAACTGCCAAGCCATGTCTTCCCTGGACCGGAAACAAGCATCCCGGGACCGGTTTCGGGCTAACAGCCCTCATCAGCCAGGCTAGTTTGAATCCAGTGGCAAAGAGAGCAAGGGACCGACGTCTGGGCATACCCTGCCAACTTAGGGCGAACAAAGCAAACACAAGGAGATGATGGATGGAGCGCTGAAACTTTTCAGACACTCACCCCCAGTCACAGATCTGGGTTGAATCCATCATCGTTCTTTAGCTCACTTCGCCACCCCAGTTCAGACACAGCTATATGCAAATCAGTCTTGACTCTGTGCCTCATGGGAACAGTCCAGCCCGAACTGCCAAGCCATGTCTTCCCTGGACCGGAAACAAGCATTATGGGACCGGTTTCGGGCTAACAGCCCTCATCAGCCAGGCTAGCTTGAATCGAGTGGCAAAGTGAGCAAGGGACCCACGTCTGGGCATACCCTGCCAACTTAGGGCGAACAAAGCAAATACAAGGAGATGATGGACGGAGCGCTGAAACTTTTCAGACACTCACCCCCAGTCACAGATCTGGGTTGAATCCATCATCGTTCTTTAGCTCACTTCGCCACCCCAGTTCAGACACAGCTATATACAAATCAGTCTTGACTCTGTGCCTCATGGGAACAGTCCAGCCCGAACTGCCAAGCCATGACTTCCCTGGACCGGAAACAAGCATCCTGGGACCGGTTTCTGGTTAACAGCCCTCATCAGCCAGGCTAGTTTGAATCCAGTGGCAAAGTGAGCAAGGGACCCACGTCTAGGCATACCCTGCCAACTTAGGGCGAACAAAGCAAACACAAGCAGATGATGGACGGAGCGCTGAAACTTTTCAGACACTCACCCCCAGTCACAGATCTGGGTTGAATCCATCATCGTTCTTTAGCTCACTTTGCCACCCCAGTTTAGACACAGCTATATGCAAATCAGTCTTGACCCTGTGCCTCATGGGAACAGTCCATCCCGAACTGCCAAGCCATGTCTTCCCTGGGCTGGAAACAAGCATCCTGGGACCGGTTTCGGGTTAACAGCCCTTATCAGCCAGGCTAGCTTGAATCCAGTGGCAAAGAGAGCAAGGGACCCACGTCTGGGCATACCCTGCCAACTTAGGGCAAACAAAGCGAACACAAGAAGATGATGGACGGAGCGCTGAAACTTTTCAGACACTCACCCCCAGTCACAGATCTGGGTTGAATCCATCATCGTTCTTTAGCTCACTTCGCCACCCCAGTTCAGACACAGCTATATGCAAATCAGTCTTGACCCTGTGCCTCATGGGAACAGTCCAGCCCGAACTGCCAAGCCATGTCTTCCCTGGACCGGAAACAAGCATCCCGGGACCGGTTTCGGGCTAACAGCCCTCATCAGCCAGGCTAGTTTGAATCCAGTGGCAAAGAGAGCAAGGGACCGACGTCTGGGCATACCCTGCCAACTTAGGGCGAACAAAGCAAACACAAGGAGATGATGGATGGAGCGCTGAAACTTTTCAGACACTCACCCCCAGTCACAGATCTGGGTTGAATCCATCATCGTTCTTTAGCTCACTTCGCCACCCCAGTTCAGACACAGCTATATGCAAATCAGTCTTGACTCTGTGCCTCATGGGAACAGTCCAGCCCGAACTGCCAAGCCATGTCTTCCCTGGACCGGAAACAAGCATTATGGGACCGGTTTCGGGCTAACAGCCCTCATCAGCCAGGCTAGCTTGAATCGAGTGGCAAAGTGAGCAAGGGACCCACGTCTGGGCATACCCTGCCAACTTAGGGCGAACAAAGCAAATACAAGGAGATGATGGACGGAGCGCTGAAACTTTTCAGACACTCACCCCCAGTCACAGATCTGGGTTGAATCCATCATCGTTCTTTAGCTCACTTCGCCACCCCAGTTCAGACACAGCTATATACAAATCAGTCTTGACTCTGTGCCTCATGGGAACAGTCCAGCCCGAACTGCCAAGCCATGACTTCCCTGGACCGGAAACAAGCATCCTGGGACCGGTTTCTGGTTAACAGCCCTCATCAGCCAGGCTAGTTTGAATCCAGTGGCAAAGTGAGCAAGGGCCCCACGTCTAGGCATACCCTGCCAACTTAGGGCGAACAAAGCAAACACAAGCAGATGATGGACGGAGCGCTGAAACTTTTCAGACACTCACTCCCAGTCACAGATCTGGGTTGAATCCATCATCCTTCTTTAGCTCACTTTGCCACCCCAGTTCAGACACAGCTATATGCAAATCAGTCTTGACGCTGTGCCTCATGGGAACAGTCCAGCCCGAACTGCCAAGCCATGTTTTACCTGGACCGGAAACAAGCATCCGGGACCGGTTTCGGGCTAACAGCCCTCATCAGCCAGGCTAGCTTGAATCCAGCGGCAAAGTGAGCAAGGGACCCACGTCTGGGCATACCCTGCCAACTTAGGGCAAACAAAGCGAACACAAGGAGATGATGGACGGAGCGCTGACATTTTCAGAGACTCACCCCCAGTCACAGATCTGGGTTGAATCCATCATCGTTCTTTAGCTCACTTCGCCACCCCAGTTCAGACACAGCTATATGCAAATCAGTCTTGACCCTGTGCCTCATGGGAACAGTCCAGCCCGAACTGTCAAGCCATGTCTTCCCTGGACCGGAAACAAGCATCCTGGGACCGGTTTCGGGCTAACAGCCCTCATCAGCCAGGCTAGCTTGAATCCAGTGGCAAAGAGAGCAAGGGACCCACGTCTGGGCATACCCTTCCAACTTAGGGAGAACAAAGCAAACACAAGGAGATGATGGATGGAGCGCTGAAACTTTTCAGACACTCACCCCCAGTCACAGATCTGGGTTGAATCCATCATCGTTCTTTAGCTCACTTCGCCACCCCAGTTTAGACACAGCTATATGCAAATCAGTCTTGACTCTGTGCCTCATGGGAACAGTCCAGCCCGAACTCCCAAGCCATGTCTTCCCTGGACCGGAAACAAGCATCCTGGGACCGGTTTCGGGCTAACAGCCCTCATCAGCCAGGCTAGTTTGAATCCAGTGGCAAAGAGAGCAAGGGACCGACTTCTGGGCATACCCTGCCAACTTAGGGCGAACAAAGCAAACACAAGGAGATGATGGACGGAGCGCTGAAACTTTTCAGACACTCACCCCCAGTCATAGATCTGGGTTGAATCCATCATCGTTCTTTAGCTCACTTCGCCAGCCCAGTTCAGACACAGCTATATGCAAATCAGTCTTGACTCTGTGCCTCATGGGAACAGTCCAGCCCGAACTGCCAAGCCATGTCTTCCCTGGACCGGAAACAAGCATCCCGGGACCGGTTTTGGGCTAACAGCCCTCATCAGCCAGGCTAGCTTGAATCCAGAGTCAAAGTGAGCAAGGGACCCACGTCTGGGCATACCCTGCCAACTTAGGGCGATCAAAGCAAACACAAGGAGATGATGGACGGAGCGCTGAAACTTTTCAGACACTCACCCCCAGTCATAGATCTGGGTTGAATCCATCATCGTTCTTTAGCTCACTTTGCCACCCCAGTTCAGACACAGCTATATGCAAATCAGTCTTGACTCTGTGCCTCATGGGAACAGTCCAGCCCGAACTCCCAAGCCATGTCTTCCCTGGACCGGAAACAAGCATCCGGGACCGGTTTCGGGCTAACAGCCCTCATCAGCCAGGCTAGCTTGAATCCAGCGGCAAAGTGAGCAAGGGACCCACGTCTGGGCATACCCTGCCAACTTAGGGCGAACAAAGCAAACAGAAGGAGGTGATGGACGGAGCGCTGAAACTTTTCAGACACTCACCCCCAGTCACAGATCTGGGTTGAATCCATCATCGTTCTTTAGCTCACTTCGCCACCCCAGTTCAGACACAGATATATGCAAATCAGTCTTGACCCTGTGCCTCATGGGAACAGTCCAGCCCGAACTGTCAAGCCATGACTTCCCTGGACCGGAAACAAGCATCCTGGGACCGGTTTCGGGCTAACAGCCCTCATCAGCCAGGCTAGTTTGAATCCAGTGGCAAAGTGAGCAAGGGACCCACGTCTAGGCATACCCTGCCAACTTAGGGCGAACAAAGCAAACACAAGCAGATGATGGACGGAGCGCTGAAACTTTTCAGCCACTCACCCCCAGTCACAGATCTGGGTTGAATCCATCATCGTTCTTTAGCTCACTTTGCCACCCCAGTTTAGACACAGCTATATGCAAATCAGTCTTGACCCTGTGCCTCATGGGAACAGTCCATCCCGAACTGCCAAGCCATGTCTTCCCTGGGCTGGAAACAAGCATCCTGGGACCGGTTTCGGGTTAACAGCCCTTATCAGCCAGGCTAGCTTGAATCCAGTGGCAAAGAGAGCAAGGGACCCACGTCTGGGCATACCCTGCCAACTTAGGGCAAACAAAGCGAACACAAGAAGATGATGGACGGAGCGCTGAAACTTTTCAGACACTCACCCCCAGTCACAGATCTGGGTTGAATCCATCATCGTTCTTTAGCTCACTTCGCCACCCCAGTTCAGACACAGCTATATGCAAATCAGTCTTGACCCTGTGCCTCATGGGAACAGTCCAGCCCGAACTGCCAAGCCATGTCTTCCCTGGACCGGAAACAAGCATCCCGGGACCGGTTTCGGGCTAACAGCCCTCATCAGCCAGGCTAGTTTGAATCCAGTGGCAAAGAGAGCAAGGGACCGACGTCTGGGCATACCCTGCCAACTTAGGGCGAACAAAGCAAACACAAGGAGATGATGGATGGAGCGCTGAAACTTTTCAGACACTCACCCCCAGTCACAGATCTGGGTTGAATCCATCATCGTTCTTTAGCTCACTTCGCCACCCCAGTTCAGACACAGCTATATGCAAATCAGTCTTGACTCTGTGCCTCATGGGAACAGTCCAGCCCGAACTGCCAAGCCATGTCTTCCCTGGACCGGAAACAAGCATTATGGGACCGGTTTCGGGCTAACAGCCCTCATCAGCCAGGCTAGCTTGAATCGAGTGGCAAAGTGAGCAAGGGACCCACGTCTGGGCATACCCTGCCAACTTAGGGCGAACAAAGCAAATACAAGGAGATGATGGACGGAGCGCTGAAACTTTTCAGAAACTCACCCCCAGTCACAGATCTGGGTTGAATCCATCATCGTTCTTTAGCTCACTTCGCCACCCCAGTTCAGACACAGCTATATACAAATCAGTCTTGACTCTGTGCCTCATGGGAACAGTCCAGCCCGAACTGCCAAGCCATGACTTCCCTGGACCGGAAACAAGCATCCTGGGACCGGTTTCTGGTTAACAGCCCTCATCAGCCAGGCTAGTTTGAATCCAGTGGCAAAGTGAGCAAGGGACCCACGTCTAGGCATACCCTGCCAACTTAGGGCGAACAAAGCAAACACAAGCAGATGATGGACGGAGCGCTGAAACTTTTCAGACACTCACTCCCAGTCACAGATCTGGGTTGAATCCATCATCCTTCTTTAGCTCACTTTGCCACCCCAGTTCAGACACAGCTATATGCAAATCAGTCTTGACGCTGTGCCTCATGGGAACAGTCCAGCCCGAACTGCCAAGCCATGTTTTACCTGGACCGGAAACAAGCATCCGGGACCGGTTTCGGGCTAACAGCCCTCATCAGCCAGGCTAGCTTGAATCCAGCGGCAAAGTGAGCAAGGGACCCACGTCTGGGCATACCCTGCCAACTTAGGGCAAACAAAGCGAACACAAGGAGATGATGGATGGAGCGCTGACATTTTCAGAGACTCACCCCCAGTCACAGATCTGGGTTGAATCCATCATCGTTCTTTAGCTCACTTCGCCACCCCAGTTCAGACACAGCTATATGCAAATCAGTCTTGACCCTGTGCCTCATGGGAACAGTCCAGCCCGAACTGTCAAGCCATGTCTTCCCTGGACCGGAAACAAGCATCCTGGGACCGGTTTCGGGCTAACAGCCCTCATCAGCCAGGCTAGCTTGAATCCAGTGGCAAAGAGAGCAAGGGACCCACGTCTGGGCATACCCTGCCAACTTAGGGAGAACAAAGCAAACACAAGGAGATGATGGATGGAGCGCTGAAACTTTTCAGACACTCACCCCCAGTCACAGATCTGGGTTGAATCCATCATCGTTCTTTAGCTCACTTCGCCACCCCAGTTTAGACACAGCTATATGCAAATCAGTCTTGACTCTGTGCCTCATGGGAACAGTCCAGCCCGAACTCCCAAGCCATGTCTTCCCTGGACCGGAAACAAGCATCCTGGGACCGGTTTCGGGCTAACAGCCCTCATCAGCCAGGCTAGTTTGAATCCAGTGGCAAAGAGAGCAAGGGACCGACGTCTGGGCATACCCTGCCAACTTAGGGCGAACAAAGCAAACACAAGGAGATGATGGACGGAGCGCTGAAACTTTTCAGACACTCACCCCCAGTCATAGATCTGGGTTGAATCCATCATCGTTCTTTAGCTCACTTCGCCAGCCCAGTTCAGACACAGCTATATGCAAATCAGTCTTGACTCTGTGCCTCATGGGAACAGTCCAGCCCGAACTGCCAAGCCATGTCTTCCCTGGACCGGAAACAAGCATCCCGGGACCGGTTTTGGGCTAACAGCCCTCATCAGCCAGGCTAGCTTGAATCCAGAGTCAAAGTGAGCAAGGGACCCACGTCTGGGCATACCCTGCCAACTTAGGGCGATCAAAGCAAACACAAGGAGATGATGGACGGAGCGCTGAAACTTTTCAGACACTCACCCCCAGTCACAGATCTGGGTTGAATCCATCATCGTTCTTTAGCTCACTTCCCCACCCTAGTTCAGACACAGCTATATACAAATCAGTCTTGACCCTGTGCCTCATGGGAACAGTCCAGCCCGAACTGCCAAGCCATGTCTTCCCTGGACCGGAAACAAGCATCCTGGGACCGGTTTCGGGCTAACAACAGCCCTCATCAGCCAGGCTAGCTTGAATCCAGTGGCAAAGTGAGTAAGGGACCCACGTCTGGGCATACCCTGCCAACTTAGGGCGAACAAAGCAAACACAAGGAGATGATGGACGGAGCACTGAAACTTTTCAGACACTCACCCCCAGTCACAGATCTGGGTTGAATCCATCATCGTTCTTTAGCTCACTTCGCCACCCCAGGTCAGACACAGCTATGTGCAAATCAGTCTTGACCCTGTGCCTCATGAGAACAGTCCAGTCCGAACTGCCAAGCCATGTCTTTCCTGGACCGGAAACAAGCATCAGGCAGGCTAGCTTGAATCCAGTGGCAAAGTTAGCAAGGGACCCACGTCTGGGCATACCCTGCCAACTTAGGGCGAAGAAAGCAAACACAAGGAGATGATGGACTGAGCGCTCAAACTTTTCAGACACTCACCCCCAGTCACAGATCTGGGTTGAATCCATCATTGTTCTTTAGCTCACTTTGCCACCCCAGTTCAGACACAGCTATATGCAAATCAGTCTTGACCCTGTGCCTCATGAGAACAGTCCAGCCCGAACTGCCAAGCCATGTCTTCCCTGGACTGGAAACAAGCATCTTGGGACCTTTTTCGGGCTAACAGCCCTCATCAGCCAGGGTAGCTTGAATCCAGTGGCAAAGTGAGCAAGGGACCCACGTCTGGGGATACCCTGCCAACTTAGGGCGAACAAAGCAAACACAAGGAGATGATGGACGGAGCGCTGAAACTTTTCAGACACTCACCCCCAGTCACAGATCTGGGTTGAATCAATCATCGTTCTTTAGCTCACTTCGCCACCCTAGTTTAGACACAGCTATATGCAAATCAGTCTTGACCCTGTGCCTCATGGAAACAGTCCAGCCAGAACTGCCAAGCCATGTCTTCCCTGGACCGGAAACAAGCATCCTGGGACCGGTTTCGGGCTAACAGCCCTCATCAGCCAGGCTAGCTTGATTCCAGTGGCAAAGTGATCAAGGGACCCATGTCTGGGCATACCGTGCCAACTTAGGGCGAACAAAGCAAACAAGGAGATGATGGACGGAGAGCTGGAACTTTTCAGACACTCACCCCCAGTCACCACTTTCCCAATTTAATTCTTTCCACGCCCAACAAAAACAATCCATGTAAGAGATGTAGAGTCTGTTTGCGAAGAGGTATGCGGAAAGAGAGTTGTATGCACTGTGCTGATTGTCCTTCTAATCCTGGGCTGTGTCTGCCCACATGTTTCAGATTGTATCACAGTCAAAAGAGTTTTTGGGAGCAACTGTGAGTCTAATAGTGTACTGCCTGGTCTGTATGGTTTTATATTTGTTATTCAGTTTCACGGTTGGCATTAGAATGATGTCTTTAGTTACTGCTGTTGTGTTTGTAGTTATAGTTTTGTATCTAGTTCCAATTGGTTTGTGTTTTCTTTCTTGTTAAAAAACAATTTGATGGCGGTGTGCGTGAACTAGTGCTTGGCTGGCGGTGTGCGTGGACTGGTGCCTGGCTGGCACTGTGCGTGGACTGGCGCTTGGCTGGTGGTGTGTGTGGGCTGGCGCTTGGCTGGCGATGTGTGTAGGCTGGCGTTTGGCTAACGATGTTCGTGGGCTGGCGCTTGGCTGGCGGTGTGCATGGACTTGCGTTTGGCTGGAGGTGTGTGAGTAGTGACTTGCTGCTGGTCATTACACACTCTGCTAGCCAAACGCCACTGCACACACTATGTCAACCACCAGGAGGTGATTTCTGTGTCAGTCATGTGGGTGTATGAAAGTGATGGGCCCTTGCATGGCGCTGTCTGTTGATGTGAATGTTGTAATGTGTTGGACCCGCGGCTTGCGGTGTGATTGGTCTTGTGTGTCACATATGAAAGGTGTGTGAACGGTCTGTAAAGAGGTTGGTGCCTTGCCGTGGCTTTACAGCTCACGAGCTGTGAGTCATTGGTTCAGGTTTTTAACCTTTTAATTATTAACAGTGCATTTCCTTTTTGTGAAATCTCTTGTTAATAAAATTTTATGCTCTGAACCTTCACTCACCCTCGTGCCAAATCCAACCAGTGTGTGTGTGTACGTAAGGAATACTTCTTTTGAAGTAATATTTGTATTTTCTGTCTTTCTCTGCCAGGGTGTACATTGTCTCTACATTGTCTGTTGATGTGAGTGTTGTAATGTGCTGGAGCGGCAGCTGGTGGTGTGAACGTGTGTGTCAAGTGTGAAAGGTGTGTGAATGGTCTGTAAAGAGGTTGTTGCCTTGTCGTGGCTTTACAGTTCACGAGCTGTGAGTCATTGGTTCAGGCTTTTAACCTATTAATTATTAACAGTGCATTTCCTTTTTGTGAAATCTCTTGTTAATAACATATACATTTTTAACCTTTCACTTACCCTCGTGCCAAATCCAACCTGTATGTGTGTGTACTTGAGGAACAGATGGCTAGGCAGTCAGTTACATTTTTGCAGTTTAATTTACTTTACTTTATTCGATTAATTTGAGTTAATCATAAAAGTTCAGAAAAACATCACAGGTATATACAATAAAAAAAAACTGAGGTGACGATTAAAAAAACAATATAAAAAATATTAAGAAAAACAATTCATCTCAGCAAATGTACATTTTCCTAGTTTTCAGTGACTGGTATAAAAAGGAGGTGACACAAAAGCAGATTAGGGGGTCGGGCAACATTCTTAAAAAATATAGAGCCGGGCGACATTGACTAAAATTATACTCGTGCATGATTGGAATTAAAAATCTCTTACGGTGTTCACTGTAAAAGTTACAAAAAAAGAAAATGTGCAAATCGGATTGAGTTGAGGAGCTGTCACATGGGCAACATTGGAAGAGTATATACCGGAAGGAAAGCCCATCATGCATGGAATGGGGTTAAGGCAAAACCTTAATGAAAATAAATCTGTGACAAAGGTTTGTTACGAGATCCAGATATGATGGAACCTCCTCAGCATGCATTGGGCCCTCAAGGTACTCACGAACCACAGGTTTGAGGGACTGAGCAGTAAAACTAGCCTTGTTCGTAAATTTTAAAAAGCTGGCTTTTAAGGCTTTTTTCGAAATAGACAAGCATTTTTCTGGGGAATCAAACAGACTTCCTAGGTCCAAGGTGTGAAGAGTATTTTTGACATACGTATGTGGGCAATTAACACAGCATCATCTGCATATAATAAAATTGGAATGTGCGTCGTTTATTATGGGGACATCCAGGGTTGATTCTAAGAGTTGGGACTCTACTCCATTTGTATATAAGGAGAACAGAAATGGGGTGAGAACGCACCCTTGCCAAACCTTCCCTGGTGATTTGGAACCATCTGGTGCGCTCCCCCTGTTGCCCATAGTTTACACAGGCTTCGGCCTTTGAGTACAGCTGCCTTAAAAAGGTAATTATAGCTTGATCTACCCCCATTTCCTTAATGATCCTCCATAGATGGGAATGAGTAACGGAGTTGAAGGTTGTGCTTAAGTCCATAAAGGCCAAATATAAATTACCTTGTTTGGCGTGGGTGTATTTTGCTATCAGCAGACTCAGGTTGAGGCATTGGTCTTGTGCACCCCTACCCTTTTTAAAGCCGTATTGGGCCGGGATCATGATGTTGTTCGTCTCTGCCCAGGCCTCCAGTTTATTTTTAAAAACTCTGCCCATGAGTTTCGCCGTGCTATCAAGGAGGGAGATTGGTCTGTAATTTCTGGGGTCTCCTTTTTTGTGTATAGGTATTAAAATTGCTTTATGCCAGGATGCGGGGAGGCCCTCTTTGGCTATAGCATTAAACACGTTCATAATCACAGGCCCCCAGAGTTTGGGAAAGGCAGTAAAAAAGTCCATAGGGGTGCCATCAAAGCCGGGGGCTTTATTACTTGTGCATTGTGCTAGGGAGTCGATTATATCTTGATGGTTAAAAATAAGATTGCTTTTGGGGGCTAGGACTAGGTCTTCCTGAAACTCCCGGTCACCCTCCCACTTTCCATTAAACATTTTATTAAAGTGCTCGACCCAAGAGTCCTCATCGACGTGGTTATTAAGGTTGGGGTCTGTGGATGGTTTTAAAAATGGGGCATTGACTAATGCCCAAAAGTCCCTCGTATTGTTTGTGGCAGATGCTTGGAGCAATTTTTCCGAGGCTTATTCCTTTAAAAACTTCCTAGCCGTGGAATACATAAGGCGAGCCTGTTTTACCAGGCAGGGGTTTCTTAGGACAGACTTTAGTTTATGGTGCAGATGGGAGAGAGCTTTAGTACAATGCTTGTCAAACCACTTTTCGCCCTTGCCTATTAGGTACCCCCCACTCTTCACGAGATTCTTTTTTACATCTGACAGGAGTGATTCGAACGCCGCAATGGTGCTAGATGAGGTCGTATTTAGATCAAGACAAGTTTCTATTTCATGAAGCCTACTTGAAACCACCCTAGGGTTGGTACCATGGATTCCTACCCAACATAATTGGCAGGTTAAGGCCGCATGATCACTAAAGCCTAAAAAAGTGACCGCAGTCTTACTAAGGACCCTTCTCAGGGAAGCCGATGCTAATATAAAATCAATAGTGGAGCTATTTAGGCTAGAACAGTAGGTTTTTAACGGATGGCCAGTAGTTTCCAGCACGGGATTCATTATTTCCAGATCTTTTGTAATAATGAAATGAAATGAAATGAAAAGACCATTTATTAAGCGCGATAGCTACCCTGAGGCGTCCTAGCGCTGCGGACAAGCGCGTGCAGGAAGAAAGTTAGGAACTATACAGATTTGTTGAAGAGCAGAGTTTTTAGAAGCCTACGGAAGAGGAGCAGATTGGGCTCTGCTTGTTTAGTACATTCCCATACTGGCTGTGACAGAAGTGCACACCTCCACCTCCATCCTCGTCAAGTAGACCACATATTGGATTTAGAGCAAAGGGACAGGAATGTACGTTAAAATCACCCAGCCATAACACTTCTGGATCTTTTTTACACAAGTTAAATAACCAATTCATTTTCTCTTCCACTAGAGTTGCAACCTTATGCATCTCACCCCCAAATAGGTTGTTGAAAAAATTGATTAGTAAAACGGTGTTGCCGTCGGGACCTTTAAGGTGCAACATATTAAAATATTGAGATTCATTATGGAAAGAGAGTACTTCAAATTTCAAAGTATTCTTTAAGATTTTCACGATCCCACCCCTCGCCCGACCAGACTTTGAAGCAATCGCTGGGGTAAAATGTGATCTATAACCGTCTATATTGGTGGGTCCCAATGTCCAAGTCTCTTGAAGGCAAACTAGATCGAAGGTGGTGATGAACTTGAGCCAATCTGGATCTAACAATTTGTGGCCCAGCCCTGTAATGTTCCATGTAATAGCAGTAAATATGTCTCTATCCTTTGGCAGTATATCTTGAGAAGCCATGCCTTCAGGAATGCCAGTAGCTACTGCATTTTGGGGCCCCTCCTTAGTTTTTTATCGATCACAGGAGTTCAAATCCGACAGCGCTGTAAATCGGTTGGAAGTTTGTAAGGGGGGTACAGTGAAAACACCATGCCACGTGTGCGGTTGGGCATCCAATAAGTTATGCGACTATTTGTACAAGGCTGAAGTGGTAAAAGTTTATTTAAAAAAACAAGCTGCAGGGCAAATATTTGAGTTGATGTTGATGGTTTATTAGGCAGTAAATGAAGGAGTTTTTCTGCCATAGCTGGAGTTTTAAAAGTTAGGACTACACAATCCGCCTGGATAGATTTGTCTTGTTTGCCCACTCAAGTGACTCTTCGTGCCATTAGGATTTTGTAGTGCCCCTCTGACTGAACGTTGGTAAATTTGTGAATCCAATGTCGGGCTTTATTGATTAATTGAGTAGTGGATTCCTTTTGTTCGCTTTTTAAAACCGGGGTATTCGCCAAAACAACCACATAGGGACAAGCCGCTGGTGGGAGGTCAATCCTCGGACCCTCTTGCCCAAAACAGGGGGCCCCTGATCTTGCTGCCAGTCTAACCTGATCAACCTCCTGCGGATGAGCTTGGGGTCAGGAGACCCTCGCTGATTCTACAGCTTGGCTCACACCAGAAGCCGAAGGTAAGTGATCTTCAGTTGACAAAAAAGGAGACTGGTGCAAAGGAGCCATGGAATGAATTAGGCAATTTGACAAAGGTCGAGGGCTCGAGCCAATGGCATCCACTACACCATTGCCACCTTCCCGTGTGTGTTCATTCGATTCCGGGGAACTACCTCTGGCTCCAACTTCACGAGGTGGCACATATCTATTTATTGCCAGCTCCTTAATAGCTTTTGCGATGGCGTCTAAGCGCTGGCAAATTGGAGATAGGAGCCCGCTGAGCTTTTCAAGTAGGTCATCCAGATTTAGAACCTTGGGAAGCATATCTATAGTCTGGGGTTGTAAAGTCTCCATGTTACCAGCTGATGGATTTCCTGCATGTGATTTGCATTTCCTGGGTCACTTGGGGTTGTTAGCGCAGAGAACTTTGGGAGGACCCCTCTTTCTTTTGAGAACAGATGCTACAATAGGGGGAGTTATATCCCTGGGGATAGGAATAACTGTGATAACCCTGGAAGCAGAGGGGGGACTGACTATGGCTGTAGGGATGCAAGGAATATGGCCCTCGTATGAGTCTCTTGCGACGTGGCCTTAATTAAGTTTACAACCCCACCCGTCGATAGCCTCCTCTCTGCACAGGCAATTTCCATAGCTATGGCTGAAGAGGCTTTCGCTAAAAAGGTGTCTAGAGAAGTAATGGTTACCTCTTCAGCAGGTGCGTGGGGTGTCTTCTTCCTCCCCATCCTCTCGATGTACTTTTCCACCGTATTCAAAGTTCCCTTTGACAAAACATTGGAGGGGGGGCCCATCCCAGCCTCTTCCGAGCTCTGACGGGTGCAGATGGGCCCGCTCGCGTCCCGCGCAGCAGGAGCCCAGGCAGCTTTTGAATGCGCCTCCGGGCGCGGGAAACTGGCACCAGGCGGCGGCTGCTGCCGCGGTCAACTCTGGGGCTTGTGGTCCGCCCCCTCTCCTCCACAGAATCGGCTGACATCCGTGGTGACAGAGCAGTCTATGGTCCTTACAACTCTGTTCTCAGGAAGTGTGTGTATTCAGTCACTCAATACAAGTTTGTAAAACACACACCAGTCTCTCTTTGGCCACGCCTTCCCTTAGGCCATCAACATGTTTTTGATAGGCAGTCTTATTTGTCTTATCTGTCTTTCTCTGCTAATGTGTAGTTTCTCTCTAGGGAAAATTTACCAACTTTAGATATTTTTGTAAACCAAACAAAAATGGGGAGTACTTGGTGGTGTGCCTCTCATGGATCCCAACAAGGACTTTTACTCACAATGCTATTCAAACCTCAAAATGTGACTAAAGTCACACATTTTTCTTGCATTACTGTGTCATAATCTTCTGGTATCAGAAAAAACACAATTTGCCTACCCAAGCATTCCGCCCAGGTGTCACAATAAAAATGGTACCTCACTCGTGTGGGTGGGCCAAGTACCCGTGACAGGCAAGGGCCCAAAACTACCTTTTTATACGTTTTTAGCCAATTCTGCATATGACACCCACACGAGTGAGGTACCATTTTTATCGGGAGACCTGGGGGAACACTGGGTGGTAGGAAATTTGTGTCAGCGCGGTGATCTCACAACTTTTCCACACATAAATTTGAGAAAAAAGTGATTCATTTCAGCTAAATTTGAGGTTTGCAGGGGATTCTGGGTAGGAAAATGTAGGGGGTCCACGCAAGCCATACCTCCCTGGACTCCCCCTGGTGTCTAGTTTTCAGAAATGTGTGTTTGGTAGGTTTCCCTAGATGGCCGCCGAGCCCGGGGCCAAAAACCCAGGTGACCCCCCCCTTGCAAAACCAGGTCGTTTTGTGACAGGCAATTTTGATGTCTCCTCAATACGTTTTGGGCCCTTGCCTGTCGCGGGTACTTAGGCCACCCACACGAGTGAGGTACCATTTTTATCGGGAGACCTGGGGGAACGCTGGGTGGTAGGAAATTTGTGTCAGCGCGGTGATCTCACAACTTTCACACACAGAAATTTGAGAAAAAAGTGATTCATTTCAGCTAAATTTGAGGTTTGCAGGGGATTCTGGGTAGGAAACCGTTGGGGTGTCCACGCAAGCCATACCTCCCTGGACTCCCCAGGGTGTCTAGTTTCAGAAATATGGGGGTTTGGTAGGTTTCCCTAGATGGCCGCCGAGCCCGGGGACAAAAACCTAGGTGACCCCCCTTGTAAAACCAAGTAGTTTTGTGATAAGCTATTTTGATGTCTCCTCAATACGTTTTGGGCCTTTGCTTTCGCGGGTACTTGGCCCACCCACACGAGTGAGATACCATTTTTATTGGGAGACTTTGGAGAATGCGGGGTGGGTGGAAGTTTGTGGACCCACGCAGAGTCTAGAACTTTCCATCACAGAAATATGAGGAAAATGTGTTTTTTGGACAAAGTTTGAGATTTGCAAGGGATTCTGGGTAACATAACCTAGTGAGAGCCACACAAGTCACCCGATCCTGGATTCCCCTGGGTGTCTAGTTTTCAAAAATGTATAGGTTTGTTAGGTTTCCCTAGGTGTGGGCAGAGCTGGGGTTTAAAATCCACAGCTAGGAACTTTGCAAAAAAAGGGTCTGTTTTCACTGTAAAAATGTGGTGTATCCACGTTGCGTTTTGTCCCGTTTCCTGTCGCAGGCACTATGCCTACCCACACAAGTGAGGTACCATTTTTATCAGTAGACTTTGGAGAATGCGGGGTGGGTGGAATTTTGTGGATCCACCCAGATTCCTGAACTTTACATCACAGAAATATGAGGAAAATTTGTTTTTTTAGAAGGTTTGAGGTTTGCAAGGGATTGTGGGTAACAGAACCTGGTGAAAGCCACACACGTCACCCCATCCTGGATTCCCCTGGGTGTCTAGTTTTCAAAAATGTATAGGTTTGCTTGGTTTCCCTAGGTGCGGGCAGAGCTAGGGTTAAAAATCCACAGCTAGGCACTTTGCAAAAAAAGGGTCAGTTTTCACTGTAAAAATGTGGTATGTCCACGTTGCGTTTTGGGCTGTTTCCTGTCGCAGGCACTAGGCCTACCCACACAAGTGAGGTACAATTTTTATTGGGAGACTTTGGGGAATGCGGGGCGGGTGGAAGTTTGTGGATCCACGCAGATTTCAGAACTTTCCATCACAGAAATATGAGAAAAATGTGGGTCTTTTAAGAAAGTTTGAGGTTTGCAAGAGATTCTGGGTAATAGAACCTGGTCAGAGCCACACAAGTCACCCCATCCTGGATTCCCGTCAGTGTCTAGTTTTCAGAAATGTATAGGTTTGCTAGGTTGCCCTAGGTGCCAGCAGAGCTAGGGTTCAAAATCCACATCTAAACACTTTGCACATAAAGGGTCAGTTTTCACTGTAAAAATGTGGTGTGTCCACATTGCATTTTGGCCCGTTCCTGACACGGGCACTAGGCCTACCAAGACAAGTGAGGTATCATTATTATCGGGAGACTTTGGGCAATGCAGGGTGGGTGGAATTTTGTGGCTCCACACAGATTCCAGAACTTTCCATCATAGAAATGTGAGGAAAATGTGTTTTGTTTATAAAGTTTGAGATTTGCAAGGAATTCTGGGTAAGAGAACCTGGTCAGAGCCAGCCAATTCACCCCATCCTGGATTCCCTTGGGTGTCTAGTTTTCAAAAATGTAAAGGTTTGCTAGGTTTCCATAGGTGCGGGCAGAGCTCAGGTTCAAAATCCACAGTTAGGCGCTTTGCAAAAAAAAGGGTCAGTTTTCACTGTAAAAATGTGGTGTGTCCACATTGCATTTTGGCCCTTTTCCTGTTGCGGGTATTAGGCCTACCCACACAAGTGAGGTACCATTTTTATCGGGAGACTTTTAGGAATGCAGGGTGAGTGGAATTTTGTGGATCCACGCAGATTACAGAACTTTCCATCACAGAAATGTGAGGAAAATGTTTTTTTTGTTTTAGAAAGTTTGAGGTTTGCAAGGGATTCAGGGTAACAGAACCTGGTGAGAGCCACAAAAGTTACCCCATCCTGGATTTCCCTGGGTGTCTAGTTTTTAAAAATGTATAGGTTTGCTAGGTTTCCCTAGGTGCCGGCAAAGCTAGGGTTCAAAATCCACAGCTAGGCACTTGGCAAAAAAAGGGTCAGTTTTCACTGTAAAAATGTGGTGTGTCCAGGTTGCGTTTTGGGCCGTTTCCTGTCGCGGACTCTAGGCCTACCCACACAAGTGAGGTAGCGTTTTCATCTGGAGACTTAAAGGAACACAAAATAGTAGAACAAGTGTTATTACCAATTGACTTACTTTGCATTTCTGCCTTCCAAATGTAAGACAATTTGTAAAAAAAAAGTCAATTTGAAAAATGACCTCTATGGGTACCCACAATTTTGGATATGTGCAAAAAACCTCTGCTTCTAAACTCTATATTCTGTTCCCATTTCAGAAATATATTGGTTTTCTTGGTACCTATTCTTCACTCTTTATATTTTACCAAATGAATTGCAATATACCCGGTACACAATGAAAAACCATTGTAAGACGCAGCTCAGTTATTGGCTCTGGGTTCTTCGGGTTCTTGGTGAACCTACAAGTTCTATATATCCCCACAACCTGAAGGGTCCTGCGGATGTAACGGTATATTGCTTTCAAAAATCTTTCATACTTAGAAGAAGTTGCAGGTGAAATCGTTGGCACAAATGGCTGTTTTTTTCAACTCAATTTCAATATTTTCTATTTTCAACTGTTAATTTCTATATGAAAATCTTGAAGGATCTACACAAATGACCATTTGCTGAATTCAGAATTCTGTCTACCTTTGAGAAATGTATAGTGTTCCGGGATACATTATTGATTTCATACCCATTTTTACCACTAACTGAAAGGAGGTTGAAAGCACAAAAAGTAGCAAAAATAGGCTATGTACCAGTAAAATGCCAAAAACTGTGTAGAAAATTTTGGTTTTCTGACAAAAGTCTGCCTGTCCCTAAAAGCTGTGAAGATGGAGATTTCAGCACCAAAAACCCTTTGTTGATACCATTTGCAGGGGAAAAAACAGACGCTTTCTTCTGCAGCACTTTTTCCCCATTTTTCCCCCCAAAAACAAAATTTAGCTGTATTTTGGCTAATTTCTGGGCCCCCTCCTGGGAAATCCACAAACCCTGGGTACCTTTAAAATCCCCATGGTGTCGGAAGAAAAGGACGCAAATTTGGCATGGATACCTGATGTGGTCAAAATGTTACAGGGGCCTAAGCGCGAACTACCCCAAATAGCCAAAAAAAGACTTAGCACGGGGGGAGGCCTAGCAGCGAAGGGGTTAATAAAAGTTCCTCAACCACAAAATCTCATTTCTCAGAGGGCATGAAAGCTATTTTTTCATGGATGACGGATAAATACCTCCAGCTAAATGCTGGAAAGACTGAGATTATGCTCTATGGTAATGCCAATGCACTTTGGTCCGCAGATTGGAGGCCGGCGGATTTGGGCACTGCCCCCAGCCCCAAGACGGCGGTTAAAAACTGAGGTGTGTATTTAGATCAGACCCTGTCTATGCAGGACCAAGTTGGGGCTACCGCTGGGACCTGGTTTCATATAAAAATGTGTCTTCTGCACAGAGTTTTCCCCCTCCTTCCACTAGCTGTATGTAAAACCTTGGTTCAAGCACTAGTCATCAGACGCCTGGACTATTGCAACGCTCTTTTGGTCACTGCCAATGAATCATTATTGAATCGACTACAGGTAGTACAGAATACGGCCGCACGGCTTGTTACTAATATGCCTTCTAGAATGGCCTCCCTCCCCTCCTGCAACAACTTCACTGGCTGCCCATTCGCCAGAGAATTAAATTAAAAGTTTGCTGCATTGTTCATAAAGCCTTAAATGGCAAAGAACCCAGTTACTTAGCTGAGATACTTATTCCCTACCAGCCGGGCAGGGTCTTACGCTCTCGTAAGAAATATCCTCTCACTATTCCTTGTTTTAAGAAATCTCATACAGGAGTCAAAGCCTTTTCTTATATGGCCCAACGGCTATGGAATCAATTGCCCCTCACACGTTGAAGTTATGATAAGCTTCAGGAAACTCCTGAAAACTGATTTTTTTGCTGTTTAACTGTCTGCTGGCTCTGTTCTTGTGCTGCTGTAGTGGGGAGATACCCCTTCGGGGGTGATTCATGCAATTTAAAAGCTTTTTTTAAATTAAATTCAGATGTAAAATTCTACACAAGGATCATATACCCAAGTTAAAACTTAAAATGCTTGATTAGAACCTGACATGCGCAAATTAATTCTCAAATGTCCAGGATTAACAACCATATTCCTAGTTACAGCCTCAGATGTGCAAGCATGCCCAAGACTGGTTTGTATATGGCTGGGTCCAAACTGGGGTGGCGTAGTGAGCAAAAGAATGATGGATATAACCCAGATCTCTTGACTGGGGGTGAATGTTTTATTTATTCAGCATTCCGTCCATCAATTGTTGCAGCAGTATTTTTCACCCTAAGTGGCATGGGTATGCCCAGACGTGGGTTCCTTGCTCGCTGTGCCACTTGATTCAAGGTAGCCTGGCTGATGTGGGGGTGATACCCTGAAACCGGTCCCAGGATGTTTGTTTCTGGTCTAGGGAGGACCCTGCTTGGCAGTTCAGGCTGGACTGTTCCCATGAGGAGCAGGGTCAAGACTGATTTGCACATGGCTGCGTCCAAACTGGGATGTCGTAGTGAGCACAAGAACGATGAATTTAACCCAGATCTCTTAACTGGAGGTGAATGTTAGATTTATCCAGTATTCTGTCCATCATTTGTCGCTGCATCATTTTTTGCCCTGAGTGGAATGGGTATGCCCAGACGTGGGTCCCTTGCTTGCTGTGCCACTGAATTCAAGCTAGCCTGGCTGATGAGGGGGGATACCCCAAAACTGGTTCCAGGATGCTTGTTTCTGGTCCAGGGAGGGACCGGCTTAAGAGTTCAGTCTGGACTGTTGCCATGAGGAGCAGGGTCAAGACTGATTTGCATATGACTGGGTCCAAACTGGGTTGGCAAAGTGAGCTAAAGAACGATGATGGATTCAGCTCACATCTCTTGACTGGGGGTGAATGTTTGGTTTATTCAGCATTCCGTCCATCATTTGTTGCTGCAGCATCACAAAATACGTACAGCACAAGATGCAACACTGCATGCCTCTGTCAAGCAAAACTCGTACAGTAAAGGAAGCAGCATAGCCTATCTCACGAATAAGGTATAGCACAGGAAGCAATCAACATGTTGAGCCTCCCTTACAGACAGGTACGGGTCTGAATGTGCACAAGTGCCACATATCTACACATCATATGGGGCACTGCCTTGGCTGTTTCTCCAGCATCATTTTGCATTTTATTATTTTAAGTACAAACTCACAATGGTAAGAATAAATCAAGGAGTAGCAGAATGTAAAGTGCTGTTGGTAAACATCTATAACTGTCTGAATGTGTCACATGACATGGATGCACCAGACAGCGGTGTTTGTGGAGGCAAAAGCTCTGAGATGTGTGCCTGGTATTTATGTTTAAATGTGATAAATAATGTGGAGCACTGGACACCGTTACTCTGAAAGTGGAATTAAGTGCAATATGTGTATTAGCTTTAGTATATTTTGTTGTTAATCAAATTAAATGAATAATTTAGTTAGCCTGGGACAATTGGTCTTTGCACTAAGATCACACCAAGCTCTCATGTTGCGTGGGATATGAGGGGGGTTTGGCGAGATTCACTACCCAAACAACTTTTTGAGAAAAAAGTGGCAACACACTGCATTTTACAACACATTTTTGAAAGGAGTGCTTTCAATACCTGTTTGGTGGACAGAGAAGCACATTACCATGGTCAGTGGTCTGAATCAAGGTCTTAGGAAGAGTACTAAGTTTAAGCCCAAACAGAGAGAAACACTTTTGTGTACAGGTAGTTGGTAGCAGAAAGAACAACGCAACAGTGACCACACTGAAAGATCCAGTGGCAACTGAGGTAGGTGGAAAGAGGAGGGGGAGAACTTTTTGCCCAGTTTACTGAGCCAGTAGTGTGCACTGCATTTTAGTTCCCCACACAAATCAATGGTTTCTGCATAATGTTTCGTGTAGGTGAGGAATTATGAACCCGAGAGAGTAATGATGCATTGTGAAGCAAACAGTCTTGGTTGCCATATACCACTGACCAACGGATGAGCAGCAAGGTATCTGTAAGTAGCACACACTAACTACTCAGTGTCACACGGCCAGTCCTTTTTTCCAGACAATGATACTCAGGCAGTTCAAGTCTTCACACAGGCTGTTGCCAGGATATTTCCCCCATGCAGCCTCCGTAGAGAGATACACTGTCTTTCTAAAAAGCCAATTTTGCCATGAGAGGTAAAACATTTTTTTTAAGACAGCAGGTGTTATAGGGACCCTATTCATCAACATCCTTTCTATAGACAGTCCTCAGATTTCAAACCAGAACATTATGCAGAACATTATGCAGTCAACCTTTTAAGGATAGAAGAGACCAGAACACACTATAGAAATGAAATGAAAAGACGATTTGTAGAGCGCGGTAGCTACCCTAAGGCGTCCTAGCGCTACAGGCAAAAACGCGGGTGAGAAGATGATCGGGGTCTAGACAGGTTTATTAAAGAGCAGAGTTTTTAGCAATTTACGGAAAGGTAATAGGTTGGGCTCTGCCCGCAGATGAAGGGGGAGAGAGTTCCGGAGCTTGGCGGAATTATAGGCAAAGGAGCGGCCGCCACATCTACTTCTTTTGATCTTGGGCACTAAGGCTAGGAAGGAAGATGCTGAGCGAAGCTGTCTATTCGGTTGATAGGGGGAGATCAGAAGATGGTTGATGGCTGGGCCCGTCTTCCAAAAGGTCCTATGAGCAATGCACAGGGCCTTGAATTCAATTCTTTCTTTGACCCGGAGCCAGTGAAGGCTCTTTAATCCAGGGTTGATTGAGAGTCGGCGGGGGATCTGCAGAAGTGTTCGGGCTGCGCAGTTTTGGATGACTTGAAGTTTGCGTAGGGTGGATTGAGGTGCCCCTAGATACAGGGCGTTTCCAAAGTCTAGGCGCGAAAGAATGAGTCCCTGGACCATGATTTGTTTTGCCTGAAAGGGAAGTAGGGGAAGAATTTTTTGTAACAGTCTCAGTAGACCGTAACAGGTGGCTGAAAGTTTAGCTGCTTGGTGGTTAAAGTTGAGGGAGTTGTCCAACCAAATGCCCAGGCTTTTAATTGTGTTTTTGGTGCTGGAGCCGGGCCGAGGCAGATGGGCCACAGTGAGTTCATATCGAGCTTGGCATTATTTCCTAAGAGCATGAGCTCAGTTTTTTCCCCGTTCAGTTTTAAACAGGAGAGTGTCATCCATTTAACGACCTCCTCCAGACACCCACTCAGGTTGTTAGGGAAGTATTTGGTTGGTTAAGGGCCACCACTAGCTGAGTATCATCGGCATAAGTGATGATTTTTATGCCAAAGGGGCGGACGATCTCAGCTAGGGGGCTCATATATACATTAAATAGTGTGGGACTCAGGGAGGAGCCGTGAGGCACACCGCAACTGAGTGGCATGCTGGAGGAGGTAAAATTGCCCTCAAAGACCTGGAATGAACGATCTGCTAAAAAGGATTTGAACCAGGTAATGGCCTTTCCTGATACTCCTAAGTTAGTAAGTCGATGTATTAATATGTCGTGATTTACAGTGTCGAATGTGGCACTTAAGTCGAGGAGGATGATTGCCGCAGAACCTCCTTGATCAAGGATCTTCCTGGCCTCCTCGGTTACTGTGAGGAGGGCGGTTTCGGTTCCATGCATGGGACGGAATCCCGTCTGGGAGGGGTCGGTTACTCTCCAGGAACTCTGAGAGTAACGAATTGACATATTTCTCCAAGATCTTGGTCAGCCATGGTAACAAGGAGATCGGCCGGTAGTTACTGGGATTGTCTTGGTCTAAGTTGTTTTTTTTTAGTAGGGCCTTGACCATGGCACGCTTCCAGGGGGGAGGGACAATGCAGGAAGAAATGGAGGCGTTAAGCAGGTTGAGGGTGGTAGGAAGGATGTTGCCAATGACAGGCAATATAGCACGTGGGTGTGCCGGGTCAAGGGGGGAGCCAGATTTCACCTGGTGCATAATGGATTCTAGTGTGGTGGGATTGAGAGGGGGAAAGGTATCCAAGGTGGCTGGCGAACGGGCTCCTGTGTTTAGAGAGTTCGCAGTGGAGATATCGAGTTTGGTAGGGGAAAAGGAAGTGTATATAGTTTGTATTTTCTGGAAAAAGAAATCAGCCAGATTATTGCATCGACTTTAAGCGTCAGTTGGATTTGGTACTTTCTGAGGGAGTTTGAGGAGAGTTTTTGCAATTCGGTAGATTTCTTTGGGCGAAAAAGCAGCTGCCTTAATTTTTTCTTCAAAAAAGGTTGATAGAGAACCATGCTTGAAGACGCTACGCTAAATAGTGAAGAGGTGAATGGATGATGTATGTGATCACTCTAAAAGCAGGAGAAGGAAATGGAAAAAGTAAGTATATAACATTTCTTCTGTCTGTGAGCATAACAACCAAACAGTAACAAGTGGATTAGGACACACTGAATGTATGTGTTTGTATATAGGGGTTAAATGTTCATTCACAGTGCTGTGAAATATTAACACTTATGTTTTACATCACTTATTTCATTTAGACCAACTCGCAGTCATTTAAAGCATGCTTCCTCATTAAAGCACATCTTCAAAACACTGTCTTCCCCTTCAGTGCAATTCTCCCAGTTAAAGCACCAGCCACTTTTAAAACAAGCCTTTCACTTAAACAACCCACCTTTTAAACACGCTTTCCTTTATAGCACTGCATACTTCAGTGCACATGACTTCTTCATACCACATCTAACCTGTAAAGCACCCCTCCCTGGTGAACCACTCTCTCTCTGGCAAAGCACCTCTGTCATCTAAAGAACATTTCTGCCGTAAAGCACCTACTCTGGTAGAACACATCTGTCGTGTATACCACTTTTTTCCTACAAAGCACACCTTTTCTTTAAAGTACCCCTCTCCTCTAAAGCACCTTACTTACACCCACTGAACCACCTCTCTTCAGGGTAGGTCTGGGACCGAAAACAGGCTTGGGCACCAAAATAAAAGTGGCCCCCATTAGTGAATCAGAAAGCTAAAAAAGTGACCCGTGTCAGGGCAGTTTTGAACTTGGAAAGTCATGCTATTTAGGTGTTTTGGAAGGCATGGGAGACTGCATGCATTTGTGGTTGTTGATGGTAGTGTTTACAATTAACAGTAGAAACCAGCCCACCAGACCATAAAACAGCCCACAAACAGCAAAAAACAAGCCTATACACTGACATGACAGACCAGCCCGTTTGGCACTGCTAAACTGTCTTATAGGCCACTCTAACCCTGCCCCTCCTCTGTAAAGCACCACTCTCTAAAGCATTTCTGTCCTCTAAAGGGTCCCCTCTAGTATAGCTTCCTTCTCCGTTAGTGCACCTCACTCCTGTAATGCACTCTGATCCTGTGGCAGTACACAGGTTCCCCACCCAGAACAGTTTAAAATCAGTTGTATAAATTTAGAAGCCCAAGAAAGAAACTAAGACAGTCTTCAAGTGTGTCGCTATAATTGATACCATACAGGATCAAACCACTGAAGTTCCAGGCCACAAATGGCTAATAGCCACCAGTGTTTTGTAGATCTGAGACTGACCCTTCCTAACATGGCCCTTTATTTACCTGGGTTCTAGTTCAAGGCGTTGGCCATTCTCTCACTGAGCAGAAGCTGTGGGCACACTGAGAAGGCACCGGGGTAGACTGGAGCACGGCTGCTTCCACGTTATCCCTTAAATGACCCTCTCTGGCTGGGATGTACAGAGACACAGTACAGCCTTTCGTCCGGATGGGTCTTTCCTCATATAAACTGGGTTACAATGACTCCTGGAAGGTAGCATCATACCCCACTGTCAGAGTCTACATAGATTGTTACAATTTTGTAACTAATGCACCTGCGCCACGTGAAGAACCAAGCAGCAGCAGATTTGGAAAGGGACTTAGAAGCAATGTTCTCAAGTGTACAAGACTCTAAAACTTAAATGTTCAGTGGCCCAAAAAATGCTGCTTTCTTATTCTGATTTAAGCTATGATAATCAATATAGGTAAAAATTAAAAGCATGTTTATTGTATGTCCCTACCTAGTGTTCTTCTGCTAGTGCTCCTGTTGTTTTTTCTCACCCAGCAGGGCTCAGAAACAGCATCAAGGAAATGTTCTAATGAGCACAAGAGGACCTATTTTCATAAAACACATTTCAGAACAGAATTCCCCTACCTTTACCCTACATCCCCATCGGCTTCCCCACCCCTTCTGAGGAGAAAGAAACAGGGGCATATTATCAAGACCGGCGATAAAATTATCGCTGTTTTAGCGGCAGGAAACTGCCGCTAAAACGGCGATAATGGGCTTGCTAATATGCGTTATAGAATTCCAATAGAAGCCCAGGTTAGATGTCCTGCACATCTAACCTGGGCTTCTATTGGAATTCTATAACGCATATTAGCAAGCCCATTATCGTCGTTTTAGCGGCAGTTTCCTGCCGCTAAAACGGCGATAATTTTATCGCCGGTCTTGATAATATGCCCCACAATATGTACAAAGTTGCGTTGTTTCCGGGGACTTAGCAATAACTTCTCGGTGCTAACATAACCAGGACTGCAAGACCCGCTATGGTTTTATATGTAATACGCTGCCCCTAGTTCCTCTGATGCCTGTGGTCGCAAGGGCAGCCCCAGAGGTAGCAAGGGGCAACAGGGGTTGCAGCTGCGACACCTAAATGACGTCCATGTGCTTTAGCTCTGTAGGAAAAGTGGGCATGTCCGATATGATCAGTGCTTAATTTGTGAAAGAAAGAGTGGCAGTGCCCTAATCTCTGTAATTGAACGTCGGTGCACTGAATACCAAGGCTGGTAGCCTTTAATCCACTACCACACACTTCCTGCCCCTTTATCTCATACTTGCGCATTTCTGCTTCTCCCTTTGAGATGGTTTTGCCGTCTTTCTCTTCCTCCGTCTTTTCGTTCTGTGTGTTTTTCGCTCTCTTGTACTCAGCAAACATCTGGTGCAAGAAAATAAGTACTGGTCGCCAAAAATAATTGCTGGTGGCCCCCAACTGCAATGGTGGCAGGTTTTTGTCTCTCAAGCCCTAGACTCTGGGGCACTCTTCACCAAACCTTCAAAACATCTCCAAACTCATACAGTTAAAGACCTCCTGGAAGACAATTGTGTTTAAGAAATGTTATACCTATTAATTGTTTCTCTCTGATGATGTAATTTGTGTTCTGGGTTGTTTCGAATCACCTCTGTCTCTGTTGCCCCCTACTTCTCTATATATGGGTCCGGCTTCTTGTAAGAGCTTAACAGCCGGAATTGCTTCCTTGTGACACTTCATTAGTGTAAAAAATAAATACATAATATAAATATAGATAGTAATGGTAAGTAAGTACCACCTGTCACATCTAGCCTGCACATTCCACTGTCTGATGCAAGCCAGACATTCCACTTAATTTTCAACTTTGTGTTCGAATTAGCCATGTGATGCTAGGCTTTTCAAATGAAGTAAATAGCAGCTATTCAAATTCTTGTACTAAGACAAAACTTGGAGTGGAGTCTTGTTTCCTCAATATTATCTGCCATGAGTTGACACATAAGGTTCAAATATTATGAAGTTACTGATAAAGTTCCAAACAGAAAGCAGTTGCTGTATTTTATGTTTTATAAATACCCTTTTACAGGGGGTGAAAGACCCAAGGAGCGAGTTGAGTTCTAATGTTGTGCATCTTTCTCCACCTCATTGGTGCTTCATTCCCTTTTGTTGCCTGGGTTTTATTGCCCCGCTCGTAAAGCTCTATTCCCTTTGTCTTAACTGTCTCTACATGTGTACCTCAATGAGCAGACACTTGGGGGCACATTTATGAGAGCTTTGTGTCATGCTTGAACCACGCAACGTGGTACATGCATGACAAAAACCTCTAAGTCATATTTAAGAAGCCACACAAAGCCACTTAGTGTAGCTTTGAAAGGCTTCCTAAATATGAAGCCATGTCATGCAGCGCCAATCGCTGCGGTACATTACTCTGCGCAAGGGAGGAGTTCCATGGGCATTGCCGTGGGGGTTCCCACGCAACTCCCATTGTTTTGAGGCATTCGCAGATTTACCAAACCTGGTAAACCTGGGAATGCGCCAAAACGATACGTGTCCCCAGGAGAGGATTAACAAGGAGAAATTTCCCCTCGTTACTTTCTGCATTCTGCAGTAAACATAGAAAGAGGAAAAGGTTTCTCAGGATTGTTTTTGTGGCAGGAATCCTGCCAACAACACAGGCACCCTTGCCACATGGTGCAAGGGTGCCTGCATTGGTGCTAGGTCACAAAACTCTTAAATATGACCCTTGGTCCGTGAGAAAGTCGAAGTGCCTGGTGACCCGTTTCAGTGGGATCAGTGCTGGTGAATAGTTTCTTCCAAAGGTGGCCTCAGTCTGACTGGATGCAACACCTTCTATGGCATGAATTTCACTGAGGAACACTCCTTTTGATACTGCTTTATAAGTGCGTCTCTTCATTAACCCTCAATGCTGCTCTGACTCCCAAGCATTGTGACTCCACGCCAGGACTGACAGCCTTCATGTTCTGTGGCAAGAGCACTTCTTGTGCTCACAGGGTTCAGGCTGATTCCTCTAGTTCCCAAACAGATGGTCCTCTTTCAAATTCTTCGCCCTCACTATTACCCAGGGGTGCTACAAGTGCACTGGGGTTGTCGCTGCCTTGCTGAGTGCAGTTTCCCAGTTGGTCCAGAAGGTTGCCTCCTCTGTTTAGTGTGTGTATGTGGCTGGAGGGGGATAGCTTGCACTGATGATGCCTATATGGAACCCATCTTTTGGGTGTGTGAAGCAAGCATCTATTGCTGCTGCCCATGTGGTTGGGGGATTTTTATAAAAAGGTTGTCCCTATGGGGGCAGTGTAGCCCTTGACTTGCATGGCAAAGTGTGAAGAAGGGGATACAAACACCTCTAACACAAATAACTTAGCATTACATATTTATCTTTTTATTTTATTTTAGCAACTTTTTCTTTGATTATTATCAGTGAGAAGTAAAACTTATATTTGCTCTATCGAACACAAGGTGCTCCAAAAAAAAGGGGGGTGACGGCGCAGTGAAAGTGACTATTCTCTAGCGCTTCTAGGGCCCCCTTAGCATTTGTGAGTGCAGTGTCATCTAGGATTTCTTTTGTGAGCTCCTCAATCTCTTTCTCCAACTTGCTTATATGTTCTAGAGCTGTATCTATGCTTAGTAGCATCCAATGTCGTGAGCATTGGTTGGCCACAAAACTGAAATTGTTTTTGTATTTAGGATCCTCAACAAATATTACAGGCTCATTCCTAACTTGCAATCCTACCGGGATTACATTTGATTGTAAGTGTTCCCTTATCAAATGTCCATTTAGCTGTGTTCGAACCAGTTTCTTCTTTGTCCTTTCTAATTTTATAATCTTTTCTTGTAAGGCATCCACTACTCTAGTTGGAGTTTTACCAATAAAGGAGGGGCCTTTTAGTATCTTATCAATGTAGTCCTCTGTATAGGACAAAGTGTCTTTGTAGGACATAATCTATAACAGAAAGTTTCTTGGTAAACAATTCACTTATAGCATAAGCCCTAACAGAAGAGAGAGAGAGAGAGAGAGAGAGAGAGAGAGAGAGAGAGAGAGAGAGAGAGAGAGAGTGTGTGTGTGTGTGTGTGTGTGTGTGTGTGTGTGTGTGTGTGTGTGTGCGCGCGTGTGTGTGCGTGCGACCTTCTAGTTCATGCAGGGTAACAGACTTTGTTGTATCTGGTCTCAGTGTGTAAAGAAAACTTGCACTCCATTGCATTCTAGCTTGTATATTGCAGTCCCCATTAATCAGTGCTCCCTATTACAACATGTGACTCCCCTAGAATGTTTTGCTGTTCATAGGACTCTGTGATCGTCCATGCACTGCATCTCCTTTGCACCTTGCCTCCTACACCAAGCCCCCTTGCACTCCGTGTTCCTCTCCCTTGATAATACACACAGAGCAAGTACAATATGTGCAATAGTAATGAACAATTCCCTTTGCGAGAAATAAGCATTGCCAGCTGGTACTACCAATGTAATACATCTTCTCTATGTAACGCAAGCTTGCACAATTATTTTCAGAAATATTCAAAATGAATGACATTGCAAATGCTTGTTTGTCCTAGCACCAGTATCTCTTGATGGCCTTCTAGGAATACAACATCCCAAAACGAGGTAAAGCATATCAGTAATGGGCATGGTATTGCTTGCCTTGTTTGTCATTACTGTCGTGGTGGAATCACTTCAGGTGACTGCCACCCTTTCTTGGTTGGACTGGGTCACTACGCTATTTTTTAGGTGAAAGCAGGGAAGGATGTAGGCAAATCTGCTCCTAATGGATCAAGGAATGAGTATTCTGAGTAGGCATTTCATCTCGTCGTTTGTACAGCCTAGGGGAGCTGAGGAACTCTCACTGCATTTGATGCTATGAGCATAACATTACTTTGCTGTGTTGTGTACTGGCTATGAAATCCGAAAGAATGATTAAACAGAAGCAATTACATCTGTCATAGCTTGTAGCTGCGCATTGACCCTTGTCCTCCTTGGTATGAGACAGAAAATAAAATGTACAGCAAGCAGTAGAGTGGCCCTCACTATGTACGGAAGAGAGAGAGAGAGAGACTTGTGAGAGAGAGAAAAGAGGGCGAAAGAGTAAAAAAAAAGACTACCAGGCGAGTGTCTGTACATGGCCGCACAGGTTTGAGTGTGTTGTTGATAAATGAGCATGGGTGTGTTCCTGGGTTTGTGTTTTTTTATGAATTGTGTTGCCTGTGGCCTGATGTTGGGGCGGGGGGTGCAATAAGAAAGTAGACATATGGCTAGTGGGGTCTACTACATCTCTGTCATTGAGTCTGGCATTCGTACTGTCAGATATGCCGGTGGACGAACCACCCATATCTAGGGTGACGGATCTGTGACAGTTCTAGTGGTGCCGAAATCATGAAGGACCACAAATCATGCCATTCTTTCACAAAACAAGCATTTAAGTGTCCCTAAAAGTGTTATAAACAAAATGTTATGGACGATTGCAATGTGAGTATTGACCTAGCTTTGGATAAACATTTCCAGTGCTCACATACAATGGCAACAATTCCACTATGTCACATACTTATTATTATTATGTTATGGGTGTTTGTAGAGGGCACAACTGGGAGAGTATCTTGGAGCTGAAAAGCAGGCGCATCTTGGGCCAAGCCAGGTCAAGACTAGGTGAAGAGGCATATCTTCAGCTTCTTGCAAAATTTAAGAACCAAGGAGGTGGCTCTAATGTACAAGGGTTGGTCATTCTAGGCTTTGGGAGCAGGGTAGGAGAACACCAGGCCATTGGCTCTGGTTTGGCGTATTGGGGGTGGCTGCGAGTAGGAGTCCGACTGAGCAGAGTTTCCAGTAGGTAAGTGGAAGTTAATGTAATTGTTGAGGTATGTGGGGCCAATATTGTGCAAGGCTTTTTATATGTGCGTGAGGAGTTTGAAGAGTGCCCATTTGCGTCCCTGCCATGCAGAGTATTGTCATCAATGATGTAATTTCAGATGTTGCAGTCATGTTATCAATGATGTCATAGAACATTTCATGAGTGATGTAATATGCGAGGTCATAAGCAGTGCATGGTGAGCGTGCGAGTTATTGTTATTTTAGGGCCCGAGTTATAGTTACTTGAGATAACTGTAACTGGTGAATTTTAGTGGTTTTGTTAATTTAAAACAGTATGTTTTAACTGACATTTTCATCTAACTATAACATCCCTTCTACAGTTCTTTTTAATGCAAAGGTTTTTTTTAACGCAAAGTAAAATTTTATTACCATATGTAACACCAATATGCGACCAGGCCCTGCAATCAACCCCCCCACGCACAGCCAACCTCCTGCCACACAGATCCTTCAGCCTTCTTTCTACTTTTTGTGTTTTCTCTCTCAAAGTCTAATGAAGAAAAATAAGTTCTGGTCCCCAAAAATGAGTGACGTGGGCCACATCTGCAACCACCGGCTCAAATTAAGTAAAGATAAAGCCTGACATACAACTAGAAACTAATTTGTTTCAAGCTTCTGCCAAATTTTGTGCAGCTTCATCACACAGTACCAAACATATTGGTGAATGAACACTTGTTTGCTCCCTTTTCTAATTGGGCTATTCCTTGATGGATCTTTACAAATTCACACACTAAGTTTATGCCGAATTTAATGCATATTCGTCAAATATTGCCAAAGTAGGAAGCAAATAAACAAATAGCTTTTCAAATCTCTAGATATGCAAAAATATTAGCCCTTTGAAGCTCACCCACCACCTTTTAATTTCTCAAAAACTACTGAACGGATTTATACCAAACCAACAAAGCACTCTTTCTGAATATAGTTCTCCTGTCATGTGAAGTTTACTGTAATGCCAAGTGTAAATCAGTTCAATGGTTTTGGCTGAAGGTTCGAGCAAATTTCAGAGCTAAAGTATCAAATAACAATGTTACTGACTACACCCTCTTAATTTTTGACCCTGCACAGAACTGCATGAAATTTGGTGTACCATATCTTAGGTGACTATGCTAAGGGAGCACCAGATTTGGTGCAGATTCGCTGATGTGGCTAAAGATGTAAACAAATCATAATACCTTTTCAATGTACGGTGCGGCTGAACAATGACTACTCAGTGTGAAACTTCCACTGTGTAACCCACGTATATGTATTTCTGACTGTCTGTCGCTCATGTGTGCCTGTCTGTCTGTGTGTATATTTAGATGTGTCTTTATGTGCCTGTGTTTATGTTTGTCTTTGTGCAGGAGAACAAGTGCTCATGTGTATGAGTTTGCCTTAGTGGAAGAATGTGTTTGAATACATAGGTATGGATTTTAGTGTCTGTATGTTTGTGTGTGCATATATATATATATGTATATTTATGTATGTATGTGTATATATATATATGTACATATACATACATATCTATAATATATAAAAAATATATATGTGTTTGTGCCAGTGCATTTGTGGATATGTGTGTGCATGTAAGTGTCTTAGGGGTTGTGTATAACTCTTTAAGTGTATGGGGCTAGGGTATGAATGTGTGTGCTTGTGTGTTCATGTGTATGCAGGAGCCTAAGTGGTTGCGTAGAAACTGTCCAGGTGTATAAAAAGAGCCTGCATGTGTATTCATTAGTGTGCTTGTGTGTGTATGCAGGTGTCTGAGAGGCAGTGTATAGCGGCATAAGGGCATGGGGAGAATCTGGACGTGTATGCCTGTGCATTCATCTCTATGCGTGTGAACTGTGGATGTATGCAGGTGTGAACGAGAATGTCTGAATTTATGTGCATTCGTGTGTGTGTCTGTGTGTGCACGTCAGTACGAGTGTCTGAAGGTGTATCAGAGAGTGTGCATTAAGGTCTGGGTGTATGAGGGAAAGTCTGGATGTGTGTGCCTCTGCTTTAAAATGTATGTGTGTGTGCGTGCGCACACACACACATGCAGGTGTATTTAAAAGTCTAGGTGTGTTTGGGTACGGTCCAGATGTGTACGTCTGTGTTAATGTGTGTGTGTCCGAGTGGTACACCTCTGAGAGGCTGTGCAGTTGATTGAAAGGGGAAAGAAAATATCAATTTTCCCTCTTCTCAGAGCCAGTAACTCCCTTTTAACACTTCTCTGCCAGTTCAACTCCACAAGCCTCTTGCTTTGCAAAGATTAATTGATGTCGGCCACTCATCTTATTTCAAATCCTTTCAGTCACTCTTTAAAGTCCTCTGATTTATTTTTCTTGATAAAGTCACCGAGGCTTTTATGGATTCTTGCAATGATTGTCCAGTTTGACAAATTGGATTCTTAAAGCTGATTCTTTAAGAAAAGGATGCAGTTTGACAAGACAAGACACAGCTCATCCTCCAGACAGGGGGATAAATAAATAAAATGTTTTTTTTCTCTCCCCTGCCATGGTGCCGCTCAATGGGCGTCCAGCTTGTCACTGATAATCTTATCTTCCTATGATAGGTGGCGAACAGGACAATGGAGGCCTAACCATGCTGTAGGTCTCAGATTAATCGAACTGTCCAATAGGCACACAGCCTCTGGGAACATGATTAATGACATCTGATCTGACCTTCGACCTGTTTACAGCAGTGAAAAGATAGAAAAGAGGCAACACAGAGGGCAGAGTATTTAATGTACAGTTACTCTTCCATGAAAGTATTCTGAATCTATTTTTATTAACTGAAAGAAACAAAGTTTAATTTTGGGGGGGATAAAAACATCCATGTTCTCCTATTTTCCTGTACCGCTACTGATTTATATTGAGCCAAGGACAATTTTTGGAGACAGAAAATGAAAATTGTCACTTTTCATATATGCCAACATTTAATTTCTCCAACTGTAAAAATGTAGAGGACACATTAAGGAGATTTCATAATTCTCTAACTGGGTTAATTGAAGGAGATACTAGGCAAGCACATAATCCTGCCACCAGAATAATATTTCTTTTTGTTCTAACAGCTGGGAGTCTTCCTTCAGAGTGCACATTGTCTTGTTAAACTTTCAGGGTATTGTCGATTATTTGGATAAAGGGTGGGGTATTGGTGGTAGATATGCTGGTCTGGTTGTTGCCCTACTCAGGCACTCAATATAGGAGCCTCAGTAATACCAGAAAGTAATACAGACCTTGAAATACTGATACACTTGGGTTCAACTTTTCCAAGGTGCGGTATTACCTCCCGCTTCTCAGTACCGCCCAGCAGAATGGGGACAGTGTGATTATAGCAGATGTTTTCCCTTTCCAGGTAGCAAAACTCTGAGTGTCGTGGCTTGAGCATACCCATTTACACCCGCAATGAACTTTGGTCCCCATGTTCTAAGCTAGGGTGATATTCATGGCTTCAGTTTATTATCCCAGTCGCTTTCTGTAGGGATCTGTGTTCTGCTCATGAAAACTCCCAATGTCACATTTGCACCTCTTTGGAACTCAAAGCAGATGGTAAATGTATGTGTTAAACCCTACAAAATTGGAAATTCCATGTATGTAGGAAAGTGGGTTTCTGTTGCAGAAACCCCCCCACTTTTTGCCAGACTACTGATGCACTTTCACTTGATGTGCCCTGGGTTCCTGCCAAACAGGTTCCCAGGGCCTGTGTTCTTTCCCCAAAACTAACCCAACTGGCATCTCTGGCCACAGGTCAGCCCCTGGTAAATGGTACCACAGGTACCCAGGGCACTGTGACCAGGGAAGACCTCTAAGGGCTGCAGCACTTATTGTGCCACCCTTAGAGGCCCTGTACCTTTACACACACACACTGCCTTTGCAGGCTGTGTGTTTTGGTTCAGAACAAAGTGAAGAGTCGACATGGCACACATCCCTTTGTGCCATGTTTTCAACCCACTGCCCTGGCATAGATCAGTCACCACTCTAGCTGGGTGCCCTATGCCAGTGGTGAGGGTAAAGGTGCATGAGCCCTGTACGCCTACAGTGTCTAAGTCCATTCTTAGATGTTGTAAGTGTAGTGCTGCCATTAAGAGTATTTGGTGCTGGGAGCTTGTCATTATGAACTCCACAGCACCATAATGACTACACTGAAAACTGAGAAGTTTGGTATCAAACTTCTCAGCACATTAAACCCACACTAATGCCAGTGTGGGATTTAATGAAAAATGCACACAGAGGGCATCTTAGCGATGCCCCCTGAAAAACGATCAGCCTCTGGTGGCTTCCCTGACTGGTACACACCAGCCTGCCACCACGAGACATGTTTCTGGACCCCTAGGGTGGGAGCCTTTGCTCCCTGAGCCCAGAAACAAAGCCTTTCCTGGGCGGAGGTGTTCACACCTCCCCCGGGCCAGGAAGAGCTATCTGTGGCAGGTGAGCTTCAAAGGCCTGGCAGCCTTTGTAATGCGACCTCCAGCCTCTCCTGCTATCAGGAGCAGACCCCCTTCCTGTCTCCCCTCCTTTTCGGCGGGAAGACAGGCGGGAAAAACTAGCCAGCTTAGAAGGTGTGCCCACCTCTGCCAACTCCACCCCTCAGGTGGGGGAGGCGAGGTGAAGCCCACTCTTCAGTGCCCGCCATCTTGCAGATGGCAGGCACTTCCCAATCAGGATTAGGGATTGTGCTCACTCCTCCACATGGGGTGAGCACACCAAGGGTGTAGTCACCCTAAGGTCAGTAGCCCATTGGCTACTGACCTCGAGACCCCTAAAACGCCCCCTAAATACAGTATTTAGGGGGCAGCCCTGAACCAAGAAATCAGACAAGAAGAAACTACAAGAAGAAGAAGAAGAAGGACCGAACAGCTGTGCAGCAGCTAACAAGAGGAAGTCGCCCACTGACTTGGCCCCAGCCCTACCGGCCTGTCTCCACCTCGAACCTGCTTCTGCGAAATCCTGATGTGTCCTGCAGCCAGCAACCTCGAAAACCCCGGAGGACCTGCCTGCCTTCAACCACAAAGACTGTGTCTCCTGTGAACACCGGATTTGTTCATCTGCAACCTCTGGTTCCGGCCGGACACCGCAAATCCGTCCCACTCTGCACCCGCCGTCCACGGCCCGAGCTCGAGTGGGCAAACACCACGAGGAGGCCCCCCCGGCGATCCTAACCCGAGATCTGGCGACCCCTGACCTGCCTCAAGCCTCCAGCCGACGCCTGCAGCCTAAATCCGGAAGGTCCCCCCAACCGCGACCAGGAGCTGGTAAGAAGATCCGACCCCAAAAGGCACCCCTGCACCCGACGCCCCACGGCCTTGGGTGACCAAACCGACAGTGCCTAACCAACCCCTAACTTCCCAACTTACCTCTCGAAGTGGTGGTCGCACCCAGAAGACCTTCGTCCCCAAGCCTGCAGTGCCTTTGCAAACCGGAAGTTCCCCATTGAAAACAACAGGGCGCCCTATGTCGAAACAGCACCCTGCAACCGGCCGCCCTAGTGCCGCTGAGGGTGCACCTTTGGTGCTACGTTGGTTCCCTATTTGCCCTGAGCTAAAGTCCAGGAGCTTTGCTCCCACAACCAAGTGGCCTGCTCGTCAGCAGCCACCAACCGGAGGCCCCCTATCCCCCATTGGATAACATTGGGCCTCAGCACTCTGCACTCGGCCGCACTAGTGCCGCTGAGGGTGTAACTAGAGTGCATCCTTGACCCTGGGGGACCCCTGAGTCTACCCCCAGAACCTCAACTCCCACTACCAAATACTTACCTCAAAACCGATAACACTATTTTCCTCCATAGGATAACATTGACTGGAGTTTGAAAACCTAAAGAAATTCTTTAAAATTGTACTATTTAACCAAAACTATTTTACTTTCCTGTTTACAGGAAATGTCCCGGAGTAGTATCCAGGCATACTACTCTGAGTAAGAAAAGTAATCTAAAAGGTAACTTACCTGGTATTTTACTGAAAAGCCCATTCAAGTCTACGTACTGTATTTACAAAGTATTGCATTTCTCTGCAACCATACTGTAAGTCAAAACAAAGTGCATATACAATTACAATTCAAAATGTTTACAAACTGCATTACTACTGTAAAGTATTTATTGCTTACCTGTGCCAGGCTTGCTTGGTTCTAGAAAATAAAATAACTAAAAGAATATTTTTATACAAAAACAATTGGTCTGAAGTTCAGTCTTTGAGTGTGTGAATTCATTTGCTGACTGAGGGTGTACAACAAATGCTTAACACTGTCCTCTGATACTGCCTTACTGCTCGACCACACTACCACAAATAGAGAGTGAGGTGCTATCTAACTTTACCTCTGCCTACCTTTGGTTTTCCACTGGACTCTGTGCACACTATACCTCACTTTGGTATAGTATATACAGAGCCAGCTGCCTACAATGTATTATTACGAACCGGAAAGATCGGTCCCACACAATAATTCATCACTCCATTGGTTTTAACTTGCAAATTTACTGTGCAAAAAATCTTCTCCATTTCTGTATAAATTGCAATTAGGGCTTAAGTTCATTCAAACATGGGATCTAAAACAATGAATTACACTGCTCTCACCCGAGAAGCAGTCTGATTTTAGGATTGCCGGGGAAACGAGGACATCCTGCTTCTAGCTCCCTTGGCATGGTTGGCTCAATAATGACAGTGACAGTTCTCACACTTACATCAGACGCACCACTCACTCATTGGTAACCAATGGTAACAGTGCTTACTGTTATCACCACAAATGTGCATGAGTTGTTCATCCAGTTCAGGTATTTTTTTGCATTCTTGGATTTGTGGTTCTGTTGACACCACTGGAAAATAAGGACTACAAAAACATAGAGTGGATGAGCCCTGGTCTGAGAAACTTGAGAGCTCTGCTTAACAGACGGCAACACTTCTTCCACAAACCACCAATGATCATCCTTCCTTTCCTCTTAAACTTCCTGTACCTGAAGGCCGAGTGTTTTTCCAGGACAGAAGGTCTTTAATTTCACAGTGGTCACCTGTTTGCATATGTTTGACAGAGGAGTGTGCCATGTATCTGTGAGCTTTGAAGGATTTCAACCTCATTTGTTTTTCTAGTTTCACTTTCAAAGCGAAAATATTCTGAGCCTCAGCAGATGTCAAGTGTGGGAAAATTGGCTTCAATCCAAGTCTGAGGGCCGCTGGTGATGAATAATGACTCTGCTCTAGTCACTAGCCAGAATGCTCTGGTTCCGTTGCAAGCCCATTCTAGTACTTCAGTACTGGTTAACTCACAACAGACTAAAAATTAAGAAATGCACTTAGCTACAGGATGTCGATGGTGATGAGGTACACTTTCAGATAACCTGAAGCATGCAGGGTGTATTTGTTTACATCATGTGGCTAGCATCACTTATGACGCATGGAAGATGCGCACTAGTCTTCTTCCTTCCTGCCTTCTCCTCTTCTAACTCATCACAGGCAGAGATGGTGTAAATGAGTCTTTACTGACCCACACCCACCATGCAATGAGTTAGGAAAGGGCAGTGTGCACAGGACTCTTTCCGATTGACACACAGCCCTCGGGAACACTGGGCTAAAGCCTGATGCACCCAGGCTGCATTCAAAGAGTGAGGCTGCCATACATCACAGAAGGTAGTGGTTCTATAGCTTCACAAGTCACAGAAGGCCAAGGCTGGGAGGACGTGAGTCCTGTAAAACTTCTGACGATGGACACTATGTCTCAATGACAAGTGTCGTGATTCTGCCTGGCCCTCGTGCAGAGAGAGGGTCAGGGTGACATGCAATGCAATCAGGATTAATAAAAAAAAAAAAGAAGGTAACAAATGGGGGAGTGGCCCTCCGCCCCTATTAATAAGCTGCCACTAAAATGCACATCTATCAACATCTCATGCTACGAATACCCCCAAAATGCCAAGAATTACCACTTTTATGCTAGGGCCTGCATTATAGCAAGGGTTTGCATCATAATGCTATAGATGCCCACAGGAAGTCAGAAATTAACACTGACATGCTAGGATCAGCATGAGGCCAAAGGTGGGTATCGTTATACCACGAATGCCCAAAATATGCCATAACTTCCTATGGTAATTGGCCATCATTTCACCACAGGTGAGCACCAGAATTCCATGAATTTTCCCAATAGGGTAAAAAATGCCATCAACATGTCAAGGACAGCTTTTGAGCTGGGGTGGAGAGAATCATGCCACTAATGCCACAGTACACCAGTATTTACCATCCACATGCCAGGATCAGCTTTCTACAAGGGTGTGCAACTTCATGCAATATGGTCGTATCTTACACCACTATTTCAATGTTTCTGTCTCACACACACAGTGCTTAATTTGTAAAAGAATAAGTGTCGGCCAGAAGTTTTGCTTGAAGGCCATGTCTGGTACTATTGAATGTCGGCGTGCCGAATACCAAAGTTGTGTAGTCTTGGTTTCATCTCATGCTCCTTTAATCCACCACCAAACTCTCCTTGCCCCTTTATGTCACTCTCACAGGTTTCTGCTTTCTCTCTTTGTCACAGCTTTTCCATCTTTCACTTCCTCCTTTTTTCTCCTTGTGTGTTTTTATGTGTTCTCTTGCTCAAGATCAAAGTCTGATGAGGGAAAGTAAGTGCCAGTCTCCAGAACTAGGTGCTAGTGGGCTCCACCTGCAACCACCAGTTCCAATTAAGCACTGGACGCGCACACACCGACCTTTGAAACATAGTTCTCTTTTTTACTTACCTTCGGCTGATTGGCTACAAGGGTCCTGCTCCAGTTGCTTCTCTTTTCCCTTGGCCTTCATGATCTGCTGCGCACTAATTAACCAGCTGTATTTTCTATGACTTGGCAGTTCCGGGTCACAGAGACAGCATGATTGACAATGCAGGGCGTCACTGGGCCGTGCACTGTCAATCATCTATAAATGTGAAGCCGCGCCTGATGAACAATGACACATTAGAGAGCTGTAGTTCTCATTGTAATCCCTGCCCCTGAAACAGTACTGTCCATCAGACCTCTAAATGCACAAACCACGAATGTTTGCTTTGTTAAGCGGGAGTTGCAAACCAAGTATGTATATTTAGTTTGTGCTTTTTCTACTGTTACTCTCAGTGTCCGGAGCTGTGCTCTGCACAGTTTACTAGCCGTGGATTGATGGGTGAATATTCCCGAATGGGCAGATCTGTTCCCCTGTGCTTCCAGTTCCAGACTTTCTCAACTGCGGTATGTAAGTTGAATTCCTTTGAATTCCAGGCAGTGGTTTCTTTTTCTTTGGTTCACTTCTTTCTACATCAATGTCAGTAGCCTCAAGTGTGTGTTGTTTGGGCTGCGTTAGTGCACATACTGCGGGTGGTGGTTTCAACCATGGTTAAGGTCTCTAATCTGTTGAGTAACTGCAGTTGTCAACGTTTCTTCTATCGCAAAAAAAATTAAGGGCTGGGGCTCTTCATTAAAAGGAAATTGAAAGCAAAGGCAATTTTTACTGAGTGCCTAGAAATCCCCTCTAGTCCCAACTCCCATTCACCATTTTAGGGTTAAGGGGTGAGTAAGGAACTAAATAAGTAATATATATCTATATAATATATATACACATATATATATTTACACACACATACACAAATATATATGGGTTTCACTTACCTTACATATACTTACCTTGCATTGTATAGGCATGCGTGGTAAAGATATATGTGTTGTAAAGGTTTGTGTGGTAAAGGCATTGATTTGTAATTGATGATTGGTAAAAGCATGCGTTGTAAATGCATGTGTGCTAAAGTCATACAACCTATGCCGGATAACATTTTGCCCTATACATCTGCTTTAAAATACTGAAATCTGCTTCAAGGGGGGAGTTGTCAGTTTCTAGGCAGGGTGAGGCTTTGATTAGTTCAGTCAGGAGTTAGGCGCAGGACTGAATTGTCCCCTCTCTATATTTTTATCCAAGCAACATGAGTTGGATTTTTATCTTTACCTGGAGTCGAGGCTCTGCTGCTGCTGTAAGAGGGGACACTTAAGCCTGCAAACATTCCTAGAACAGATCGAGAAACCCATGGTCATGAGTGCAACAACATGGATATATAGAATGCGGGCTAGATGTACTTGAGTAGAGTATGGAGCACAAGAGGAGAATTCTCTACTTCTAACAAATTATGCATAGAGTTCAGAATGGTGAGGTACCCAGACTAGTAAGCAGAGGTGCGGGTGGTGTACACAGTCCTGCGCACAGTGAAATAGCAGGTGAACACACCAGCCTTGCCTATGTGGTGATGAGGTTAGATTGAGCAGCTGGAGAAGTTTGTGGCTATAGATATATGGCGTGACACTCAGACTGACCCAGTGGTGGCAGCATTTATTTGTCTTGTGGTGAGGAGACATGGTGGATGGCTTGCCTGGAAGCCGTAGCTCTGCAACGTTTTGAATCTTAGGTGATTCGATGCAACATTTTTAATAAACACTATCAGCATAGACCATAAAAGAACAATTGTTAAATTACAATATATCATAAAACAGAATAAAACATTAAAATATACAACCAAGGTGTAGGTGTAGGTGTACCCTCCAAAAAACAAAAAAGATCTAACCTTCTGTGGGGTTTTCTCACAAGACATTATAAATGTCTTAGATTTGTTGATCTTTCGTTTCTTAGATTCATGAATCCAGCAATGGTATCCATTAATCGCTGCAGCCCGACAGAGGTCCTAGACAATAGGGCTGCATCGTCTGCATACAGGAGAACAGGGAACGGAGACCAGCAACTGTTGGTGCATTGACCTGCAAAGACCAAAGGGTATCATCTACACCATTTAGTGAAAAGAAAAGTGGGGCCAACACACACCCCTGTCTCATGCCCGCCTAATTCTAAAAGAAGGGGAAAGTTCTCCATTAGGACCATATCTTACTTTGGCTGAAAGATTCTCATACAGCTGAGAACGGAGACAGACATTATTTTCTGGAGCCCCATATGAGAGCAAAGTATGCAACAGAATTGAATGGTCCACTAAATCAAAGTCACTGCTAAGATCAGCGAAACACAAATAGAGGGATCCTAGCTTCCCCTTTGTGTAATTTCCAATCAAGTTTGAGATTTACACATTGTTCCACCGTCCCAAGTCCCTTTATGAATTCATACTGAACATCCGACAGAATGGAATTATTGGTAGCCCAATCCTCCAATCTCTGCAAGAGGACCCTGCCCAGGAGTTTTGCAGATGAATCTAGGAGGGAAATGGGGCAGTAGCACTTCAGGTCGGACCCACCCCCCTTATGGAAATGGGACCATTGATAGATTCAACCCATGTAGAGGATGCTGAACCCACTGCTGCTGCGTGTAAGATTCGAGTCAAAATTGGGCCCCATAGCTCGCCCAGACCTATAAAAGCATCAACCGGGACTCGTCGGGTTCTGGGGCTTTACCTTTAGCACAGCCTTTCAAAGAAAGCATCAAGGACCTCTCCCAAGGTAAAGTCCAGGGGCATGCAGCTCTTAAAGGTGGGACTCATTTCTGTTTCCTCTGGAGCCTTGACTCATTATTAACCAGAGGATCAAAGATCCTTTCAAAGTGGTCTACCCAAGCTTGTAAAGAAACGTGTGATGTTAATTCGGGAATAGAATCACTTTTCAAATATGGGGCAGTTACAATATCCCAAAACAAGATGTTGTCATTAGTCTCAGCTGCCTGTGTCAGATTAGACAAGGCTTTTCCCTTAGCTCCTTTTTCCTAGAGGCTAACGCCTCATTGTAATGCTTCCTTAGAGGCTTAATAACAGAATAGTCTCTTGGGACGCAGTGGAGGGTGGCCCTCAACTTTTTAGAGGCCTGCGTACACATGTGATTAAACCAGCCATGTCTATCAGACGACCCTGTCCTAGCAGGGCACAACAAGAGGGAATTAAGAGCCCCATTGATTAACTCAAAAGCGGAGACCAAGTCATCATTATCCACACCAGGGGCTAAACAAAGGTCAAACTCATTTGCCATCAAGGTTAACAAACTCTGCAGTACGCACGTAGGGCCAACTCCCGACCATCTGAGATGTACACAATTTGGCCAGACAGGAACGATATTTGAAACACCGTTAGAGGCTATATGGCAATCGGCACGTAATAAGTAACATTATCGGATTATGGTCACTTACTACAGTTCGTTTGATCCTAATATTAGAAACTAAATGATTAACAGTGTAACTAATTAAGAAAGTGATCGATTGTGGAATGTGCACCTCTCCTCACAAACTTATGGACCTGTGAATTGCCTATAATATTTGGACTTTCAACAACATAAGATCATATTTGTGGATCAAGGTATTTAAAACCTTGCCATACAAACTATGTAGGAAGTGGGGGTACCATCCCCCGTCCAGTTATTAAAACTAACCGGGTTCGAGGGGACCACTCCCAACTCTCAAACAAACTTCGAAAAACAAATAAACTTATTTTTAAATGCACTCAGTCTCCTTTAAGAAAACGGGCTGCATTAAAAACAAAAGAGTCTTTAATCGAATGCATCCACAGACATAGTGGTCATGGAGTGCTTAAACGAAAAGAAGAAAGTAGCTTCCAAAAAGCAAGAAGAGCAATCATAGAAGCAATCCAATCAAAGAGATGGTAAAGAGGCTATGCTCCATGGGCTGGATAAACACAAAACGGACAGGCTGAACCAAGAAAAGTCATCGAATAGAAAGCAGGCAAATAAGAGTGACAGAAAAGCCAACCAATGATAAGCAATGGGCAGACTGAAAGCACCTGCATGTTCTTAGTAAGCCCACATGTTTGCGCTGTCTGTTAGGCTTGACCTAAAAATGGCACTCCAGTCATTTTGTAGGAAGAGATGTGTAATGACTCATATGCACGCTTTTAAAAGGGCATGACTTGTGCTGTTGCATAATCACATCTTTTTAAAAAAATGTGTTTATTGGCATTTTACACTTTAAACATACTGGAATATATCATGAAACAACAGTTTGGGCTTACAGAATATACCTTCTATTCGATTGTTTGCATTCTGGTTTGTTCATATCACATTCTGTTCTATATTTTACAGCTACTCCATCATCTGTCGTTCTCATCCCTTGTATGTCGTTTTGTCTCCCATCATACTGCACCATCACATCTTTATGTTTGCTTTTTTTTTTTTTTTTTTTTTACAGCATGATTAGAAGGGATTGGCAAACCCAATAGGTCACAAAGGCAAAGCTTTTTTTTGCTTCTCGCTGCCAGTCTTCTCCTTTTCTTTAAGCATTTCATTGACCAGCACGAAAGAGGAAAAACAAATAGCATTCAATCTCCGACAAAGGAATGAATCACTCAGTCGCTCAATCAAAAAGCCGCTGCCTCGGCAGCGTGGCGTACGTAGCCGGATGCGCGTCCTACGCCTGCAACCAGCGGCCTTGCCAAGCGTGTCATTCCTCCCGTCTGCTGCACTGCTTCTCCGAAAGGGTAGATTCGGTTGACCTAAAAGGCAGAAATAATATCTAGCGGAGACGGAAGCAGCTTGCGCTGACTGCACTCAGCAGCAGCTGGGATCCCTGCAGCTACTAATGAATTCTGCTCTCATCAGTAGGTGCCGTTGCACTCAATTGAAATCACTCAGGGAGGTCTCTGGGATACCAAGACAATTAAGACAGGCTACAAAAAAACCACACAAAATTGGAAAATGAAACAATAAAATCCGTGCAGAGGATATAAAAGGAGAAGGAATCGGTTTTCTCATTTTGCTAAGTAAATGTGACATATGGGCCCCCCACAATGCCGCGAGGCAGCATGCATAATTGTGTTAATAGTGAGAAATCGTTCTTTAAAGAATCCGCCATCGAGAGAGCGCGCCGAGGTCATTTAACTTATATTTATGGTCCCTAATGCCATTTGCAGATGTGCTCCGTGGTCATTGGCGTTTTCACGCTGTCTTTGAGAAGGGATAAAAGCTGCGGGGTGGAGGCGATATTTTACATTCTACAAGGGCTTGAAAGACACATGGGTCAGCCATGGCGACACGGTCCTTGCAAGAAACTGCAAGGGGTCGGAATGAACTGGTTTTGAGATCTGAAGCGGCGCCAGGCACTGTGTCTATTTATTTATCTAATTATGTATGCAGGGTGGTATTGCGCGAATGTGATCATGGGGTTTTTAATATGTAAATATATTATTCAAAATCTTGTACTGTTATTTATTGCTTTCGCTATTATATAGAATATAAAATAAACATCTTTTTCAAATATTAAAAAAACATCGGTCCAGTTTCTTTACATACTGGGTCCTCACTGGATTGTATGCCGTTCTGATTTTTCAGATACTGGGAGAGAGGCACAGGTTTGCCAAGGAACACACAATTTATTGAAGCAAACAACTTGGGTTACAGCCAGTATAGCCACCAGATCACTGTAAACTCATGATAATTACTAGTCCATAATGCACATCAAGCACTTACCTTGTTTTTTGTAAACTGATGCATATCAAAAAATAGAAAAGCTTTTCCCAGTATTCTTGTGGAATGAATAGCTTTTATTTTTTTTATTTTTTAAAAACCCTGCCATCATGCGCTGAGCATTCCACTGTATATACGCAAGTGACAAACTAAATCTAATTTGTGAATGTAAAAACATCCTGATAAAAGCAGAAGAACATGCTACCTCTTTTTTTTTATCAATTAATCCACTTAGGCAGGAGAAAGTTAATATTGGCAGTGTTAGAGGCTAAAGCTAGCTTCAGCTAACCTCTTCATTTATGCCAGAATCAACATGGTTTTTGCATCTCTTGCAAGATGTTGTCCATACTCCACACTGCCTATCTGTGATAGCTCCTTGCAGTGCCAACCTGTGCCAGCTCCTCACAGTGCTAGCCAGCTCGTACCATTGCCCATCAGTGCCAACTCCTCAGTCCACATACCATTGCCAGTAGAGCCGGGCTTTAACTGGATAGCGCCATGGGCAGAAAGACATTTTGCGCGCTAGCTGTTATAGGTGAACGAAATGAGGCAGCAGGGAGCCCCTTTTGTGTTCACACGCCAGTCCCCAGCTGAGCAGTGACTGGCATCTGAAGACAGATATCTCCCTTCTTTTCCAGTTCACCTGAATCATCCACAGCTGAGCTCCCTCATACCTGTGCCAACTTGCTGGTGGGGACGAGGGGCTTGTTGGAGCGTGGCAGAGGAGGGGAAGGAAAGGTGTTGATGGGGGGTTTAAAACTCTGCCTGTGGTATATATTAATAACGAGCATTACCAAAGCCAAAAGGTCTCGGTGTGATGGCAGCTGCGTCATTCCACTGACAGCAAAATGATTTGGGCGCCATTTGCTTTAATTTTTTATTTACCCGTCCAAGGTGGTGGCCACGACTTGGATCGGATAAATACAAAAAGAAGACAATTTTTCAGTGCGAAAGTGTCAAAAAAGAACCATGGGTGTTGGAAGGGTGGGGATAACAGAGGAGGAGGTGGGGGAGGAAAGGAAAAAGCACCACCCAGAGGGTGGGTGAAAGCACAAGAGAGAGGGAGAGAATACCACAGAAACACACAGGCGAGAGAGAGAACAACATGGAGCATGGGATGGGCGCGAGAAGAACACACAAGAAAGAGCGGCACAGGGAGGGAAGCACATAGACAAGGGAGACCAAGATTGAGCTAAACAGGAGGGGAGAGTAGCACTTGAGGGAGACAGCTGGAAACACATGCACTCTTTTAGAGTACTTAATCACAAAGATAAAGTAGTTTCCTAAATTTGAGCAATAGAAGGACACAGTTAAGTGACAAGGGAAGTGATAAACACAAGATGAACAAGGCCGGCCAGAGAATAAGAAGCAAGCAAATGAGAGTGACAATAAAGCCAACAAATGGTAAGCCCACTGTAAGATACTGATAAGCTGGCAATGAGTCTTTTGCAACTTGCGCTATCTGGTAGACTTGACCTAAAAATGATTTGAAGTAGTTTATAATAAATCAGCGGAGCAAAGCCTCCCGTTGTTGTTTGCACAACCTTAATGCAGACAACTCCATGCACCGCTCGGAAGGTTGGCTCGCCCATGCCAAAATTTGCATCTGAGTGCCAGTTCCTCTCTAAAGACCAAAGCCAGCTCCTCACACAATCAGTGCCTGGTTTTCAAACTATTGCCAATTTCTTGAAATTTACACCATCACATCAGTACAAGCTTGTCACATTGTCCACCAGCACTTCTCACTGTCCACTAGTGTCAACTCAGCAAGGCCCGCCAGTGCCAACTCCTATCTGCCCTTCAGTGCATGCTCTGCACTACCAGATCTCCAAGCTGCCTAAAGAGGTTAGCTAATCTTTAGGCTCCTATCCAATGATCCAATGTCAGCTCCTCAAACTGCCATCAGTGTCAGTCCCTTCCACTGGGCACCAGCGTCATCTTCTCACAACGCTCACCAGTGCCCGCTTCACACACTGCTCTCTGGCTGTCTAAATCACCAACTCTTCCCACTGTCCACCAATGACTGTTCCTCATATTCCTGATCAGTGCCAGTTTTCCTGCTGCCTACCATTGCTATCTCTTCCCGCTACACACTGGTAGTAGCTCCTCTGCACACAACTGGCATTTGTGCGCCAAACATGCCATGGACTCCACAACCAGCCAGTGGTTAGTTAGCCTTTCTGTTTCTCTTTCTTCTCTCTGTCTCTCTTTCCTATAGCATTATACTACTCACTGTACCCTGCTGGCTCTGCCTATTTTCCTCTCTCCTCTCTTTCTGTCATCTCATTGTTACTGCCCTCTCGTGCTAGCCTCCCATTTACCATTGTATTTGCAACCTCTATCTTCCCATTCTTTCCTCCATCTCTCAATCAATGTTTTCCTTACATCTACTTTCTTCCTGCATCTCTTGTTCTCCATCTCTTATTTGTATTTCTTTCCTATGCTTATCCCACCTTTGCCTTGTTCTCACTTCCCTCCAGTCACATCGGGGCTTCCTTGGGCATGCCCCTCGTCCATGCACATATGCAGTAGAGACTCTCTTCAGACAACTAAGCCGCTCTGGTTGGCATGCCCTTCATTCATAGCTGTCAAGTAACCCTCATTAGGTCAAAGCCTACCAGACAGCGCAGCTGTCTGGTTTGCTAACGACATCTTGGGGATATTCGGCAAGCTTCTCTGGGAATGCATCCTGCCAATTGCTTACCATTGGCTTTGTGGTTTGTTACTCACATTTGCTTGCTTTTTATTTGCTGGCTTTATTTGTTTTAGGCTGTCTAGCTTGGGTTCGTCTCCTTATTTACTGTCTTCTTCCACCAGAACTGGATTTCTGTAAACAGGCCTTTATATTTTGTTGGTATCTTGTCACATTTGCTGTGCAGTCAAAGACAGAGATCTAAATGTCAGGCTTTGTCTTCCAGGGAGCTTGGTGTTTACATTTCTTTCTCTGACTTCAAAGTGAGAGAATTTATGTGACAATCATGCAGGCTACTGAGGGGTGTGCTGGTCGGAACGCTGTACAAGGTTATTTTATTTCTAGCACACAACAAAATTTAAATGTCTGTAAATGAACTGTGCAGATATTTCAGAATTAGGACAGCACAAATGAAGCACGTTTTTTGGTAATTCTGAAGTGTGGTGATAACAAATATTTTAATTTGATCAAAACAAATCAAAACGCTAGGTGATGATATTTCCACACATTATCATTTGTGCGCTGTATACTTTCATTAGTAAAACAGTATGTCTGTGCAAATGTAATGGTCATTTCAATTGAAGATGTGTTGTCTGTAATGCCAGTACGCTACCACACCATGCATACTCCACTCTACTCTGCACCACTCCACTCCACTGCACTCTATTCTGCACCACTCCACATTGCGTCACTGTACTCTACTCTGCACCACTCCTCTCTATGCCTCTATACTCTACACCACTCTACTGTATGCCAATGCACTCTACCCCACACTACTCTACTATGCACCACTGCACTCTTCGCCACTGCTGTCTACACCCCTCCACTCTGTGCCACTCCACTCTATGCAACTCTACTCTGCAACACTGCACTCTACGCGAATGCACTCTACTCTACTGGTGACAAACCATATAAATGCTCTGAATGTAACAAGGCTTACTCTGCAAGAAGATCACTGACAATACATCAGAGAAATCATACTGGCGAGAAACTGTATAAATGTACTGAATGTGGCAAGGCTTTCACTATAAAGTGTAATCTGACTGTCCATGAACGGAGCCATACTGGGGAAAAGCCATATGAATGCACTGAGTGTGACAAGGCGTTAAGCAAATAAATAATTTATTGGTACATCAGAGAAGCCACACTGGAGAGAAGCCATATGTATGTTCTGAATGTAACAAGGCTTTCAAATCGAAAAGATGGTTGATAGTACATCAGCGAAACCATACTGATGAGAAACTATATACATGTTCTGAATGTAACAAGGCTTACTCTGAAAGAAGATCACTGACAATACATCAGAGGAATCATACTGGTGAGAAACTGTATAAATGTACTGAATGTGACAAGGCTTTCACTACAAAGTGTAATCTGACTGTCCATGAACGGAACCATACTGGGGAAAAGCCATATGAATGCACTGAGTGTGACAAGACGTTTAAGAAAATAAGTAATTTAATGGTACATCAGAGAAGCCACACTGGAGAGAAGCCATATGTATGTTCTGAATGTAACAAGGCTTTCACTTCGAAAAGATGGTTGATAGTACATCAGCGAAACCATACTGGTGAGAAATCATATAAATGTACGGAATGTGACTAGGCTTTCACAACAAAGCGTGATCTGACTATCCATGAGCAGAACCATACTGGGGAAAAGCCATATGAATGCACGGAGTGTGACAAGACGTTTAAGCAGATGAGTAATTTAATAGTACATCAGAGAAGTCACACTGGAGTGAAGCCATATAAATGTTCAGATTGTGACAAGGCTTTCACTAGAAAGGGGTGGCTGATTCTACATCAGGGATCTCACACTGGTGAGAAACCTTATAAATGTTCAGAATGTTGCAAGGGTTTCATGGAAAAGGGACGTTTGTTGTCACATCAGAGGAATTACACTGGTGAGAATCCATATAAATGTTCTGAGTGTAATAAAGCTTTTGCTACAAATAAATCACTGAAACTACACGAGAAAATCCATACTGGAGAGAAGCCATACAAATGCAGTCAATTTGAAAAGGCTTTCATTACAAAAGATGCGCTAATATTACATCAGCGAATCCATACTGGGGAGAAACCATACAAATGTTTGCAATGTGACAAAGCTTTCACTGCAGAGAAAAACCTGATACTGCACCAGCGTATCCATACTGAAGAGAAACCATACAAATGTTCGGAATGTGACAAAGCTTTCACTGTGAAAAGATCACTGAAATTGCATGAGGTGAACCATTCTGGTGAGAAACCATATAAATGTACTGAATGCTTCACATATTTACAGCACGATGCCTGGGAGCTGTCACCCGCTGCTGATATTCGACTTGAGCTTCTATCCATGCTCTGGGAGGAGCTTATCATTGTATGGGGGACTTCTCCCTGGGCTCCTGTTGTGGCAATGTGTTTGGGCACTACTTCTGACTCTTTAGTGGGCTTGGGAATCCGCTACGTCTGGGGGAAAGAAAGTGCTGATTTCCTAGTAGTCAAGGGTCCTTTGCTTCAAGCCCTAATTGTCTGGACTCTGAAAAGAAAGGTAGGACTCTTCGCTGGCTATATTGTGGGGCGGCCATCTTGGAAGGGTCGAGCTGCAATAAAGCACTTTTAGTCTCCATTCAGTCTATGATGTGAAAGAAAGGTTGGACTATACCCCTGGCCCACCTGGGATGTGGCCTGGTAGGAATCTGCCTGGCTGCACTAAGGTTCTATGCTCCTGCTGGGGTTATCTTATCAACTAGCACAGCAGTGGGGAGATGTGGAGACAATCATTCCATTCTCAGCCTATTTGTATGAAATAGCAGCAACAGCTCAGGCCTCAAGGGAAGTCCTCGTTTAGCGTCACAAGCAACCGAGTGGGATACTAGAGGTCCCCTGCCTGATCCTATTATGGCGTACGTCTCTCCCCGTGGCAGCTATAACGCAGAAATACTCTCCTCCTCGGGAGGCAAGCGGACACTGACTCCGGCCTTAAGCTGCTCCATTGCACAACAAACACCCCCTCCCCTCGAGCAAAAGACTAAAATGGGAACCGGCTGTTTCTAACTCCAAGGTCAGAATCCCTTGCCTGACCCCAAGATGGCTGCCACAGTGTTCCCTACCACGTCGTGCTACTCCTCTGAGAAAAAACCGGACTTCGACCAGACCTCGACCACATCTCCCATCCGGCCTACCCTTCAGGATACCGAATCTGTGAACCTATCTCTGACCGTTGAGACCTAGCTTTTTGGCCGATGCCCGGTGGAGCTACTTGATAGCTATAGAGGAGATGGGCTGTGGACTACCCCTTCGGCCGTCACCTACCCAGCCGGACATTGGGCAGACCTTACTTCGTCTCTCCGTCGTACTCTCCCTCCTACCCCTTTACTCCACCCACTTTCTCCTTTATGCTCCATTTATCCCTCCTCTTTGCTCTCTAATTGTTTTCTCATTGAGACCTAGCCGCTTGACTGATGCCCGGTGGAGCTACCTGATAGCTATAGAGGAGATGGGCTGTGGACTTCCCCTCGGCCGTCACCTACCCAGCCGGACTTTGGGCAGACTCTCCTTCGTCTCTCCATCCATCCTATCTCCATCCTTTCTCCCTCCTACACCTTTACCCCATCCCCTTTCCCTTCTAAGCTCCATTTATTTCCTCTTCCGACGCTCTTGAAATGTTTTCTTGTAACTGATGTAACTTGTAACTGATGTAATTTTGTGGAACCTTATGTAAAGCGCTCTGATACCTCCGGGTCTAGCCAGCGCTATATAAAACTCAAATAAATAAATAAAAAATACTCGGTACCACTCCACTTTACCCCAGTGCACTCTATGCCAATCCACTCTACGCCACTCTATTCTGTTCTGCACCACCGCACCCTATGCCACTGAACTCTACTGAGCACTACTACACTCTATTCTGAAACAATCTACTCTACGTCACTGCGCTCTGTGCCACTGCGCTCGGTGCTACTGCGCTTGGTGCCAAGACACTCTAGTGTATGCCACTATCTTCTACTCTGCAACACTCTACACCACTGCACTCTACGCCACTGCACTCCACACCAATGCACTCTGCTCCACTCTACTATACAGCACTGCACTCTACGACAGTCTGCTCTACAACACTGTACTCTCTGCCACTGCACTCTACTCTGCCCCACTCTATTCTACGCCACTCTACGCCAGTGCACGCTATGTCACTCTATTCTGTATCACCTCACTCAACACCACTGCACTCTACCCTGCACCACTCTGCTCTACTATGCACCACTCTACTATATACCACTTCACTCTACAATACTCTGCAACACTGCACTCTTCACCACTGAACTCTCGGCCACTCTACTTTGCACCACTGCACTCTGCGCCACTGCACTCTACTGGCCACTCTACTGTACTCTACCCCAATGCACTGCACACCGCTACACTCTACATCACTCCTTTCTATGCCACTGCACTCTACATCAATTCACTCTATGCTACTCTATCTACTCTGCACCACTGCACTCTACGATACTGCACTCTATGACACTCTACTCTAAGCCACTGCACTCTACGCCACTCCATTCCAATCTGGGCCATTCCACTCTACGCCACTCCATGCCAGTGCAATCTACCCTGCACCACTACACTCTACTTCACTCTACTCTGAAACAATCTACTCTATGCCAGTACCCTCTATGGCATTGCACTCTATGCCACTCTACTCCACTCTGCACTTTGCACCACTGCACTCTGCCACTGCACTCTACACTGCACCACTCTACTCTACTCTGCACCACTTTACTATACACCACTGTGCTCTACGCCAATGCACTCTACACTACTTTACTCAAAGCCAGTGCCCTTTACACCACTCCACGCCAACTACTCTGCCCCACTGCACTCAAGGCCACTATACTCTACTCTGCAACACTCTACGCCACTGTGCCCTATCTCACTGTATGCTACGCCACTCTGCACAATTGCGCTCTACGTCACTGCACTCTACTGTGCACCACTCCACTCAGAACCACTCTACTCTGCAACACTCTACACCACTGCATGCTACAGCACTCTGCACCATTGCACTCTATGCCACTGCACTCTACGCCAATCTACTCTGCACCACTGCTCTCTGCACCACTCTGCTCTACACCACTGTACTGTATGCCAATGCACTCTACACCACTGCACTCCACAACACTCTACTCTACTCTGCACCACTGCACTCTATGCCACTGCAATCCACTCTGCCACACTCAATTGTACGCACTCTACTGCTTTCAATGTCAATGCACTCTATGCCGCTACACTGCATCTCTCCACTCTAATCTATTCTGCACCACTGCACACCACTCTATGCCACTGCACTCTATGCCAATCTACTCTGCACCACTCTGCTCTACGCCACTGTACTGTACGCCAATGCACTCTACACCACTGCACTCCACAACACTCTACTGTACGCCACTGCACTCTATGCTACTCTACACCTCTGCACTCTACCCTGCAACACCCCACTCTACCCTGAACCACTGCACTTTACTCCACCTTTCTCTACTCTGAAACAATCTACTCTGTGCCACTGCACTCTACACCACTGCGCTCTAAGGCACTCTAGTCCACTCTGCGCCACTCTACCCTATGCCATTGAACTCTACGCCACTGCAATCTACTCTGCTCCACTCTAATCTACGCCGCTATACTCTACTTCACTGCACTTTACGCAAATGCTTTCTACACAGACTTTACTCAAAACCACTGCATTCTACGCCAGTCTACTTTGCACCACTGTTATTTAGGCCACTCTACTTCACTCCACTCAATGACTGTACACTCTATGACGCTCTACTCAATTAAGCTCTACTCTACTCCACTTTCTGCCACTCTATGACACTACTCCACTCTATGATACTGTATGCATCTCCCTCTATGCCACTCCATGCCACTTACTCCACTCTATTCTATGACCCACTACTCCATTCTGCTCCACTCCATTACTCCACTCTGTGATACTCTATGCCACTCCACTCTTCTCCACTCTATGCAACACCCTCTATGCCACTCCACTGTATTGTACACCACACCTCGACACTCTATGCCACTCCACTCTACGACACTCTACTCTACTCTACGCCACTCTACTCCACTCTATGCAACACCCTCTGTGCCACTCCACTGATTTGTACATCACACGTCGACTCTCTATGCCACTCCACTCTACGACACTCTACTCCACTCTGACACTGTACACCTCTCTACGCCACTCAACTCTAATCCACTCTACGCCTTTCCACTCTATGAAATTCTACTCACTCCACAACACTTTACACCACTCCATTCCGTGACACTTCACTTCACTTCATGCTCAAACAGAGGGGGCCCCTATAAAGTTTGATAGAGGTAGGGACACATAGGGGAAAGAACAATACAATCAAACAAGATTGGCAACCCTACCTGTGTACTTCTAACAATGCATTACGTCATATCAATTTATACCTAACCAGTGCTAATAGGTGAGTTCACATGGAGAAGAGGACAAAAAATGTATATCCAAAAATATAAATTTATTAAGTCAATACATTAAAAAACATAATGATAAGATCAATTGAAACAAGTCCCACCGCTTATTCAATCACGCTCACACTAACATTCCTTCAAACAGACCGCAATCATTCAGAACAGAACATCATGCATTCACTCAAATAATCAAACAGCATACATGTTTAAATAGATCCCCATATAGTGTCCAAAAACAATCAGACATGATATTGGACAAGGTACTGAGAATAACACAATACAATCAATATAGCTCTAAAACATTAACCGTGAAGAATTCAATAATGCTAAACCAACAACAAAATTTAAGACATATAAAATTAATTCTGAAAGGGGAGATGTAATAAACACTCTAACAACGGTTAAATCAAAGAGCGCCGACGCGCGTTTCGGTGTATAGCCCTTCTGTGGGCAAACACCTTCTTCAGGGCGCAAATGGCGGTAAGTTCAAGCGGTGGGTGGGTTCTAAATAGAGAATGATTTAAATCTCAGTAAATAGTAGACCAACGAACAATAACAGCAAATAGCTGTGTCAAACTGGATGTAGCGCCGCCCTTGGTGTAGTCGACAAGAATCCAGACAGAAAACGCCTCCCGGATAGGCAAGTAGCTAAATAGGCTGATTCAAAGGTGAATGCACGAATAGGCCGGGATACTCTATGATGGAGTGAAATAACTGGTTCTGGAACCGTGGCTTCTCAAATGAGGAATGGCTGGATCCAGTGAAATGGGGGAGAATCCTGACTTCTAGGGTTCCCAAATCTGGGAGCGCAACATCAGATTGTGCGTTGAGTTCTCCGTTTGTAACAAATGGACCGACTCAGGGAATGTAAATAGCGTCAGGGTGCCGATTCTCTAGGTCTCAACGGGCGAGGCAAACGGGCGACATGATGGTCGGCCGGCAGAAAAATGGATTCACTTCACTTCACTCAAGCCACTCTACTCTACGAAACTCCATGACTCTCTACACCAATCTGTAACACTCTGCTCTACTCCACTTCCACCACGCCTCTCTCCTTCACCTCACTAACTTTTAAATATGCTTAACAGCAGCCATACTGGTGTACAACATGGCTAAAACATATTGACAAAGCCAACAGCTCTTGCATAGGCAAGACATATTGGCTTCACCAATGTTTGCTTTACTCACATCTCTACACAGGCAAATTGCTGCTTTGTTATTAAATGTTGATCCAGCCAGCTCCGTCCATTTTAGAGGAGCGCTTGGGATGAACCTACATTTCATGCTAAGAGAACCCTCACACCTTTGACGGGTTGAGAGCTAATGCTCTCAACAACCTTGAAGCAGGATGTAAAGCGTATGGACGCAATCTAAGACGGTGCTAGCGCAAAGCTCAACACTTTTTAACTACACAACAGCCAAAACCATTTGCTATCTCAAAGCTTGTTTTGTTTTATTTGTAATTGCTTGTGAAACAGCAGGCGAAAAAGACAACTGTGGATCATTGTTACTTTTTCGTTAAATTAGGATGTGAGCTTCATAAAAAACAGAGTCAGAGAGTTGGCACATTAACAGATTTCATAGTCAAGGGAAGGGGAAATAGAGAAATATTTACAAGTCCAGGCCTGTTCTTCTCCACCAGGAAAATCCTATTATTAATCTGTCGCACGCTCCATGTGTTGATTAGGCCTTGTTTCACACATTTATTGAGCCAGTTCTTTACCGTGATATTTTCCTCATGTCTGCCTGATATTCTGGAACGGATCGCAGGGATGTAGTGATCCACCGGTCTCTTTGCATGAATATTTGAAGTTACCAGTTTTTTCCTAAGGTTACGTAAAAGTCCTGAAATGTGTGGGTCGGGCCCCTTATATATGACCATGCCCAGTATCCAGCAGGGCACAGTCACTGGGATGCTGCCAGGGGTAGTTTCATCCTTAGCTCCAGCAGCAGGTACATGGGTGCTAGGATAGACTGTGGGCCTTGGTCAAAGTTTTGCAAGCAAGGAGCACCAACAGAAATGTGGCATAGTGCCCTGTTCATCAAACTCCCTCTTTGCCCATTCTATTTAGAGTCGGGTGAACCGTCATGTTTCCGCCAGTGGAAGCTCCTCTGGCTCTGCCCGTGGAAACCTTTGACTGACAGCTTGACAGACATCAGGCTGTCGGTCAAAGTACCCCAGACCGTCCGCTGTATTTAGGAAAGACGTTCTGACAACCTTTTCCTGTCCTGACTGGGGCAGTCATGGAAACTCGGGAGGTCCCAAGCAGGAAAACAAATAAATGCCTCCCACACATTGGGTAAAAACTCAATGCACATAAAATACTTTTTTTGTTTTTCAAAAGCAATCTCCAGCTTTGGCAGTTTGTTCATAAAAAATTAAAAACTTTGCAGCGCAGGCGCACAGGTCATGGCACTGGCACAGCAAAGCTTCAGTACCTCCAAAGGAGTTGCCATGACAGAAGCTTCTCTGAAGGCACATATATCTCTCCCAGGCAGGCAGAGATCTCTTTATATGGTGGCTGTAGTTATCCTTGAAAATTAGACTATGCAGACAGCCGCAGTTGGCCGCATTCTAGGGTTAGTTTAACGAGTGCCCCAAGACTCTTCCTGCATCCTATGGAGCTGTAGGCCCATGTTCCCAAAACATTTCAGCATCATCTGCAGTGTACTATATATCTAAGGGAAGGTTATATTATGCCCCAATCCCCATTTCTTGTATCATCTCCAGCTGCAGGTCTATGAGCCCTGGGAACGTTAGAGTTATCTTACAAGCATCAAGGACTCTGTCATCTGCAGCCGTGGGCCTATGGCCTCGAGTAACGTTAGTTTATGCTCCCAACATTGTTCCAACATCAGTTTCAGAAGCAGGTTCATGAATACTAGGAAGGACAGACTATGCAGAAAGCATTAGGCCACAAACCTTCTTTAGCAGTAGGCTCCTGGCCATGGCATGTTTGATTTACGCCCCGGTATCATTTGCAGTACCAGGTCCATGGTTCATGAGAAGTTATAATAAGCCCCATTGTCATTCACTGTATCTTCGCCACCTGCAGGTCCATGGTCTGTGAGAAGTTTAGAGCAGGCTCACAGCATCTATCCTCTCCAGTTGCGGGTTTACAATACCTGAGAAATTTAGAATATGTGCCCAACATCATTCCCTGTATCAAATCCAGTAGTATGACCATGGGTATATGACTTTAGAATACGTGCTCTGCAGTGTTTTTTGCAAAAGTATGGTTTTGCCACATTTCCCACATAATGCAGCACCTGCTACAAAATCTGCAGATTTTATTAAAAAAGAACTTTGTTTCTAGGTCAAACGAATCAAAAGTTACTGAAAACATGGCCAACCCATGTTGCTGCGAAGAAAAAGACCCTGCACTGGTCAACTTTCCGTTGCTTATTGCTGTGTTTGGGTATTAAACTGGCACTGGTGAAGTGAAATCTTTGCCCAGACAGTGGTAGCATGTGTATAAATGACAACATAATAATGCACTACTATCACAAAATATGCCACATTATGCAGCATAATTTGCCTTCTCTTGCTGCATAATTTTGCCAACCCTGCCACATAATTTGGCCCTCACCTGCCGCATAATTCCAGTGGCCCTAACTATAACACTAATGTTCTAGATCTTGACTTTAGACCATCGGGGCACAGCCCCCTCTCCACAGAAGCTCTCCTGTTTGGCTCTAGTAGTGGCATCAGACGAATGAATATGCAGAAGCTGGTCGCGTGAGGAGGGAACTCAGAATCCAAAAAATAGTGACCATCATTGGAGTGATATGCTTTGGGGTGAAGTAAATAGATTTAGGTTTTATTTGTTTTTAGGTGGCAGTTTCACCGTAGGTTCTAAATTTTAGTTTTTCTGTATATGTGTATATCTATACATATACTATTTTGTTTTATATTTACATTTATGAGTTCATATATGTTTCCTGTCATCGAATGCGAGTCTACAGGATGAGAGCGCACATATGCGCCATGTTTTTAACAAGATTCTGCCCCTAAGCTTTGAACTGACAGAAGCATTATTAGAAATTATTTGTTACCGAAGCGAGATTTAGTGACATATTAAACACTTTTTTTTTTCAATCAGAGTCCATTGAAATTGAAGATTTCCCTCCGAGGCAATCCATTTGCTAGCAATAATAATAATATATAGAATTAACTGCCTGCTCCGGTAGATAATCAGGCTGCTGGGGACACCGAGGCTTCCGGTGGTGCCGTCTCGTGCTTTGTGAAATGTCACCCGGATTCAGAGTGTCATCTGGAGCCTGATTATGCGCGTGGAGTGGTTAGTTTAATTTTGTATAATAGCATCAGCCTTTTCAATAGATTCCTTCCCCATTAAGGTTCTCTCCTCTGCTTCGGAAGCAAGAGGCATTATGGGTCGTTCTTTATACCCCGTGGAGATAGGGCGCAAGTGTCTGTCCATTTATAATAAAGGGGGAGGGGCTAATTATTAGGGATACTGGTTTACATACAAGACACTGCACTTGGCTTCTAGGAATAACAAATTAACCTTTGGCTAATGCAAGGTGTGTGCAATATATACACGTATATCACTCGATCACACCAATATTATGGGGTCAGTAGAATAGTATTTGTAACTATTCCATCCATTTACATAGCAATGTGGCCACCACACCTGTGGCACTACAATGTCATTTATATAAAAATGCAAACATCATGTTTTTGTTCTATAACACTCCAAATAAACCGTTTTCCATAACTATGAATTAAAATAATCCTAGCCACAGACTTACCTTTTCACTTGTAAACAGTGATTATTTTTGAGTGATTGACAGTCATATACTTGTTAACATGAATATCAATGCGTTTATCGATGAAAAATGTACTATCGTCCTTATTAATAGAATCCCCCGTCACAAACTCCACATCTATCTCGACACGCAAGTATGTAGTCAGGCAGGCCCTGCGACCTAGGCCCTGGAGTACTGATTGTTGGGCCACAGGTGGGAGAGTGCATAGCTGGCAGGCAAACACGCCGGCAAAAAACTCTTGATCAATCCCACAGATAGGCGCATCGTCATACAATGGTCATGGGAAATTGCCCCCAATAAAGCACACATGGCTCAAGGGGGTACGCGCACTTCTGAAAACACTATAGAGTCAGATGCCTAATGAGTTAGGAACACATAGCCAATCAGGACCTAACACACGTAGTGATCACGGGCTCCCCATGCCGGACATCTAGACACATACACCACTGGCCACACTGTGTCCACGAAGGTCGAGACTCACATGCAGTAACCATTTAACCATTAATTTATGACACTAAGGCAGTAACAGGCATTCCTCACCATATATGGTATGACAGAAACGTTTATTGCTTGTTGTAGAATTGTATATAAGATGAATGCGAACCCAATGTAAATTGAAACAGTCCTCGGACATTCATCCTGCAACTGTTCTCCCGGGCGCACTATTTAATTAAATTAACTGTTCCTGTTTTGCCGAACACCTCTTGTCTTCTGTTTTTTAAGGTAAGTAGAACCCGAGCAACATGCTTTTAACCCTTTTTTGTACTTACTTGTATGTACAGTCTGAGACTAAGAACAGAAAAATTACTTTAAGAAAATACAATTAGCACAATGTTTTGTACCGGGCAGTGAGAGTTTTAACTGTACAAAAGAGGGAGTGATAACATACCACATATCCTCCCAAGTCTGGACAATTAATTCACAAAGTGTGACGTTTTGCGAATAATATTTAAGGAAAGTTTTACTTTATGTTACCAACTCCCAGGTCCTAAGAGTATTCTTTTTCGGATGCACTGACCTTCACCCACCACAATATAATAGCCCTATCTAAAAACAAAAGGACCAAAGGTACCTCAACTTTGAGGTTCTTTGACCTTGATAACAAAAAGATCACCATAAAGGGCCCCGTCATGGAGCTCACTAGGTATTGCACCCCACACCCAACGTCGAGCTCGACCCGATGATGAAGCTTGACACCTTGGTGGGTGAAAGTCAATGTATACTAAAAAGGATACTCCTCAGACTTAACCTCCATTATTAATCGCTGTATAAAAAAAACAGAACGTTTTACCGTGCAGCATTCTTAAAATGACACAACATTTGTTATGTGTCAAAAGTGCCAAGAGACCTCCTTTGAGGAGTGAATACGCACTTTACAAATTGTTCCTGGACTCCAACATTATTGTCGCCTAGTCATCAACACTGTTGTTCAGCCATCACGTGACATGCATTATGAACTTGCCTACCTTGTGAAAATTATTATCCGTTGCAAATGATCCTCTTATCTTTAATATTATGGTTTGGTAATAGTAAATGCCCTTTAAAAGATAAAAAAAAATCCAAGAGAACTTTGTGTCAATAACTAGTGATGCTGGTTTACTGCCTTAAATGTACACACACAAAGAATGGAGCCAGAGAGCGAAAGAATGTTAGATTTCTGTTCATCATCCCCTGTAAATTCCCCTTTTTGGAGTTTTATATAGCACAAACTAGACCCGAAGGTATCAGAGCGCTTTACATGAGCACCAGCTGCATTACAGACAGCCACATTCATTTTTGTTAGGCATGTGGAGATTAAGTGATTTGCCCAGAATCACAGGATGTTGAGCGTCCCTTTAGAGACTCGAACCCGGTTACCCAGCTCCAAGGTCGACCGCTCTAGCTGTTTATGCCACACCCTCTCCCCATACTTAGGAGTCCCTTCTCATTAACTGATAACAGACCTGAAGCAGAAACGTTTTCTTCAGTGGGCGAAGGGATAACAACGTAAATTCAATATATTGTATTGTAGCATTATTTGTATAGCACTTACTACCCCATTGCAGGGTGCTGAAGCCCTTACCCACAGGTATAGAAAGCTGCACCATATAGGGTGCGTGGAGAGCGTTTTTGTTTTTTGAGCCTACATAGGAAGTGTTGTCATGTCATACAGAGGTACGGTTAGCGTGTGATGAGATGCAGTGCCACGTGGTGTGATGGCTGAGGGTATGTGAGAGATAGACGTGCAAATTATAATTATAATAAAGAATAACCTGTGTGACACAGAGTTGAAACAACTTAAGAAAGAGGAGGATGACTTACCTGAAATCCCTCTCTGGAACGTCGTCCCACCAGCACCTGAAATAGGAAAATCAATTAATAAAAGAGGAACAGGACAAAGAGATGGAAAAGATATAGAAAAAAGACTTCTATTTTCCCCACAAGACATGTTGGCAGGAATAGAAGTAGAGGAAGGACAGACGAAGGAGGAGGTGCGGCAAAGAGGAGGGGGAAAGAACGCAGACAGAGAAACGGAGGAGACGGAAGCAGGTGCAGGGGAAGATGCAGAGAGAGCATGGAAAAGGGCCATGGGAGAAGAAGGAAACCTACTCAACGCCACCAGGAGCACGGCAGCTGAAATGAGGACTGGCGTTAGGAAGAGGGGAGGAGAGTGCCATATCTTTGTGATGTGGGTGCTGCGTTGCCTGACACCTTTCATAATCTGGGCCAGCGTCTTAGGCAACATAATTGTTTAAGCTACCCAAGCCTCTCTTGGACTACCCTGTGAGGGACCACTAGTTCATGAAACTGCAGGTGTGTTTCAGTGAATCAACCTCTGTTCCTCAGTCATAAGAGCTGCAGATGAGAGGAGGATCGGGTATAACTAGTATTTTGGGTTACCTGACAGTATTCACAGCAGTGTGCAGCACAGCAGTAGCACAGTTATCCCTGTAAACGTCTGGTAGAAGGAACTGTGACTGAAAGATTGGTATTTCTCTTAATTGCGTCTCATTTTCAGGTGCTTTATAAGGAGTAAGTAAATTAGCTGTGGTTTCAGAGGCAGATGTAGATCACTGAAGAACAAATGGAATTCCACAACAAGAGATTTACTCCATATTTTTGTTTGAAGTTAGTCTGCAAGGCTGTCAAGGAATGACATGCAGAATTTTGCTGGGGAGAGGTTTTGTGGTGCACTGTATTGTAGGTAGCCTCGATTCCTACACCAGAAGCATGGTGCATGTTATTTTTTTTATGTCTGTTTTTGCAGATTTTTAATTTGTTTTTGTTTGGATAAATAAGGGCCCATCGAGTTGTGGTAACTTAGGGACAGCATGACTAAAGATGTAGTTAGTTCCACTCTGTGGATATGGAGGATATCCTTTCAGGGCACGCTCGGCGTGGAGCTCAGTTCCTTGAATAGCACATCTTCTGAATCAAATAGGATCCTCACGTTCTAATGTTTTGTACCACAGTCAGATCTTGCCATGTCACAAGATGATCTTTTTTTCTCCATGACCTACCATCAGTAAATCAGTTTTCATTCTGTAAATTCCCTTCATCCACAAGTCAATATGGATTCAAGTATTCAGAGATTTTGGACCATACCCCAGATACACTTACCATGTGTATGCCATCCAGATATAGTATGCGTATATCTAGGAGTGTATGTTCTTCTGCTGTTAAATACCTTAGCCAAGGTGTGCATGTACATGTTGAATAGCACAGGTGAGAGGGAAAACCTTGTCATGCCCTCCAGTCACCCATGTAACGTGTTTTCACATATATTTACTGTGATTTCGGTAGATCCTATTTTCTAGCATGTCAGAGACTGCAGTTAATTCATGGAGAATCAAGGCCGCCAGATGGTCCTTCTCCATATCTGGTAAGATCAGAGGATTCTCTAAAATGATTCCCAGGGTGGTCTCAGTCCGGTCCAAGGGATCTTCAATGCTGAGCTATGTACAGTCTTCGATTCCCATCTATGCACATTTGCTTCTTATCCAGCTCTACACATATTCAAGCATGTCCACTTATTCAGTGTTTCTTTCATGTCCAGCTGTGCAGTTTTCTACATGTCTGCTGGTTTATGAATGTCCAGTTGAGCCGAGTTTGATAGACATCAATTTAAGCAATGATTCCTCCATGACCAGTTACACATAAATATATCCATATCTAGCTGTTCACACGGTTCTCCAGGTTCAGCTATGCACCGTTTCCTCTATATCCACCTTTGCAAAGGTCACTCTTTTTCTAGATGGGCTTAGAACCCTCCATGCCAGCAGGGCAAACATTTCTCTATGCCCAACTCTGCCATGTATTTCATGCTTAGCTATATAGTTTCTTCAGGGTCCACTATGCCTTTTCCTCCAAGCAAGAGATGGACTGGCCATTCTGTCACTGTTGAGCTGCAGGGAAAGGGGCTGCTTTAAGAGCCGGATGTGTTGGCATCATTCACCCATGCCCTTATTGCCCGAAAGTAGTTGCGGCCTCCTGCACTGTGGGCTGGTTTCAACGTTTTTGCAAGGCTTTTTTTAGTTACGTTTAAAGTATGCCCCTGCTCCAAGCCCTGCTGTGCCCAGTTTCTCGCTTCTTTCAGGTCTAGCTATTCTCAAATTCCATATGCTGAATTGGGGTTGGCGGCAGGCGCGGCCGCTGCAGGTAGGAGCGGTGAGGCCGGCTGGGGGGGAGGGGGGGCGATTTCGTGAGACAACCACAAGGGAAAATTAAATAAATAATTATTTTTCCCTCATGGTCGTCTCTCTAAATTCCCCCCAGCCGGCCCCACTGCTCTTACCTGCAGCAACCGCGGCTGGTGGGCAGAACTCGCAGAATTCCACAGGGTTACATGAAAACTCTGTGAGATTCCGCAGAGTTCCGCAAGTGGGTGGAATCGACACATCGTGCTGATTTTTAGCACTGGGAGCTTGTTCTGCACTGCAAAATCAGCACAAATGGCACCGCGCGGTGTGCCAGAGGACGCTGCTTCTTTGCTGCCGCTCAAGTAGATTTTCTACACTAATGGCAGCTTTCTCACCGCGAACGATCGTGACCACCCGGGACCGCCCGTGTTGAGAAAATTTCACCAGGTGCCATCCTAGTGCCCAAAAATTGCACTAATGGACGCCAACTATCGCTTGCCAACTTACCGTTGGTGAGCCACGCGGGGGAAAAACTCCGCCACATGGTGGAGTTTTGCCGGAACTCCGCGTTACAAGCATAACGTGGAGTGGGCAAAACTCCGCGAACTCCGCCAGCAGAGCGGAATTTATCGCCTACCTATAATACTGAAGTAGGCAGAGGTTTCTCCTTGTTCAACTTCATATGGATTCCTTCAAATGAAAGTGTGCACGGACTTCTTAGTGCTCCACAATACACAAATCTCTCTATGTTTATCCAATCACGGAAGCCTCCATTTCCAGTAACACTCAGTGTCGTCCATACGAAGTTACATACAGATCCCTCCATGCCCGACTATAAAGAGTCCCTCATTTTCAACTGTATAGTTTTCTCCATGTCCAGGTATGCACAGCTTCCTCTGTGCACACATTCCATTCTGCTCATCGCAGCGAATATTACATCCATGCAAATGTGTAGATCCCCCCAGGCCCTTCCATACGGAGTTGGATCAAGACTATCAACAACAGTTCCTGCACATATATTTTGCATTGGAACTGATAAGGCTTGGGTCTGCAGTATACGGTTTTGGGGCTGGTGATATGATACCTATGTGACTGAACCGGGCGATCATCAATAGGCGGGCAAGGTTCTAATCTACATGCACGCCTTGCCCCTTCATCTATTCTATTCGATACCCTTGCCTTTCATATTCTTTTAACATCGATAGCTCTGAGGAACATTGCTTAAACTTCTGATATGAAGTATTCTGGATAACCGTGATTTAGATGGGGAACGAGAGATAGGCAGTTTCTCTGGTTATTCTTTTGACTCTTCCTCCTTGTGGTGATTGACCTCTTAAAAGTTATCAGCGCCCTGAAGAAGTCCTCTAGTAGGACGAAACACGTCGGCTGTGGCTGTATCACTGTGAAAATGTGATGCATATGATTACGTTTTTAAAAAGAAAATTTGGAATAAAAAGAAATTTTGAATAATATTTGTATTGTATATAGATTATATTTCTGTACTTTTACATTTTGTAATTAATGTGTGGTGCACCTGTGCTTGTGTTCTATATTGCTATGATCCCATGAGGATTTGCATTGTGACGGTGGGTGCGTTTCAGTGTGCACACAAACCCCAAGAAGAACAGAGGGGTAATAATACTAGAGGGATAGCAGCTCAGGTGCTGTATTTTTTGAGGGTTCCACTGTCAGATTTTGGTTCAAGCCCTTCCATACTGTGTAAACTCAAGGTATTTAAAAATTCCCCAAAGACTAGCTGTGCGTGGGTTCATCCATGTCCTGCTCTGCACAGATTCCTTTATGTGCAGCCGTTTTTCCATTCCTCCACCCCAGGCTCTGCATAGATTCCTCTAGGCCACTTATGCACAATATCCACAGTGCCGAGTTTTGCATTATCCCCTTGCACAGTGGTCAAAACAATTTCTTTGCACTTAACTCTTTAGTAGTATCTTTCATGTCTGTCTGAACTTCTCAGTTTTAACCACAGATGCAATATTTACACCTCCCGACTAATAAAATAATTAATTTTCTTCTTAGTAGTGTTAGTGGAGTGATAGACTGTGTAGGGCAATTGGAAATGAATGCCCCCTGTTTATAATCAAACACCATTATATATAAAAAATAAAATATTGGCATTTGGCTCCTGCCGCTTTCCTGGCTTTCTGTACTCAAACGTGATCTCTCCCTTTCACTTCTTGTCACTGGTTTTCTTGTTGGTTGAGTGACCTAAATCCTTATAATTACTCTTATCCTTCAGCATGGTCTCCCGGGGCTTCGCCGAAGCTCCCCGGCTGCAGCGCAATGCTTAGATTGAGAGGGTCTTACTTACCGACCCTTAATGGCTTCCCTCCTAATGAGTCCAACGCGCCGCGTGCTGCTGGAGGTTAAACCACAAGGTTCTTTATTCCGCTCTTCAGCCATGATCCATCATTCTATCAGCACGCCTCACGTCACTAAACTCAAGTCCCAAACTGTGCCCGTTTGTTATGCAGTCGACCTCAAACAACTTCTTTGTATTCCAATCTCCTGCAGCTGCTCCCAACTGATGCCCGCCAAGCCTCACTCTAGATCTGAAATCTTTTTGGCTCGTTGCTCGCTTTGTTTCCCTCAAGCTTACCGTGCCAGCCTGATTCCTGTGCCAGGGCTGTCCTTTGTGCCTTCCCTTTGCTTCCAAGATTCTTTTTTGGAAATTTTCACATCAAGAGTCCTCTTGATCCTTCATCCCAGCTGCCCTGCATGAGGGAACACTGATGAAAGTCCACAACTTTTCCTCTTGTTGTCTGTGTGTCTTTAGGCCGAGCAAGAAGTCCATTCGCCTCTTGTCTTTGTTGTGTGAGCCAAAGGCCTTCACTCAACCCTGGCAGATGATAAGACATGTGCTCCTGGACACCTGTGGTATGACATCCGTGGTAGCAAAAGACTTACAAGGAATTCCTAGAAGTCCAAGATCTGAACCCTACCTAAGCAGGGAGAACGCAATTGCGCCAGCTGCATACACTTTTCTGTTGACCCCTGAGGAGTGGTTACAGACATCAAGGTGCATTTTGGTTCAGTATTGAATAAGGTGCATTTAAGAAAGTGCAGATCAGGCCCAACAAATTATACAGCGCAGGAAAGAATCTAGGACAGCAGCCAGAAAGCTCAATTGCAGCAGCTGGCTGAGTATGAGCTGCATCATTTGATTTTTTTAAATAACAATAACACGCATCCCATCACCTAAAATCACTCTTTATTTTGAAACAGAAGACAGATGATCTATGAGGGCACACACCTGGGTGTACCTTGGTTCCTTAATATAATGTTCTGACGACCAGCTGTTTTGTATTGTGTAGCGCTGTGCTGCTCTGCGCTGTTTTATGATATATTATGTCATGCCATTACACAATTTTTTGTTATTGTAATTGCATTTATATAGCGCTTACTACCCCAGACGAGGCGTCAAAGCGCTTTACACTATGCTATTCTTTGTCCTAGCATGGATTTCTGTGTGAATTCTTGTCTCACTGGATCTTTTATAAAGTGCTATCTAAAAACGTGTACATGGATAATAACATTCATCATGAATAAATAACTTCTTAGCCATTAAAACATGACAGTATAAATTGGCTGTAATCAAAACACGCCCCAAAATACTGTGACGTAAAAACACAGCCTGTGAAATGCTGGTGCATAAAAATATTGGCCATGTATACTTTTCGGTCTTAAAAATTGACAGTAATGTCTTCAGAAAAATACTTTCTCACAGAAATAATGCCCTGTTATACTGTGATATAAACATATTTCCTAAAATTGCAGCAATGCGATAGTCCTGTAATACTGCTACACTGATACTCCTGGTTTAGCTTGCCACTCAAGGGAGACGAGCACGCTAAGGGTTTCACCACTGATCCAGATAAATGATTTTGCATGGAATACTGTTTTAAAAGAAACCTAGCATTATAATATTGTGGCACAACCATAAGCCACTAAAATACTGGAAAGAGCAGAATTTTCAACACAAAAGTGTATTAAGAGCTGACACCTTACAATAGACAATCAGAAAAAACATTTCCTATACAGCAGAGTTCCAAGTTAGTTAATAACAAAAAGCTCGTCCAGGGTGAATATTAGCATCAGAATATTCTTCTAGAAAGAAACTGCGGCATCTTGCTGAAAAATTCCAGGAAAAAGGTTACAGTATGGCAGACCAGATGTTTACAGCACCCAAATACTACAATAGGTGTAATTATCACTCTTACCTGAGGGGTTTTGAGGCCCATTGATGAGATGCTGGCACACCGAAGATCCTCCGGAGTTCAAGAGCTTTCGATATATAAAGTCAGGTAGTGTCAGAACATAGGAAAAATATCAGACCTGTGAAGATGATCTACTTCAGCCCCTCTAAAGGTCTCCTCTCAACGTATCCAGTGGGACTGGGTCTACTAAAAGGTTGGAGGATTAAAACCTTAAGACATGTCTGTCTTACCAAAGAACATTAGACAATTGCGGCCATCAAACTCATCGGGACAGCAGCCATATGCTGCTATTGAGCAGCTACTTTAAGTTGATATACTCTTGTAGTTGGGAAGTGAAGTTTCAGTTTCAAGGTCATAGGAACTAGTCCAAAGTTCAAAACAGGTCAGTGTGGGGACTCCTTAAAAAAAGCCAAGAGGAATCAGTTCAGTTTCAAGAAGCTGCTGTTGAGGGGGCTCATCATGAGAGGGCATTAGTGGCAGAACATGTTGGAGAAACCTCCAAAAAGAAGCACAGATCCTCCTGCCCACCACCTCCTCTCCAACCTCCAATTGTGACTCTCACGCTACTCTACCTGCAATGATGTCTCCTTCTTTCTCTTCTAATTGTGTTTTGCTTACTAGACCAGCCCCACGGAAAGTCGGCTGAATGGGTCTGTGTGAGATTCAAGCCACAGTTCTTCTCTTGAGCTTCAGCTCTGACCTTGGCTGATTCCCGCTCCAGAAAGATCAGTGGATTTGGTTAATCGTCCCTGCACTTTGCACCCAGCTGGAGGACGGATGTGTGCTTTATTTCTTGAATGAGATAGCACAGGAATCACTTGGGAGTGGCAGCCTCTTCTATCCACTGCCTCTCAGACTGGAGCCTCGCTGCAGGTTGTCTTGTGATGCTATGATGAGGCCAAATCATGACTCCACTGCATCTGATATTCCTGACAGGAATTGAAAAACGAGAAGGTTTATAAGGAGTTCCTCATCACCAAGATATCATCTTAATGGACAGGAGCCATTTATTAGTACATTCTTAGAATCAGTCCATAGTTCTGGATATCTGTTTTAGTTCATCCCCTTATCTTGGTTCACTTGGTTTTATGAGTTTCCCTAATGTCCCTTCTGAAGCATATGGTGGAGACCCAATTAACAGTTTAGGACTAAGTAGTTTAGAAATTAGCCATATAGACACAATGAATTTACAACTAATTAACGATCCAATCTGATCCTCAAGAAAGGAGGAAGGAGTAGTTACTTTATAACATCGCGAGTTCCCTCTCACATAGGTTGGTGGCAGTGCTATCATTAATTGCTAGGTTTTAGCTGTCACAAATAGAATATCCGGTTAGTGCACCTAGTGCCATCGAAACCAAAAGCTAATCCGTCAATAAAAGCGCTGTGCTGCCTGTGAAGCGCTCAAGGAATGCACCTGCAAAAATGTTACTTGCAGTGGTGGCCTGAAGCAAGCAACCACAGTGACTACATCTTTCAGATGAAGTGTTATTGTCTTACTAGACTCGAGCCTCTCCATCCCCTGGTCTGCATTACATGATATCCCAATACACAGGTCACCTCTACAGAAGCAAAGGACTTGCTGTTCAGGACTATCCTCTCTACAGTTCATCGTCCACTTGGGCCACATTTATCCACACTGAGGCTGATGGGCTCCCTGCAGCGTTTCACCTTCGGTGTCAGAGTATGGGAGATCAGTTCTTATTACACTCTATGTCAGGCAGCCACTGAGACTGCAGCCTGCCCTTCAGAGAGAGTCTAGGCCGCATCCATAGTGTTTAATGGTGCTTGTCACGAGGGGCGAACCTGATGAACAGCCTGCCAGAGGAAACACAGAGTGACTAACCTGCCACGCTTCCCTAAACTCGGCCTGGCTGTTTGAGACCATCTTTCTTGTGCGAAACAGTGACTTATTTGTGGCAGGCGAGGTGCCACTGCTCCGGCCGCAAACTATCCAGCTCACAGAACAATACAACAGGACTGTAAAAAATACAGTTTGTCGGCGAACAAACAGCAGTTAATAGGACAGGGAAGCTTCCTTAATAAATTGTGTGCCCGTGCCAACTGAGACTGTGGACAGCAGGAAGTGCTAATTTAAGACAGAGCTCTGCCACAGTTTTTGCCTGGCTTGTGTTAAATAGTTTAAGAGCTGGAGCAGCTCTGTTTTACCACCTTAGACAGTGGTAAATGATTGCTTGTCATGGGAACTTTAAAAGCATGTGGCGTCCTATATTTGGCTGGATATATGGTAGCATTTGTTGACAACTCTAAAGTAAATAACAGAACACCACACAATAACATACAATAAGCGACATAGCAACACAATTTAAACATAATAAGGTACAACAAAACAATTAAACATAAACCCAATTCAACAAAAATACATTGCAATAATTCAGCACAAAAGTACAACAGCACAACAAACAACACAACACATTACCACCATGAAAAAATGCCAAGCAACAAATATACACAAATATTCTTGTCACGCATTCCTACCGCCAGAATTCTGCTTTCCTAATAGTGTTGTAAATGGTGATTGCAATATGCGCTGCCTTTATTTACCCCCCAAGAACAGGAAATAGTGCTGATAAGAAAAGTTCTGTTATCCGGCCATGCAGTCTTTTTTTTTTTATATATACACTTTTTTTAATTAGAGTTTCTTTTAGTGAGGTTAACAAAAATCATTTATGTGTCAGGATGATAGACGGGGCTGCCCTGGGGTTATGCCGTATGTCGCCTTGCTAATGGGGCACATATCATGCATGACTGTCGTTCTTGGCGAGTTGTGGGCTCAGCACTCGCTCCAATGCCCACTTGGGGGTGGATGGTCACAGCACCTAAATCATGGAAATCTGGGGACTCCCCGCCCCTCTCAGCCTGGGAGGTTGCAATGAAGCTTAGCCAATTGTGCCTGCCATTATATGAAGTAACCACCAAAACCTCCTAGTAACAGAGTTTGCAGCAATGCATAATTTGGGCCGGTAGTTTCCGGTGCTCGGCACCAGCACTTACTTCTCAACACTGGCACTAATGACACTCCAACACATGGTGGCGCTGCCTGTCTAATTTTGAGGTGAGTAAAACAACAGTGTTTAATAATTCAATATACATTAAAAATAAATAAAGCCTGCCACCTGCACCATTCATATAGGTTTGGGTGGTCTGGAATTGTCTTATTTGTCACAACTGCGAGGGTTAGCAGTTGTGCTGGTACTGTCATTGTCAAAAGAAGAACAATTGATGGACAGAATGCTGCACAATGTCAAAGATTCACCCCAGTACAGAGATCTAGGCCTAAATCCATCGTTTTTTTTTGCTCCCCATGCCATGCCATGCCATTCCAGTTCAGACCCAGCCATATGCAAATCAGTTTTGACCCTGTTCCCCATAGGAACACGCCAGGCCAAACGACCAAGCCAGGTCCTCCCTGGACTGGAAACAAGCATCCTGGGACCGGTTTCGGGGCATCACCCATCATCAGCCAAGCTAGCTTGACTCCTGTGGCATGGAGAGCACGGGACCCAAGTCTGGGCATACCCGTCCCACTCGGGGTGACAAATGCAAAAAGAACTATTGCTGGACAGAATGCTGCACAATGTCAAACATTCACCCCAAATGTTCCCATGAAGCACAGGGTCAAGACTGATTTACATATGGCTGGGTCTAAACTGGGGTGGTATGGTGATCAAAAGAATGATGGAGTTAACCCAGCTCTCTTGACTGGGGGTGAATGTTTGATTTGCTCTGCATTCCGTCCATCATCGGTGTGTCTTTTGCTTACTCGCCCTAAGTGCACCGGGTATGTCCACACGTGGGTCCCGGGCTCACTGTGCCACTGAGTTCAAGCTAGCCTGGCTGATGAGGGGTGATGCCCCAAAACCAGTCCCAGGATGCTTGTTTTTACGGTCCAGGAAGGACCTGGCTTAGCAGTTTGGGCTGGACTGTTTCCATGAGGCACAGGAACAAGACTGATTTGCAAACGGCTGGGTCTAAACTGGGGTGGCATAGTGAGCAAAAGAACAATGGATTTAACCCAGATCTCTTGACTGGCGGTTAATGTTTGATTTGCTCTGCATTCTGTCCATCATCTGTGTGTCTTTTGCTTTCTCGCCCTAAGTGCTCCGGGTATGCCCAGACGTGGGTCCCGGGCTCACTGTGCCACTGGATTCAAGCTAGCCTGGCTGATGAGGGGTGATGCCCTAAAACCCGACCCAGGATGCTTGTTTCCGGTCCAGGGAGGACCTGGCTTGGCAGTTCGGGCTGGACAGTTCCCATGAGGTACAGGGTCAAGACTTATTTGCATACGGCTGGGTCCAACCTGGGGTGGCATGGTGAGCAAAAGAACGATGGATTTAACCCAGATCTCTTGACTGGGAGTGAATGTTTGATTTGCTTAGCATTCCGTCCATCATCTGTGTGTGTTTTGCTTTCTCGCCCTAAGTGCGCCGGGTATGCCCAGACGTGTGTCCCGGGCTCACTGTGCTACTGGATTCAAGATAGCCTGGCTGATGAGGGGTGATGCTCCGAAACCGGACCCAGGATGCTTGTTTCCGGTCCAGGGAGGACCTGGCTTGGTAGTTTGGGTTGGACTGTTCCCATGAGGCACAGGGTCAAGACTGATTTGCATATGGCTGGGTCTAAACTTGGGTGGCATGGTGAGGAAAAGAATGATGGCTTTAACCCAGATCTCTTGACTGGGGGTGAATGTTTGATTTGCTCTGCATTCTGTCCATCATTTGTGAGTCTTTTGGTAATGTCATTGTCAATGCTGGCAAAGGCAATGGGTGGTATAAGCTGCAGTAACCCCGTGAGAAGGGCACAGGCACTTACGTTTTTACAAGTTAAGCACTGGTTTGCAAGGTGGCCAGTCAAGTGAAAAGCTGTGAGAAAGGTAAGCAGGAGGCTGCATGATGCTGTCCCGTTTCATACTCCACAACCTTCATTGGCATTGGAAAAAGAAAATACTTTCATCCACTTTTGGAAATCCATTGCCTCAAATTGTGCTCTGCCATTCATGTCATCATGCATGGATTATATAGAACTGTGCAAGCGTCGGAGCACTTTTACACCAATATTTCCAGATTACAAACAATTGCTTTTGTGTAATTTTAGACTGCCATTTCCAGATTACGTTGGATTTGTATGATGCCCTTGCAGTTTTGTGCTGGAATTTGCATACATTCATGAATGGGAAAAGCACATACTCAACAAATCACAAATGCAAAAAATTACATTTCCATCATCTGGAAAGTGCAAGCAATTGGTACAAATGTTGGTTCACAATTGTGCTGGTCTCAGTGAAGAAAAGTGTATGTGAAACATTGAAATGGGGCCAGTGCAGTATCATGCAACCCTTATGCGGCTGAACTTATTGCCACCCTCCTGCTCGCGGTCTTAGTTTTGTTTGTGAGTTCAACTCTGCGTCACTGGGACCACAGTCATTACAACATCTCTAGTGCTGGGCACTAGGCCTAGGCGTGAAATTCCGCTCTGCTCGCTGAGTTTTTCCCGCCATCTGCATAGCAGAGCGGAGTTTTTTCCTCGCTTGCGCTTGCCAACATTAAGCGAGGAAAATCTTAAGTCAGACCACGTCCCAGCAGGATTTCTCAGCGGGGGCGGTCGCTGATGCCTGCTAAAGCTCGCATTGAGAAAGCTTCCATTCGCGTTGAGGAAGATGCTGCTCAAGTAGAACATCTACTCGAGTGGCAGAAAGAAGCAGCATCCTCTTGCGATGCGCATGGTGCCGTTTGCACTGATTTTCCAGCGCAGGACAAATACCCGGTGCTAAAAATCAGCATAAACAGCATGATTTAACGCACTCCACCACTCACGTAACTCCGTGTAGCGCGGTGGAGTTTTTTGATCACTTGGAACTCCGCGAACTCCACCCAGGCCTACTGGGCACATCCATGACTAGCATTCTAGCTAGATAAGAGTTGGCACAGCTAGTGGGTCTTGTTTGAAAGTACTCATGCATGCAGCATTACCACATTAAAGCGAGACTCTACAGACGGAACCCACAGAAGCAGACAGAGAGGGCTATAGTTGCAAAGCAGTATATCATGCAGTTCAATGCAAGCACTCGAGTGGAGGTGAAACATCCAAACAGTGAATAGAATTAGGTGAGCGATGAATACTCCACTGAGCTGAGCCAAGACGTGATTGACAAAGTCTCAAACCAATGACTGAAAAAAGGTTGGTCGAAGAAAGACCAGTCAGTCAGTCATATTAGCTTTATTCGACAGCTATATCATCAAAGCGGGATACACGGAATAATTCTTAAGACACAAATATAAACGCAATTAAAATCACGATTACACCCCCCATTGCTGTTAGAAAGTTAAAAATCTGTCCTCGAAGATAATAAAATTCAGTAAAACAATACATCCATCATATTTATATTGGTGCTTTAAAACCCTAGATACTTTACAGTTCATCATGCTATTATCCGCATGTTCATAAGTAATTACATTGATATCATGTCAGACCCTGTCAAACAATACCACTGCATCTAACATGCGGGAGACCAGCTCCATAAATTCATATACAAAAAACCTTTACCCCTCGTTAAGAACCTGTGATCTAATAGCCCATGCCCATCCCAAAAATTTTGCCAGAGCAATGACGATAGGAGATAGCGTTTCCGAGCGCAATAATCTTAGCGCAACGTCATTCCTTCTAGTGCCCAAAGATCTGCAGATTGGAGACAGCCACATTCGGCGAGGTGCAGCATAGGCTGGGCAAACAAACAGCAGGTGGGCCAGAGACTCCAAATGGGTATGACAAGTAGGACAGGATTCGTCGCCTAGGTTACCCCATCTTGCTGTGCCACCTTACTGGCAATGAGCCTACCCTGAATTGGAAGTGTAACTTCAGATCATGTGGCTTAGTTATAATATCCCAGTACAGTTCCAGCTTTGGGGATGGCTTTACATCAAGGAAACATCCCGTAAGTGAGTAAGAGTCACTATTCCTGTGAATGTTATGGGTCACCCAATCCCAGTACCTTTCTTTTAAAGTCGCTTTGGGGGGAACGGGGTACTCGCTGGGTTCTCCCAAAGTGTTGCCATACCAATACATATTAAGGTGACTCTAACCTCCTGCAGCCATTTTATTTTTTTATAACAGTCTGCTCTGATTAGATCCTTGAGGCCTGCAGCATAGGATGCCAGTTCAGGTGTTGACCAAATTCTCCGCCAATATAGTAGTGGACGCAGTCTAGCAATATCGGCCAGAGCCTTCTTACCTAGGTCATGGAGCAATGGGCGTACTGGCGTGCTTTGCGGGAGGTTGATAATCCTACGCAAGAACCTGTTTTCTGCTGCAGATTATTTAGAGAGATTCTCAAACCCCCAAAGTTCCGCCCCGTATAAGGCGGAGTTAACGACTTTCATGTTATATATTTGCAGGACGGGGCTAACTGGTTTGGTAAGGGATGTATTGAACTCAGTTTGCAGGGTTCCAGCCAGCTGCCGGTGCTTCAACGAGGCCATCTCAAGCTGCCGGTTCCACCTCATGTCTCTCTGCATGATGACCCCCAAATATGTAAAGTCGGTTACCTGTTCTAAAGGCCGCTTATTTAGTACTATACCTCCTCTAAATGTTCTGTGGGGGTTAAAAGACATAAATTTCGATTTTGACACGTTAATTTCCAGGCCAAGTAGATGACAGAACTCTTCAAAAATTAACAGAGCTCGTTGGAGGCCACTCTGTGTTTTTGCGATAATTAACGTGTCATCCGCGAACATTAAAATGGGAATTCTGACACCAGCTAGAACTGGGGCATCAGTAGGCGTAGACTCTAGGAATTTTGCAATCCCGTTGATAAACAGAGAAAATAGTGTGGGTGTCATTACGCAACCTTGGCGCACACCATTCTCTATGGGAAACGGATTTGTGACATTACCCTGCAAACCCCACCGAATTTGGTGAAGTCTGGCAATGAGGAATAACAATTCGGGTGACATCCCCATCTCTTGCAGTACTACCCATAATTTGCTACGGGAGACGAGGTCGAAAGCTTACTTAAGAGCTACAAAGGTAGCGTACAAGCTGCCCTTGTCCAGGACCACCGTCTTCCAATATAGCAAAATGAAACGAAATACCTGATCGATTGTACTGGTACATGCCCGAAATCCAGCCTGAAGTGGAGATAAAATGCCCTGCTCGTCAATCCAATCTTGGACCTTATTTAGGACTAGCCGTCCCATAATCTTTTGGAGGGAGTCTATTAGGCTAATTGGCCTATAGTTTCCAGGGTGAGATTTATCCCCTTTTTTAAAGACGGGGATTATCTCTGCCCCTTTCCAAGAATCTGGGACTGGAGCACCCTTGGCAGTTTCATTAGCCAGTAGCACAATGTACCGACACCATTTGGGCTTATCAAAAAGAAATATGTCGGCCGGAATTCCATCAGGGCCTGGTGCTTTGCCTCCCATTACGGCACCCAGCGCAAGGCTGACATCTGCCTCGTCAAAAACCGAACCATGATGGTACAAGTGTGGGGACTCCTCCATCCCACTTTCGTCTGGACTACTGGCATATTGCGGTTTAAAATGGATGACCCATTGATCCTGACTTACATGATTTTGTGGCTGTGACGGCTGGCCACCCCTGTCCCACTTTACTATATTCCCAAATTGTTTGGAACTTTTACTTGCACATGCCCGTTTAAGATCCTACCATTTGTTCTCGTCCCATATTTTCTTGGCCTTTTCCTGGGCTCTCTTATAGAATTGCCTTGCAAATCGCACTTCACTAGGGTCCCCTTCTTTAATCACGTCCCCTAGAGATCTGCGCGCCACTTTGCAATCGTCATTAAACCACTGGCAGGTTTTCCTTGGATGAGTGCCCCTAGCCATTTCTTTGCTTAACAAAATGAGTACGTAACCGGATAAAGAATTTGTCATGAATACCAATTACAGACTCGGAAGATACAGGATTGATCGTATATGCCTCCAACTCAGCAATTGCACCATCAATGTCTAGGGAGATATTATCTAAGACATCAGGTTTCTCAAGTATATTAGCCCATTTTAGTCGTCTCATGTCATTCGTGGGAATCACATCAAGAGTAAGCAATTCACTGCCTGGCTGAGTGAATTCTCTCTGCGGCAATAGATCAAAGGTTGCACACAAGGGGTTGTGGTCGCTCTCTAACCGCTCTCTTACAACCATATCCTCAAGCGCGTGCCATAGCTGCAAGTTAGTCAATAGATAGTCTATGCGGCTAGCACTATGACCATTATTAAATGTGCAGGCCCCATGTCTATCGGATGGGGACCTTCCATTTGCCGCCCGTAGGCCTTTCTCCAGACAGACGGAATTTATTTGAATTGCCACATCCGACCATTTTTTTATGGGTACTAATTCTAGATTTGGGATGCCCCACTTGTCATCTTCCTCCTCTGTAAGGTTACATTTCTCATAAGTAAGAGGTTCAAAGGACACATTAAAATCTCCAGCGATTATAACGTTGGAGCTCATGGAATATCGTTCCAGTAAAGAGTCGAGAGCCGCTATAACTTCCGACTTTTTCCCATTTGTCCCCCTCGCATAGACATTGTAAAAGTCAACTATCTCTTGCTGACCCCACTTCAACCAAATTATGAGGATATCCTTGCTCTGAGACTGGAGTATCTGGATATCAAAGCCAATCGCTTGGCGGACCCAGATTGATAAACCCCCTGAGGGTCGGCCTTTTCCCCCACTAGTAGCTGGGATATGGTAATTTAGGTAGCCTGTGCGGTAGAGAGGATTCACCAGCCAGGTTTCCTGAAAAAGGCAAATGTCAAAATGCTCGATGAAGGTGTACCAATCAGGAGATAAGATCTTTGCCCTCAGCCGAGCTATATTCCAAGACATCACAGATATCCCAGGTGAGGTATGGAAGCCTGATCTTTGCACATTAGGAGTATCAGGTGAGACACCGCTAGCGACCCCCGTCCCTTTCTGCAAAGGAGGTATTATCAATGTGTTCCTAGGCGTCGGATCAAGGGTGATGCGCGGGGGCTGGCTGGGAGAGAGAATATGGGGGGGAGGTTCTCTACAAGATGAAGAAGCAACATAGGGTCCTGGGTGGTTTTGGGACTTGCTCAGCAGTCAATCATTAACCTCCAATGAAGAAAATCCCGCTAAACGAGAGGGTGGCTGCCAAACTGGACGCCCATGAGGGTTACCAGGTAGAGAACGCCTGAACTAGATAGAAAAGTTATCTGGAGGGCACGTGCGGAATTCCAGGGAAGGAGATTTTCCGCGAGGTCAGGCCCCTTTAACGTGAGCGCAATACAATCTAGTGGATGGGTTCTGGAGGTGAGTCTATGTGCTCTAGTGATGTCTTCTCGAATAACTGAACGGCATCCCCTAACATATCGAATCCAATGGATAACTTTGTTAGTCAGGGAATCTACACTTTCATTGCTGTTTCTAGCATCGTGTTTAGGTACATTAACCATATAGATTTTAGGAGCTTGGGACAAGTTGGGGCTGGACAAGTCAGCCGGACGCTGTTGTGAGCTATGTAAAGAATTTCCTGTCCTGGGTAAGGGAGAGGGTCTAATGCTTGTACGATGTGCCTGTACTGGTGCTGGGTTTAAACTCAACTCGTTTGGACGTTTTGTCCATGCAGGGGCTGTTGCTTCCTTGTGAGATATGATAGATGGAAAAGACCGGATAGAGGCCTTGTTGGAGAAGTCCTTGTCTACGATACCTATCTCACGTACAGGGTGATTTGTCTGGCTAGATTGAGGTGGCTGTCTTGGCTTGGGATTTACGTTCTCAGGGTGAAGAGGATGCTTTTGTAATAAAAGCTTGACGATAGACGTTAGGCCCTCAATCATTGTTCGCATGGTCTCGACTTCTAGTCTAAGAGTGTTAATAAGACGATATGTTTCTTGGGGTTCAGTGATGGAACTTGTTCCTAACTGTATGTTAGGGGCTTGAGGGAGCCGAGGGGGCGGAAAAGGAGGGGAGTGCAGCGACATATCCACCCTATCGCCCTCAGGCGTATCTGCTAAAGGTGAGAACCTATTAGAACAGGTGATATCTGTTCCCAACAGTAGGAAGTTGTTGCGTGGGGACTTATTGGCAACCTGACAACTCCCCCCCCCCCCCATATCTAGTTTTCCGTCCTTTTGGGATGCAGGGCCTCCTGTTGTACCTGGCTTGTGAAACATAGCTGGAATAGTTGGCTGACGGCCCGGGCTAGGGTTGGAGAGTTGAGTGGGGCATTGGGGAGATTCAGTACTATCAGACTGCGTAGATGTATTGCCCTCTAGTATGCCCTCACAGTCACTAATGAGTGTGTCTATCTTATCTAAAACACAGTTGCTGCCTGGATGTTTCTGTGTCATACTGGCCTTTTTCCCCTTATTGTCCCTCCCAGTGCTTCCCCCACCACCCCCCCTCCACTTCCCTCCATGGTTTTTCTTTTTCCCATTCTTAAGAGATTCGAGTCATTAACAGCTAAAAACCATCCAGACTTTCCAGGTATATAGAGAAGCTCAGTGCTATTATTAAGCTAGTTACCCTCTCACATAAACGTAGTATGATTTGAAACAATAAGTGCGGTGTCTGGAGTCCCGAATTTACAGGGGAACAATAGGATTGAACAATACCTGGTCAATATCACAGTAGGCAGAGTGTGGCCGATTTAGGTTGTGGCGCGGTCCATGGTCCGTAAGCCAAATGAAAGGGGGGTGGCCCTGCCCTGCCTCTTCCTGGCAATGACGGGCAAGGACGGGCCCGCCCTTGGCCCGGGCTTGGCCTGCGCGCGTCCCGTGCCGTGAAGCAACTGTGGCGCTTAAAAGCGCGTCTGAAAGCCCCTCCCTCCTGGGAGAAGCAGGGCTCTGTGGGAGATGGAGTCCCCAGTCAGCGGCAGTGGCGACAAGGTCCGTGAGCGCGTCGAAGAAAGACATTGGATGAAAGGAACATTCCCAAAGCTCACTTTATTTATATTATTAGCAATACGACTCTGACAACTGCACTGTCACAACCCATTACATAACGTGACAGAGATCCACCAGGCCGAATCCTTTAATAACGGGGAGTGGGCACTTGGGGTGGATATTGGGGAGAGTATTTTGTCTCACTCTGGCAGCTTAACTATGTCAGAATATTTTTTTCATATCTTTAATGCTAATTTTTCTCTCTTGTGGTAAGTATTGTATATACATACTTCATGGCCATATTTTTATGGACTGCCATGGATAAAAGTGTTGCTTTCTTTTCTGTAGCACCCATTCTTCACACAGTCTTGTCAGGGCTCACCCCCTAGTACTACCTTGCTACTGTAAAATGCTCCCTCATGCCTTCCAATAGAGGCAGAAAGACATACCCAAAGAGCCAAAAGAAAAACAGTGAGAGTGAAGTACTTTTGTGGACTGAACCAACAAGTGACTGACAATGTCTAAAGCCAATAGCTGGTGGTTATGGAGAAATAGAAGTCAGTGGCTGAAGAAGACTGATCCAAAGCCATTTAAAGTAAGTATAGAATACAATAAGTTTGCATGAAATTAAGCACTTTATTGTTAATTACAGTTAACCTGAAAACCTCCTCAAAAGAATAAAGTGGCAAAAGAGTGTTGTTCGAGCTGGAAAAGGCTTTGCATCAAGTAAGTGGTAAATCCAGAGCTTTAAATGGGCTGGTACTGAGTACTGGCACTTTTTTATTTTGAGAGGGAGAGTAACGACACTTGTCAAGAGAAATATAATACTTTTAATTGGTGCGTACCAGCACTTCTCAGAAGCAAGCAGGTACTCTGTTACAGAGTACCTGCACTTCTATTTTTCCATTTCAAGCACGGTGTAAATCCACCCTGTGCCCCGGCCAACCTCTTGGCTACGGTGTATTGGTCTGCCAGATATGCAAATATAAGTTGAGCCCAATGCAAAGGGACTTATCTTCACCTTGTTAGAATGTGTCTTCCATAGGATTTATTTCCTGTTTAGATAGTGCCAATATCGGCAACACTCAGTTCTCATACAGTGACATACATAAATAAACCACACGACACCTTTTTAGTGGAGAAATTTTGCTGCAGGTTTATTTGCATAACCAATATGCCAACATGGTGGGTTATCTTACGGGCGATCCCAGGGCAGGCCAGCCCCTATGCCGCCTGCCCGTCTGATGAGCCAACTTGCACCGTGGCCGTCGCCAACCGGTGGTTACCAATTATTGGGAGAGGCCACCTCTCCCCTCAGTGGACCGCCAGTCCACTCCCTTACTCATGCCCCCCCACAGGTGGCGGAGCGTTCCAGGCAGCCCCTGGTTGCTCAGACCCACAACCGCCTGTAGGCTAACGGGGCGCCGTAGTTCTTCCAGGGGACACGCTAAGACATCCCTGGGTATCCTTGGCTTAGCACCCTGTTGTGCTGCTGCAATATAGTACCCTTCTGTACCTTGCAGACTCTGGATCGCCCTGTAACTCCTCCTGCAACACAAAACAATAAGTTAGATTCTTCCCCTCCCCGTACCACCCTTTGGTCGTTCGCAGGGTAAGCGGTAGGGCGGGAAACAGCGAGACGGGCAGCGATCAAGAGACCCTCCAGTGGGCGGGGGAAGGCTTTTGTACTCCTGTCCCCCTCCCACGGCCGGAAGTGACGCGGCCAGCCGATCCCCCTGGTCCCTAGCCCAGGGAGCATAGTATGCAGACTTCGGTGCCTTCCTGTGGCACTAAGGCGGCCGCCCTGTTGGAGGGTCCCCTAAGTGGCCCCCCGGGCAGCCTTGGCATAGTGCCAATATCGGCAACACTCAGTTCTGATACAGTGACATACATAAATAAACCACACGACACCTTTTTAGTGGAGACATTTTGCTGCAGGTTTATTTGCATAACCAATATGCCAACATGGTGGGTTATCTTACGGGCGATCCCAGGGCAGGCCAGCCCCTATGCCGCCTGCCCGTCTGATGAGCCAACTTGCACCGTGGCCGTCGCCAACCGGTGGTTACCAACTATTGGGAGAGGCCACCTCTCCCCTCAGTGGACCGCCAGTCCACTCCCTTACTCACGCCCCCACAGGTGGGCGGAGCGTTCCAGGCAGGCCCCGGTTGCTCAGACCCACAACCGCCTGTAGGCTAACGGGGCGCCGTAGTTCTTCCAGGGGACACGCTAAGACATCCCTGGGTATCCTTGGCTTAGCACCCTGTTGTGCTGCTGCAATATAGTACCCTTCTGTACCTTGCAGACTCTGGATCGCCCTGTAACTCCTCCACAGCTCTGGGGGTGGCCACCGTCACCACCAGGGCCCCCACCAAGGCAGATATTCCTACCTACAGCCTGTTGCTTCCAAGGCCTCCCCAAGGTCCAGCAAAAATAGGTCCATGCCCACCCTTGAGAGGTGAATCCCATTCACTTCCCAACATCCAGTAGACTTGGCATGAAGTAAACCATGCCTGATGAGGCCAAATCCCCTTTGTTCCGTGATTTACGCATGGCGCTGTTCACTCTCCTACGTGATATCTCAATTGCCTCTCCCGATCGGGCTCCTTGCCAAACTTGGCGAGGTAAAAATTCGGACCACCACAGTTCACATGCCCCCAGCTGAATACTCAATTGACACATGATGTCCCTCATGTCTTGGAGCAGTCCTCTCCTCCCCAGAGTCGTCAGGTCATTCCCTCCCAAGTGTATGACCAGAATGTGAGGTGGACCGCTCCCTCCCCCCAGTCTCTGCTGCAGCTTCCTCATCAGCTCGTTCCAGCGCATACCCGGGTAACCTAGCCTCGTGATCTCTGTGGCGGAGAAGCCATGTCGCCACTTTCTTATCTCAGCCCACCGTGCCACTCTAACGATGCTTGAATGGCCAATTACCCAGACCTTGGTTCCTGGTAAATAAAGAGATGTTGTGTTTGAAAACCAAATTTATTATCGTTTATATTCAATAATCTACAATTGCACAACAAAACCACATCATTGCAACATCATTTGGCAATCCGGGCCAAAACCGTACACCTTAAAACACCTGTTGGTTGCCACATAGTACCTAAGAGTCCTCTCGCCATATCCTTCCGCTCAAGGCCTTAATATCGTTTGTAGCATTGCGACTCCCAGCGCCCTACTTGCTTAATTCGCTCTGGCGGCATCCCTGATAAGAAGGCAGTGGTTGCCGCCCCAATCCTGAAGGAGTGACTGCTGAATCTCTTGTCTCCCCCTGCCTGTCCTGACAATTGCAAGCAAGTCTGCATGATGTGGTCTACTTGAAACTTTGTCACCGGAGACCCGTCCTCATGCACCAGGAAGTACCCCGCAGTCCCCGGGCGAAGGGCCAAATAAGCCTTTCCCAAGAGCAAAGGGCAATACCTAGCGTCCCCCAGCCCCTGTAACAGGACTACTCTCCCTTCTCCTGCCTGATCAGTTTTAGATTGTCTCACGACTATCCTGAGACATGATGTGCTAATGGTAACGTCCTTGATATTCAAAGCCACCCCCGAGGTGTCCTGCTTGGATCGCGCCACTAGCTCCCCAATCCTAAAGGCCCCGAAGAAGGCCAGCGCAAAACTAGCAGAGAATAGTATTGCCTCGTACCCCGAGCGGGTGGCCTTGGGCATGCTGTCCAGCATCCCTTGTAGGATCGGGTAACTGATGGGAGACCTGCTGTCAGGGGATCGGGGTTCACTCCTTGCCCATCCCTTAAGTGCAGCCCTGATTACAAAGGATTTGGTCGGGTCAGGTAGTCCTCTCAACCGGGCGTGATGACTGATGGCTGACAAGTGACCCGAGATCCAGGGGTGGGATTTCCCACCATCCTTGGCCCACAGGATAAACTTTTGCACTCTGAGCTCTAGCGAAGACCCCACATCATCCCACGCTCCCATATTCGCACAAAAATTGTCCACACAAGTCCTGTAGCGCTTCACCGTCCTAGGTGCCAGAGACAGCTCACCTAAACTCCTCATCCGCTGCTCCACTTCAGTAGACGCCACAGGTGTTGTGGGAAAGGGGTTATCTCCTCTCTCGGCCACGCCTCTCGGAAACGGCGCCACTGAAAACAAGAGAGAGCGTCAGCAGCCACATTCTGCACCCCTTGAATGTGGCGAGCCCTGCAGTCCACATTTTTTTTTTTTTTAAGCATGCCCTCACCAGCTCTCTCAACAGTCACAATACCAAGGGGCAGCTTGCTGAATGTGAGTTGATTGCTTGGACAACTGCTAGGTTGTCGGACCAGAACAGGACCCTCTTCGCTGTCAGCACCCCCGGCCAAAGGTGGAGAGCTATTGCTATGAGGAAGAGTTCCAACACAGTGATCTTGGAAGTGATCCTTCTCTTGTGCCAAGAGTTAGGCCACCTCTCGGCACACCACTCCCTGTCCAGGATAACCCCGAACCCTTCCCTTCCAGACGCATCTGTGAACAGTGACAATTCTGCGCTGTTGGCCCAGGGTGCGCGCCCGATGACTGACCCATTAAAGTTCTCCAAAAAGTCCGCCCACATTAGCCGATCCTCTCTCATGCCTCTGCTCAGTTTTACCATGTGGTGCTTCTTTGTGACCGAAGCAGTAGCTCTGGCCAGCCTGCGCGCAAAGACCCTCCCCGCGGGAATGACCCTGGCAGCAAAGATGAGTTTCCCCAGGAGGCTCTGCACGAAGGACAGAGGGGCCTTGTCCTTCCCCACGGCTAGCCGAAAGCCCCTATGCCAACCATGAATCCAACCATGTTGAAATCCTGGATGGTCTTGAAGGACCCATCTCTTGGCGCCTGCTTGCAACCCATTCAACATTATCACATTAGTCGGAAAAGACCACTGCCGGGTAGCAAGCCAAGTTAAGCCCCCGCAGAAATCGCCTGCCTGTGTGAGCAGCCGATGATTCATCGCTCACCCCTCCATCACCTTCTTTCTTGCCTCCCGATGTTGGCGTTATGCCATGAAATATGGAGGATACCTCCCTTGGCATGCCATCCCTTAGCACAAGGTTAACAGCTTTAGGCATGTCGCTTAAAACATCTCCATCATGCGTTTAAGGCTAATTAGTTTGAGCTGTTTTAAACAACATCCCTTCTAACAAACAGTGCTGAGTAACCACTCATATTCGTCTCTTGTACCAGTCGTCCCCGATTGCCTGGCACTCTTTAGACCAAAGGAAGCTTTTAACAACCTTCCTATACAAAAGTATATCCTGTTGCGCAACTTGGGACACTATTACTTCATCACTACGTACTTTCAGGCAGGGAAATGCTGCCAAAGGTATCCCCACCTTAGTACCTGTTTAACCACTAAATAAATACTGTATATATCCTGGCACTCATTTACAGTTGTTATTGCTACCCACCTCGAAGGTACTCAATTTATCGTCCTCAGGAGGGTGAAAGGCTGAGGGGGGCGGCACACCTCTACAGGGATGACCTTAGTAAAGGTTGCCCCGAGTAGTTTCAATATGCTCCCTGCTTGTGGGTCATGTGTGCAATTATAGTCTCCTAGAGTGCAGGGCTTGCTAAATTCCTTCCTGCTAGCTTGTGTCTTTGCATGGTCTTGCAGCAGGCCCGCGAGAACAAGGGTTCCTCTTTTCACATCAAAGAGTGCAGCTACCAGTACCAGATAATCCCAGGCTTGCAGACCCTAGGTGAGGGTCTGCAAGCCAGTCTTTTCCCTTTCCTGATCGCAGGTCGAACCCCCACTGCGAGAAAGATTCCTCCCTTCTCGCCGGGCCCTCCTGGTCACAGCAGATTAACGTTCTGCTCTATCTGTACCAAGGCAGCATTCCTTCCCTAAAGTAAATAAGACAGAATGTGATCACCCATGGTGGCGCAAGCATAGAAGTGCCAGTACAACCTAATAAAATCACTGCCCTCTCCAAGCAGTATGCACATGTGGCATACGGCCTGGATATTGGCTGGAACGGAGAAAGGCCTGGCCACATGACTGTCTCTCCTCCAATATTGCCACGTTCCTAACTTACACATGTAGGCGACCAGGTAATGCTGTAAAAATACCAAACGAAACCAGGTGCTACCTTGCTTGCCTCATACATGGTGGAATAAGGTTAAAGACACAATGATGTGCTCACCCATGGGAAAACCTGGAAGAAGCCCACCCGTGAGGTGAAGAGACAGCACAACCTCCCCTGGCACGCCAAATCATGCAGGTGATCGAACCCCGGACTATGGACCCCCCGCATCTCGGACGGGCCTGGCCATGGGGGCGCTGGTCTAGTTCTCGGTCTTAAAAGTTTAAAACAAATCTATTAACTCTAAATGAGGTTGTCTGGTACAGGGGAAATCTGTGTCTGCCCGACCCGCAGAGAAACTTGTGGTACGTCAGGCCCCACGCCCCCTCACTGCACAGAAAGAAAACCGATGCTGGCTCTGCTCGTTGCAGAGCTGGTGCAAGGACCCCCATCTGTTGAGGGTAAGCAAGGATGGGAGCACTAATGGGTCAAAGCACACAATTTAAAGGCATCACCCTGTTGTTTTTTTTTTTTGGGGGGGGAGTAAGTGTGTGGTGTAGATGACCATGCCACATCCGGTGGGGGGGCTTGAACCCTTGCCTATGAGCGGTCCCAACACCCATGCCGAATCCCAGCCTTTGTGATTAAGCTCCTGCCCCAGTCTGCTTTCAGTAGTTGTGGGCAAAAACCAAGTAACTTGAAACGTAAATTCTGGATCCTCGTTTGCTTGTGGACAACATGTGCATCGGCTCCAAGACACACGTGTATGCCAAAGCCCACCCATCCTGTGTCGTCCCACAGTGCCCACCCTCCAGACAAATGCCATGTCACATCACTCATGTCCCCTAGGTCCTTCACCGCTCGAGTCACTTGCGCCGCATGGACCCAGGTGAAACATGTAACCAAACATCCCAATGATGGTCTCCCCCCCATAGCAGCACCACTGCCCCAAACTCAAGCCTGTACGCGAAATTGACAGCCCCCCAAATCGAGAATAGAAATATGACAACTCGGGTGAAAAAGGGGGGGGGGCAATAACAATGTGGCGGCGTCATCTGGTGGCACAGTCACCCGATGGCCCCATATCAGTGCATAATTTGTAAAGGAATAAGTGCCTGAGCCCTTGTGATGAGGCCACCGCAATTTGCACCCCACATTGCCACCGCCAGCGCTGCCAATGTCAGAGCGTACCCAACTACTACCCATCAAACTGCTACCAGTGGGACAATTCAGACTGGTCGAGCCCCCTAAGCTTTAAGAATTGTCTGGGTGGCAGGTATTAGTTGTTTTGAACATGTATTGAATTATTAAACAACTGATTATTTGCTCATTTTTAAATGTGCAGCTGTCCTAAGTGCCGCGCCTGCTTATAAGTGCCAGTGCCGAGCCACGGAGAGCACCTGCTCAAATTAAGAACTGGCCCATATAGGAATAAAATTTAGGATGAACTCCGTGCATAACTGGAGCGCACAATGCGCCATCGCCAAACTAATATTTCTCCCCACGCCATCGGGCAGACGCCACATGGCAATGTATTACCACTGTTCAGAAGTTGGTAAAACCAGCATCACCTTCGCTGAAGAGACCATCTTTTGAACGCTCCAAGCTACGCGATTCCCTTCTGCTTTTCCTGTCTAAGCTGCTTGAGACAATTGGATTCTTAACTTGCATAATATGTGCAATCTAAAGGGCTTCTTGACAGTCAGAAGCTGTGTTTCACCCCGGTTGCCGCACTGACTCACGCATGTTTGATTCGGGGTTTCGAATACTCTGTGGTGGAAATCATCTATCCGTGCGCCAAACCAAACCGGCAACGCCTCTGTTTTCTGGGAGGCCACGGGTACGGCACAGCGCTAAGGAGGAGCACTCTAAGAGAAATTTCCCGCGCGGACACCACACGACTGAAAATCATGCTCTGCCCATGAGCCGCTGCACCGGGCCAGCAAGCCACAGGACCGCTCGATCGCAAGCCACCCAGCATGGGGCTGAAAACCAAGCCGGGCAAAGACAACGTACTTAAATACTGTGCTCCTGTATCCCTATACGAAGATTTGAAACCTGGGAGCAGAAAGGCAAGAAGTTATCTGCGGTCATCCCCTCCATCAAGGGTAAGGTGGGGCCAGGGGAGGAACGTCTCGGAAGAGAGCACCAGCCCCCGCCGTGGATGCTTTTGCTCAAAGGAGCGCCGGATTCTATAAAGTTGGGCCATAAGTGCATAGACCCGCGCCCTCTGCTGCATTACAAACACGTGAAAATAAGAGGGGCCGCGTTGCACTTCCAGTGCAAACACTTTGGATATGCAGGCAGCGACTAGGTACCCCCCAACTCGTGCCCTTCCCATAGGGATGTGGGAGCGAGCCCCGCAAGACCACCGTTCCTCTCGACACCGACAGAGGCAAACACAAATAGAGGCAGCAAAGGGGTATCACTGGTAATTTTAGGATTGCGCCGAGCACGGAGCAACAACATCAAGCGCTCCACTGCACCCCCTTTACCAATGTCCGTCGACGCCGACCTACACAGTGTAGCCAGGCCCAAGCCGCCAGGCTCTCCTGACCCCCAACCAAAGCGCCAAACAGTCCGAGAACCACTCCAGGGAGGGACAAAGCCCGCATGCAGACACTCCCGCTGGGCCCTCCACCATGTGCATCACAAGGGCCGTAGAGGAAACCTGAAGCACGGAGACGTGCCCGGCGCCCACCAGGGTCCCAGGAAAAGAAGGAAGCCAGGACACAAGAGGCACGCTGCGAATCGTCCGTGACAAAGCACACCGTTCAAACTGCACTTCTCTTCGCCTGTGCCAAGACCTTTGTTCACACCACAGCCCTGTGTGTGTGATTCTGTTCCTGATAAGTAGCAGCGCGAGCAGTACAGGAAGACAGGAGATCATTCAATCCCACCGCAGCTGTGACTGACCCTGATCCGGCCCCCCAGTGACTCCTGCCGAAGCCAGACACATTTGCAGCGCACACACCCTCTGCAGTATGTTCCCCACACCATGGCAAGCGCACACCTGCTGCGCACCCGCTGCCCCATGCCAGGGCGCTTGAATCTGTGGAGCCGCAATGGGACACCGCCCCGGGCAGCCATGGCCTCAACGCCGCACTCTCTCCATGCCGCGGCAACGCTAACCTGGGAACAGAGGCTGCCCTTCCCCCAAGGGGACACCGCCAGGAGGTAGGAGCAACGGGACCCACCTCAAACACCGACCCCGCATGCTGCTTGATTGACCCCTGCTGCTGAAACAGCACCCCGACCCACCAGGAGTCCGGAGAAACACACCACTCCCGTCCTCTAGTCGCGGAGCTATCCCGAGGTGAGCCCCTTTAACCCGGCACCCCCAGTACCGTCGAGTCACAGGGTGGGGGTCGTCCAAAATCATCCTACCCGGCACTCACGCAAAACCTGGACCTGTGGTACTGGCGGACCACGTGGGCAACGACACGGCGTGGAGGCTCTGCGCAAAGGGGCAAATACACACCCGGACTGTGTTAGATTGCCGCCCCCCCCCCGTCAAAATCCCCAGAAGGGACAGGTCATGCGTGGCGGCTTACCACAACAACACAACCTCCGAGCTACAAGCTCCACATCCCCGCAAGCGAACGAGGCCCGTCCACTCTAGAATGCGCACCCCCGGGATAGGGGGCACGACTCACCGCACACAGAAGAAGCCGACCAGGGATGTAACCAGCACGACGCCGACGCCAGACCAGAGGGCCACCCCCCGTGGAACCTCGGCGCTAAAGGGGACCTCAAACAGCGAGACGGGCAGCGATCAAGAGACCCTCCAGTGGGCGGGGGAAGGCTTTTGTACCCCTGCCCCCCTCCCACGGCCGGAAGTGACGCGGCCAGCCGACCCCCCTGGTCCCTAGCCCAGGGAGCCTAGTATGCAGACTTCGGTGCCTTCCTGTGGCACTAAGGCGGCCGCCCTGTTGGAGGGTCCCCTACGTGGCCCCCCGGGCAGCCTTGGCAATCATGCAGATTCCAGTGACTCTCCATAAGGATGCATAACGTTTACCTTAAAATATCTTTGGAATCTCAACAGAATAATCTAATTTAAGGACAAGAAATGCAAACAAGAACTCTGATTCATCTTTCCACAGAAATGTAAACATTTTGGTATAAAAGGGTGATGTGCACAATTCTTTAAACCTGTATACAGAATTTGGGGTTTTGGCCTCCAAAGTATGCAATGAATAGGATATACTACTAGATCGGTTTTCTCCAGGTCCGGATCTTATGTTAGCGACTGAACATCAGGCAGTTTACTTTATACCGTACTTAATGCAAATGAACACACTCATATTCACTCATGTTCATTTGAGCGTTGATTCACCAAAATGCTAGGGTTAGCGAAAGTGAAACGACACACCCATTGATCCACAATAACATCTCAGGGTCGACCCCTAATCTCACCCTTAGCTCACACCAGCCTCCTATTTGTTCCTGATGGGCTGGGGATTAGAGCAGAGAATGAAAAAGAGAAAGTAATCGGTGCTCCATACTGACATCCATACATGTCCATACTCCTTCAAAAAGTAAGATGGGCTGTTGCACTGTTGACTAATTCCTATGAAATTCATCCTGTTGATTTTACAAGAACTTACCCCCAACACTAGGAATCAACGGTGTGGCGCAGCGGCCAGGGTACCTGACTCCGGACCACAGGGTTCACGGTTCGATCCCCGATTCGATTGCCGGCGGCGGGTTAGCCCAGCACCATGTGACTCTGGGCAATAGCTTGCTTAATCTTCCAGAGGGTCCCCAGCGCCGGGACACCTCTACGGAGGTAGCTGTGCGCTTTCCTTAATGCTGGTATTTCATTTAATTTCATCCAGCATTTAACCTGTATGTCTCCTTTTCGGGCACGGGAATATTTTTCCCAGTTACCAGACAGATCATTCGCTCCTCGCTCAGGCTCTGGTTGAGTGGCACAGTTTCTTCCAATCTGTGTCGAGAAGTTCCTGCCTGCGAAACGATGAAAAGAATCGCTCTGAGCACGTGTTGACAAAGGTGTTCACAGAGGCAGCACCTATCATCATCTCTCGACGACTAAAACCCATGCAAATATTTGCTGTATTTTAATTAAAAAGCCTTAGAAGCCTGGCAGGGTGTGTCCGTGGTGTGATCCCCGAATTAATCACTGCGCCAGTGCCGCAGCGCTGTGCAAGGAGAGTCCTGCTGACCCCTACCAGTTTCTCAAGAAATTATTTATAATTAGCCTCACGCGGGAGAGGGTTGATCTAGAACAATCCAGGAGAGGGAAGCAGCAGGTAGAGAGGCAACGGGAAAAGCGAGCCGCACTATATTTCATGAAAATACTGCTAAAAGCGCGGATGGAGGGGCCCTGCGCGATGAAAGTAGGGCAGCTGCTAGTTTATGAGCGAACACCTCGGCCGTCTTTGATGCTGATATGTAGAACGGCCTTTCTAAAGACACAACAGAGTTGGAACTCTTTATCAGTGTCAAATTATGACAAACGACGACGGGAAAAGTCCTGGTGCTGCAGAACACAGAACAGCTGCAACACCTTCCAAATTATGCAAGTATTTTTAGTGCCTGTGCCTAGGGGTTCCATATCTCTGATAATTAATCACGAGGAAAGAATTGTCCTTCTATTTCCTCTCTCTCTCTTTCTTTCTTCCCTCTCCCTTCAAACGGAAGCCGCAGAGGTACGTTGCGCATGTGCGGCTGCACGCGCGCGTGGTTATGGGCCTCTGGACCCTGGCGGGGACAGGCCGTTCATGAAATTGTTGGCCATCTTGAACAGCAGTGGTGTCAAGGGGAACACCTGGTGCACATTTAAGAAGCAATAGAATCCGGCCACGATCTGCGAGTTGTTTGGCCCGGAGGGTACAACGCGAGCTACAAAGCGGTTCAATTGACGAAACACTTTTCTAATATTGCCTCCAGTTGCCTTTTAACGGCTCCCCTTGAAGACTCGGTCGATATAAATGCTGACATATAGAGTCTGCGATGTTCTTTGCGAAATTTCTGTCTAGAGCCACAGTCTATAAATATATCTATATAAATAGATGGATACTTTTGAATAAGAATAAAGACAGAATTTTAATCAGAATGTGCAATTTGTCTGGTAAGGCACCAAAAAATCAGTGATGAATCACAGGATTCAAATGTTAAAACAATTAAAAACAGATTGGAAAATAAAGCACGTTTTCTTGTGGGGTGTTTCGGTGTCAGCATATTTAAGAGGGGTCTGTGGATGTGAGTGTCCACCATTACACAATAAGAGAAGGTTATAGTGGGATTGGAGTAGCACCCCCTTATCAAAGGACGTGGATGACCACATAAGAGCAGATCCTGCCCTGAAAGTAAAACAATATATATTTGGTTTTGGTAGCAGATGGCATACCAGTGCTTAATTTGTGCATGTGCTTTCCGGTGCTCAGCACCAGCACTTAATTGTCAGCACCGGCTCTAGTTACAGATCAGGTGTCATGTTGGTACTACTGCCATTTGCAGCGCTGGCAGGGTATGGGTGGTGCAGGCTTCAGTGGCCTTCTGAGAAGAGCCTTGGCATTTAATTTTTTACAAATTAAGCACTGTGTCATACATGTAGATTACATATGACAGCGAACCTAATGCTGGAGAGGGTAGAACACACGTTCTTGTATTCTTCGGCAGAGATTAAAGTGTGAGGATAAAATCTATAACTACAGGCAAGCATATTCAATAAATTCCAAATGAGGAGAAAGACACAAAAGAAATAACATCAGTCTTCGAGTAACTGATTGTTTTAACCACAAAAATACTAACTAAACCTGCAATAGCGGGGGCAGAAAATTGAAACAGAGGGTGCCACCATAGAAACTGCATGAAGGAGAGGCTATTATAACTCTTGATCAGGAAGAAAAGGCCAGTAACTGGAACCACAAGGGTCTAAGGAAGAAGACCACATACTCATTAAAAACAGGGAATGTTACAGTGACACAAAGCGGGTTGGAAAGACCAAGCCCAGTCAGTGTCTTAGATGACTGTAGAATCTAGTCATGAAGCTTTGGTGTTGGTAGTCTACAGTTGGAATAAAACAAGTAAGAACCAGTTCATGATAAATTCTACATTTACCCCTCACCAAGAGTGGCACGCGATAAGCAGGGAAATGCGATGCATATCCGCACTCTTTATGTGAGGAGCAATCAGTACTCTCGAGGACAGAGGACCTGATAGGATCCTGGTAGAAAAATGGAACTTCATGCCTCAGTGGTGTTACAGGCGACAAAAACATGTGCTCCTCTGAAGCTTGAAGCAAGGATAAATAACTTTAATATACACAAATAGGCCATGGGAAGATTCCAGCACATACAGAATACTTGCCCTGTTTGAATTAGCATTCAAGGGGTAAAAGGCAAATCTTTATGGCAAGACTACACTGGTCAACGCTTTACCTGTACAGGTCTTCTGTAAAATCCTCACTTTTAAGAAAAGGTGATTATATGCCATGGTTGAATTTATGCCACCAAACATGATCACTCCAAATGTACACTGAAAATAGGGCACATTTTGTATGCCAATGTGAGTGATCTCTCCAACATGCTGGGCAGGATTTCCCATATCGTTCTTACCTTTTACTGAAAATCCACCACCCTTCTACGACAGTCGTTCACAGAGTTAACTGCTCCATAAATGGTGGCAGAACAGCCACTCTGAGTTGGACGGCTAATTAGGTTTCTCTTGTGGTGGAGTTAGCCTGAACCTCGGCCAACCCGATGGCAGAGCTTGAGGAGCCTCTACTGAAAAGATATCTGCTAGTGAGAATAATTCCGATCAAGCAGTTTGGATTCCCAAATTCCCTCTTTGATACATCGATGAGGCGACGAGGAAGTGCTACATTTCCTGGGGTGGTACTTGTTTGTGTAACCCAAAATAACAGCCCCCCCACCACCTACAAACTTTGCTACTACAAATCTGTGCCACTCACCGTTTAAGTGTTCAAATGCCAGAACTCACCACTCCATTTGGCCACATATAGGCAAAGGCTTTAGATTAAGTGGGCACCCAGTGGTGTGCCTAGGTCCTACGTCAGATCTCTTCTCAGAGAAGCCCCTCTCATTTTTAGGTTGTGCCTGGGCATTCCCGCCCATCTTTTCAATTGGCTCCTGTTACTGTCCTTTTGAAATTGTTGCATTTCATTGGTGAATAGGCTTAGTAGTCCCTCCTTGGCACCGCCTTGTCTGCATTTGTAAACTCCATAAGGACTGGACTTTTTACTTGTATTTTTACACGGTCTGCTTTATGTAGTCGGTGAGCACTATTTTCATTAATGATCTTCCTCTATTCCACCCACGACATCGCAGCACGCCGCCCGCTTTTATATTGTTATTAGTAATGCATTTATTTAATTTACAGTGCGGTCCACTGTAACTATAGCGGCCGCGTCTATTTACTTATTTAATTTACGGCGTGGTCCGCTTTCACTTTAGCAGCTGCGCTTATTTATTTAATTTACAGCGCAGTCTGCTTTCACTTTAGCGGACTCACTACAGAATCTTTCTTTAATAATTTAGTTTTTTCTTTTTGGGTGAAAGTGCCTCATATCGCGCTTTCACTTTAATGTTGGCTGCGCCCCTTTCTTTAGACGCTCCTCACTGTAACCTGAATACAGCGAGCAGCGTCTAAAGAAAGGGGCGCGGCCACCATTAAAGTAGTCTCGCATTTGCGAGAGTTTGGGCTATTAGCATTTGAAATGACAATGCCTTTTATATATGTGTTGCTTTTAAAAACACATAAATAAAAGGCATTGTCATTTACAATGCCGATAGCTTAAACTCTCGCAAATGCGAGACCTATTGCATTGAAAATGCTTGTTTAAAGTATGGAAGCTTTGTTCTTTTAACCAGCGCCTCTGTCCCTTTCTATAAGGCAGCATTCACACATTGCAGTTAAAATAAAAGAACAATAAAATGAATATATAGGATTCTGAATACTGTGTGAAAAAGATATGCTGTTACACCAACCCTGACCTCAATTATTTCTTACAGCGATGGCGTTGTATGCTAAGATAACTCCGTTCATTTTCCTTGCTTTAGGGTTAAAATCAAATTAGTGCAGTCTGTTCTCCAGTCTGCTGATCTAACCTAACCCCGAAGGCGCTGCTTTATGCCTTAATAACTTGGGCGTGATGTGACCACGCTCCGGGGACTCGGGAGAGTAAGGTTGCAGCCTCCATTGAACCAGGGTTCAGGGCAAAATGAGCAGACGGCAGGTCATCGGGAGGTTCTCGGTGTCAGCCCTGGCGGCTGGACTAACACCCAGGGGCCTATTCTGACAACAAATAAAAAGAAATCGAGGTTTAGCTGTAGAAGCAATAAAGACAATTCTTGGCTGCCTGGTTCCCAACAGGCCCATGAAGTGATGCATCATTGCAGAGAGAGCCTGGATGTAATGCGAACGAACCAAAACGAAAGCTTGCGCAGGAGTTCGGCGAACGTAGTCCAGTGGCCCCCAGTTTTGCCATTTGACTAATGCCATTAATTCATGTGTTTCACCAGGATGCACAAGCAAGTACCAGTGTGTACAGGCAGGCACAAGTCTCCATCCAGTGGTGCACCAAAAATCTAACTGATAAAAATTGCAGCTTTACCGAATGAAACCCCAGCTCTTCAGTCAGACAATTAGACGCCATCTTGGGTGACACGATGGCTGATATAGGGTGTGAGAAGCAGATCATAAGTTTGAGTCCTAAAGTCTGTCTCAACTTTCCATCCTTCTGAGGGTCTTAATGAGCACCATTAAATTGGGTAACAAACTATTATTAGAGGGCTTACAGAGTTAAAAACAACACCACTATTTAAAAAACAAGCTAGCATTTTTATCGAAAAAATAGTTGTTAGACCTGTCAGCCTTAGGGTGGTCTTCCCCTGAACCTTTTGCCTTACTCCTGTTTTTGCTGAAATCGTTTTTAGACTCCGCACACTTTACCACTCCTACCCAGTGCAAAAGTGCTTGTGCTAACTCCCTACACATGGTTAAATTAGCTTATAGCCAATTGGCACATTTCATTTACTTGTAAGTCCCTAGTAAAGTGGTACTACCTGTCCCCAGGGCCTGTATTTTAAATTGTATTGTATTGTAATTGCATTTATATAGCGCTTACTACCCCTGACGAGGCATCAAAGCGCTTTTTCGGCGAGTAGCACGCTACTCTGGGACCCATAGAGGATTAGCGTTGAATTAGTGGAGTGAAATATGAAAGTATTTTAAGTGGTGGATAGGTTAGTCAGTTATTTGGATTCAGAAGGATAGCAGAAGGATAGAAGAGGAAAAAAAGTTTGTATTTAAATTGCGCTTGTTACCCCTGGTGGGGTGTTGAAGCGCTTTTTTTGGCGAGTAGCACGCTACTCCGGAAACCCATAAAGGATTAGTGGTGAATTAGTATGGTGAAATATGAAAGTAATTTGAGTGGTGGATATTAGTCAGTTATTTGGAGTGAGAAGGATAGCGGAGGGATAGAAGGGGAAGAAAGGTTTGCATTCATATAGCACCTGTTACCCCTGATGGGTGTTGAAGCGCTTTTCTGGCGAGTAGCACGCTACTCTGGAACCCATAAAGGATTAGTGTTGAAAATAAGTATAGTGAAATATGAAGTAATTTGAGTGGTGGATATGTTATTCAGTTATTTGGATAGAGAAGGGTAGGCGGCGGGATAGAAGAGGGAAAGAGGTTTGTATTTATATAGCGCTTGCTACCCCTGATGGGGGTTTGAAGCGCTTTTTTGGCGAGTAGCACGCTACTCTGGAACCCATAAGGATTAGTGTTGAATTAGTATAGTGAAATATGAAAGTAATTTGAGTGGTGGATATGTTAGTCAGTTATTTGGATTGAGAAGGGTTGGGGAGGGGTAGAAAAGGGAAAAAGGTTTGCATTTATATAGCGCTTGTAACCCCGAAGGGGGTGTGTTGAAGCGTTTTATTGGCGAGTAGCACGCTACTCTGGAACCCATTAAGGATTAGTGGTGGATTAGTATAGTGGAATATGAAATTTGAGAAGTGAACATGTTAGTCTGTTATTTTGATTGAAAAGGATAGTGGAGGAATAGAAGAGTGAAGGATTTAGATTTTTTTTTTTTTTTGGAGGTCATAGCAGTAGGAGGAGGCTTTTGGATGAGTAAAAAGTGGTTGTGGAGGGGAAGAGTCAGAGGGAAGAGTTTAGAAAGGTATGTTTTGGAGGATCGGTATAGTAAAAGAGGTGTCAGATGATGCAAGGAGGGGTAGAGTAGGGAGGAGTCAAGAAAGGGTTATTTAGGGGATCATAGTAGTGGTATGGGGTTTGGGATAAATGAGAGAGTGGATGTAGAGGATATATTGATAGATGTATTGGGTGAGGAATAGGGTAGTGCATTGGAAAGAGTAGTAGAAAGAAGTTTGAGATGAATCAGAAAGTTGGGCTAGAAGATATATTGAGAGAAGTATAGGCTGAGAAATAGGGTAGTGCATTGTAAATGCTAAATTAGAAGAAAGTGATACATATATAGATCCATAAGTACTTTGAAAGAATATAGATGCATAAAGGAGGTAAGTATATGTAGATTAAAGATATTGATAGAGGTACAGGATGAGAAATAGGGTAGTGCATTGGATATGCTTTTTCAGGAGAAAAGTAACAAACACACAGATCCAAGTACATGGAAGGTACATAGATGCACAATGGAAGCAAGTACATGTAGACCAAAGATGCACCAGATAAACTCCGGTTTTCAAGTGTTATTGTACTTTAATTTAAAACAAATTTTTTTAACAACATAATTATTCTACATGTTTATACAAAGCAATACACAAAGGTAGGTACATATCTATAGTGAAAATAAATGCTTATATACAGAGGGATGTGCTGTAAATTTCTCTTTGCGTATGGTGCTTATGTGGGGACGAGCCAATTCTTGAGTAGTTTTCCGAAGATAAGGTGGCTGTCCGTGGATCTTATGTTGGGGGGTAAAGAGTTCCATAGTTTGGCTGCTTGAACAGAGAAGGATGTGCCACCCATGGTTTTTTTCTTGTATCTTGGGATCTTGTATCTCGAGGTGCCCCTTTAGAGCGGAGGTTCCTTTGTTGAATGTGTTTGGTGATTTTATTCCTGATGAAGAGCGGTCCCATTCTATGTATTGCTTTGTGGGTGAAACAAAGCAGCTTGAACGTGGATCTTCTGGCAACCGGTAATCAATGCAGGGCTTTCAAGGCAGGTGAGATGTGGTCTCGTGGTTTGATATGCAAGAGTAGTCTGGCAGCCGAGTTCTGAATCCGTTGTAGTCTTTTCATGGTCGTTAAAGGTGATCCGTGGTAGAGGCTATTGGCGTAATCAAGTTTGGACAGAACAAGGGAGATGGTAGCTTGGACCTTGTGTGGAAATCTCAAATGAGGGAAAATTCGTTGCAGCGTTTTTATAGTGACAAAGCTTGATCTTGCTAGTTTGTCCACTTGGGCATTCATTGATAGCTTGGAGTCCATGGTCATTCCGAGGTTTCTTACTTCCTTCGATACTTTAGGCAGTGATCCCAGTTCATCAGGCCAGGCGACAAGTGGGTCATAATGTTTCCAATCGCCACACGTGAGTATTTCTGTTCGGAAGCATTCATCCACTGATCCACGGCTCTGAGACAAATGAAAATTGGGGATTTTCCAATGTCTTTGGGGCATTCCAGTTGAAGGAGTATTTGTGTGTCATCTCCATAGTTATAGCATGTGAGGTGAAATTGATTGATCAATACCGGTAATGACTTCATGTAGATGTTGAAAAGCATGGGCGAGGGGGAACATGGCGGCCGGAAGCTAAACGGTCGCGGCGGAGTTTCCTTGGCGTGCACTGACCGGTCTCTCCGAGAGGCACAGAGTATACAGCTTTCTCAGCGGCATAATAATGTTAAATTAAGCAATTAGTGCTTAATATCCCCGTTCTGTTGGCTATATTTTCCTAAAATTAAAAAAATATATATATATACTTACGTTCCTTTCTCTTTTCTGGGTGGCCTGCTCTCTATGCTGGATGGTGCCCGGGGGTCGGGGCGAGGCGATCCTGGAGCCCTCGTTGCTGCGGTTCATCGGCGCGGCGCGTGACCCGAGGCGGTGGACTCCGGGCTTGCAGCTCCGGGTCTCCTATGGCAGAGTCAGCACATTCGGGCACGTCTCTGGGAGCCTTGGAGTGCAGACGCGAGGAGGCGTCTCGCAGAATGAGCGCGTGGTGAGAGTGTGCTTGCTCTTTCCTTTCCAGTCCGGTGTCAGCTCGGGAGAAGGTGAAGGGGAAGGTGACGGCGGAGGTAAGACTCTGAAATACTCCATTCAGGATTCAACAGACTTTTCAGGTGTCAGGACTGCCTTTGGGGGTGATAATGAGGTCAATGTGATTCGGGAACCTCTAAAAGGGACAGTCAATGTTTCTGAATCCAAGGATGAAGCTGTTTTTTCAAATCCTCCCACGAAGGCTTTCCTGTTGGTCAGTTTGCCCCTAAGCTCTCACAGTAAGGTACCTGTAGTACAGAGTTGCGCTAACTGGGTGGTTCGGACTGTTGTTTCACGGGGGGGTTCCCGGTACTGTATGGAGAACGGTGGGAATAGGGCCCCCTGTAGTGCTTTCAGCACTTTATCCACTACCAACCAAACTGTTAAGACAGATATTTGTCGCTATACCTTGCGAAATAGGGCTCCTAATCTGGTTGAATCCACTTCTGTTTCTCCCCCGGTAACAGATATTAGGGCCATTGTGAAGCAGGGCAAAGTGACAGTTATCACGGAGAGTACCTCCCCCCTGTGTGGTAGGGGGAGAGGAAAAGCTAAGAAAGTTCTGTCCTCTAAACTTAGAATAACTCCGTCTCTGAAAACATACTATAAGGTGTTATCCACTACACCGGAAAAGGGGCAGAATAAAAAAACTACCATGGCTTTTACTGGTGTCCAGGTGGGTCCCCCTCCTCCCCCTCCTCAGCCCCCTGTCGTGTCTTCTCTAGGGGGGACGAGCGGTGTAGATACATCGACGGGCCAGCAAGTGGTTATCCATTCGTCTGTGGAGATTTCGAACAGATTCTCGGCCCTGGATAACCAGGATCCCGTCTTGGGTCCCTCACTAACGGTGGAGAAGAGGGCTGTTCCTGAACCATCCTCGGTAGCCTTGTTAGCCAGACCATTTGACTCAACATTAGGCCTATTACCTAATACACCTTCGCCTGGATCTTTAGCTGATATTTTATTAAGTTTAAAGGAGGACATAGGGAAAAGGTTTTCAATCTCAGAGTCTAACCAAGCTGCAATCCAGGCCTCATGTGAGGTTTTGGCACAAAAATCGAAGAGGTTTCCCAGAGAACGGACGTTCTTGAGTCTGAAATTCCTAAAATCAAGGAAACTTTACTCTCTTCCTCAGTTGAGTTGGATAAATTAGTCCACCAAAATAGGGATCTGAAAGATGATATAGAGCGTCTTGAAAATCACTCAAGAAGAAACAATCTGAAAATACTAAATGTCCCGGAAGATCTGGAGGGGGAGACATTAAAAAAATTTAATTTCACTTCTAAAGGCGACAATTCTTAAAGACTCACCGGAATTGGACCTGGATTTAGACATTCAGCGAGTGCACCGAGACCCTTACAGGAGGAACATGGAAAAACAAAAGCCCAGGAAAATTTTAGTCAACTTTCTCACATACTCTGTAAAGGAGAAAATCTTATCGCTGGCTTTGAAAGCAGGTCAGATAAAGAGCGAGTCCTCTTCTAGCTCATTTTCCATCTTTATTAGATCGGATGTTTCCTATATCACAGCGACAAAACAGTGGGAGTTAGGCAAAAGAGTGACAATTTTAAACTCCCTGGGGGCTAAGACACAACTGAGGTTCCCCGCATCCCTCCGGATTATGTGGAATAACCACATGCATAATCTTCGCCAAATTGAGGAAGTAGATGCCTTAATAGATAGAATAAGGAATGGGAGTGGGGTATAACTAGAGCGGGGTGAAAGTACTTGCTTCTCCTGCTGTGCTCTCTCGGAGAGACCGGTCTTGTATCAAATCGAAGGGTTTTCTTCTTGGAATTATCACGCCTTGGGATCCTCGCCATAGGGTTCATGCCCAGAGGAGAAGGGTGGGTTCCCCAGGGTATTGAGGGGTTAAAGGGGGCACTTGGGGGAGGGAGGGAGTCGAGGGGTGGGGGAGCACGGGTGGGGCTGCAGTGGGAAAAAATATTAAAAATATCCTAAATCTCAACCATGCCTGAAGATTTATGCCATTTTCAGAATGTTTGAATAAAGCCCTGTCTGTAGATAGACACTGTAAGCCCTAATGGGTTCAAAAATTAAATTCATCTCGTGGAATATTAATGGGCTTAGATGTCTACGCAGGCAAAGATTAGTTATGAAGTTTCTGGAACAATCGTCTGCACAGGTCTGTCTCCTACAAGAGACACACCTGAGCCACCTGGAAAGTAGGGCCTTGTTTGGTAAATATCCGTGGGTCGAGAATTTTTGTACATCTGATCAAACAGTTCACAATAAGGGGGTAGCGATATTGATCAGGTCAGGTGCCAGAGGTATCATTAAATCAGTTTTGTCAGACCAATCTGGGAGATGGCTAATAGCCCAGTTGGAAGTTGGGGGACTGAGTTGACTGTAGTTTCATTCTATGGCCCTAATGTTGACGATCCAGCTTTCATCTATAAAATACAGGCCAAATTGATAGGAATCACAACTCCAATGATAATTGGAGGTGATTTTAATGTCCTTCTTAACCCCCTACAGGATAGATCTAATCATAGTAACTATGTAGGTGCCCTCGTATTCGCCGGGCAATGATAGACATGATTCACGATCTTGGGCTTGTCGACGTGTGGAGGGCAAAAAGGGGTGTAGCATCAGGCTTCACCTTCTTCAGTAAGAAATGTGGTCATGCCTCTAGAATTGACTACATCCTCACTGATAGGCTTGGTTTAGAGAATCTGATAGATATCTCTATTCTTCCAAGTATTCTTTCGGACCACGCCCCATTTCTTTCCTATATGCAGGAAAAAAGCAAAGTCTAAATCCTAGATGGACATTCAAAAGGGCAATGCTGTCTAACATCGAAATAATTAGTGCCCTTAAAGTCTCTATAACGGACTATTTTGCAATAAATATGGGTTCGACATCGCTAGACTTTGTCTGGGACGCATTTAAAGCGCACTTCCGTGGACAGTCGCATAGTCTGATTTGTTCCAAGAATAGGGAAGAGGCTTTAGAATTCCAGAATCTGGAAAGGGAAATCTCCAGGTTGGAAGGAGAAAGAATGAGTTGTCCCCAGACAAATCTGACGCAAGTTCTTAAAGATCTCGAATGTCTGCGTCAGGAATATAGGGGGAGGTTGGACCAAAAGATCAAGGCTCAGTGGTCAGCCTGTAATATGCAAAATTATGAGTATGGGGAAAAGGCGGGTGCCCTTTTGGCTTGGAAGGCGAGGGGGGATCGCATCAAAAACAATATAAGTGAACTGGTCATAGATGAGAGTGGGGTAACTTCTTGTAAACAGGAGGATATGCAAAAATGCCTCCTTGCTATGTTCTCTGATTTATATAGAGAAGAGATAACACCTAGTCCTGGGAGCATTCAAAACTGGCTTTTAAGTAAGGCATTACCGGTGCTATCAGAGGATAGCCGAACTGCATTGGATGCTCCCATTACTGAGATCGAGATAAAACTTTATATAAATAAGATCAAGAGCAACAAGGCTGCAGGGACTGACGCTCTTCCTGGGGAGATTTATAAAGTCTTTCAGGATGAGTTAGTATCCAGACTCTGTGAGTTATTCAATTATGTTTACAGCTCGGAAGGTAAAGTCCCTAGTTCCTGGAAGGGTGCTACGATCGTGCTTATTTTGAAGCCAGGGAAAGATCCCCTTAAAGCGGATTCGTATAGACCAATCTCCCTGCTAAATGCTGATTATAAGCTCTTTATGAGTATCTTAGCGGGGAGACTGGTCAAGTTAGTTCCGCAGCTGGTTAACGTTGACCAAAAGGGTTTTATTCCTGGGAGGTTTATACAAGATCATACGTTGCAGTTGATCGGTAGTATTGACCTAGCAGTAGCGCGGTCAGAGCCTTTGGCGGTGGCAGCATATGATGCAGCCAAGGCATTCGACCGGGTCTGTTGGGTTTTTCTTTGGGAAACCCTCAAGACAATGGGATTTGGTCTAACTTTTATACAGACTCTGATTAGATGTTACGAGGGTGCCTCCGCAGTCATCTTGTTGAACGGTCTTTTAACATCAAGCTTTAATATAACAAGGGGAACTAGGCAGGGCTGTCCCATCTCGCCCTTATTATTTGATATCTACATTGAGCCCCTCGCTCAAGCTATCAGATTGGAAGATTCAATCACTCCATTTCAAGTCCACCATTATAGTAGTAAGTTAGCTCTATATGCGGACGATTTGCTGATTTACACTAATAATCCAATTGAGGTACTTCCAAGGGTGGAATCCCTCTTGAAGGAATTTGGTCAGTACTCAGGGTATCTGGTTAATCCTTCTAAGACGGAGGTAATGTGCTGGAATGTCAACAATTGGGTTGGGAGGATGAGCAAGGAATTTAGATACCTTGGGATTACTATAGTTAAGGATCTTGATGATATCTCTCAGATTAATTTGAAGAAGGTGTCTAAAGAAATTGACCACCTTTTAGCGAGATGGCAGAATCTGCCTTTGACTATCTATGGTCGGGTCAATCTTATAAAGATGGTCGTCTTGCCAAAATTAACATACTTGTTTAGCACTATTCCCCTTGATTTTCCTAGTAAGACTATAAGTAGAATACAAGGCAAAATAGGAAGTTTTATTTGGTCTAATAAGAATGCCAGGATATCCTGGAAGTAGTTAAGACGTAAGCTTCTGAAGGGAGGTTTAGCTCTCCCGGATTTGCTTTGGTATTCTTTTGCTTTCCAGTTTAAAAATATACGCTCATTGCTTATTACCACTCTTGAAACCAACTGGGGGAAGATCTTGGGCGAGATGGTCACGCTGGAAGGGGGAGGACTGGGTTTTCTATATAAGTTTGGGGCTCCAAGGTTTTTTAAAAAGGTTCGTCTAAAAGTCTTAAAAACAGCTCTTAAAGTCTGGTATGAGATCAGAAGGAAATTGGGGATTGGTTATTATTCTGATTTTGCTCCCATATGGGATTCCCCTGGGTTACCTACATGGTTGGAAGATAGCCTTGCGTTGCCTATTAAAAACGCTGGTATAGTGATCTGGTCCGATCTTATTTCATCAGACGGAGTACACCCATGGGAGGTTTTAAGATCAAAAATAGGAAGTTCTTTTTCAAAATTTAAATATCTACAACTGTCCTCCTGGTATACAGCTGAAAAAGAAAATATAGTGGGAAATTGGGAAATCGAGCTTCGTCTTCAAAACCCAAAACCCATTAAGAAGGAGGTCGGGTATTGGTATAGAAACCTAGTAGACACAGATGTCGCAGATCTTCCTCCACATTATCATGTTTGGAATATGTCAGCTCTGGACGATATTGCTGTTGATCTGTATGGTCTTTCCCTACAGATACTATATAAGTACGTTAAGCCAGCATCTCTTAAAAAAACCACTTCTACGTTATAAACAGACTTTATTATACCCCCATGAAAATAGCAAAATTTGCTCCTCTCTCTTCCCCGAAGTGCCCAAGATGCGATTTTATCGCGGCGGATGATATCCACATATTTTTTGAGTGTGCTATCTTAAGTGGTTTTTGGAAGAATGTGGAGTGTGCTTTACGAGCAATTTTCAAAGTTAAGTTGAATTTGAATCTCCCATTAGTTATATTTGGCTTGAATAATGACCTGACCAATATGTTGTCGGTAATGCAAAAAGGCCTGTTACTCCTCCTGATTCTCATCGCTCGGAGGGAGATATGTAAACTTTGGAAAGATTCCAGGCCTCCTCTATATGAGAACTGGTTGAATGCTGCATTTGGCATGGCTCGTTTGGATCAAGACAGTAATTCTAACATTTGGGCATTGTTATTATCATGGGGTAATGAAATGCGATTAGTCCAATGCCCCTTGGTCCAATGATTACACCAAGCTTTATACAAAGAAGCTGGCCTGGCCAGGCCTGAAGCCTATGCAGTAGCAGAAGACCGGGGTGCCCAGGTCGGATGGTGGTTATTTTTGCTTTACTCTGCAGACGCTTTGGTGAGATGAGGACAAAAAAAATAAAAAAGAAAAGAAAAGCATGGGCGAGATGATAGAGCCTTGAGGAACCCCTGCTTTTGTGGAGTATGGTTTGGACGAGAAAGGTGGGGTATGGATGACATTAGTTCTGTTTCGCAGATAGGACACGATCCAGTCTAGAGCAGTTCCCTCTATGCTGGCTTCATAGAGTCTTTGTTTCAGAGTGTCATGGTCAACCCTGTCAAAGGCAGCCGAGAGGTCCAAGAGGAGTAGCACAGCAACCCCGTTGTGGTCTTCTGTATTCTTCAGGTCATCCCAGATGGCAAGGAGGGCAGATTCAGTGCCTCTTGCCAGACGGAATCCTGTTTGGAAGTCTGAAAGTATGTTATTCTCTTCAATGAATTGTGACATCTGGGCGAACGCTGCTCTTTCAATCAGTTTGCCCAGGAAAGGTCTATTTGTAATGGGTCTGTAGTTGTCAGGGTTCAGCGGGTCCAAGTTTGTTTTCTTCAGTAAAGGGCGTATGTGTGACTTTTTGAGTTCTTCTGGAAACATTCCGGTAGTTAAGGAATTGTTGATGATTCTTCTTACTGGAGTGGCAGCAGAGGTTGTTAAAAGAATTGTCTTGAAAGTTTGTGGTGGACACGGGTCAGAAGGGCTGCTGGCAGGCCTGCTTGCTTTGACCAGGTCCATAAATTCATCGTGTGAGATGTGTTGGAAGGAATGGAGAGGCTGGGTTAGAGTATTCTTGGATTGTTGTTTTGTACAAGGGTTAGTGCTGGTGCTTTGTTTCTGTTTTAAGTATGAGTCCAATGTGTCTGCTTTGTCCGTGTAATGATTTGCCAGTTTGTCTGTGAAATCTTGAGTAACAGGATGAGTTCCTTGTAGGCAATTTGGTTTGCGAAATTCATTGAGTAGTTTATAGAATTCTTTATTTGCACATTTAGCATTTTGAATTCTGTCTGAATAGTAACTTTTCTTAGCTTTTTTGATAGCTGACTTGTATAATCTGTTAATTTTCTGTAGGTGAAGTTTGTCTTGTTTGGCGTTTGTTTTGAGCCAGGTACGTTGCAGCTTTCTAATTTATTGTTTTGTGTCTTTTATCTCTGTTTATCCAAGGCGCTTTTTTTCTTTTGTTCTGTTGTGTGGTTTTGAGTGGTATCAGGATGTCAAAAGCTTCCTGTAGCCACTCATATAGTTTTTGAACAGAATTTATTGTTTCCACATTTGTCCTGGATGTTAGTTGTGTTTCTAAGTGTTCCAAATTGAGTTTGTTCCACGGCTGATAGGTGGATGGATGTAAGGTAGTTTTAGGTGAGTCGCTTAGTGTTGTTTTATGTTGGAAAGCAAGCAAGTGGTGGTCTGACCATGTGACCGGAGTTATAGTTTGAAAGGTAACTAGTTCGGTATTAGCAAAAATGACATCTAGGATATGTCCAGCGATGTGTGTGGGTTTGTGGACAATCTGATGCAGGTTCAGTGCGTCTAGGCCAGTGATTATTGTTTTTGGATGGGTCATATTGGGTTTGTCAAACCAAATGTTGAGGTCACCCAGAACGCATAGGTTGGAGTGTATTGTTATCAGGTTTGAAACTGTGTCTAGAAGTGCGTCTGGGAATGTCGCCTTGCTAGGTGGAGGTCTGTAAAGGAGCAGGAAGTTCCAGGAAGAAGACGGTGTAGGATTGCATCTGGTGAGAAGAGCCTCACAATTCTTTATGGTGATGTCGTCAACTTTAGTGATATGTAATGTTTGCCTGAACACAACAGCGGGCCCACCTCCTTTTTTGCCTATACGATTTTGGGTGATTGTTTGATAGCCTAGAGGAACGGCTCCATGCAGGACTGGAGCCATACCATCTCCCAACCATGATTCAGTTATGAATAGTATGTCTGGTTTTGCATCAGTGAGAAGGTCTTAGATGTGATGTTTGTTTTTAGAGAGGGATCGAGCTTTTATTAGTAGACAGTTTAGAGAATGGGCTTTGGTGATAGTGAGACTTTGTTTTGTAGAAGAGTGATCAGTATTGTGTGGGTTTGTAACAGGTGTGTTTTTAGTGCCGGTATTAGCTGTATTAGGATAGCAATCGTGTAGCTGTTCTGTATCATGTTCCTCATCCAGCATGCTGAGAAGGCATTTTGATGGGTCTGCGTGTGTATGTGGTGGAGATGGTGTTTGAGAGTGAGTTGGTGTGCTGTGTTCTTTTCGTGGTGTAACATTGTTGTGCAGTAGACATGGGGAAGCGAAGTTGTGAGGTGTGGCACGTTGCTTGTATTGTTTGCGTGTGTTTAGGGCAGAAGGTGTATGAGACAGGGGTGGTGGTGCAGCATGTGGGTCATGTAGTAAGGTTCTAAATTGTCCAATGGATGAGAGGCCAGTCAAAAAAAATAAATAAATCATAAAAGGATGGCAAACCATAATAAAACACTATACTTTAAATGAGCATTTTTTTTTTTTTTAAACATAAAAGAGAAAAAAAAAGGCGTTAGGGTCATGACCACAATTAAAAAACTAACAAGCATTACAATACATTTAAAAATGTCAGCCAGCAGATTGTTTATTAGCTACTAGGCATGAATCAATTTTTTCCAGTTCCTTTGCTGCTATTTTCCAGAATTTTATAGCGCTACAAGCCAGGGGAATCGAAAACCCTCCAAGACACCTAATGACTGCGGCTCTACATGTTCTTATCTGTTCATTCCTTAAAATCTCCCGAAGAATGGATTTACGGGTTTTCAGTAAAAAGGGCAAGTACATAGTAGGTGTAGTAGTGACTCCTCCCTTGACCACAAAGGCGACATTCCTTAGATGGCCATATATGTTTCCATGTTGGGGTCAAATCCTTTGAGGGGAATGATCCCATTCGTAGCAAAACAGGTAGTGCTTTTTATGGTGGGAGAAATGTTCGATCAGATACTGTTGCGGCTTCAGCCTCTGGTAAGCCTGTATCACCACCCAGGCATGATGTTTTTTTGCAAAGTTCATTTTATCAGCTATTAAAGAGATCCGCTTGATTGCAGTATTCACCATGCTTTTGAATCCAACATACGTTACTGGTGTTAACCAGGCCTCCTCTAGTTGTAATGCCGACAAAGATTCCTTCAGGATTATCGTGATTGAATTAGCTAGTCTTCCTTGATTTTCAATCTCGACCCAACAACGGTGGGCTAGAGTGTTATCTTCTGCCTCCCTCATCCTCCAATAATACTTTAACAAGGCACCTTGTCTGGCTATGATCTGATTTTTTAGTCCAAATTCTAAACGAATTTGTTCCTGTGAAGTATGTAGCGGTATTAAAAACAGTCTTTTGAAAAATATAGATTGTGCTGTATTTAATATTATTGCATCTTTAGTATTCAAAAGTTCTGAGCCATACGAGATGGAAGGTAAAAATTTTGCGGCGATCACTTTTAACAGATGACCGGTAGAACAACCTATGAGTTTTTTCCTCAGGATTTTGAAGGCAAATAACAGTTGTTTAGCTTTCGTGCGTCCTTGTTCCACGTGTTGCTTAAAATTGAGCTTGCAGTCTAACTGGAAGCCTAGATATTTATAGGAAGCAACCCAGGCCAACAATTGGTCGCCCAATTTCCAGGAAAAGGTGTGCCTTTTTGATAATTTATTATGTTTTGAAAAACACATTACTTTTGTCTTTTGGTGATTGATCGTGAGTTGATTCAGAGTAGTATAGGCTCCTAATCCCGTGATCAATTTCTGCAGGCCCACCGGAGTTTGTGCTAGCAACACAATGTCATCTGCATATTGGAGGCACGGTGTCGGTATTTTACCCAATCTTGGGGGTCAGCTGGAATTGACTGGAGGCACTTATCGAGATCAGAGGTGTAAATGTTAAACAGACAAGGCGCTAAAACGCATCCTTGTTTTAGCCCGTTTAATGTTGGGATCTTACCGGTTACGCTGGAGCCATCTCCTTTCTTGATTTGGACCCACGTATGAGAATACAAATTAATAATAGCGTCCAGAAGTCTGGGCGGGACCCCCCAGGCTTGCATTTTTGCCCATAGAGTGGCTCTTGGAACCTTATCGAAAGCCGCTTTGAGGTCTATGAAGCAGGCGTACAGAGGCCTTGATTTTGCAAAAGCTTGGTTGGCTAGAAGGGTAACCGCAGAGATGTTCGTAAGGGTACCCATCCCAGCCCCGAAACCAGTTTGCGTATGTGGTATTAGGTTTATTCGACTGACCCAAGCCTCTAACTCTACCAGGAGGTTAGATGCATAGATTTTCGCCTCCACATCTATCAACGCGATCAACCTGTAGTTGGAGGGATCCGAGCGAGAACCCGATTTATAGATTGGATTAAGAATGCTTCCTCTCCAGGACTCAGGGATCAGCGTATCGGCTATAGCTTTGGAAAAGAGTGGTGTCAAAACTTGAGACCAAAATGGGGGGTCATGCCGAAACAGAGCATTTGGTAATCCGTTCGGACCTGGGGCTCCCTCAGATTTTAAATTTTTATAATTTTTAGGACTTGAATGTCTGACAACGGCACAAATTCTTCGAGGGATTCATTATTCGTAATTTCGATGATTTTACCTCGACCTCCAGCCTCCTTCCCTGTTAATAATCTGCTATTTGAGGCCAATAGGGGTGGAGTTTCGTTAAACAAAAGTTCGATATGAGCTCTCCATGTGGCCTCCAATATATCCGAATTATGAATTATGAATTATTCATAATTATTCATAATTATCCGAATTATGAATTATGTCGATTCCGGCCACTAGTTAGTTGGTTGATTTGTTCCCAGAAGAGCTTGGAGTCCCCTAATTTACAAGCGTAAAGAAGTTTCGCCCAAATATGTTCTTGGTACTCTTTTTAGTAAATTTTATATCCTTTTTCAACTTTTTTCTTGTGTTTGAAATTAAGAGCAGAAGTTCCTGGTGGCCTTCTGGTCCCTGTGATCGTAGTTGTCTGAGGTACTTATTTAGTTGTTGTTTTTGTTTCCTCAGGCTATTAGTGAACCAGACTGCCCCTTTTGGGCTTCCTGCTTTGTGGGCGTGGACATGCTTAGAAAATTTCTTATTAATTTCATAAATAAAAGACTCCCAAGCTTTTATGGTCAGAGTTTCAGAGTTGGATCTTTCCAAAAGACTGGTGTATGTACTTGTGATGTCCTTGATGTTATCCTTGTTCCAGCGAAGGCGTTTTAGGTTATAACATTGTGTTAACAATGATAGTGCCTTCGCTTTCTCTGAAGTTGCAAAGGATTTTAATAGGGTAAAGGATTGCGGTTGATGATCACTTTCCGCCCTGTCTTTTATTTGGAAGTTCGTGATATACGGGAGGAGGTCGTTATCCGTAAAAGTGTAATCAATGGTAGATCGTGTTTTTTGAGTAACCCTGGTGTATGCTGCGGGCTGATCGGTCGGGCCTTGACCATTGAGTGCACACATTGAAAGATCTTTCAGGCGGGCTGCACATTTCTTGCCAGATGAGAGGCGTTTGGAAGAGAGTTGCTGTATCTGTGTTAGGTGTGGTGGAAGAGAGAAAGCTTGGCATTGGAGTTTGTTCCTTTGTGTGGTTTGAAAGGTGGGTGTATGTTTGTATTTTGTGATGGTAAGTATTATGAGGTATTACGCTTTGAAGATCTTGTTGTGCTGGTGTGTGTGATATGTTTTGTTTTTGAGGAGTAGTGAAAAGGGGTGCTGGTGTATTTGTTTCATGCAATGGATTTGTTTGTATAGTAGTGTTTGTGAGAGGAGGTTGTAAGGTAGAGGGGGTGGTGATGTGTTTATGAGTAGAGTGTATGTTGTGTGTAGGAGGGAATGAAGTAGAGGTAAAAGTGTTTGTTTTAGCCTGGTTTGTTGCAAGAGTTAAAAAGTGTGGTGCCGTGCAGTGTATGTGTTTTGCGTTAGTGTTATTATGGTAGAAAGAAGAGTAGGGTGTTGGTTGGACAAATGATGGAAGGCTGAGTATATATTTGTTAGTGATAAAAAGTGGTCTGTTAGGAGTAATTAGAGCAGGGAGTGTGTGTCTGGATGGGATGTAGTTATGTATGGTGTTGAATGGCGTTGTGTTAGTGATGAGTGGATTGGTTAGTGGTATAGGATAATGTTGTGTACTGTTTGTAGGTGATGGTGGAAATGTGTGGTAGTTGGGATAGAAGGGTGTATAGATGTGGTTTGGTTGGTTTTGTATATGCTGGTACATTGATTTGTGCATAGGGTTGTGTGTGGTGTACATTTGGTGTGAGTGTGTTACTATGTTTGTGGGTGAGGATGGTGTGGGCTGGATATTACTGAATGGGAAAATGTACAGCATTTCTGGCCCTAGTCCCGACCAGTCTCGAACAGGCTCAAACAGGCAACTGCCCTTGTCCTCTCCGCCCTTAGCCTTGACGCCTGGGCTGAGACGCCCTAAGCCTTGGCCTTTTTATAGCCCTAGTAGTCAGGTGACCCCTTCAGCCAATGGGAACCCTAGCCCTAACACTATCCAATCACAACACTAGCCCTAAAATCTAGAACCAATAGGAGACCAGGACCTTACAGCCAATCTGAGCCCTAGTCCAAGGACCCAATCAGTTTCAAAAACCCTGATCTCTACGTCCAATAGAGGCCCTAGCCCTACCAGTAGTCCCAACCCAAGTCCAAGCAACCAATGACACAGGAAGCCCTAGTCCCTACTTCCAATAGAAAGCCTAACCCTACTCTTAGTCCCACACTTAGTCCAGCAACCAATCACACCAAAAGCCCTAATCGCTACTTCCAATAAAAGGCCTAACCCTAGCCCTAGTCCCAACCCTAGTCCCAACAACCAATCACACAGGAAGCCCTAGTCCCTACTTCCAATAGAAATCCTAACCCTAGCCCTAGTCCCAACCCTACATTGATTGAGTCACAGACCCAGAAACCAATCAGAACCCTCAAATACCCAACCAATGAAGACACTAACCCTAATCCAATAGAAACACCAGATACAACCACCAATCAGTGCACACATGTACCAACCAATAGCAGACTATATAAGGTCCCAGCGTCCTCAGACAAGGTTTGCTGGTCAGGGAGTTGGAAGCTGCTCCTCTATTCAGAATCTCCTAGGAGACAGAGAGGCTCAATCCACACTTTGGACTTCTGCAGGTAAGGGCCTAACAAACTGTCCTCTAACAATACTGTTTGTATAAAAACTTTACTCACTCTCCTTACCAAAAAACGAAGTGCACAGTCCCTATTAAACACAGTTTAAACAGCTCACAGCAGATTACTGCTGTCTCAGAGCACCCTCTGATGTAGAATATCCCTTTTGCTAGGTGGGGGGGCAAGGGAGGGCTGGTTTCACTCACTTGTTAACACGAAATGTTGGCTGGGGGTGCACTGCATAACATACAGGTCTTAGCACAGAGCAAAGGAGAAATTTGGAGGGAAAAACTGATAGTCACGGGGAATGAGAGGGAAAAACTACAGAGTTTGGACTGCAAATCCCACAGTGCAACAGGTTAAATGGAAGCAGTCACGGGCAAGGAAAAACCACAAGTTTAAACACAAAACAGGTGATAAATTATGCAATCACAGGCAGGTTAAAACTACAATTTTAAACTGTAACAACCACAGGCAAAGGCAGTTAAAGAAATAAAAAAAAGAAAAAATGATGCAATCACGGGTAGGGAAAATCGCTTTTTAACTTTTTAGGAGAGACAGCACTAGTCTGCCTCCTTACCACTTCCTGGACTCTGCTTCACTGCAATCTGGGGCACAGGTAGACTGCAACTCACAAGATTGAGGAGAATGTTTTGGGGTGCACCCAGCAAAGCCTTAAGGGGCCTGGGCAGGTGTGAGAGGAGAGCTCAGGATTGCCTGGGAGCTGGGGAACCAATCAGCAGTCCTAGGTTTGCTGGCCTGGGGGTGGGGCTGGGACTGGGGAGCTGCTCCTCTATTCAGAATCTCCTAGGAGACAGACAGGCTCAATCCACACTTTGGACTTCTGCAGGGAAGGGCCTAACAAACTGTCCTCTAACAATACTGTTTGTATAAAAACTTTACTCACACTCCTAGCCAAAAAACGAAGTGCACAGTCCCTATTAAACACAGCTTAAACAGCTCACAGCAGATTACTGCTGTCTCAGAGCACCCTCTGATGTGGAATATCCCTGTTGCTAGGGGGGACAAGGGGGACTGGTTTCACACACTTGTTAACACAAAATGGTGTCTGGGGATGCACTGCTTAACATACAGGTCTTAGCACAGAGCAAAGGAGAAATGTGGAGGGAAAAACTGATAGTCATGTGGAATGAGAGGGAAAAACTACAGAGTTTGGACTGCAAATCCCACAATTCAACAGGTTAAATGGAAGCAGTCATGGGCAAGGAAAAACCACAAGTTTAAACACAAAACAGGTGATAAATTATGGACATCATGGGAAGGTTAAAACTACAATTTTAAACTGTAACAACCACAGGCAAAGACAGTTAAAGAAATAAAAAAAAGAAAAGATGATGCAATCACGGGTAGGGAAAATCGCTTTTTAACTTTTTAGGAAAGAGACAGCACTACTCTGCCTCCTTACCACTTCCTGGACTCTGCTTCACTGCAATCTGGGGCACAGGTAGACTGCAACTCACAAGATGGAGGAGCTACAGCACTGATTGTGCCACCCGCTAAATTAGCCCTTTAAACATGTCTCAGGCCTGCCTCTGCAGCTTATGTGTGCAGTTTAAACTGCCATTTTGACCTGGTAAAATAAACCTTTTGCCAGGCCTAAACCATACCTCTTATTACATATAAGTCACCCCTAAGGAAGGCCCTAAACAGCTCATAGGGCAGGGCCCAGTGTATTTAAAAGATTTGACATATACTTTTAACTTTTACATGTCCTGGTAGTGAAAATCTCTTAAACTCATTTTTCACTACTGCAAGGCCTGCCTCTCTCATATGATAATATTGCACAGTCAAAATCTTATGATGCTGCTTGCTAGCGGAAGCGGAAGTGATGAGACACGGAGAGAGAGAGAGAGGCGACGAGACGCTGTGAGAGATGGTTGCGGTGCGGAGGCTGGTGTTCTCCCGGTAACTGAGAACTGCTGTGCACCAATGGGGCTCAGGCAAGTGAGGGAGTGGGGACGTGGTTAGTCCTGTTGCGCTTTCTGCCGGTTGCTCGGAGGCGGCTTGCGCTAGGCCTGTGCAGCTTGAGCATCGGCAAGGAACGCCATTCTCCTCTCCTGTGCTTTCTGAGCTCCCGAACTCCGCACTGCTCTCCTCTATGTTCTTCCCTGTCCTCTCGCCTCACGCACCCCTACTCCCTTCGGATCCCCCACTCCGGGGGGGGGGTGAGTACCTTCGCATGTCCGTTCACAGCAGCGCTGGGAAGCACGCAGCACCGACTAGTTCAACTAGCATATAAATACAGTAACAATCAGTGACAATCCCAGCAGGAGGCCACCCATAACATAAATCACAAATTAAATTAAAGGGAATACTAGGAATACTAAACGGAAGTAAAGGGAGTCAAAAGGAGAAATTAAAGGTGGAAACAAGAGTGAAGGTCCAAGGACAAGGAGGGCCAGGCTGGGCTGTGTGAACTGGCCCTACCTCCCTCCTCCTTTTCTGCCCCAACTGGACCTAGCTAGCCCAGCCCAAAAATGTCTGGGAAGCAGCAGTTCAATCCTGCACCACTTGATCTTAAGAGTGCGGCAGCGGCTACTCGGCAGCCGCGGAGAGCGGCACCAGGTGGACCACGGAGGCGGCCTGGAACTAGTCAAGACGCAGCCTGCGGCACACTTGGTGGCCCCACTCACTATTTTTTCCATCTAGCCCAGCAGCTCGTCACAACAGCATTCAACTGGCCTAAATCACAAAGCGGCACAGCAGGTCTTCAGTAGGTAATCAAAAGACTCTCTTCACAAGCCTTAGGGCTCCTCAAGCCCGAGCCTTCAGCTGAGCAGGCGCCGAGGGGTGCAGTCCGTAGTACAAACCTACCAGAATTCTAGCAATCCAACCAACCGTATCATGCGTTCTGGGAAACAGAGGGGTCCAGCAGCCCCACTCAAGAAAAGGAATCAGAGGGCTGACTGTGTGAAACTCTCACAATAGAATCTGATCAGATACTTGATTTAACATTGGATACACCATCGTGCAGTACGGCAACTAACTCCAACCCTCGCGTCCTGGAAGCCAGTCCCGCGGGCCCCAAGATCACCCTTTCCCAACCAAAAATCACGTCCAAATTTGCCTATCTGAAAAACGCGGGCTCTGCCATCTTCTCCAGCAACATGAGCATCAAGGGACTACCGATCCTTCTGAGCCCAACAGTGATTGTCAGCAAGGAGGGCTCCAACGTTAAACCCCAATCCCATAACTTGGCAACTCACCCAGGCACAAGTGACCTTTCAGAGCCTGCTAAGCAAGATAGGGGCCTGCTCCACAAAGACACAAGGGCGGCTCCCTCCCCCCTGGGCAGTTCAGAGGTTCCAGTTTCGGATGCACATCCTAAAACTTGGAGCACAGTAGGACTACCACAAGAACCATTGGCACTTCCAAATAAACTTGCAGTCAGTCCAGACAGTAAGGCTACCCTCACCAACTCTCCAATCGGGAATTGCACACAGCCCTTACTTAATTCACCAATGGGAGGAGAGGATACCCGCCACTGCTCTTTCAGCTTGGAAAAAGTGGCAGAGGCAAAGAAGTGGGCTTCCTACCGCAAGGAAGACAGCTCTGATACAACAATTAAGCCATCAAAGGATCCAGCAGTGCACTCATCACTACCCAGGGATGTTGCGAGCAAGCCAGACACAAAAATCTCACAGGGGCAGGGACAGGGACGACTCTTGCTATCTCCCTATGACGAGGATTTCTCCGATCCCGAAAAGGACCTCTCCTACATTCAATCTAAAGAGTGGGAAATCATGCTTTCATGATATGGAAAAGAAGCTCCCCACAACCTTGCTCCACCACCTGTCTCAAACGAAGGAAATGAGGAATACAAACAAGAGTCGGCCTGGTCCACAGCCTTGGATATTCTGCAGAGGTCGGTGGATGCCATGACTTTTCAAGCCAACAAAATGGATATACAAATACGTTTATTAAGCACCCTGGCCGTATATGTTGCCAACATAGACGAAAAAACGAAAAAATCACAAATCTAAACAACCTGATCAAACGGGCCCAGGTGGATGCCGATCACCCGCGCCAAAGCTGCAATTGCTCGCCAATCTTAGGCAAACTAAGTGCACTTCCGGAGGTGATGTCAAAGCTTTTGGTGGACTTAAAGGAACTTACCAATGCTAAGTCTACCACATCAAGCGAAATAGCCTGGGTCTCGGGCGAAAATCCAACAAACAACTCGCAAGAGGCGCTACTATCAGGGGCAATGGAGAGTTTGAACACCGACGCATCGCAGCTCCAGGGCATATTAAACAGCTGTGGGGGTAGTAACAATCTGCAAGGGCTCACAGCGGCCGACAACCTTGAGTCCATTCCCACACCCTCACCAGACCAGAAAATGGAGGAGGCCGACCGTAAGGGGAAACGAGCAAAAAAGAGAAAAGGTCGAAATAAGATCCGACCTACAAGAATCGGTGCACTATCCACTTTTTAACACCCGAACTCGTGCAGACTTGACTGGACACAAGTACTTAAATCGGCCCAGCAAGTCAGCAAAGGAAATGGACAACTTAACTCCCACTCCTAATCAGGTCAAAAAGCAACGGAGTGTAATTTCACCACCTTCTGAGGCGAAGGCTATATCAGCTGGCACAGATCGTGCTGCTACCGCAATAAGGATCCCCCGAGGCAAAGGCTACAGCAGCTGGCATAGATCGTGCCTTAACAGCAACAAGGATCCCACCTGAGGCCCCCGCCAATACTCAATGGCAAGCTTTGGATTCCATACCCCTGCGCCAAGCAGGGAGCGCAATAGCACTTGTACAGCAGCCCCACTTGTCAGTGAAAACAGATCGGTTAGACATGAAACAACTTACTTCGAAGAACCTGCACAAGCCAGCGTGTCACACACTACCCCTGTCAAAGCTTTAAGGAGCCCAAAAGAACCTTGTGTCGTATTTCCCCCACCCTCTCCAACTGTAAATCCTGCTCTAGTCTCCAATATGCCTGCGGGAAGTGCTTCCACGCATCTCAGTAATCGGGCGGTGACAACTCTGGGCCTACCTGGGGCAGCCACGGTGTGGGCAGACCCTTTCTTGGAACCCAGTTCAACAAACCACATCTTCCCTGTGCCAGGGAACAACCTATCTGCAAATACACCTGACGACCACTCTTATACAAAGTCAGCACACGCATCATTTGTATATATATTATTCTATCCAGAGTACAAGTCTAAAGGCAGTTTCGACAATTTAAATCGAGGGAACATTCTGAAGTTAATACAAGCAACAGGCCAGACAGAAGAAGTCACAACCCATGAGATACTATCTGTTAAGTTCATCGCACCAGGGTTAGGACAGTCAAATGAATCCACTAAAGTCACCTGGCGATCAGCGGAGTTAGCAAATAAGATCTGGAGACACACGGACATCTTTAAGCAGTGGGGCATTTCCCTCACCCCCGGGAAGGAACCAGGCTATCCTCATATCCTTGACACTGTGGCGAGTCCAAGAGCATCGCCAAGACTGGTTTACTCGGTCTTGAGGAGCGCCCTAAGTAAAACCCCTGCCTCCAGCCCAAGGAACGTAAGTGGCGGCTGCAACACTAAACCTGTGGGACCGGCCGGAGTTGACACATGGTCATGGTTGACGGGTACTTTGAACTTAACTCGACTGCTACGGTGACAAAGCAACAGCAAATATGACCTCGCAGGATGCCCACTTAAGATATGTTCCTGGAATATCAATGGCCTAGCAAATAAATTGTGCGACCAGGGTACCGTATCTTACTTATGTTCTTTTGTAATAATTCTACTGCAAGAGACATGGCTTCAGAAGCCACACCATCTAGAAGGGTACAAAATCCATCACACTCCTGCAACCAAACTAAAGACCCTTGGCAGTAGTAGCGGAGGCCTAGCAATATACATATCGGCCACCCGTGCAATCCGCTCTTGGGATCACTCAGGTGACACTCCAGGGCTTCAGGTAGTAGGCACCTCACTTAGAACCTCCAACGGTCAGTCAAGGAGTCTAACCTTGATGAATGTTTATATCCGCCCAAACTCAGCCTCTAGGTCAGCGTTAACTGAGGAGCTGACTTCAATGGTACTAAACGTGAGATCTGGAAATCCCAATACAGACATTCTAGTCTCAGGAGACTTTAACATGTGGCTGATGTCCGATCTTCATCCTAATGAGATAACGCAGCTGCAGGAAGGCGACTGGGCCATACCACCGCAGGATCGCTCCGGGTGGGGCAAAGTGGACCTAAGAGGACGAGCCCTTCAGGGCAATTTGGAACATCTTGGTTTAAGATCCCTTAATGGCCGTTTTCATCCTGACAAACCACCTGGTCTATCATACTTAACCAAAACCGGGGCCTCCCTGATTGATTACTCATTTGCCAGCCTCTCTTTATTAAATCAAGTCTCCACTTTTTGCTTTGGCAATAAAATGGACAGTGATCACCGTCCCCAAGAGCTTTCCCTCAACATTAGGCTGATGCAACATGACACAGCAGCGGACCAAGTCTTCAAAATTCATACCATTAACTTAAAACGTGTTAAGTGTCCCGCCAACAATCTCCCGACCTTGACGTTAGGAGCCAAGCAATTACTTGCTAACATTTATGGGTCCGAGGGAGACCCACTCGCCAACTGGTCAACGTTCTCGGAAATTTGGTGGCCCGGTTTGCAAGACCAATACAGAGGACACAAGTGAATGAGCCCACACAAGGGAACTTTTCCGCTCCCGCAATATGATCCGCAAAACGAAGTATAAACCGGTTGCGGCCCAGGTGGAATACCATCAGCACTTTACAAGGAGGATCCAGTTTTCTGGGCCACTCAATTAGCCCCGCTCTACTTATCTGTCTTAGAAAAGAGCTCCATCCCAGCCTCTTGGCGGGGATCGATTCTCGCTCCGATTTTCAAAGGCGGCGACAAAAAATCTCCAGGGAACTATCCCTTGATCGCCTTAATTGACAATGAAGCAAAGTATTTCGCGGGCATACTGCTGGACTCCCTACGATCATGGGCCGAGTTAAATTCAATCATACCACCAAACCAGACAGGATTCATAAACAACACCGGGACATCGGTAAACCTTATCACACTTTCTTTCTTGATCGACCAGGCCGAATCCAATATAAGCCCTGTATATATGGGCTTCATAGACTACAAATCTGCCTTCGACAGGGTTAACAGAAGGAAGCTGTGGCAGAAACTCTCTCTAATCAACATCCCAAACAGCCTACTCAGGGCCTTGCATCTTTTACATCATGACACATGGGTCAGGATCAAGATCGGGGACGGTTCGCGTCTGTCATGACCCATAGTAACAACGCAAGGCCTGCAGCAAGGCTGTGTCCTTGCTCCTATGCTCTTCAATCTATTTTTGTCCGACCTCTCTGCAGTTCTCGACTCAGTCAATTTGCATCCACCCAAACTGGGTGGCCTCCGTTTATCTAACCTACTCTATGCCGACAACTTGGTTCTTCTCAGCCATACAAAGATTGGCTTACAACGTCTCCTGGATGCAACCGCCACATACTCCAATAGGAATGGCTTACAGATAAATAAAAAGAAAACCAAAATCCTTGCGGTTCGTATAACTGGGACCAAAAAGTTGGTATGGTCCCTACACCAGGAAAGAATAGAAGCAACCAGATGCCAAAAGAACCTAGGCGTCCTTTTCAACAACAATGGCAGGTACGCGAGCCAGCTGGCGGAACAAAAGAAAGAAAGGTATTGTGTTGTCTTTTGCACTTAGATCCATCCACAAAAGACTAAATGGCCCTACATTTGCTCCAATCTTCCAGGTGGCCCAGAAAAAGGTCATCCTAACCCTAACATATGGGTGTGAGGCTCTGAAAGGGCGGGACAGCAGGCAACTAGACAAAGTAGTCGCAAAATTTTACAGAACGATCTTCCAGCTTCCCTCTTATACGTCACCAGCACAAATTTGACTGGAATTTGGCATCTGCAGACAGGTACAGGCCCGTATGGCGGCCTTCCTAATATGCTGCCACAAGCTCAGGGCATCTAAAGAAGGCACTCTGGTCCACAATTTATGGATCCATTTGAATACAAGCCGTAGGTCGGCGGGCTATCTTTACCTGTCCCATTCCCTCAGTTCTCTCGGCTTGAGCCACCTTTGGGACCTACATGTCAGCCAACATGAATTCAAGAGGTTAGCAAAAATCAGTGCAAACCGAATTTCTTTATTAGAAGACAGGGCCAGCCTCTCTGTACGGAATCACGGTTGGATGACTCTACGCACCTATCTACAACTGAAACCCCAGCGTTATCTATCGATCACTTTCAACTAACGTATTAAGCTTCAGTTTTTAAAGCTGAGAATGGGGGTGATCCCCCTTTCCTGTCATTTCCCAAAATGGAAAAGAGACTGCGCCCAGGAAACTTGTCGGCTCTGCAGCCAACATAAGGAGGATATAATACACGTGATATGCCTGTGTCCCAATCTCTTAGAAGATAGAAGGGCCCTGCTACGAAGGGGTTGGATTGCAAAAGATATAAGATCTTGCAGAGGAGCGGTTCTGGCTTGTTTTGATCCCTTGAATACAACCCTGAACTATGCCTCGGTCAGATTTATGGATCGCTTCACTAAGCAGCTAGAGGAGGCAAGATGTGTGCACGATGGACAGCCAGGCAACCTGTCTCTTCGCCTTTACTAAGTCTATCTCCTCCGGTCATCGACCAATAGACATGCTTTAGACTCACTATTGATGCATGGCTCTAGAAGAGTCTACTTGTCTATACTGTTTTTTTTTTCTTACATAACCTCTTCCCCTTCATTAGGAAGATTCTAAACTCTCTTCTATAATCGAATATTATCTACAGAGTATCATGGTCTGTGTATCAGGCAACAGAGGCTTATATGTCACAACAATACCTTTTTAATTCTTTTTTAATTCTTTTTAATTCCCAACTGTTTAAGCCAAAACGTAATGAATTTTTAGATTTTAGGTCTTAATGAAGTTCTTACTTTCATCGTCAAAGTCAGTACTTAAGGACACAATGATGTTTTTAACTTTATTGTTAAAGTCAAGTACTTAGCAATGAACCTCTGTCTTTGTATACTGTTGCCAAGGTTTTTAACAAATCATGCAATAAAGTAAAGTTATGTTCATGCTAAAAAATACCTAATTGCATTTAATATGTGATAACTTTCAATTGGGAGGAGGTAGGACTGTCGAGATTATTCTCTAAAGAAATGTAATTTAAAACCCTCTTTAATGGTAAAGTCAGATTTTAAGTCACAAGTGTGAAAATGGTACTTTAAGAAAGTTGGCATTTTCTTGTCCCAACCATTTGGTGCCTGCAGCTTGTATCCTAGGTCACATGACTAGGCATAGCTGGCAGTTGGTCTTTGTGTATTGCTCCCAGACAGTGAGGTAAAGGGGTAATAGGTGTTGATAGGTTGGGCCATCTCTGACTTGATAGTGGGGAGGAACTTTCACATACCAGATGTAGTGGCCTGGGGTGAAGGGCACTAGGACCCTGCACCGGACCACAAGAACTGGACACCACTTCCGGTCAGGGATTGGACAGGGCAGGAAGAGCGAGGAGGGCACGAGGATAGACGTGCCTGTGGGCAGGGAAACAATCGAGCGAATAAAGAAAGTAAAGTAACCCGTACCTGTGTCCTGCGTGATTCCTGGGGCAAGGAGAACACAACAACTGGCGACGAGCAAGGTGGGATATCAAAGCGCCACCAAACGCGTGCACCAAGGTCCCTCGTGAGTCGAGAACGGAGCCAGGAGCTCACCCTGGTCCGCCTGCCACCGAAAGGAACAAAAGAAGATCAGCTGCGACGTCCGGAGCCCACCTGGTCGCAGGAAAAACGGAGCCTGGTCCGAGTGCCGAGGATCGAGGCATCTGCGAGGGAGCCCGCCCAGCCGCAGCAAAGAAGCGGTAAGAGGTCCCCCCCAACCTGCCTGAAGGCAAGCGGTGAACTAAACTGGCCTCCGTGTGGGAGCATTGCGCGCCCTTCAGCGGTACACCTGACTGTGTCCCGGACGCCCGCCGCACTACGAAGAGCCCGCTTCGCACGTAGATTTAAAGATAAATCTCACGTGAGCATGGCGGCCATCTTGGGGTCAGGCGGGAGCAGCCAATCAGCGCCCAGGAAGCCCCGGCGGCCATTTTAGGGGGTCAGGCACTGGAAATCTCGGTCTTGCAAGATCCAGCGGCCATTTTAAGGACAGGCAAAGTAGCCAATAGAAGAATAAGAAGGCCGGGAGGCCATTTTGAAGTCAGGCAAAGGTGCAAAAGAGAAAAAAAAAAAAAAAAAAGGGAATTCAAGGCCAGGAGGCCGGATTAAAGTGAAGCAGTCAAATATACATACACAAAGGTATATCAACAGAAAAAGACAACAAATTAAAGGCAAAGTGAACGTGGGAACAAAGACAATAAATACATAGGAAGAAAAGCAAGTACAGGAAAAAGGCCTGCACGGAAGCTGCACGTCCGGAAATGGTTGACACAGAAAGTGACACAAGGAGTCCACAAGCGATATTTCGCAGACCATTGCCATTCAGCCTGTCAGAACCGCAAGCTGGCATCAGGTGGGAAAGGTGGATTAGGCAATTCGAGCGCTACATGCGCGCCACGGACATCTTGGACAGCAAACAGCTAGACCTTTTTCTGAATCTCGCAGGGGATGAAGTCGAGGACCTGCTCATAACATTTCCCAGCGATCAAACAGCGACATACAAAGGGGTGATACAGTGCCTCACAGCGAAATTTGACCCGCAACGGAACATTGACTTTGAGAGATACACCTTCAACACAGCGTGTCAGAGAACAGAGGAGTCCCTTGACGACTTCGCAACACAACTATGCAAATTAGTCACATACTGTGAGTTTGATAAGTTTGACAATGAGCAAGCAATAAGACTGCACATCATTGAAGGCTGTCAGTCTGTGGAGTTCCGTCCACGTGTCCTAAAGGAACCAACGACGCTGGAGAAGATATTGACCATGGCCCGCACAGAAGCGAGAGCAACGGCCCATGCCAAAGAGATGGAGCTGGGGAAAGAGAAAAGAGTGGAAAAAGCGAATCGCATTACGGGAAACGGCAAGAAGAAAGAATACCCGGCGGCCTCGCCAATGAAGAAGAGCGATCAAACGTGCTATAGATGCGGACTCGACTTTCCGCATGTCGGTGCGTGCCCGGTGATGGGCCAGAGATGCAGGAAATGCAACAGGGACAATCACTTTTGCAAGCGCCTGCATGAGCAGGCATTTCAGAAGCGAGCGGGGCAGAGCGGCAAGACCACGGGTGACCACCAGTACCACCAGCAGGTATGCCAGACACATGGAAACAGCGAATCGCAGCTCCTCCGATGAGTCGGAAGAAACAGCAGCACCCGTGAGCGTGGCACGACTGTATCTAATGTCAGATGCCCCCAAGGTAGACCGGAGACCAGAGCACATTCATCTCATGGAGAAGCATCAAATAAAGAAGACCGCAACCGTGGACATTGAAGTAGGGCGACATAATACACGGTTAGTGCTTGACAGCGGGGCCACATGCAACATCATGTGCATGTCGGAGTGTGAGAAAATGAAAGTGAGGCCGCCGCTATCACCGTCCACTGTTGATGTGTTCACGTGGGGCTCCAAGAAGCTGGTGGAGAACATGGGGAAGTTCACAGAGACCTTAACATACAAAGACAGATCGTGCCAAGAAGAGATACATGTGCTGAAAGGTGACATCCCAGCACCATGCCTGCTAAGCAATGTCACGGCGCCGGTGGTGGGTCTACTATCGATGACATACCACATGTCGGAATAAAGGAACATTCTACAAGAGCATCCGGCCCTACTGCAGGGCCTAGGGAAACTGAAAGGGAAGCAGATAACGTTGCACATCAACGAGGCGATCAAGCCGGTAGCACAACATCATTGACGGGTACCAATACACCTACAACCGCAAGTTGAAGAGGAAATTCAAAGTTTGCTGGCCCAGGACATCATTGAGCCTGCAGAAGGGCCGACGCCATGGGTGTCTCCAATAGTGGCAGTTCCAAAAAAGAACACCTCCAAGATCCGCATATGTGTGGACATGAGGATACCGAACACAGCAATCGAGCGGGAACGCCACCCGGAGCCACATCTCAATGAGATGATCAGCTGTCTCACTGGGGCCTGCCGATTCTTGAAGTTAGACTTGTGCAAAGGGTACCACCAACTAGAGCTGGACCAACAGTCAAGATACATTACCACGTTCTCGACGCACATGGGTCTGTTTCGCTACAAGAGACTGAGTTTTGGCATTTCATCGGCTGCAGAGATATTTCAAGAGACCATAAGGCAAGTGATAAGGCCGGTGAAGAACAGCCTCAACTATAGTGATGACATTCTAGTATTCGGGCAGTCAGATGAGGAGCATGATAGGGCCCTGCATCAAGTATGCCTACAGCTGGAACAAGCGGGATTAACATTGAACGCAGACAAGTGCGAGCTGGGGAGAAGTGAATTGGTATTCTTCGGACTCATTTTCTCTAAGAAAGGAATGAGGCCAGATCCCAGCAAAGTAGAGACACTGAAAAATGCGAGTCCTCCGAAAGATGTCGCAGAAGTAAGGTCATTTCTGGGGCTTGCCAGCTACTGTGCTCGCTACATCAAGGACTTCGCCACGGTGAGCACACCGCTCCGAGAACTAACAAAGCAAGGTCAGGGGTTCCTCTGGTCACAGGAATGCAGTATTTCGGCATTTGAAGCCATCAGAGAGGCTGTAATGACGGTAGATCATCTTGCCTATTTTGACCCTTTGCTATGCACTGAGCTGACGGTAGACGCCAGCCCAGTCGGACTAGGAGCCATACTAGCGCCGCACCTGCCTGGGAGAGACGCACCAAGAAAGATTGTTGCGTATGCAAGCAAAAGCTTGTCTGACATTGAGAAGGCATACTCCCAACCAGAAAAAGAAAGCCTAGCAATGGTATGGGCGTGTGAACACTATCACATGTTCGTATATGGGAAGTCGTTCACCATCATAACAGATCATCAGGCTCTGGTGACAATATATGGAAATCCGTCGGCAAAGATGCCACCTCGCATTGAGCTTTGGGGCCTACGGTTGATGGACTATGACTACAAAATTGTGCACAAGCCTGGAAAGGAACACAACCCGGCTGATTACATGTCGAGACACCCTCTACCACAGTCACCAGTGACCGCATCAAGGGCTGAGGAATATCTCAATTTTGTACTAAAGCAAAACACTCCGGCGCCAATAACATTAGGGGAGCTAGAGCAGGAGACAGCGAAAGATGCCACCCTGCAGCTGGCCAAAGAAACGACAAGGATGCAGAGATGGCGACACATCAACAACAACTGCACCTGGGGAGAAGAAGTAAACAAGGAGGAAATGCTAGCACTAAAGAAGATACATGAAGAACTGTCGGAGACAGAAACAGGAATAATGTTGCGAGGAACAAGGATAGTGATACCGAGGTCACTAAGGCGACAGACTGTCAATGTGGCACATGAGTCACACCGAGGAATGGTGGCAACAAAAAAACTGCTAAGGGAGAAGGTCTGGTTCCCTGGCCTGGATAGAATGGTGGAAGACACCATCGTGAAGTGTCACATCTGTCAAACGACAGGACAGCCAGCCAAACATGAACCGCTACAAATGTCAGAACTCCCAAGGGCGGTGTGGACAACGTTGGCAGCTGATTTCTTGGGCCACTAGACACGGGCAACTACCTGCTCGTGATCATAGACGAGTACTCACGATTCCCCATAGTGCGACACGTATCATCAACGTCAGCAACAGTGACGCTACCAATCTTGGATGACATATTTGCGGCCTGGGGCTCCCCAGAAACTCTAAAGACAGACAATGGTCCCCCATTCTCAGGAGAAGAGTTCCGAAAGTTCATGGCCGACCTAGGTATTCATCACAGGAAGATAACACCGCTGTGGCCACAAGCGAACGGCATGGTAGAGCGGTTCATGGGGAACATAAAGAAAGCTGTCCAACGAGCGAAGCTGGCGCAGATCTCCATCGGACAAGCTCTATGTCAGGTCCTACAAGACTATAGAAACACCCCACACAGCTCCATGGGGAGATGCCCCGCTGAGTTGGTATTGGGGAGGACAAGCAGGACGAGGTTACCACAGATAGAAGCAGCGGCGTCACCGGAGCACAGCAGCATTGCAGCCAAAGACAAAGAAGCTAAAGAAAAGATGAAAGCCTATGCAGATGCGTCATGCCACCCCGGTGCACCTCAAAGAAGGAGACGAGGTGGTAGTGCGTCAGCGACAGCAAAGAAAGTCTGACAGCCTGTTCTCAAAGGACCCGTTGACGATCGTAAACGTGAAGGGGCCAATGATCACGGCTGCGTCAGAACATCACCGAATAACACGGAACAGTTCTCATTTCAAAGGACTGAAGACTCTGAATGAAGACGGCCAAGATTATGCGACAGGAGGTAACGAAGCAATTGATCACAACGGAACGGGAACGGACAATGGTGAAGGGCCAGCAGAAGGATTACAGGAAGAGACTTGTCCAAGAAGAGCGAGCAGAAGGCCGAAAAGACTTATTGAAGAAATCCAGTGATGGGGATACACACTCATCATTTCTTTGTTCTGAGCTATCTTTTCTTTTCCTTTCTCTCTATCGCTACAATTTCTTCTCTCTCTCTTCTCTCATCATTTCTTTGTGACAAAAGGGGGAGATGTAGTGGCCTGGGGTGAAGGGCACTAGGACCCTGCACCGGACCACAAGAACTGGACACCACTTCCGGTCAGGGAGTGGACAGGGCAGGAAGAGCGAGGAGGGCACGAGGATAGACGTGCCTGTGGGCAGGGAAACAATCGAGCGAATAAAGAAAGTAAAGTACCAAAATCCTATGCACACATACAAATTTAAACAAGATATGCACATGTCATTCAAACAGCGAATTGTACAAAATTCATGGGTGATGTCATAATTTCTTTATTCTTCCACAACATCGCAGCCAGCCGACACGTGTTTCGTCAGGGAACAGTACTTCCCGACTCTTCAGGGCTGAAACGAGTAGTCCAGACTCAGTATGGTCCCTAAGCCGGTGATAATTCCAACCCGGTAGGGCACAAGTGTACAATGAATTCCAATATCCAAGAGTATTAGTTATGAGACATCTGTAGAAGTGAAACTGAAATAGTCAAAACAATAAATTGATGAAGATTATGGGTGATGACGCACAGAAATCTTCAAAGACTACCTGGAAGTGGAACAGCAGAATCGCGTGATCGGAATATCAGTGATGGTTCACAATGCCCATAAGAAACAGTCGAAGTCCACTCTGCGTGAAAAACAATAAGTGACTAGTGTTCACTGGTAATCCAATAGGGTAAATTAAAACGACCAATACCGCCAGTAGAACATGAATAAAGTCAGTATCAGAAATTTATCATAGGAAGCTCCACAATTCCAAACAAATATTCGTATTTCAGTTAAATCCAGGTAAAACACGTGTGTGTGTTCACCAATGCCATATAAAATTTGTGTGTAAAGAAAGATTCTCGTCCTGGCGGCACTCGGAATCAGTGCCGCCAGGTGGCATTGGTGAACACACACACGTGTTTTACCTGGATTTAACTGAAATACGAATATTTGTTTGGAATTGTGGAGCTTCCTATGATAAATTTCTGATACTGACTTTATTCATGTTCTACTGGTGGTATTGGTCGTTTTAATTTACCCTATTGGATTACCAGTGAACACTAGTCACTTATTGTTTTTCACGCAGAGTGGACTTCGACTGTTTCTTATGGGCATTGTGAACCATCACTGATATTCCGATCACGCGATTCTGCTGTTCCACTTCCAGGTAGTCTTTGAAGATTTCTGTGCGTCATCACCCATAATCTTCATCAATTTATTGTTTTGACTATTTCAGTTTCACTTCTACAGATGTCTCATAACTAATACTCTTGGATATTGGAATTCATTGTACACTTGTGCCCTACCGGGTTGGAATTATCACCGGCTTAGGGACCATACTGAGTCTGGACTACCTGCTTCAGCCCTGAAGAGTCGGGAAGTACTGTTCCCTGACGAAACACGTGTCGGCTGGCTGCGATGTTGTGGAAGAATAAAGAAATTATGACATCACCCATGAATTTTGTACAATTCGCTGTTTGAATGACATGTGCATATCTTGTTTAAATTTGTATGTGTGCATAGGATTTTGGTATTTGTGTTTGTTGTAGGGTATCCCTACACATATTTAGGGGTTACAAGGGTTTCCCCTTCCTAGTTAGCACCATACCCACTATTGTGACCTATATACACGGACGCAATAAGGCTGAGCGCCACCACTTCCTATATATTAAAACCCTGAACTTTGAACAAAGAAAGTAAAGTAACCCGTACCTGTGTCCTGCGTGATTCCTGGGGCAAAGAGAACACGACACCACACTTGCACATCACAAAGACTCTGCCTCAGCATACTCACAAAGGGTTTCACACTCGTCCTTTGTACCCCCCCCACCCCCACCCTCAGACAAGCTGGGGGCAGGGCAGGGAGGCAGTAAATTCCAATCATCTTTGGGGGGGCTTCAAAGCTGGCACCGACTATAAATATTGGACCCACAGACCCTACTCTTCAGTACACCACTGGAAGACTCAGAAGAATTGCTGTGCTGCTCTGCTGCCTGAGTGAGAAGGACTGGACCAGCATCTTGAACCCAGGACCACCAGAGTGACTCCAAGGGCTAGCCGTCTGGCCTCCTGATCAGAACCTCAGGGACAGAACAGGCCCCTATTACCTTGAAGCTGCACCTCTGTTCTGCCTGCTGTAAGTCTTGCCCTCCAAGTGGTGCCACCCCAGTCCTAGACCCTTGAATGCAGGCCTGAAGATGCTCTGCCCGCCCAGCTGTGGTCTTTTGGGCACCACCGACACAGCATGACGCATCTCCTCGTAGCTCTGCATCGGAACCACTGATGCGCAAAGTATCCCCGACGCAGGACTTTGCATCACAGCCCTTCATCCTCGGAACCACCCCTGCACAATGCATCCCTGATTTAGGACCTCGCATTGCAGCCCCACAACTTCTCGGAACTGCTGCTGTGTGACGCATCCTCAATGCAGAACCTCACAATGCAGCCGGCAGCTCATTGGAACTGCTGCTGCATGACGCATCCTCAGCGAGGGATCTCACAACGCTCCGCGACCTGGATTTAAGGTACTTAGTTTAGTGGGTTTAACTTGGTCCTTGTACACGACCCGTGCTCCATCGTGGTCAGCCTGAAATTGTGACTTTGTCTCGGTCCAGTGCGACCAGATAACGACAGTTGGCGTTTTAAGAACTATTTCTACATAAATCTTCAAAATTACATATCTCCGGTTCCACTGATTGGATTTTTGTCAGTTTGGTCTCCGATAATGTATTAAATTTTACTTTATGTTTCTAAATTGTTGTGGGATTTTCCTTATGTTGTGTTTTCATTTTATTACTGTTTGAAGTGATGCATACTTTCACATTGCCTCTAAGTTAAGCCTGACAGCTTTTATTCCAAGCTACCACAAGATTGAGCACAGGTTAATTTGAGGTTTGCTTGTGTTTCACCCTGATAAGAATAATGGTTGCTACTTGAGTAGGGTTTCTGATCCCCACCTGCAACTAGTAGCACAATTTCCTACACCTGTTATTTATTAACTGCTCTAAGGCTGCAAATGGTCACCCTGCCAATCAGCCTTGATTGCATATGTTTAAAAGTAGATGGTCTTGCTTACTCTCCTCTTCACTGCTCTTTCTTCTAGCACTTCGAAGTAGCTTGTTTGCGCTTTAGAAAAATAGTAAATAAAATAAAATAATAAAATGGCAATTAGAGTCATGCACAGAGTGCATGAAATCAAACTGGGCTTGGTAGAGTTCTAGATTGCATAAATAGAGTGTGGTCTACCTCCTATGCTGCTGGATTGTGTCAACAGAGTCGCTTTCAAATAGATATCTGATTGAAGTTAGGCCAAACCTGAGTAATTATGCTTCGACTGAATGCATGTATGTTTTCCTATTCAAATACTGCTTCAGCTAAAACAGTAACATACACAGGGGGCCTTACCATGAACAGATGTTCAGCCTCAGCACAGTGCTGAGCATTTGGTATATTTCTGCATTTTCACTTTCTAAAGTGCAAACGCTTATCTAGGAAGATCTCTAAATTAATACATGAACTGCAGGCAACACAGCTCGGAAACCAACAGAAGAAACCACTAGTCAATGTTTCAAAGTTGTGCTGTCTTGGAAACAATGCTGTGATTTAGACAGAGGAAGCGCAAAAAAGTTTTGCAGCTGTTTATGATCGGCCCCATAATGTAACTTCCCCTTTAATAGCCAGTCAACTTACTGATTGCATTGTATTACTTCTCAGACTTTGTGCCTGATTTAGCCTTTGACAGATGTAGTAGTTCCTTGCAGGATGGCTTAAGACATTACAGCCACCGTTTCAACGGTACTCTGTCTGACGAATTTAGAAATGACCGAAGGTCCAGCGATAATCTCTGTACATTGAAAGGAACTGCCTTCAAGGTAGGTCCCTTCAAGATACCAAAGTTTGGTGGGCAGCCGTTGTCAGTTTTAATGGCCATCGTCAGTTTCATGGCCGTCCATCAAACTTTTACAATTATTTTGTTTTTCAGAAACAAACTCCCAAAGTGGGAGTTTGTTTCTGAGAAAACAAAGACCTAATGACCCCCAACACCCTGAGAACATTCTACCAGGGTGCAGGAGTCAATATTGTTTTTTCCTGTCCCTCACAACCAGGTAAACCGTGGTGGTTATGGCCAAGAAAAAAGGGACATCACACCATCCACCCTAATTAGTGAGGGCAGTGTAATGTACTTCCTCAGATGGCCACGGCGCTGTTGGGCCATCACAGAACATATTTAGTTTACGAGCAGGGCGACCGAAGGTTTGATAGGTAGGGTACTCTGTCGCGTTTGCAAAGAAGAATCTTGTCCACCCAACTCTAAATCGGGACTTTAACTTTTGGGTCATAAAGGTGTTCAGTCTTCATGCCTATACAATCCTTGGCCTCTGTGTACAGTGCTGCTTATCTATGTGCCAAATTTAATATACATTTTATGTGAAAGTAGATACACAAAAGTTGAAAAATTCACAGCACCAAAGGAAAAAAGAAATCAGTAACAAGTGCACCAATGTCATTAATATGTCCTCCCCTCATTTCTGGCTTTCGTAACAAAAGCCTTCCTCCATCTTGGGATTTTACATCACTTAGTTTCAATTTTAACCGCTTCGCCGCGATCGGAATTCCGCCCAGGTGCTGGACATTCTGAGCGCGGGTGTGGTCGTGACGAGCTCAGCTCGTCATGCGCACAGCCCGACCGCGCAGCATGACGAGCTGAGCTCGTCATGAGCATCGAAGGGGTTAAACCAAAAAATACATATCCCAGAATGCAGCATTTGTGCAGCCGCAAACACCATTTGTTCCTGCCTATAAAAATCAAAAACTGAGCTTACTATGTGAAATATGGCATGGGTTACTGAAAACTGGGCGACGTACTCCGGCTTAAAAGTTATGAGCTCGAAGCATTACACCTCGCCAGGGGTAGTAAGCGCTATATAAATGCAATTACAATACAATACAATTAAATAGCATTTTCAAGAGTGTTACACTACAAAAAACATATAAACAAAAGACAGAACTTTGGCATCGATGCAGTTAAGTTTCAGCCCTCACAGAAAGGTCCACTACACACTCTGACACTTGCTCTAACAATCACATGCATAAAAGTTGATGACTTAATTAAACAAGCATTTGCAATGCAATAGGACTCGCATTTACACGAGACCTGTTGCAGTGCATCATGGACAACGGGAGGGAGGGGGGAGGCACGGACAACGGGAGTGCGGGAGGGGGGAAGGCATGGACAACAGGAGAGCGGACGGGGGAGGGGGGAGAAGGGGGCAAGATGGCACGGACGACGGGAGTGCGGGTGAGAGAGGGGGTGAGAAGGCATGGAAAAAAATAGTGCTCACAGTCTAAATAACACGTATGGTACCGTGTAACACTCGAAGTAAAGGGGCCAGTAGCCATGGGAGGGTACAAATGACAACATGGCCATAATAAGGAGGGACTAACAAGCCTCATAATTAATCAGAAGACAGCATTTACGAAGGACAAAGACACAAGCCAATGAAAAAATGGGTGGGGCAGTGGGCGGGGCTTCCCTCACATAGTGAACTACAGCAAATCTTCACCAGAGCAGCGCTTGCGCGCTGACTCTAGGCTCGACCTAAAAATGTGGTTGCAATGTTCTTTATCTGAGTACAAAATATGGTTCACAGAGGAAGAACACAAGTCCAACTGCGCAATATATCCCGGCGTATCGCCGATATAGACCACCTAAATACGAAAAATGAAAATGGCCTAGCGCCCTCTCTTCCACCGAGAAACTCTCTGGCTCTGCTACCAAAATATCTGCATTGATCCAAGCCCGTCTTCAGGGGGACAGCAGGGAAATGTGTTAGCTCAGAGAAAGCATTAACACTACTAGGGCTTTAAGTGGGCCGGGTCCCGCCGGTGCTCAGCACCCGCAGTTCTAAAGAGCAGGTGTGAAACGGATCCCTATCGGGCTCTCATTTTTGCCCTCACCCTCGGAAAAAACAAATCTTAACCCTGCAGCAGTGCCATCCTTCACTGCCTGTGATATAACTTCTAAGAGGCTCGTCATAGTTATTTCAGTCTCTTCATTTTAGAACTGAAGCATTTTCAATATTATATACAACGAAGCCGTAGTTGTTGCTTATTTATCTTATGCAACTAACAACCACTGACAAAGCCAATAGTCCTGGCTTGTTCTAGGTGTAATGTTACTTGTTTTATTATATATCTAGATGCAATGACAGAAACAGCAAAATGCCAGTCGGGCGGCACACTATGCTAAACATAGATTTTTAGCTTAAGTGTTTTTAAGCCATGCCCTTAATTACATCGGCCATGCCCCTTTGAGAGAAACCCCCCACCCCAGTTTTTTCATCCCACTTAAAGCCCTGAACACTACTCTCTTCTGTGCCCCGAGGACTGAGGGCACATACAGTCACGTTGTGATGTGCTATGCCGGAGTCAGTTGTCGGACGGCATTAGAAAGCACAGAAGAAGAGCATAATGGCTTGGGGACTCTTATTTTCGTGCCAGTTGTACTTGAAGTTGCGGGCTATGCCTGCACTGGCTGATGTTGCATAAAATTCGAGATTCGCAAATTTGTGCAAGGCCGGGTTGGACTGGCTGGAGAGGGTCAGGTGAAAAGAAGGTGGTACAGGGAAGTACATGTAGAAAGAAGAGTGTAAAGACAGTGATGAAATCACAGGAGATGATGTGATATATGCAGATGGAGGACTTCAGGGGTGCGAAGGGAAAATAGAAGTGACTGAGACACTGAAACTGAACAGCACTATCCCTCAAACAGACATTAGTAATTAATTCATAGTCTAATATTTTCATATTTGAAACATTTTCAATTCTCATTATTCGCAACAAAATCCTTATTGTTACTCGTTAATCCAATATTGCTAACAAGCATTTTGCCTCGGATCCTGCCTCATACCGGCCCCTCACGATGATCAAAATATTAAGTAAACTCTTAGCCCAGCGTCTGAACCCGGTGATGACTGATCTGGTCCATGTAGACCAGTGTGGCTTTATTCCTGCCCACAGTACGAACTTGAACTTGAGATGCCTTACACATGTTCTTCGCAAGGGGGAAGAATGTCAGGAGGAGATGGTGTTGGCCTCAATTGATATTGAAAAGGCATTTGACACAGTGGATTAGGGGTACTTGTTAGCGGTGATGAAAGCCAAAGGGACAGGACCACTACTTAGAGCCTGGATACAATTGTTATACTCCGGCCCCGGTGCGTAAGTGAAGGTAGGACAATGTAGATCAGAGCAGTGGGATATAGAACGCGGCTCGCGACAGTGATGCCCACTGTCGCCCCTCTTGTTCGCTCTGGCAGTAGAGCTGCTGGCAGTATAAGTATGTCGTATCATGCATAAATAGGGGATAGAGTTCGGGGGCACCAGGCATATTATTTCACTATATGCTGATGATGCGCTCTTTTATGTCAGGGCGCCTAGGACGTCTGTGGCAATGCTATTGGAGCTATTGAGAGAGTTTGGGCAGGTTTCTTGACTTACCATCAATAAACAAAAGTTGTTATTGTTCCCTTTGGCAGCACTGACTGGGGTACCTAGGGAGCGATTGCCAGGCTTGGGGCATGCAGTAGGAGACAGGCCACTTCCGATATTAGGGTATGATGGTGGCACACACACACAAAAAACATCTAAAGTACAATATTGAGTGGATGCTTGGCTTCTTGAGAGCATCTGTATGGTTCTGGAACACCTTTCCACTATCATTCATGGGAAGAATAGACGTATCTAAGATGGTGTTTCTTCCCCACTGCCTATATGTGATCCAGAAATCCTTGTGTGCACTGCGGGCGGGTGTCTTTCTGCTGTTGTATACCCTACTTACCTCCCTTATTCGGTTGGGATGGAGGAGCAGGGTGGCTCGTCGGACTTTAATGAGGGTACAGGAAGAAGGAGGACTTGGTGTCCCGAGCCTCAAATATTACTATTACACTTCCCATATGCAACACACCGCGAAATGGATGGATGAAGGAAATAACTGGGAGAAGAATCTCCTGGTGGGCATGGTGGAGGGGTTGGACCTCCGTGAGTTACTGATTGTGGGAATAGGTGTAACCTCCACGGGTCCCTCCTTGGTGCGCCAGACGGCAGCGGTGTGGCAGAACTTGGTAACGTTGGTGATCAGGAGAGCCCCCTATCATAGGAAGTTTCCGCTGTGGGTTTTAGCTTTGTTCTGCCAGATGGGGGAAGTTATTTCATTTCAGCATTGACACAAGGGGATTGTGAGTTGGCTGGAGACTTATATCATAATAATGTCTTTATATCCTTTGAGGAGGCGCGGACTAGGTTCGTGCTGCGACCAGGCCAATTTTTACACTATGCAGTGTATTGGATACAGTTAGGGTGGTGTGCACATCCTACCCGACGGCACCTCCTGCATCGGCCACACTGGGTGCACTGTTGACACTGGGGTCTGGTGGGCAACACTTTATTTCGTTAATTTACAAGGCGCCTCAGGATGATATGATCAGTGGCCCATTGAGAGTTTGAAATGTTTGAGAGGCAGATCTTGGGTCCCCACTCTCGGATGTGGACTGGGCTCGAATTTGCGTGTTAATTAAGTCTGCTTCCAGTAACACCCGGTTCCAAATTATAGACTTTAATTTTGTGCACCACACTTACATGAAACCCGTAGGCATGCATAGAATCAATCCGGGCTGGGCTGATGTGTGTCCCCGGTGCGGAGAGGAGCGGGCCAACTTCATGCACTTGGTGTGGGGTTGCCAGCTGGTGAGAAACTTTTGGGTGAGAGTGATAGAGAGGGTGTCCCAGACCACCACACTGACTTGCGAGCTCACACTGCAGCTCTGCCCCCTGGGCATTTTGGTGCTCCCGAGGAGATGCAAATTGACATACAGGTTCCTGCAGGTTTGCACTGGTGTTGGTGAGGAGGCGGGTGGCCATCACTTGGATGAAGGTTAGGGTCCCTGCTCAGGGATGTCGCTGAATGGTTGGTGGTAGAGGAATCTCAAATGTGATGCACTCACACAGATGCTAAACTCCCATCTGATTTGGAAGCCTGGGGCATATTGTCCCAAAGATTCGTGCTCAAGGGGGAAATACCTCTGAGGATGACTCTGCGGACACTGAAGCACAGTGCTAGAATGGCAGCACGGGATGGAGGTGGGTGACGGGGAATGATTATGTTGGCTACATTGATTGTCTGTACTTGAATACATCGCTAGCCTCCTCTGTGATGCTTTGCATTTATACTTGTTATTATGAAACAAATTCAAGGATCACCCTGATGCTATTGTATTGTGTCTGTGGGTTGTGGAGCTGCATTGTTATGTGTTGTATTTTGTTTATAAAACAACACAGTGTGTGTTTTGCTAAGTGAATATAGCATGTCTTTGAATTTGTGTATCAGTTTGCTTGCATGTGTGTACAGTTGCACAGAGCATATTTTTTATTAGAGGATTAGGTGCTTTGGTATCTGGTCAAGGAGACAGGGGGTCCAGCTGAACCCCAATTATGGCGATGTTATTCTACCTGATTGCAGGGATGGGGAGCCCACGTTCCTTGCTTCTATAAGAACCCATGACACCCTTGCTGCGCCACTGTGTGTGTTTATCTGTAAGTGCAGTTAGACAACACATCAAATCACTTCTGCCTCTAGATGTTCTGTTATGTTATGTTAAAATATTTATATAGCGCATGGCTGCCCCTGCAACGAGGCGTCCCAGCGCTGAGGTAGAACACTGAGTGGGGAGGCAGAGCGAGAATTAGCAGTGGGAAAAGAGCCAAGTCTTCACCAGCCTTCTGAAGGTCAGTTGATCAGGGTTGCTATGAATATGTAGAGGGAGGGAGTTCCATAAGGTGGGAGCCAGCCGCTAGAAAGATCGACCCCCCGATCTGACCCTCCGTATTCGTGGGATTCTGGCAAGGAGCAAGTCTGCCGAGCGCAGAGCTCGTGTGGGTACATAGTAGGAGCATAGATCACTCAGGATTCCGGGGCCGCTGCCTGAGAGAATCTTATGAGTGATACATAGCGTTTTGAAAAGAACTCTTTGTTCAAGGGGTAGCCAGTGTAGGCGGTGGAGGAGGTTTGAAACATGACAGTGTTTAGGGAGGGCAAAGATAGCGCGAGCCGCAGCGTTCTGAACACCCTGCAATCTTTTTATCACTGATTTGTTGGAACCCAGAAGTAGCACGTTACAGTGGTCCAATCTGGACAGGATGGAGGCTTGGATAATCTGCTGACGTGTTTGAGAATCAAAAAAACCAAGTATAGGCTTTAGACCTTGCAGCAGTCCGAAACATTTCCCAGCCACAGATTTAGCTTGCACCTCAAAAGTGAGTTCTTTATCCATCATAATACCCAAGTTCTTCACCACAGGTTTGGGTGCGGGGGGCACTCCAAGAGCGGGAGGTCACCATTCATCGCCCCAGAGATGGTAATCCCTGCCTACCAGGAGGATCTCGGATTTGGCTGAATTTAACTGCAAAAAATTAGCAGTCATCCACTCCGAGATGGCCATTAAGTCTTCTTTGAATTTTGCCACGTCCTGGCTGGGATTGTTGGAAAAGGTGATCACCAGCTGGGTGTCATCTGCGTATGACACCAGGGAGACGCCCCGGGCTTTGGCCATCAACGCCAGTGGTCTCACGTAGACGTTAAATAAGGTAGGGCTTAAAGCTGACCCCTGGGGAACACCGCAACCTAATGGGTGTGTGCGGGAGGAAAAAGTAGGGACAATTACTTGAAATGTCCGATCAGCCAGGAAGGACGCGAACCAAGAAAGGGCTTTACTGCTGACCCCGATCTCCTCCAGACGATGGAGCAGGATTTCGTGGGAGACCGTGTCGAAGGCCGCACTTAGATCCAGCAGAACCAACGCTGTAGTTCTGCCGGCATCTGAGGCGGTACGTAGCTGTTCTATGACCGTCAGCAAAGCAGACTCGGTGCTATGCCGGGGTCAGAACCCATTCTGGGATGCGTCTATTATTGAATTTACTTCCAGTTAATGGGTTAGGATCGAATTAACATGTGATTCCATGATTTTAGTTAGGAACGGGAGCAGCGAGATCGGGCGGAAGTTTTCTGGCTTGGACACATCTAATGTTGTTTTTTTCAGTAGGGGAACCACTTTGGCGTGCTTCCAGGACTTGGGGACCACCGCCAAGGATTGGGATAGATTGATCAACTCCAAGCACTCAGGCAGGAGACACTGTTGGCATTTCCGAAAGACATCAGGTCTCAAAGGGTCATCAGAAGACCCTGATTTTATTTTGACAAACAGTGCTTCCATATCTTTAGGAGAGATAGAAGGGAGCGAGGTGAGAGAGTAGGTCTCAGGTCCCGTGGACACATTCCTCCCTGCGGCACTAGGGGTGTTACCTGGATGAAAGCTACTGTAGATGCGTTCTACCTTCTCAAAAAAGAATTTGGCCAACACTTCGCATTGTGAATTAGAGGAAATGATACTACCCACAACAGAGGGGGGTTTGACCAGGTCCTTCAAAAGAGAGAATATGGTTTTACTAGGATTAGTACTTGTAGTGATCAGGTTAGAGTAGTAAGCTGCCCTAGTCTTGTGGACCAATTTAAGATATGCCTTAATTGCACTTCTATACTGCGATTTAGCCTGAGGATCATAGAATCGGCTCCAGGCTCGCTCCAGGACCTTGCAGTTCTTCCTGGCTAGGGTCAGAGACTCATTAAACCATACATTAGCCCGTGCGCTTTTAGAGTGTGTGAGTTTGAGCGGGACACAGATATCCAAGGCTTGGGTAACCCACCCCTGAAAGAGCATATCGGCCTCTTCCATATTCGTGGACTTTTCAGGAGGCTCAGTGCTCAAGGCCGCAAAGAAAGCTGCCTGGTCCAGTTTATGCCAGGGGCGTTTAAGAGAGGGGTTGTGGTGTGACTGTAGTTTGGGGCCGGCTAGAGCTAGCGCATGGAAATGAGAAAATGATCTGTCCAGGGCATAGGAAGGGGTGCCTGAACTTCCAAAGACTGGATATTGGAGAAAATCGGGTCGAGGAGATGCCCTGTAGTGTGGGTTGATCCCGGGACCAATTGAGCCAATTGGCAGTGTGCCATGTCCCCGAGAAAACTGAAAATGTCAGGGGACTCCTGCAACTCTAAATGGAGATTCAGGTCACCTATAACATGAAAGTTAGCTGTCTGGAGGGCTAGTGCGGTAATAGCATTCGCCAGGGCTTCTCTAAATATTTTTGATGGTCCCGGTGGGCGGTAGATAAGTAGTCCAGAGAAAGTGAAGTTCGCTTTCAGCGTGATTTTAAAGAGCGCGCTCTCACAGTCCGGAATGTCTTGGGGGACGAGGCTACACATGTGGACTGTTTTGTGTATGATTGCGATCCCTCCCCCTCTCCCCACTGTTCTATTCAGACTACTCATTACACATATCCATCGGGGAGGGCCAGGGCTGGTATGGCCACAGAAACCTCAGAGAGACAAGTTTCCGTTAAAAATAGGACATCAGGGGACTGTTCCTGTAGGAGATCGAACACCTCAGCGTGGAGTTTGGTCAGGGAGCGGCAGTTTAGACTGAAAATAGTGTAGGTCTGGACCCTGGGACATGAGTCTATAGGGTGCACGAGAGGGTTAATCCCAAAGGTGCACTGTCTGCAAAGAATAGGGCAGACCTCCGGGGCCCAGCAGTGATCCCCACATACAGCCTCACCTTGCAGAGCGACTAGCGCTTTACGTGAGTAAACTCGTCTGTGCAACCCAGAAGGAGCAGAGAGCCTGGCGACGTCCCGGCGCGGACGGGCACAGACGGGCTTGCCTTTGGCGCGCCAGAGGCACGTCCGCGCTGCGGCGTGCTTTAAGTGCCTGGGAGGCACAACTGGCTCCTCCCGGGCTAATCTCTGATTGGCTGGGAACTGGCCAATCAGACGAGGCACTGCCGGAAAATGAAATTGACCAAAACGCTCCGTACCAAACAAGTATAGGCAACGTTCAATGTGCAAAATACGCTTTTAGCTTTAGTAAAAAAGAAAGTTAAAACAATCTTAGCAGCAAATTCAGGCAGCAAATTCAAGCAATACCCCCACCTCGGTCTAACAGCGCGTCCGCGCTGCGGCGTGCATTAAGTGCCTGGGGGGCGCAACTGGCTCCTCCCGGGCTGATCTCTGATTGGCTGGGAACTGGCCAATCAGAGCGAGGCACTGCCGGTAAATGAAATTGACCAAAACGCTCCGTACCAAACAAGTATAGGCAACGTTCAATGTACAAAATACGCTTTTAGCTTTAGTAAAAAAGAAAGTTAAAACAATCTTAGCAGCAAATTCAGGCAGCAAATTCAAGCAATACCCCCACCTCGGTCTAACAGCGCGTCCACGCTGCGGCATGCATCAAGTGCCTGGGAGTCACAACTGGCTCCTCCCGGGCTGATCTCTGATTGGCTGAGAACTGGCCAATCAGAGCGAGGCACTGCCGGTAAATGAAATTGACCAAAACGCTCCGTACCAAACAAATATAGGCAACGTTCAATGTGCAAAATACGCTTTTAGCTCTAGTAAAAAAGAAAGTTAAAATAATCTTAGCAGCAAATTCAGGCAGCAAATTCAAGCAATACCCCCACCTCGGTCTAACCGACATCAGAGTTTAATACTTTGCCTTTGATTCTTGGTGTAGGTTGTTAGAGCGTGGGTGGCAGGCAGAAGCCTGAAACCACATGAAGGCTTGGCTCATTTTGGGCTCAAGGGTCCAAGATGACCTTGAGGTAAAGCAGAGTCAGGCAGCTGGCTTGAACCTTCAGTGCCTCGCCAACCTCTAGGCACCATTTAGGATTTTCAAGGTTAGCCCAGGACATTGTGACCAGCCTCAATGTGGTAGGGGGTGCTGGCAGGACTCATTGTACTTGCATCTTCTAATTCCTTTAAAGGCAGTTTGCAGGGTTTATCACTGCCATCAAGGGTCAGTAGGATGCAACCAGGTGCCCTGGAATCATCAAGGTTAGCCCAAGACATTGAGACCTGTGTTAATGTAGTAGACGTTATATTGACTTTTTCCTGGCTAGCAGGGCTCAGCGTATTTGCATCTACTAATGCTGGCAAAGGCAGATTGCGGGTCAGATCTGTGCAATGTGAAGGGTCGGCAAGATGTTGCTAAGCGCCCCGGAATTAGTGAGGCTAGCCCAAGACATAGCAGCCAGCCTTAAGGTAGTAAGGTGTCGTCAAATTTTCCCTGCAATGATCTTGCATGCCTCAAGACTAGAAATCTTGAAAGAACAAGGCAGGCAAATGCTCTGCTTTGCCAATGCAGACAAAAGCTGTGGTATTTAGTAGACTCAATCAGCATGCAGAGGAGTTGAATTAGGAGTTGTGCAGGAGAAGGAATTACACCTATTGGCTCGAGTGTTTTAATTGAAATGCTTCTGGCTAGAGGTGAGAGCAAATGCCTGTGGCTAGGGGCAGGAAAAGGGGTAGAATGGGAATGGACCAGAAAAGTGAGCTCAGATGAGAAGTAAACTTGTAGAGCCGCACTGACTGGTTCTCGTCCGCTTTTGGGAGCCTGTATGTGTCTTTGTACAGTGTGAGCTTACTTCAGGTCAGATTAATAGTGTGACAGTATCTGCTTGCTCCAGCACTGAATTTTCAGCCAGCAGTGCCCTCAGTGTGACCTTACTCCATAGTTCTCTCAACATCAGCTACTTTGAGAATTACCTCAATGTGAACCTCTTCCAACTATTACCTCATCGTGAGCTTCTTCCAGCTGTTCCCTCAGTCTGAGCTTACTTCATCAGTGCCCTCAGTGTGAGCTTACTTCAGCAGTACCCTCAGTATGAGCTTCTTTCAACAGTTCTCTCAACTGGAGCTTCTCCCAGCAGTGCCTCAGTGTGAACTTTTTTCAGAAGTTCTTTCAATTTGAGCTTTTTCCAGCAATGACCTCAACATGAGTTTCTTCCAGCAGTTCTCTCAATCTGACCTTTTTTCAGCAGTGCCTCAGTGTGAGCTTACTCCAACAATGTCCTCAGTGTCAGCTTCTTCCAGCTCATCATGAGCTTCTTCCACCAGTGCCGCCTGTGTTTTTTACTCAACACATTGCTGAGTTGCATGGAAATATCATTATTAACCATCGCAAAGCTGTGGAAAATAATGTCGTTTTCAGTGCTTAATTTCAGCCGTGGTTGCTGGTGGGGACCACTAGCTCTTGTTTTTCTACATCAGATATTTACTAAGGACAAGATAGGGGGAAAACGCAGATTACCAAGACAGAGGAAGAAAAAGACGGCAAAACTGTCACAAAGGGAGAAAGCAGGAACCCACAGGAGTGAGATAAAGGAGCAGGGAGTGTCTTGTAGTGGGTTAGGTAGCCTGGGGTATATTCAAGTCTATCCAGCATTGTAATACGGTGAACCGACATTTAATTGCACTTGCCGCGGGCCTCTGAGTAGATCTATGGGTGCTGGCACTTACTCTTATATAAATTAAGCACTGGTCATTTTTCTTTAAGATTAAAAAAGGTATAAAAGCAAACAGGAGGAAAACTTAAAATGGAAAAAATAGGTTTTGCACCAGTACTTGGAAAGTGCCAGAATCCAAGTAATCTTAGTTTACGTTAAAATAGTTGCACTCAGAATTTTTCAGTCGCCTGGTGTGAAGTATGACACTCTTGGTCTGGATAGGCGTAGGTCCTCTGAGGATCAAAGGCCAGAATACTTTCAACATCTCATGCGCTGCACTCAGGAATTTTCAGTCGCCTAGTGTGGTGTACGGCACTTTTGGTCTAGGTAGGAGTAGGCAGCCTCAACATCAAAGGCCAGAATACTTTCAACAACTATAGAGCTGCACTCAGGATTTTTCAGTCGCCTAGTGTGGTGCATGGCACTTTCAGTCTTGATAGGTGTAGGCAGTCTCACCATCAAAGGCCAGAATACTTTCAACAACTCTAGAGCTGCACTGAGGAAGGTTTTTTTTGTTTAATAAAAGCTTTATTACAGTGAAATACAAATGTACAGAATTATCTATTACTTATAGTGAAACACCTCGTTATGAAATAGAATATTGACAAGAAAGGCACAAATAAATAATGCCTAAATACAAAAAAAAGGAAATTGTACAGTAAACTTGTTAAGGTAACATCATAATTCTGCACTTATAATATCGCATTTTTGGGGGTATTTTGTATATTAAGAGAAAACAAAAAGAAAGAAGAAGGAAGAAAACTGAAGAGGATAGAGAAGAGAGGAAAAGAAAGAAAGAAGAGAAAGAATAAAACAATATGTATTACATATCTGTACATGTATCACATAATAAATCTTGTATCATATAATATCTTATTCCGTATAGTAACATCATGTCATATAACAACGTATCTCATACAATACAATGGCAAAATAACTATATATGATATTAAACAAGAGAGGAACAAACAATCATGGGGGCTGGAAAACCATCGTAGAATCCTTGGAGAGTTTAGACTTTTTGTTTAAGTAACCAATGAGCGGAGACCAAAAGAGGTCTTTATTTATCATTTGTGATGTAGATGTAGCTGATGCTGTATCAAGTCTGTGATGGGATCAAGTCTGTGATGGGAACAAAGAAGATTCCACCAACCAGTAACATTGGTATTCTTGGCATTCTTCCAATTTGATGTAATGACTTGAAAAGCAATAGCAAGCGACAGATCCAGAATTTTACCTAATTTAGAGCGTACTGGCCAAGAGCGTGAGGAACTTCCCAATAAATACATTTGATATCAAAGGGGAAATTAATTGAACAAATAGTAGAGATAGTTTTACAAACCTGCAACCAAAACGCCGTGGTTGGCAGACATTGAAAAAACATATGTAAATATGTACCGGGGAGAGTTTTACAAGACCAACAAGACCAACACATATTTGAAAGGTTTGGGTTATATTTTTGCAAAGAAAGTAGGGTAATATATAGCCTATTATAAAAATAATAAAGTGTTTGTGTAGTGCTGGCATTAGGCGAAATGCGGTGTATTTTACTCCAAATTGAACCCCAAACCTTTAAAGATGAGGAATGTTGAAGATCAGACTCTAACCATGCCTCAATTTTAGACTTGGGACGGGAAGGGGTAATATAATGCAAATATTTATATATGTATGATGCTTGAAGTGATGACGAAAGTGCAATTGGAACAGGAGATGAGGAACTTATATGAGATTGAGACTGAGTGAGTGTGGAGATAGCTTTTAAAAGAGCATCTCTGAGAGACTCACATTTAATGGCATAAGTAGAAGGAAGAGCAAATTTGGTTTGAATTGTGGAAAAAGAAAGAGGAGTCATATCACACAGCAATTGTTTTATTTGAATTATACCTTACAGAACCCATGGTTTCCAAAAAACAGCTTGATTCGAAATTTTGAGAGATTTACTATGCCATATAGAGGATTCCAAAAATTCTTGTACTGGGGTTAAGGGCCTGGTGAGAATACGAGAAGAGACCAGACTAGAATATTTAATAGGTTGAGCAGAAAAGGCTCAAAGAGGTTTTGAAAAATATGGTAAAGAATAAAAAGGAAAAGGCGACACGAGTGAATCCTCCAGTCTGCGCCAAATATTATTAGGTGGAGAATCAGTATCCCCCATACATGGTAGAACCTGTTTTAAAACAAAGGCATTATGGTATTGCTGAAAGTTCGGAAAACTTACACCCTCTTTGGGTCTACAAAGAGATGCTAAAGAGATGCACGCTTTTTTACCATTCCATAAAAGCTTAGTAATCGATTTATTCAATAACTTAAAAATTGAATTGAATATATATTTTATAGGTAAATTAATAGGCAACATGAACAGGTAAAAATTAATGACAGGTAAAAACATCATCTTTATAGTGGCCAACCTTCCCCACCAAGACAAATAGAGTGGGGACCATTTCCCTGTCATCTGAAGGATCTTATGATGAACATCCTCTAAGTTTATCTGAATTGTCTTTGCCATAGAAGTATAATATTTAAATCCCAAACACTTGATAGAGTGTGTAGACCATTTAATCCCAGTGCCATCAAACATATCCTTAAGACAATACTTATTAAGAGGGAGTACTTCCGATTTTGAAAAGTTCAATTTATATCCAGATAATCTAAAGTATGATGATAAAAGATTAGTAAAAGCCAGGATTGATGTTTCCGGTTCAGAGACATAAAGGATCACATCGTCAGCGCACGCTGTTGATTTAATCTCAGTATCTTTGTGTCGAAAGCCATGAAATGATGAGGAATTTCGTAATGTGTGCAAAAAGGGTTCTAGGGATAAAATAAAAAGCAAAGGGGATAAAGGACAACCCTGTCTGGTACTTCGTAAAAGGGGAAAATATGAAGACTGGGAGCCATTTAAAAAAACAGACATCATCAGGGAGGAATGTAATATAGCTATATATTTGAGAAAGGTTGGACTAAAGCCATGCCATTTTAGAGCCCTCATCAAGAACTTCCAATTGACACAATCAAAAGCCTATTCGGCATCCCAAGTTACGGCAGCCATAGGAGTATTGTCAAAAGAAGCCATATATAGAATATCCAGGAACAACCTAGAATTGTCAGTCATGTGTCTGCCCTTAACAAATCCAGTCTGCTCATGTCCAACCATATCGGGAATTAGGAGAGAAATCCTAATTGATAAAATCTTGGCAAAAAGCTTGCAATCTAAATTAATAAGGGAGATTGGTCTATAACTGGCGCATAAGGAAAGGTCTTTATCCTTTTTAGGTATCAAACAGATCATAGCCTCCAAAAAAGTCTCCTTAGCTTCGTCTTGTGAGAAAAAAGATTGATATAAAGTAAGTAAGTGCGGGAGTAAAATATGTGAAAAACAGGAGTAAAATTCAACAGAAAAACCGTCCGGACCCGGTGCTTTATCTTTGGGTAATGCATTAAGAGCAGATTTTAGTTCAGAAATTGAAATAGGCTCTTCTAGAAAGGAAAGATCCTGCATCTGTTGCCGTCTTGGTGGGAGAGAGTGAAAATAGGAATCTAGTGCCTCCTCTGTGGGGAAGTGGTCTGGTGTGTAAAGATTTGTATAAAAATCAGTAAAGCACTTCAAAGTTGTGTTATTTTTAACATGAGGATGCCCGTTTTCATCCATAATCTTTACTATTTTAGACTTTTGAAATTTAACTTTCAGGTAATTAGCAAGTAATTTGCCTGCCTTATTGTGTCCACCAAAAACGTGGAATTCATTTTTAACAGTGTTCCGGCAGCCTCTTCAGTTAAACTTTTATTAAACTCAAATTTAGCATTCATTAAACGTTGTAACACAATATCATTCTAGGTAGTGAAGAATTCATGTTCCAACTGCTTGATGGACTGAAGCAGTAATGAGGATTCTTTATTAGCTTTTTTCTTTTTAGCTAGGGCGAAATTAATTATATGCCCTCTTGTATAAAACATTCTAAATTCTGTACAAAATCCATATCCTTCAATATGCTATTATTGAAGCGCCATCTGTTAGGTTTAGAAATCTCAGGTAATAAATCCAAATCTATTATAACCGGTGCGTGATCTGAAATTAATATTGACCCAATTTCAGCATGTGGAAGAGTAGCAAAGAGATAAGTAATCAATTCTGGATTGGGATTAATGTGTTGGTGAGAAAAAGGTATATTCCAATGTTTTTTTTAGACATTTCCTGCATTTCGTTAGGAACATACTAAACTTGAGACTTTATATCTAGAAAAGATCAACAATCTGATTAAGATCACCACCAACAATTAAATTTGCATTTGAACAGGAGCGTAAAACAACTGACATTTGTTCCCAAAATTGTACATCTATACCAGTGGAACCATAAATATTCAATATAGAAATAGGGGTGTGATGAATGGTGGCATGTATTAGAACCCATCGACCCTCCACATTTCTTTCCTCTTTCTCAATTACCAAGGGAAGGGATTTGTGAACCAGAATAATAACCCCGTTTTTATGGTCAAGGGCTGGAGAACAAAAAACTTGACCAACCCAATTCTTACGCAATGAGTTTAGATCTTTGTCGAGTAAGTGCGTTTTCTGTAATAGAGCAATATTACAATTAAGCCGAGCTAAATGGGTCAGAACTCACTGTTTTTTGATAGGATTACACAAGCCCTTGACATTCCAAGAAATAACCTTAAGTGAGTTTACCATTGTAATACTTTAACATATATACTGAACCAATGTATCCAGATAAGGAAACCAGAACAACAAACCTTCTGAATACCTATAACACATGAGAGAATCTAACCATCATAATCGATGAAGAACCATAAGACATAATTAGACCAAAGAAAAAGATGAAGAGAAAGAAACAAGAAAGAAAAGAAAAAGAGGAAGAAGAAATTAAAGCAAGGAAAGGAACAGTAACTCTGAAAATAGAGATGACAAAAAGCCAAGAAGATTTAGTCATGAAGAAAGTAAAACACATCCAATGTGAAAAGAATATAATGGAGGAGTAGAAAAGCGCAAAACTAAAGATGGACAACAGGCAAAAATCTATTTAGATTGAATAACAACAGCGACGATGACAATCATTATAAAGAAAAAGAGACAGAGCATTAAGAGATATAAGCGATTTGCAACAAATCATGTGACTAGGATCAATAAGACAACAATACAAATAAGTCAACAATAGAAGAGCATAATACATAAATGATCAATAAAAACAACTTACCAAACACGAGGATAGTATGGAAACAGTAGGTATGGGAAGGGAGGTACTTGGGAGACAACACATCAACGGAGGGAGTCCAGATTAGACAACAGACAACTGTAAAGAGGAATAAATATATAGTAAGTTTAAATAAATAGACCAATTAGCTAAAGACGACAACCATAAAACAAACACCATGAACAATCAAACATGCTGCCATTAATGACGGCATATTCAATTACTTGAAATAAAATATATATTCAATTCAATTCAGATCAAAGACAAGGGTCAAAAGCATAAGCCTATGACAGGTGAAGCGGCACCAAAACAAGGAGTTCAGACTTTCCCAAGATCCATTGCTTCACCGTTGTGTTGGAGAATAAATTTCTTCAGGTCTTCTAGACGATCGAATGAAAAAGTTTGGTTCTTATATGTGACTTTAAAGAAGCATGGGTGTACAAGGCCATATCTTGCATTCATAGATCGTAGAGTTGGCCGGAAGGATAAAAATTCCTTCCGACGAGCGGCAGTTGCACTTGCTACATCTTGGGAAATAAAGACCCTCTGACCAGACCATAGCATTTGTTTTCTTTGCTTAGCCGCCGATAACACCAACAGCAGCTCAGTATACTCTAGAAAGAGAACAATTATTCCTCTAGGGCGGCCAGAACTTGAAGCACTGACAGATTTGGGGCCAATACGATGAGCACGTTGTAAGTTGAGATGTGTTCCTTCTTTAAGGCCCACCAGTTTGGGAATGTGACTCCAAGGAAGGCAAGCATGTCTGACCCCTCTAATCCTTCTAGAATGCCATAAATTCGGAGATTATTACGCCTATTCTGGTTTTCTAAATCTTCTGTCTGTTGCTTCAAGAGCGCTATCTCCTTAGTCATACCATCGATTTTGGCAGCCGCATCCTGCACCTCACTAATCCGTTGTTCAATACCAGACACCCTGGACTCCAATGTAGACCACTTTTCCGATCAATACGTTGAAGTGTAACGTTAGTCTCCATGAAAAAGGGTTTCAGATGTTTGCTCTCCTCCATAAGGTCTTCCAGAGTCAAAGGTAGAGGAGACTTTGTAGGGGAACCAGGATCTTTTTTCTGCCTTTTGATAGGAGCATTTGAATCTTTGCAAGCAGTGGGCATGACTGTAGATGAGGTAGCAGCCTTCATACCAGAGGGGGGAGAGGACTCCATATGCATGCGAAAGAAAAATAGAGTCCGTGAAGGAAACTTAATGCCACACACAAGGAAATATCCTAAATATGTAAGTTATTCAAAAATATCAAGTATGGCACCAAATAGTTGAAGGCTGAGCAGAATAAATTATTGTGGAAGGAATGGGCACCAAAAATAGCCCAATCTATCAGCCCACCCTTCAACAAACAAAAAAGATAAAAAATAGGGGTGAATCAACATGAGGGGAACCATCTGTTAGACTGCCGCCAAAACTGTATCCCAGAAGTATTTATAGCTGACAGAGTTTGAACACATAATTGTATTATGTATGAGGCATATCAGCTTTCCTTTAAATGGTACTATCAAAACAAGCAAATAGGCATTTTAAAAGCAGTTTCCAAAAGCTTGCTGACAAAACTGTAGCTCCAAGAAATTTTAGCTGACAGGAGTTGAGAACTATGCCCTGAGTGTGCTATACAGCTGACACATCATCTAACAGTAAACTGTCACTGTAAAAGCGGTAAAAGTACATTTCCAGGGCTTCCCTGCTTCTATTTGTTATTGGGATCCATATATAACTTAGTGCGACCCAGCACACAAAGCCGGCTCCGACGCGTTCAGCAGAGGACAAAATGACGGCCACAACCCCCGATTCTGAGGTTTGCGACGCAGGGAGGCAACAACGCGGCAAATGGCTCAAATATAGCCAGAAAAGGAAAAATACCTTATCTCCCCGCGTTCGCGCACCAGTTCCCTTATAACAGAAACATTCTCGGCGGACACCGCCGCCCGTAGCAAAGAAATGCCTCCGACGCCGAGTGGAGCTTTAAAGTCCTGCTGCCATCTTGCGGGCGGTTCAGCCATGCCCCCCCCCCACACTGAGGAAGTTTCAGTCACCTAATGTGGTGTATGGCACTCTCGTAGGGTGACCAACCGTCCGTAAATTTCACGGACCGTCCGTTAATTGGAAGTCAGGTCCGTTGTCCGTGATGATCCCTCTTACAGACGCCTTTTGTCAGTAATTTGGGTGGTTAGAGCGACCTGCACTGTTCACCTTTGAGATGCCTTGGTGTTCTGAAAACTCCCTGCTGGGGCCTCCTCGCATTCCTCTGTGCTCAAGAGCAGCCCCTCACCAGCCTCTCAAACACCGTGATGGATCCATTGTCATTCTGCGTGCCGGCTGATTGTCGCAAACAGAATGACAATGGGCCAGTCTGGGCAGTTAAGGCATGTGGTGGGCCTGAAGGCAAGGTAGAAAAAATGTAACACATTAGATGGAAGTAACATTGTCCAGTTACTTTAAAAAAAGAAAAAAACAAGCATATGCAATCGGTCCCGCATTTGTACAAGTTACAGCTTTTGGCATTGAAAAAAACTATGATTTTTACTTTTGATTTTTTTTATGTGCAGTTGAGTGATTATATTATCATTTATATGACCTCACAGCGCTGGAGAACCAGAAAATGGGAAATAGGTTATGAGGGAGGGGGAGACAAGAGTAATATGCTGTCTGAAGAAAAAAAAAAGTAACAACATCCTGGAAAAAGCAAACCCTTATAGGGAATGCAAGATTAAGTAAACCTTGTGAAATGTAAGCAGAGCAATATAGTTACCTGAACACGTTTATACTTATTATTTAGAAATTAATGAGGGGTTTTTCCTAAAACGTTAAGGACATGACTACAGGGCCTGGGAAGTGACTACAGGGACCAGCATGCATTGCTAAAAGCCAACAAAAGCTAATCATGCCCATTACGAGAAGTGAGTGTGAAAAGAACAACAAGTGAGATGAAACGTGCGCAATAAATAAATAAATACCAGCATTTGTAAAGTGCACAGCTACCTCCGGAGAGGTGTCCCGGCGCTGGGGGCCCTCGGGAAGATTAAGTGAGCTATTGCCCAGAGTCACATGGTGCTGGGCTAACCTGCCGCTGGCACCGGGGATCGAACCGTGAACCCCGTGGTCCGGAGTCAGGCACCCTGGCCGCTGCGCCACACCTCTTCCGCAATGCCTTATAAAAGCTTAAGACTTTTGCAGCAGAGCAAGTGGTCTTGGGCCATATGTCCCTGTAAACATACATTCACATCAGGAGAAAACCTCTGGCTAGAATACTTTACTATGAAACTTTAAATGAAACAAACAGAGTAGACAAGCGAGGCATCAATTCTTTCCATACCCTGAGTGTGTTTCCTGACCTTTCATCTCACTGTCGGCTCTGTACTCTAAAAACAGGCTCACCTGATAAAAAAGGTGTGTTTCTAAAACTTAAATTAATGACACTCAGTTTGCCGCCCTCGAAAGGATGAAAGCGCGAGTTGGCCTTACTCGTGACCTGCAGATCACGGTAGTTGTGAGCACTGAGCGTTTAACGCCTGTAGACCACTTGCATGTGATAGGGATTGGAGTTAAGATCTGTTCCCACCTCTCCTGTGGACAGTTTCACTGGCTGTTTACATGGCAGCTGGAGACTGGGTGTAGGAGGTGGCAATGGTGGAGTTTCCATGCATGATCTGTGAAAACTCGTGTAAAGCAGGTGACTACATGTAGGATGTATGCGCAAGGGTAAGCCTGGTACCCATGTGCAGTTTATGTAAGAAATAATAAAACTGAACTCCATGTGTGGTCTAATTTGGAAGTGATTTTCCAGAGTACATTCTGTTTTTATTCACCAGAAAATATAAAGTGATTTATTTTACCACCTTTAGACAACGTGTTAGGCACGTTATTTCACACCGCTCATGGGTACTGTGCCAGATTTGAATATTTCCTACATGTATCGCTAGGGTCCTTTATAAAAATCCAACTATTTTCACCAAACATATTCCTACACAATTGAGGGAGCAGAATGGGAACTGCACTTGGCGTAACAGCACCCAGTATCAATAACTTGTGTTTTGCTGCTAGTAGTGTATAGTATTAGGTACCAGTGTGAAGTGCACAATTGTCTCAACGTAATATAAACTTATTTTGACTTGTACTTATGTTGGTTGTCTATTTACTTATATATTATTGCGCAAACTCCTCTGATGTGTCTGTAAAACGTACCTTTTGTCCCAAAGTTTTGTCCTGAATTTTGACCTGTCCGGAATTTTTGTCCTGAATTTGGATTTTGCATTTCATTATATCAATAATAATATCAATAAAAAACATTTCTTCGTAAAATACATTAACATAAGTCTATAATCGATCGTGAGATCATTTTGCAAAGAACAGGATTCATCACTTATTACATGTTCCGACATTGCAGACATGATATAGTAAACATTCTAGGTGTTATTCCTTGCTCGACATCTGATTTGGTGTTAGTATATTTGCTGGCCTTCGGCTAAGTGCGTCAACTGTAGTCGGGGATCATTGCGTGTTTCTATCGTGTTCCATGTTTGTGTGCTCTCACTTGACGTTCGACGTTTGCGTTCCCGTTGAAATGCCATCGGATACGGAACCACCGATGTAGGGGTAAAACTATTAACCTCTTGAATGAACTGGGGGAGCTGTTGTGGAGATACCAGTGCAATGTTTGGTCGTGGTTGCAGTATATGTTACGATATCGGATGTATGGGGGGGGGGGGCGTGAAGGGTTGGTTCAATGTGGCTTGCGGGGGGTGTCTGAGGTCTTCGTATAGCATTTCCCGTCCTAGGTGTCTGGGTCTGGTCTTATGTTATCTTCCATCGGTCTCCGGTGGGGGGAGGGGGGATGAAGGTGGGGTCCTGAATTTGGAGCCTTTGTCCTGAATTTTAACACTCACTGTCCTGAATTTGCAACCATGCAAGTTGGTCACCCTACACTCTCGGTCTGGGTAGGTTAGTCCGTCTGAGCATCAAAGGCTGTAGACATTGGACCAAAGGGGCACCAATTGAGTTGCAGATAAAGATGCCCCGTACTGTGGAAGGCTATAGAGGCCAGCAGGGGCGACTTGAATCTCGAGAGCAAGATACAAACTGCGCAAACTGCGAGGGGTGAGCTCGTAGCAGGAGTCTTGTCTAAGCATCCGAGCTGTCTTGTTCTGCAACAACTGCAGTTCTCTCATTAGTGTGTGCAGTTGTTGAGACCTGTTAATACAAAGGCATGGGCCAAAGACTCTAGGTCCATGACTGACAGAAATATATGACTATTAGTTCGTGTTCTGAAGATGACCTTGAAACCTAAAAGAAACAGGAGCTTCTACAAACCTGGAGGACAGTGAGCAGAAATACGCACTCACCGACAGGTGGCGCAAAAGGTATCAAGAAGGCTTAGTCTGTGCCCTGAAACGTGCAGATCTGTAAACATAAAACTGTAAGTAACTGCAGCACAAGCAGTCCCCGAACTTGTTTAAAGCAGATGTATTTTTAGCAGTGTTTAGCACCAGGAATGAGACGAAGGCTCATGGAAAATGGCTTTTTGTCTGCCGCGATTACCTTCATTTTTGATTGGATCGGCATTAGCTTTAAGGCAAAACAGTTTATGCGCGAGTTTAACATATCTATACTAAGCAAATATAAGGCGTCTCGGGGGCCGATCAATAATTAATGGAGAGTTTAGGAAGACGCATTTAAGGCTGCAGCATTAGCCGCAGGTGGAGATTTGGGAGAAAACAACACACGGCACAAGTGTCTCTAATTATTCATGTTTCTCTCCCCACTATTTTCGTTGTGAGCCAGGAGCCATCTGGCCGACTGCAGTCAGAGCTCTCGCACAAGGCAAGGTGGCGGGAAACGAGGCCATTAGCCTCATTAAATAATTTAAAAATGCCATCAATTTTCACTTAATAGACACCCATACGGAGAACAATGGATGTTCTGGGGAGCTGTGCAGTGTGCGCCTTCCTAGCGCGCGGCGTGATCTATGCACAAAACAGAAAAAATAACCAAGGGTATGTGGGAATGGTGTGTATTGCACGTGTTGTGGCTGTTAAAGGAAATAGTTTAATTCTTCCATTTGTTTATTTTACTTTTGTAAAAATGCTGTAGTCTACTCGAACCAGTACATAAGACCACAGTGATTTGTATCTTGTGTCATGGGACCTCTAGTTTGTCATATCTCAGACAGCTTCAGACATAGGGTGCTCATGAACGTCAATTCACCAAAAGGCCAGGGGCAGCGGAAGTGACATCACACACACTTTGACCTTCAATTTCAGTCACACACACATGCTTAGACATGCACACATTTACACTTACACGCTCTCACATTAACACACACCCTCAAGCACGCAAACAATATACATTTAAAAGCATTTATTTTACTTACCTTAGCTGCCAGCGAGGGCCATATTTCAGCTGATTGGACTCAATTTTTTATTATACTAATAGTGAATATTTAAAGATTATTCACTATTAGTGTAATACAAAAATTGAGAGAAAACAAAGAGAAAGGAACCCCAACCGATGTGCATAAGAGCGTGCTGCCATTGTGTTCCTGGCGCTGATTTTGCCACCTCTGAGGCCAGGGGTTGCAAAGACAGAGCCAGGGGTCACAAGGGGGAAGCCAGGGGTCACGGCTGCGACCCCTGCCGACCTCTAAATGAGATCCATGAGTGTGCTCGAAAACACAGGAACCACCCTTTTATGGGCCTGATTACGAGTGGGTTGTTAATTTCCGACCCCTGGCAAACCCCTGTTTGCTCAGGGGTCAGAATTACGAGTTTAATTAAGTTATTTAACACATTTGATAATTATCAGATGCATTAAATAAGTCAACCATCGTTAATTTTCAGCAAGTCAAACTTGTCAAAATTTAACGGGGGGGGCATAAGGAATTTACTGTATCATGTGGATTTTGGTGCCTTAGACACCAAAATCTGCATGTTATTCCCCACAAACTCGTAATAGGTGCTATTTATCACACCTGAGAAATAACGTACCCCGTGGTATCGTTATTTATCAAATGCGAAACATAGCACTTGAACTCGTGATCAGGGCCCGTATGTTTTAATTTAAAAATGTATTTCCCATTCCATCTTTATGAATTATGCCCTCTCTTTTAGAATCATTTGTTTTATGTTTTTGTTTATTTTACCTGAATTCCAATGCTCAGCTTCAGTTTAAAGAACTATTTAACCAAGGTGGCTCCACACCAGGGCCGGACTGGGAACCAAAACCGGCCCTGGCAAAGTGCTCGGCTGGCCCCCCCGGGGTTTGGGGGTGCGGCCGAGCCCTTTGCCAGGGGTTTCGGCCGATTTTGTTACAGGGGCCGATATTGCAGCTATGCTGCAAAACCGGCCCGGTAACAAAAACGGCCCCCCAGGGGCCCAAAACCGGCCCCCACCCTGGCGGCACACCGGGGAAACGCCCGGTGCCCGCTACGGCCAGTCCGGCCCTGCTCCACACTGAATTTTTTAACACTTGAATATTGGGCAGCCTTCCTGACCTCGCCAGGAGTTGCCTTAACGCAATCACCACTTCAGAGCCCATCACTTGTTTAACCCTGACCCACCAGTTCTCAAAGCCAGGCAGCTCATCACTAATCAATGACTTCATTAACTCAAGGCGGGTGATAGTAATCAAACAGAAAACTACTTTCTATTCTGTCTGTGAGAGATGCAAATTTTCCTCATCGAAACTGCATGATAAAATGAGCCCACTTAATTAACCTGCTCATTAATCTTAGACCGGCAATCCAAGAGAGTCAACTAACAGCTGCCTGATTTCCCCCGCCCCTATTACACATTTTTCACGTTCACCAGTCTCCCTGGTTCCTTATTTTAAATATAGATTACTCAAAGTAAAATATTGATTGATCTCCGTTGTCGAGGCTTTAAACTCTTATTGCATATGCTTCCACACCCTGCATCTACTCCAACACTTCTAAGTCCCAGCACTTGTTGAAGAGCACTTTCTTACTTTGTTCAAAAAGCACATAACAATGAGATACGCAGCTCCTGGTAAACTATATATTTTCTTATGCTTTTTCTAAAGGTTGTCACAAGGTTAATATATGTAGGTCTAAGCAGCGGTGGCGGTTTTCTAGGATGCCAGCTTCTCCAAGTTTATTTCAACTCATCTAGTCCTTAATAACGTGAAACCTCAGATTATCCAATGTTGGAGCATATTCGTCAATATTCTGGGAATTACCTTTTGCTATGTCTGCCCAGAAATGAATAACTCAATTTTACACTTTCAACATACTCTTTTTAAAATAAAAATAAAATCAGGGTTGTCATACTTATATAAATAGCTTTTCATATGGACAGATATCAAAGGCCTTAGGTTTACTTCAGAGACTAGAGGTTCCACTATCCTTAATAATATTGTTGCAAAGACTGGGTGTCTCCATTCACCTACTTTTTCCCTGGAGAGATTTTCATATTCTACTATCCTCATCTTTGTTTGTTCCAGAAAATGTACTAAACATGGATCTTGAATTACTTGCACAGTTCTTATTTAGTGTCTGTAACACAGACTTCTATTACAGAATTGCCGTTTTATGTAGTTTATGATGGCTTGGGTTTTCTCATAAAAAGACAGCAAGAGTGCCAAATTTCCACTGGCCGGCGCCTGCATGGACGTACAGGAGCCATGGGCTGGTGTCCAACTGCTCCATGCAAAACACTCTGGGGCATATTCTCAAGGACCTATCGCCGAGTTAGCGGCACTTTATCACAGCCAAAGTGGCGATAGATTTATCGCCCCATTCACAAGCTGGTGATAACAGCCGATATCGCCAGTTTTCCTGCGATAGCAGCCGCAAAAAACATCGCCACGGATGACACCGGCAACTAACGCTAATGAGATGCAGAGTAGGCGTTCCTGTGCAAAAAGCCGCGACAACACCACTTCGCAATATTCCCAACGACCAGCCAGATCGGCGATAAGATCACTAAATAGGCGATAAGGTGCGTTAGCTGCAGGGATTTAACACCTGCTCTTACCTGGTGTTAAGTCGGACGACAACCTGCACCAGAAATGGGAGCCCAGCACACAGCCACACCAGAAGAACAACAGATGCCATGGAGCTACTGATCATGCAGCTCGGACACCCAAGAGGGCCACAACACCCACAGCCACCACCCCCAGGACCCGACCCCCCGGGGCCCTACCCCGGTCACCAACCCTCCCCCCCGGAAAAGATATTTCACACCAACTTTACAAAATCATGAACAAAACAATTCGCCTGATGTCGCACAATTACAACAATTAACATTCAATGTGTGGTCCGAAAAAGGAGAATCATTCATTCATCTCTGAATTTCCAAACAAATCAATTTATTCAAATTTAACTCAAAACAACTATTTGGAAGCGTCATGGCGGGTCTTGTCTGGACAATCTGTAAGTCACAGCCTGCAAGACAAAATTCAAGATAAGAAGGTGTGTCATGCGCTCATCAAAGGACAGAGAGAGAGAGAAAGAAAGGGAGAGAGAGAGAGAGAGTGAAAGAGAGGGAGAGAGAGAAAGAGAGAGAAAGAGAGAGAAAGAGAGGGAGAGAGAGACAGTGAAAGGAAGGCTCTTGGCACATACATGCCAACTGTTGTGTGTGTATCGCTATTGGTGCACCATAAGCCTAAGGCCTAGCCCCAAATGCAGCGCGAAAGCCACATCACATTTCCAGAATGCAAGCAGTAGTCAGACTAACATTAGGGATGAAAGCTCCTTTGTCTCAATACATAAGGCGGAAGGACATCTGCACCTCCGACCTTGGTCTTGCATGCGGCAGGCACCCCCTGAGAGAGATACCATAGCAGATGATGACGACTCCCACACTACGCACAGTGCTAATGAAAGACCAACGTATCCACACCCCACACACAGAAGTCCTTGCTCGAGGTACCCTTGCATGGAATGCCCTTGACACTTACGTACACAACAACCCATACGTCCAAACGTTGCACACACATACGATTCATTGCTCCGAGCTGTGGCATATCATCCACATAACTCCCGCAGGTCAGAAGAGTGCCGGTTCTACGAGAGCCACCAACGCAATGGCAGAACATCCCAGGCACATGCACAACCCCTGTCACGTGGAACTGTACTGTGCACGTATGCTGCATTTGTTGGGGGCACTGCCACTGGCAGTGTTGCGCATCAGTTACCATCTGAGCTTCCGTCGTGCGTACGTCACCTGCGTCCAGCCCTGGTTCCACTGTCAATCATGCATATTCGAGTGGCCCATGGATGTCTGCCTATCCAACACAACGGTAGCTGAACTGGATTATGACTTGTGTGTGCGCCCCCTGTTGGCCCACGACCAGGAGTGTAACCGTGATACCCATTCATGGGATGCCTTGATATTTGGCGTATGTGCTGGCAGTTGGGCATGGGAGATTGCACAAGTCCTCGTGTGCAGTGACCACATCGAAGCGCTCCCCTATTGGGCTGTGTTGCGGATTGGTGAAACAGCGTGGACGGAGCACATCTGTCCGGACCAGTTAATGGATTGGCTCGCCCTCGTGTTCGTTGAAGTCGACAACGACGTACTCTTGGAACTGATTGCCCAGGAAGCTGCGCTCGCATTCATGGACGAGTAACTACGTTCCTGCAGCCACAACTGCTTGTAACCCAGAGCACAGGTCCCAACACCTTGTTGCATCTTGGAGAAATGGTCACATATCCCACCACAACAGTGGACATGGCTGCATTTGCCTGGACTCAGAATGCATGTGCGTGCACCTACGCGTGTTGACACACACCTGTGCAAGGTGAGGCAGTCCCATGGGCGGAGCTGCACAGTGTCGCTTGGCAAGGTTCCTAAATCTGACATACTGCTGGAGGGAGAGTACACACATGGCTATGTAGTACTACATGTGACCTTGTTGGACCCTTTCACCTGCTCACTGTCAGCAGAGCAGACAGTCTGCGCAGTCCGGTGGTATAGCACTATGCAGATCCCATGGGCTGTGAGTCGTGTCCCCTGACACGGGGCAATGAGCATACGCCAAACATCACATGACTCGTCCAGCAAGGCAAGGTGGGCTGAGACCGTTGCCATCCGTAATGATAAGTGTTCATTTTTGCCTCCCCATTTCTTGCACCTCTACATGTTCCCATGCTGCCTGTTAGTGTCTGAAGCATTGGTCTGCATGTTGTGGCCCTTGTCTTGCCCGTACTGACACGCACATGCTAATAAAGTCTACGCCACTTCACTAGTGTTCAACTGTGATGAGTGTTGATTACAATGACAAATCGTGTGCCTCAATGAGCATTGTCCGTACACAGGGAGGGACTGACTGACGCATTTCACTTAGGGGTGAGTCCCTATTGCCAGCTCCACCTCTGTGAGCCAGACATTGTGGTTGGGATTGTTGCTGGTAGACCTGTGCTCTTACGTGTCTTCAGCAATGTGAGTATGGTGTCCAACTTCTTGCCATGTGGATCAATGTGATCCATCAAAACAGGCTGTGTCCACACAGTTGAGTGTGAGTAGGTATGCAAAGAGATTGTCACATGTGATGGGGGACACTACTTTAGGCCTGCTACCGAATTAGACATTTTTACACACAGCCCCATTTAATACATGGACATGGGGCTACGTTGGGGGTTGCGAGATTGTTGTTCATGAGCAATGAGGCCACAGCTAGTTCACACCTTCCCAGTCATCTAATTGGCCATGTGGGTCAGGGTCAAACATGCGCATTGATGTCATTTCCCAGGGTATACCTTTTTGTGCAATCAATGTCTCTACATTCATCCATACTTATATACTTGATTGAACATAGACATGACACATCTGTGTGATTTGGAATGTTTTATTCACATTCTGTGGAGTGTCGGAGCTGGAGCAATACATGGCCATGCAAACCCCACATTACATGGTTGCCCAGTGGAGGGCCAACCAGAGTCCTTTGGGGAATGACAATTTAATCGGAAGAGGAAGAGTTCAGTCCGCAGCCTGATTGCTGTGTCATTAGTAACCAGAGCAGATATGGCAGTCCATGTCGGGGTCCAGGTGAATGTCGCAGAGTGTTTCAGGGGACAGTGGAAGGTGTTGTTCCCGGGCATGATGCTGAGGGCTAGACCAAGCAGGAACAGGCCATATGGCGGGGATGAATGCTACAACCTCCTCTCTCACACAGAGTCATTGCCATCCACATCTTAGTCCTCTGATATGTCTTCTGTGTCAGGTGTGTCAGGTGTGTGTGGTGGTGTTATGGCTGCATCACTGTGTGCCACTGACACATCAGGTGGCGGAGGTGTTATGGCTGCATCACTGTGTGCCACTGACACATCAGGTGGCGGAGGTGGTATGGCTGCATCACTGTGTGCCACTGACACATCAGGTGGCGGAGGTGGTATGGCTGCATCACTGTGTGCCACTGACACATCAAGTGGCAGAGGTGGTATGGCTGCATCACTGTGTGCCACTGACACATCAGGGGGCGGAGATGTGTGTGTCGAAGTTCCTGCAACAGTCATCTGGGACAGGCTCTGTGGCAGCAATGGCAAGATGAGGTTCTGCAGGGTATGGAAGATCCCAGCTACATCTCGCTGGTGTACAGCCGTGGCAGCCATCCTTCCAGCCTGCATCCGCTCCATGTTCTCCATTGTCCTCCGCATCTGTGCCAACTCTGTGCTGTCATCGCTGGAGCCTGTCTGACTAGACAGTTCTTGTATCCGAGTAATGGCTCCAGCGAGGTCAGCCAAGGATTGTTGTAGAGCATGGAACGGACTGTGGGTGTCCGTTAGAGACTGTAAGTGGTCCCTGATGGGACTAAGACACCCACGTATGGCCTCTAGTTTGGCTGCCATGAGGTCGAAACCCACCCGCACCTGTTCAGCCAGCCCCCTCTGGCAGTCTGACACACGGCGTGGAATGCCATGTGTCTTTCTGTGAGTTGCTGGGAGCCTGCCGTGGTGGTGGGTGCTTCCTGCTGTGTGGGCTGTGCAGGGGGTGGGGTCACCTTCGATGCAGCTGGACTGCCCTGCTCCTGGAGGTGGGGTGCGGAGGCTGTCCACGAGCCGTTGGAGGGTGTCGGAGCTGATGGCCAGGGGGTCCTCCTCATCATCACTGAAGAGATGTCTGGTCTGCTCTGCAGGAGGTGTTGATTGTCCCTCTGCAATGTAAAGGGGAGATGCAGGTTAACAGTGTGTTCCATGTATGTTGACGCATTGTACATGTTTACATACAGACTGCATGACAATGTACATTGTGACTGTTTTGGATGAGCTGGCTATTTGATGGGAGACAGTGGACATTTCGACTACATGACAGATGTGAGATTGTACTCGTACATGATCATCTCACAGTTTCCTGCTATGCCAGATGTGATTGGCCAGTTTCTACGCACAAGCGGCACCAGTTGTGTCCTCTGTTCTGTAGTGAAAGTGTTGCACTTTGTACCACATTGTCGTCAATGTTGATGTGCTGTGATTGCTATGTGTGTGTGCTGCATTGTGGGAGAGTCGCCCCTGCAGCTCTGATTTAGCGGCCCCTTATCCCTTTGAGGCGGTGTGCCTTTGACTTGTGGGCTTTTTAGGTGCTGAGATGTTGGCGACTTGGGTCATTTGTGCTCTTGGACGGTTTTTGTACTCTTGTGCATTGTTTGTCTGCAGATGTGTTGTTGCCGTCAGGGGTTGTATGTGCACGTGGATGTGTCAGAGTGTGACCTGCTCCTTTGAGGATGTGATCCACACTGGGCCACCTCAGTGTCGTGTCATGCACCATGTCATGTATTTTGACTGCAGCCATGCTATTGGTCATGCAGTGTCACTTGCATTGTCAGTGTGGCTCACAGAGCCGCTGCTTTGCTGGATTCAGCACATGTGCATGGGTAGGTTGTGAGATTGGTGATAGGGAGGGGGGCCCCTTTGTGCACATAGTGGACGGGGGCCTACTTGGTGTTTCTATGTGTGCTGCAGTGTGCCAAGGGTATCAGGGACATGTTCCACAATCATTATGGGTGTGCAGTGTGCTACACATAATTGTGCATCTGTGCCATTGTGCCCATCTCCCCCCGTCCCCCCAGTCCCTGGTCGTTACTCACCCTGTTGGGTCCGGTCATATCGAGCTGTGTCCGGACCCCCAACTCCTTGCACTGTCTCCACACTGATGACTGTGGCCACCATTTTCTCCAGCTCATCCAGCTCCTCCTGTGGCGCAGGACTCCCACCTCCAGTCGCCGTTGCTGCCTTCCGGTTGGCAGCCAGTTTCTGCTTGGTTTGGCTATTCACATCATGCCAGCACCTCTTGACCTCCTCCATTGACCTCCTCAACACTCCGACTGCATTCACGTTGTTCACGATCGACTGCCATATTTCCGTTTGTGTTGCCAATGACACAGTGGAGGTGACGAACAGTTGCTGGTAGTGTTCTATCACCTCCGTGACGATGATCCTGTTTTCCTGCGGACTGAACCCCGTCTTCCTCTTCCTCTTCTCCTTGCCCTTCCCCAACCCCGAGGTTCCTTGCTGGTCGTCTGTGGGGCTTGTGGGGTTCGCGTTGTCCTCTGCACTCGGTCCGGGTGCATCCATGGTGCTACGCAGTTTGTTTTTTTTTGTCTTTTTTATTTTTCTGCTTTTATAGTGCATTTTCCCGCATGACGCGTGGGAATTGCAGGCCTGTCTCTGGTTATCGCTGATTTTTGTATCACAATTTGGGGCATCGCAACTTTTTTCGCGTTTCGCATTTTTTCAGCGTTGCGTTGATTTTAACGCGGTCATTTGGCGAGTTATCGCGAGACTATAGCATGGTGCCGCCGGGTTGAGAATACAACGTTAACACAGTGTTATTTTCCCGCGATGGACTGCGATGTGCAAAGTTGCGTTAAGCCAATTTTGCGATAATTATCACACGTTCTTGAGAATATCCCCCGCTGGGTTTTATGGGTAACTGGCTTTTTGCAATATAGCAAACCACTGGCTACAGGTTCAAAAATGCAGAAAGCCATCCAGCATTGTTGTAGCACTGGTGCTTACTAAAGTCAGGTAAAACTGTCCTAACATGTATTCATTCCTGATGAATAACTCTTAGAGTGACCAGGCAGATACCCACATGCTGCAAATGAAGGCAGCAAAATCTATTGATACTGGGTGCCTGCATTATTCACCAGAGGTGTGTATTTCGTATTCCATTGACTGGAGCTACCTATCTCTGAAGCTCAGATGAGATTTCAAAAACTGTCCTCTGCCACATAGCCTATTACCTTCACGTATGTCTTTCTCACCCCAAATCCATTAAAAGAGGTTTGCCTCATCCAGTGGGCAGGATTTGTCTAGCCTCTCCCTAAAAACAAAACAAAAAAAGTCCTGCAAATTTCAATCTGGCCCCTTCCTGTGGGATCTAAAGAGGGACCATTCCTATGAATGGTCCTGTTTATTCTGTCTTTTGATGGAGATGCCTGTTCTACCACTCCATGAGTAAACCTCTGATTTCTTACTACTCTACTACCATTGTGGTTGCGCTCTAGCAACTGCAGAGGTTGTTTTGACGGCAATAATAGATGTTTATGTAGAGGGATCCTGCTTTCTCCACCATTGAATGAGGGATAACACAGTGGTGGCAAGTGTGCATCCATTCCAACATGCAAAAGTGGCAATAGTGCGGTTTTCTACTCACACATTCTGCCAGGTATTATCTGTTGAAATAACTGTATGGGGGAAAGTGTGATATTTTGCACAGTATATCTAATCCCCGGTTCAACTCAAGCTCCTGTTTATGCCCAATGCGGGAGTACCGAGAGCCTAATTACTTAAATAGACAAATACCATATAGAAAGAACCATATACATACATAGAGAAGTAGTGGATCGCTAAGGAAATGATGCAGACCACTGTAAAGTGCAAAACAGTTATGTAAAACAAGTATTTAATGACCCCCTCAGCTACTGGCATCCATACAAAACAAGCACTGTAGAGGAAAAGAACAGGATGAAGTGAATGAGAAATTGGGTCGATATTAATAGAATGGCGACTGAAAAAAAGAGTCGTGTCAGCTGAGAAAAATGTAGACACAGTGAAGGCAAAATATGCAAGGTAGGGAATTAAATCATAAAAAAGTTAATAGATGATGGCAGGCTAAAACAATGTATACAGAGTGAGAAGGACGCATAGCAACAGAGCATGCTATCTGTGCATAAATACTGGCCATGGAAGCTTTTCAGTATGTTCATTACAGTATGTTCACAAATTGATAAGTGGAGCAAAATATTGAACTATCAACAAAAAATGGACATAACTTGCTTAATTTCGTGTAGCATAATCATAAGATTACATGGAATTATGCAAAAAGAGTAATTCTGCGTTTAGCGCCATTTCTGAGTGCAAAAATGCCCCCCCCCCGCATCAAAAATGGACTCGAGGATGCATTTTTGTGGTAAGAATAGCGCTAAATCAGAACATGATTAGTGAGCACTTGCTCGCACTCACTAAATGTGCTCTTGGGTTAGGATTTTTCCCCACCTTACTCCCGACATTTAGCGCTATTTTCTTAGCACAAATTGCACCCTTGCGTCCAAAATGGATGCAGGGATGCATTTTTGCGCTAAGAAATAGTGCTAAATGCAGCAGCACATGATTAGCAAGCGCGAGCAGCCGCTCACGCCAGCTCGCACCCGCTCACGCCAGCTCGCACCCACTAAGAGTAAGAGTAATCACGTGTTTATTGGCAATTCCACGTCAAAGAGTTACGCGGAATTACCGAAAATTACTGCGATTACTCCGGTGTAATTGAAATTCTGCCCAGGTCTACATACCAGTCCCGGAAGTCCCCACCTATGTCAAAGAGCACACATTGGGCCAACTCTGGTCCTTGGATCTTAGCATTACGGATCTTTTAATTGCTGCTTGTGCTTGATCTGACCACTTTTGCCGGTGGTTAATCATAGCTGTGGATGCTGCCGGTGGGCAATCATAGCATACCGAAACCGGAATGTGTTATGAATAATTGGAAATGGCTTTGGATGTCCTAAATGAAGCTTCTATTTTAGTGGACCCACCTGGGCTTTCCTATAATAACCATATTACTAGGGCCATTGTCCAATATGTGCCACTATTCAGAAGCAGATTGAAGTCCGAAGTGACACACCAAGCGGAAGAGTGGTTATGCCAGGTCATAGTTTATTCTAGGGAAAAGTGCTTCATCCAACAGCCCACCAACTAACCAGAAGCATCCTGACATCAGAACACAGGTCAGCTTCACCCATAAACATTTCAGTGTAACTCAGATGAAAGATTCCATAGCAAAAAGCTTACCACATAGAATCAATAGGCAGAGGGGTTCTGCACCTAGGTTTTTCCCAGAGGTCTGGTTAGTTAAAAGTAAATTGAGATGTCTAGAGCGTCGCTGATGGAAATCTCAATCTCCCGCAGACATGAACAAGTATAAGGAGGAGCAGAACAGTTATAAACATTATGATCTTCTGCCCCAAAAACTTATTACAACAAGATCATATATGCTTTATAGCATTAGCTTTAAAGGGTTTTCCAGGTGGAAAGCGTTTAAACGGATGCATCTGACGTCTCTTTAAATATCTCCCCCCTCACAAGAGCTCTGTGAGCTGCTCAATCAATTCTTTCTTGATAAAGTGGATGGCCCTTGTCAGAACCCAGTTTATAGGGCCATGGGGCAAGTAGCGGCTACTGGGCCCAACCGTGGAGGCTGAACCCTATTACTCCTGATATCCCAGGTCCTGATCTACAATCGATCCTGAGCAACTGAGACAAGTACCCCTTCAGCACTCGACTCTAATTGGTGGCGCGGGTCGAGCAGTCCAAGGCTTCTTGGTGTGGGGATGGGGGGGGGGGGATTTGGTAGGCACAGGGGGGTGAACACAGGCTCACAGTACGCTCAGCAGCAGCAATAGATGATTGTCCGGTCAAATACTTGCTTTTATGGAAAAAGGAGTATTTATATTTGAACACAAAGTAAAATACGACATTCGCACACAAAACACACAATTCCCTGAGGTCAGGGCTCTAGTGTTTCATAGGAGGGTCCCTGAGTCTGACTCCTCTCTCTCTCTCTCTAGAGGTAGTGATTATTCCCCATTCACTATAGGCGACATTCGGGTTAAGCCCCACTAGTAGCCAGAGTCTCAGTAGTTCCGATCCAACTCTTTATTAAAGTAAAAAAAGTTCCAGTGCCGAAGCACAATCTGGCAGGTAAGTTTACCAACACCACCTGGCCTGTAATCAGCCTTATCTGCACTAGCAGGATATGAGTGACTGGAGTCTCTGAGCTTGCATCCTTCTCTGGTGCTGTACCTGCAGTGGCTGCCACTGGTATGTCTTTCACACACAGCCTGAGAAGGCTGCAGTCATGTGTCCTTGAGTTCCTCACATGCGGTTCTGCAGTGGCAGCAGCCCGGGGGGTTCTCGATGCTCCTCTGATGCTGGTAAGTTCCTTGGAATTCTCCCCACAGGTGGTGGGGACGCTCCTGGTCCTCAGTTGAGACTTTGGCCCGCTTGAGTCACCACGGTGGCCTCCTTCCTCCGATGACAATCTCAACCAGACTACACTCCTTGCCTTGTCCTGGTGGCCTTCCTTGGCATGCAGGGGTCACAGATCCTCCTCTGTACATAGGCTACGGCCCGATCGGCAGAGCAGCAATCTTAACTGCAGCCTTACATGGCATGCAGAGTCACTGACTTAATTCTGCACACAGGCTACAGCTCGATCAGCACAGCAGTACTATTCACAGTGGCACCACCTGGCATACAGGGTCGCTGACGTAAACCTGCACATGGGAGATGACCTGTTCAGTGCAGCAACGTTCACAACTCAATTCATGGCAGCCCACCTCTGGCATACGGGGTCCCAAACTTTCCCCTGAATGTGGGCAATGACCGATTGGTGCAACAGCCGTCTCCTCACACCTCGCTAGAGGGATCCAGTTGCCAGGGTCCACCACCGGACCGCACTCCCTTCAACACTCTCCTCTTCCTCACAGGGCACACTGGTCTAGGCAAGCATGCAGACGGTGGAGCTCCAGGCTCCAGAGGCAGGTGATTTTGAAGTCACTAGGGAATGTTCCCTCACCCAGCTGGGACACTGGCAGGCCTTGGCCCCCAGTTCCGGCCACATGCACAAAGGCAGAAGTTTTGCAGAGCTACTACTCTTCCCTCTCACAGCCAGGCTGGCTGCTTGACAGTTGACAATATTGGGTGCCTTGTGCTCCTCTTCTTATAGTTCATTTCCACACACCAAATGTGACCGAGTCTGAGTCTTTGAAGTTTATGTCAGGAGTCTGCTTCCTTTTGAAGTACTCTCTCCTCTGCCTTGCTCTTCCTAAGAAAGCAGTCTGTCACAGCAGGAGCGACTCCAAATCTGATAGCCCACAACATAGGCCTTGGGAGTGACTAGAGGTTCGTGCCGGGATGTCAGCCATAGTGATATGTGTATCAAAAGGTTATGCCAGGGCTTAGCCCTACTCTGTATGATTCTCTTATCAGCCCCATCTCCTTCCTGAGACGTGCCCAGGCCCCTTCACAGTGACCTCTCTCTGAATCACAGAACATCCCCTGATATGTACTGAAGAGCCTGGCTCTCCCTTCCTCCAGTGTGTCCCACCCAGGTTACAGGAATGCCGCAATCCACAAATCTGTCTGGTGGGATTCCTCTACCTCCTCTCATGTTCCTCCAGTCAGGCCTCGGTCTCCCATAATGGAACCAAGAGTCTTCCATGTGTTGTACCATTCACAGGCACACATATACCCAGCACATGCATATAGCATACACGCACTGTACAACACTACATCCTTCATGTATTTTACCATTCACAGGCACACATGCACCCAGGACATGTATATAATACACACATTTCACAACACTGCATTTTCCCTGTATTGTACCACTCACCGGTACACATACATCCAGCACATGTGTACCACACATGCACTGCATAAGCACTACACACCATGCCGATGTAGGGCAAAGGTGAGTTAAGCAAACAGCAGTGGAACTTGTAATGTGTGAACCTACAGGCTTTCTCCGGTGACACAGGTAAAAAGGACCTGTTTACTCCTACTGATCACTACACAGTATGATGCCACCACGGCGCTCATGCTGCTTAACTCATGGTAAAGGCACTAGCCTTTCATTACTATGAGGGTAGCGCTTTGGGCATCCCTCCCAGTCCAAAAAGACCACAGTCCGCGAGACAGGCCTATGTCATGGCACACACGCATGATCCTTGTTTGCCCATGACAACAAAAATGAGAATTAGGGGTCCAGACATCATTATGGCTGGGGCATTCAAGGCAGGGGTACATGTCCATCACCATGCGAGGGATTTTTCCGTTCTAACAGGCTTGATTCACAAACTGCATTTTGTAGTACGTAAAGTCGTACTGCAGTAATACTGCTTACTTACCATAACATGCAATTCACAAACCTACAGGTGTAGACATCTACCTCAACCTCTGCACATGTACGTTTACTACTTAATAGTAAATATGGAAGGGACTAAGGGGAGTGGTGGGAAATTGGGGAATGTCTACTACTTAATAGGTGTGGGTTTGGGAGGAATAAAGAGGGTTTAGGGAGGGGCAAGGAGGAGTTTAGGGAGGGGCATGCTAATACAAACACCCACCCACACAACAGCTATTCACAAACCTACGTGTGCCCTAATGGTGACAAAACAGTAGTAAATGTACTCCAGCCCATCCTTGAAGTAAGTCTAGCACCACACAAGGCCACTCACAGGTACTGCAGCACACTCCCATAGAAAATAATGGAGGCAGGAACTTAATATAATACAATAGGAAACAATGTTAAAATAATTAAATTATTTCAACTTTTAAACTATATACATATACTTGCACCTCCACCATGCACAGTGTTGTCATCAATGATGTCCTTTCAGGTGTTGCAGTCACGTTATCAATGATGTCATAGAACATGTTATGAGTGATGTAATATGTGAGGTAATTAGTAGTGAACGTTGAGGGCACAAGTTATAGTTAGTTTAGGGCATCAGTTATAGTTACTTGAGAAAACTATAACTGGTGAATTTCAGTGCTTTTGTTAGTTTAAAACAGTATGTTTTAAGTGACCTAACTATAATGTCCTTTTAACTTTTATTTTTTTCAGTGAATTTCTAAGTTCTTTTAATGCAAAGTAAGATATTATTACCATACCTAACTATAACCTTTGTTTTTTTCAGTGAAGTTCTATTTTTTCTTTACATAAAAAAATATTTTACTGTGGCCAAGCTCTACTTTGGTTGGGCGCAGACGTGCGTGACTGACTATGTGATGTCACAGTAAAAAGGGTGGCATTCTAAGTAAGGCAGACCTACCGACTTTGTCAAAGGGTCAGAACACCAAAATATAAAAATTGGGCATACATCATCAATAATTGTAATCAAATGTACATTATATAAATTCACACATTGCAATGTGTAATAAAAGGGAATGTCATAATTTTTTGCTAGGAAAGCTTAATATAAAAAAAACAAAATCAACATGTCTTTGAGTCTTCTTTTCACTTTCTTCAGGCTGTTAAGTGCAGCCATAGAACTCACCACAAGAAGGCCTTGCACTCCTGCTGAAGAACATACAGCTCCAACTCAGAGTGCTTTAAAAAATATGCCAAGCTGCACTGGGGTCATGGTTTTAATGATCGAGGAGACTTTCTGTGTTTTTTCTTGTATGTTGCTCGGTGGCTGCTACACTCCCTGCAGCCTCTAGAGCATTAAAAAATGCTCAGTGATGCCCCTTCTAGGACACTACCAGGCTTCCAAAAATATATTTGAAAAGTCCTCACAGGGCATTATGGGCCGTTTCTTGCTAGGAGCAGTGCATAATAAATTAGCGTTTTTTTTTGGGTGCCCAAACGGGGTACCCACACCGTTTTTGAATATTGGGGGAAGGAAGGGAGCCCCAAAGCCCTGCCACCCCTGCCAGCTTCCCACCAGCAACCATTCCAGTGCCAGTGAGAGCTGGCAATTTCTTTGGTAAGTGGGTGCCCCGGAACCCACCCAAAATCAGCTTGGGAAAGGAGGCCCACACCCCACTCTCCTTCTTAATATGCACTGGACCCTGGGGGGATGGGGTCCCTGGGGCTAAAAACAGATTAGGCAGGTGTGCCTACCCCGGGGGTAATTTATTGAAAAAAATAAAGGGCCGCTATTTTGTTTTTTGGCTGCGATCCCGCGGGAGAACCGCGGGCTTGCGGCAATTATTATTATCTTTTTACTTTTAGCCCCACAAGGGCTAAGAGGGAAGGTTATCTCCACCCTGCTCCCTTATATTGTTTTTTAAAACTTTTTCAGGATCGCGACTAACCCCCTACTCCTGTGATGGCCGCTGCAACATTTCTTTTCATGTGGTACAGCCAACCAATCAGAGCATTCGGGGCTCCTGCAGGAGTGAGATGGTCAAAGGGAAAAAAGTCCCTTTGGCCAATCAGATCTCTCGATTTTTTATAAAGTTGCGTGATCACAGGACACAAACCCAACAATCCAGATATGCAATGTTTTTTAACCTTAATTTCTGAAAAACTACTGAACGGATTTACAACAAATTACAAAAAGCACTCTTTGTGGACCAAGGTCTAACTTTCTACAAAATTTGGTGTAATTTCATTCAGCTGTATTCGCGGTATCGCTGTCCAATTTTCCTTTGGAAAAATGAATGGGCAAAGGGTGTTTTGGGGCACCCCTTTTTTCTCAGCTCCTGCATGAGGGATCACCCTGAAACTTTCCAGGCAGGAACTGAGGTGGATGAACTTTCTTTTTTGGAAAGTTTTGTGAATATTCATCAAACAGCGTCAAAGTTATTAGCAAACCTAAAAACGATCTTCCTATGGTAATTTGGTCCTAACTATACCTACAGTGGTGACCACCGCTCTGTAATATGCGTGATTTGGGGGGGGCACCCATTGAGGGTTGGGGGCAAGATCAGGCCGAATGCAGTGCATGGCTAGGGGTTGGACGCCTGTCGGGGTATGCATGCAGGTTGTTAGGTGCAGGGCCCTGCTCCCAACCCCATGCCACATTCCACTGTGGACATCTTACTTTATGTTAAAAAACATAGAATTCACAAAAAAAACAAAGGTTAAAGTCATGTTATAGTTAGGAATTGTAATAATATCTTACTACTCATTAAAAAATCTTAGAAATTCACTGAAAAACCAAAGATCTAAAGATTAAACGGTTGTTATAATTAGGTGAAAATGTCAATTAAAACATACCATTTTAAACAAAAAAAACACTGAAATTCACCAGTTATAGTTATCTCAAGTAACTATAACTCATGCCCTAAAGTAACTATAACTCCTTCGTTCGCCATGCACTGCTAATTACCTCCCACATTCCATCACTCATGACATGTTCTTTGACATCATCAATAACATCACTGCAAATTCTGAAATGACATCATTGATGACAATACTGTTCATGGTGGAGGTGTGAGTTAAAGTTACTTTAGGGCACGAGCTATAGTTACGTGGGTGTGTATGTGTGAATATATATATATATATTTTTTCTTATACAGGGCTCCTTCTGCCTTCCTCCGCCCTCTGCAGAGGATCGCTGGTTGTTGGCGGAGCGCGCCAACTTCAGAATTTCTATAATAATGTAAATAAAGCGATCACTCAGAGGTCTGCATACACCAGAAGATGATTTAATCCAGGTTACGCGTTTCGCTTGCACAGCAAGCTTGGTCACACAGTGTTACATGGTAAATGACTTGCAATACATAGGAGTTGTGGAAATCAAGAAAGGACCAAACGTTAGAGTTCTGTATACAACAAAATTGGCATCCATTTTGTAATATGCAATTTCTTCATATAATGTGATAAACCTCTTACTTTACAGCGGTCAAAGAGTATTACCATCATACTTGCTTTACCAAAGTGGTTTAAAATTGGTCCTCTCATTACATCATGGCACTTCCTGTATCATTAAATAATATAAACTTCTGAATACAGCTCAGCCACTGTAGGAATACAAATAAAGTTGATGTAAACAATGTAATTGCGGTGGCCATTTTGTAATGGTATAGTACCTACTTTCCACCTCTTGCTGTTAGGGTAGTCCCTGCACATGCTAATACGTAGATGGTGTTGGTTAATCTAATATTTACAAAATCTACCGAATTAGCAGAAGGTGGTGCCCTAAATAATGTATTCTTTCGATCGGCATAGTGCCGTTACCTAAAAAGATAGCTGTATATATCGCAAAGTGCCAGAGGGGGCATGGATGATGCCTGTCTAAGCTCTTACAGTATTGGCAAAGTGCCATAAGAGACTGACCTCTCATGTAATTCTTACACAACTTCATGTAAAGTGCCGTTCCCCATACATCAGCACTACACCCAATAGTCCGCCAAAAATAAAACAAATGTGTCAGTGTCAAGATTAATATAAATAATGTTATTTAAATACAATATTCAAGTTTCTCTTTTTTCAATACTAGCACATTTTTGCACTTTCTTGCACTTTTAGCTACGTACCTTCATTAAGTAACCAAAAGATTCTATACATTGTTTACAACTGCAGACTATTTGCACATGAGTATGAGTTCATATGTACTATTTTGCACATATTAGTTATGAGGGTTTAGTGTTCTTATGTGTGTGTCAATCATATATATACATTATGTATTTAATTTTATTCATTGTGGTCATTGACACTCATGGATGCATTATCCATTCTCCCTCCTTTTTAATGTGGTTTTAAATATTCATTGTTTTTACTCCAATATTTGTATTTATATTTGGTGTAGATTTTTAAATATTTATTCCACATTCAAAATGCAATTTAGGTACTCTTTACTCATTGTGTAGTAATATTATATAGTATGTTTTCCATGTCTATATGTCATGTGACTTTGGTTGAAATGTACACAGGTGTGTTGCTTTTTATTCAATGTTTTTCTAATCACTTGCACTATTTAATGACAGAATGTCTTGTAGCGCGTTATGTGAACAAGACCGAGTTGTTTCGGTCGAAACGCGTCATGCTGGGGCACTGGCCAGGACTGACTGGTTGCTGTTGTCATTTTTAAATAAAGCACAGCATTTTTTTCAATTTGTCCCTTGTGTGGTCCGTACCTGTGTTTGTACGCCGTGGAGGTCTGGTGACAACCGGGATTTGCTTTCTCATATATATATATATATATATAAGAATAAATTGCTTTTAAAATTTAAAATTTACCTTAATCAAACAATGCTTAATGAACTATTAATTAAAATAATATTGCTAAGTAGGGTGTTTATGTTTTATTTTGTTTAAAAACGAATATTTATAAAATAAATCAATACATTTAAATGTATATTTGGTAAACATTTATTTTGAAGTGGTAATGTGCTCTATAATTTTATTTTATTTGTTCCAGGGTGCAAATAAATAGTTAAATTTATTTTATGTTTATATTTCACAATTAAATAAATAAAACATTTTTTTTAAATGATTAATCTTTAATTGTTTTCCCTAATCTTTTACAGACGGAGGTATTCACAGCAGTTCTCCATCATGGCGGTGGAAATCTGCACCATAGTATTGGAAATCTTGGCCTACATATGAAAAGTTACAAGTTGTAGATTTGCACTCGTAAATTTGGTTCCACCCCTGGAGAGGAGAAGAGATATAAAAGGATTAAAAATGTAGCCAGTGGTGACATAACATCTTGGAGTACGAAATTTTATTCACAACGAGGAAGTGCACTTTCCTCTCCTGTTCTGTCAAAAGGAAAAGAAGCAGACAGAGAATGTCTCCACTCCAATGACTGCAGTAAGTCACTAGTAAAATTCAGATGAGAGGGACAACAACAAAGAAATACAAAAGCACAAATACTGGACAATGTAGGGGACGGGGGTGGGGGAGGTTGGTTGCAAAATGAACAAGAGCGAGGTAAGCCCACCAATATGCAAAGTTGCCAGTGACAGACTGACTATAAGTCTTATACCGCTATATAAACCATGTCCAGGGAGACAAACTGAATGTAGATGGCAACTGTATTTGATGGGGAACGTGTCTGTTTTATCTATTGAACATGATAGTTTCAAAACATCCAGTATGGCCAACTCACAAAGGAAGACAAGGCCAAATACACTCCCGGTCTTCAATGCAACACCCTCCATGTTTTCCCTGGCTGCAAGAGTCTCTGACCCCCAAAACCCCTCGGTCTCCCAGCAGGAACTTTGCTCCACCAACCTCCAAGTAAGTGGTGTTAAAAATAAAAAAACAACAGATTGGGAAGCCTAAAGTCCAACTATCGTTAATTGCAAAATAGCATGTAGCAAAGAAAAAGTTCAAAGACAATTGCCATTTCAACTGACAAAGGCACACGCTAGAAAAAGGTCAGTCAGAGCTAAGTATTAAAATTCATGTAAAATACACCTAGTATATATACAATTTTTATCAATATGAATCAATTCAGTATGACCATGCAACAGAAACTTGTTACTATCAGCAAAAGCTTAGCTATTGTCCAGGTCAGGATCTTCCACACAAGGAAGAACAGAACAGCATTAAGGGAAAGATCTCAATCATGTATACAACTAGCCCTATTATGCTCACCAAATCCCACTTCCCTTGCCAGGTTTGAAAATGAGGGTACAGTCTTGGAAAATGTGTAAAGTACAACACATATCACTATGTCTTCTGTGCCTGCTAAAGCCGTATAAAATCTTGCAAACAATTCAATGTTACAGGTAGCTTCATACAAACATCAGGCAACATCCATATTTGTTTATTGGTAATACATTCATGATTACATATGCAGTTGTTAACATGACACTTAATACCTGGGACCTGGAAGGAACTCCCCCTTCACCTCCGACGAAGCCCGACACTGCACCAATTCAGAAAGGACCTCAAGACCTGGCTCTTCGAATGACCCCAACGGAGCTGCTCATACCCCCCCCCCCTCAGCCGCTTGAGACCCTCACGGGTGAGTAGTGCGCTCTACAAAACGCTGATTGGTTGATTGAATATGAATTTATGAACATATATAAACAGAATTTTATCATGGTGATTTAGCTTTTCTGTTCCTAATACTAAAGCTATTGTGGTGGAACGTGTGATTTCTTCCATAATTTCTGCATTCCTTCTTATTTTGTCTAAAGTAACAGCCCTTCCATATATGGGAATTAGAGCAGAGAAAAAAACTAGAGGTAGTTTAAACATCCCGCCTACCCCTCTTTCGTTCTAAAGGATGATCATCAAAGTGTCTTATAGCAGGAACAATACACCCTGGGTAGCAAGTCCCAGTCCTATCTGAAGGCAGCCAATGGTAAGTTTGTGATCTGCAATTTAAATATGCATGACCTTCTAGATATCTAAAAAACAACAGTCTATGGGGTCGGTGGTACTCAAAGGGAAATCACTTTTATTTTCTTAAACAATAATATTGGAGACATTTGCTCCCCGGTGCTTGCAAATAACTTCTTGCTCAGTCATTGTGAGTTGAATCACATCTGGCATGTTACGGTTAAAGGGATTGTTGAACTTTTCAAAGTCTGGAAAAGAAGAAGTGGAGATGGGAATACATTCCGGTCGTCTATGTCCGAAGTAGAAAAGCTAAGGCAAGTGTTTTTAAAACTGCTTGGCTCTCTGATCAAAGGGATACTGTCTCCTACATAGAGGGGCATGTCTATGCAAATCCAGCAAAAGGAAGAGTTAATGGTCTGCCTGTACTTTTCCATCAATAACTTATAGGAGTTACCCTTCTAGACTGAGTGGTAGTTTCCTATCATGGAAATTTCAGCTCAACTCGGTCTTGAAATAATTCCCCATTCTGTAGCAAGGATCTACTCCACTATCAGCCAGATGTTCAAAGCGGTGAGGAAGAGTACAGGCCAGACCCACAGTATTTGGAATGAGGAGGCGGCCTACTGTGGACAAAGCCAGTAACAATGTGAAAAAAGAACAATTGATGGACAGAATGCTGAACAATGTTAAACATTCACCCCAGTACAGAGATCTGGGCCTAAATTCATCGTTTTTTTGCGCCCCGTGCCATTACAGTTTAAACGCAGCCATATTCAAATTAGTTTTGACCCTGCTCCCCATGGGAACAATCCAGCCTGAACTTCCAGGCCAGGTCCTCCCTGGACCGAAAACAAGCTTCCTGGCGCCAGTTTCAGGGTATCTGGCTCGGTCTAAACTGAGGTGGCATGGTGAGCAAAAGAACAATGGATTTAACTCAGATCTCTTGACTGGGGTGAATGTTTGATTTTTTCCACATTCCGTCCATCATTTGTGTGTCTTTTGCAGTAACAATAAGAGGCTGTTGATGCATCCTCATGCAGTAGTGGAGCAGGCAGAATAGGTGGGCACAAAGATTCAACCCACCAACAGGTAAAGAGGCTGCAAAAGAATCAGTGGCAATAGATTCTTCAGGAACATGCACAGGCTTTGAAGCAGTGGCAGGAGCACCGTCATCTCTAGGAGGATGAATTCCTTTTCAGTGAGAGGAGTGGATCCAGGTCGCTAGTCTTTGACATTTAACAGCAATGTTCGTGATGAGCAGGATCTACTAAGGTCCCTCCTAGTGGAACTATAGAGAAATTTCCCTCTAGTATATGCAGACATATTCTCAATCTCTGGGCTGGAAGGAATGGCAAGCCATAGTCAGACACTCAGGGTAGGTACCTCACACCTGAGAATAGAAACTGTAGAGACACCGTAAAAGCTTTCTGCAATATTGTAACACATCATCATCATTTAGCTGGAGATATAGCTTTGCAGCAGAGGACTCAGAGAGTTTGAGCATCATGGGTTTATCTATGCCTATCTCAAAGACCCCAGGGTTAAAGGTAAAGCGTCAAGCCATTTTAACTGTTTAACTGTGTTTCCGACATGTCTTAGCTATCTTGTTCTTCAGGGTCCCATTATTCCTTTCCACTTTACCAACTAACTCTGGGTGACAGATATAATAAATGTGCTGGTCTATTCCTAGCACCTTAAAAACTGACAGTACTGCTGCTGACAGGAAATGTGTTTCTTGATCACTAATATTCCGGCCTGGTACCCTGAACCTAGGGGTGAAGTTTCTGAGTAATTGCTTAGCAACAGTAATGGCATCTACTTGGGCACAGGAGTAGGCCTCCACCCATCTGGAAAACATGTAAACCACAACAAGCATATAGGAGTAATGTGCACACTTAAGTGCTTGTATAAAATCAACCTGAATGTGAAAAAAGGACCCCAAAGGAGTAGTGGCGCTCAGGGGGTGGCCTTCTCTCCTTTTCCAGCATTGAATGACAGGCATGTGGCACGGGATTGGCTATAACTCTGGGCTATAGAAGAAAAGAAGGGTGCATACCAATGAGTTGCTGTGGCAGGAACCATGTCATCCCTACTAACATGGGCTGCTCCATAATACAACCTGGCGAGGTTAGGGAGTAGAAATTTCAGTGTGACCACATGACCATTGCTGTCTCTCCATACCCCCTCATGGTCTCTTTACATTGTTGCTTGATACAGAATTGCTTTTCATTATCAGAGGTTTTCTTCTACATTTGAAACAAACCCTTTAACAATGGTACAGGAAATAGATTAGTTTTCACAACATGCATAGTAACATCTACAATTTTAGACAAGGCAGCATTTTTGCAGCAGAACTGGCTAGAGCATTGCCTCTTGAAACATCATTATGAGGGTGTCAGTGGGCAGCACATTTTGCCACAGCCACTTTTTCTGGTAATTGTAAAGCATTAAAAGATTTTGAAAATACTGTCCATTCTTTATTGGAGTTTGTGTTGAGGTCAAGAACACTCTTTGCATCTTGAGGATCCCAAAGTCATGTGTTACTCCAAATGCATACTTTGAGAATGTGTACACAATAACAGTCTTTTCTTTAGTTGGGATTCAAGCTCAAGTGAGTGTAATGTTCTCCGTCACATGGGGTCAACAGGGCCAAACCAGGTATCCCTACCTGTTGTGACCGGGTCTGGAACCTACTACCCCTTGCGACTATGAGTCCGCAGTGGGTAGTAACATTGTGTGGTGGAGAGTTGTTGGGATGTAGTAGTGAAAGACGAGTGCAAGGATCATAGTACAGAGCAGAGCACATGCCCAGCCACAAACTCCCTGCTTCCCAGTTACTTTCCCCCTGCCAGATGTTATTGCAGTTTGCTATGGTTCGGCGCAGTCTCGTGTGTACTTTTCAGAACGCCACTCATAGTCGGGGGCTTGATCCCCAGTCTGGTGCCCCCCGAACTTCTTTAAATGGGAGATGACATCAGCTCTGGCCTCTTTATTTGGTATGTTGACATGTCAGGGCCTTGTGTGGTGGCGAATTGTCTAAAATTCAGGGCAAAGCACTTGTCGGCTAGCCGGAATGTTTTGGGTGGTGTTTGGTCTATTGATCTGGGTGGGGAGATGCAACAGTGGTTTTGTTTCTGAGAGTGAGCACAGGAGTTGCTGTTTACCATTCCAGTGGAAAATGAGGATAAAGGGATGACCTCATTGATATTTGATGTGATGCTCATACAAAAAGTTGGTTATGGGGCGAAAGTGTCTGTACTTCCTAGAGTTACTAAGGAGAGATAGCTGGATTGGGCAATTTTTAAAGGTAAAGTGTCCTTTCTTTCTGGCGATCTTCATGAGGGCCTCTATTTCATCAAAGTAGTGGACTCTCATGATAATTTCTGCCATGGCTTCAGAGCGGGCGACCCCAAAGCCACCCTGTGCCCACAATCAAGCCTGATAAAAGGAGCATTCAGGTCACTCCAAATAGTCTGTAAGAAGTCACGAATGAAACCCAAGATGTTGTTGCCTTCCATGGCTTTGGCGTATCCTTTGATCGGGATGCTGTAACGACAACTTCTATTTTGCAAGTCTTAATGATTAATTTGGAGTTATATGTTTTGCTCTACTAAAGACTGAACATTTTGCTAATGGATTGCCTGATCTTCTGTGTTTGTATCGAGGTTATGTTGTAAGTCTTCTATTCTAGAGCTCAGTTCGGAGATCTCCCCATGTAGTTCCTTCAGGCGTGTGTTGATGTCAGTTTTGATGGAACCTATCTTCGAACAGATATCACCAAGAAAACATTCCATATATTCCTGGGAGATGAGGGCCACAGTAGCCCCATCACACTTGGGAATGCCACCCCATTCGTGTCTGCCCCTCTTGTCAGAAGATTACAAACACATATTCTCCACTGTGTTTTCATCATGGGTTTTTGCCACCATTGCGGTCTAATTCTGGAGGGTATCCTGGTGCTGAGCAGGTGTGAGCCTAGCCAAACCTAGGACCTAGTGGGTATACTCAAGAAGCCTGGTCTTCAGCTTCTTGGAAAATTCAAGAAGTGAGGAGCAGGCTCCTATGTGTAGTGGCAGGTCATTCCATGTTTTAGTAGGAATGTAGGAGAAGGCTCGATCGCCGGATAGCGTTTTCTGTATGTGTTGGATGTTTGCAAGTAGGAGTCCAGAGGAGCGGAGGTGTCTGTAAAGTTTGTTTAACCAGATGCGATTGTTGAGGTATGCTGGGCCAGTGTTAGGTAGTACCTTGAAAGTGTGGGTGAGGAGCTTGAATTGTAATCATTTGTGCATAGCAAGCTAGTGGAGCTACTTCAGGTGTGGTGTGATGCGAGTGTGGTGGGATTCTGGCTGCCGATTTCTGAATGTAGTTTTCAGCCTACTGCTGAGTTTTTTGTTGATTCCGGCATAGAGGGTGTTCCCATAGTCCAGCTTGCTTGTGACCAGAGCGTGCATGATGGTTTTCTGTGTGCTGATTTGGAACCATTGGAAAACCTTCCTCAGCATCTTCAGCGTATGAAACCATGAGACGGTGATGGCATAGAGTTGGGTGATCATGTTGAGTTTGCTGTTGATGCCGATCCTGAGTTTTTTAGTGTGGGTGGTGGGTGTCGGTCCTAGCTCTGTTGTTCACCAGGTGGAGTGCTCTTCCCAAAGATCATGATGTTGGTCTTGTCGGTGTTCAGCTTTAGACAATTGATCTGCATCCAGTGTACGATTTTAGTCATGCAGGCACTGAACTTGGTCCGGGTACAGGGTGTCTTGTTCGTGAGGGAGAGAATGATTTGTGTATCATCGGCGAAGGAGAGGACATTTGTGTGAGAGCGGATGATGCTTGCTAGAGGAAGAGGGAAGGTTAGGAAGAGGGAAGAGGGTTAGGATTGGGGAAGATCGATGCGGAACTCCGCAGATGAGGTCACGGGTGACTGAGCTGTACGGTTAGGTGAAGATAATTAAAGGGGGGGGTTTGTGTATGTTCAACATGGGTCCAATTTGGACACAGAATGGGTGCAAAACTTACTGGCTGCTGGTTCGTGACTTGTGTGTGATCCCACATCTTGGTCCCCAGGGGAGGTATCCCTGGCGAGAATTTGACTTATGACTTGTCACAAATAAGACTAGTTGGCCCCAGTGCATTTCAGGAGGGGGTGCATGGTATCCTGTGCAGAGCTACTCCTCCAGGAGCGATATGCCCTCACCTGTGCTCCCCATGTGATATCTAGATGTCGGACCAGGCTCGATTTGTAATGGGGGAGCCCCCTCAGATGTATCCACTCTGGGGCTCCCCAGGTCGCCCCATTCCCCTTCTTTGGTTGCTTGCTGAAGGGGGTGGGGGGAGAAGGGGCCAATGAATGACAAGCCCAGGTTAAGCAACACAGTCCCCCCTCACTGGGCTCACAGATAAGTTCAGAAGTGGGGGCTCACTCATTCTCCGGTGCAATCATACGAAATGCATCCTGCACTCGAAAAATTACCTTCACTCTCAGTTCGGGTAAAAATTCAACTAAAAAATGTACTTTTGAGTTGATTTCAATTTTCTAGTGTTAAAACACTGCTGCTCCCGTTTGGGTTTGTATTTTTGCACTTAAAAATTACCCAAACAGTCCACTCAGGTAGAAAATGTACCTGAAATGTTTGTTGACCACCCACTTCAAAGGAACTGCCGCTCTTGTTCAAAATACTACCGTCCATGTTCGGATGTAGTTTTGTGCTAAAAAATTACCCAAACAGTACGCTTGAAAAGCTACCTGAAATGCTGCTTGCGTTAAAAAAGTACCCAAACTTTATATCTTGTGTTGAAATTTCTGCCCAAAGCTACACGATGTGGTATAATGGTGTGCTCTCGGTAATTTTGCCTTCTTTTTGTTAAACAGAAATACCAAAATTATGCCAATTATTGTGGTGTAATTAAAATTCCACCCAGGTTCAGTACTCACCGCCTGGGGGACCTTGTTGTCTGGAAGGGTTAGAACAGGGTCGGAGCAGAGCAGCGGCCCCATGTATCCTTCTCCGTTCCTTGCTTGTCCACGCCCTCAAGATAGCATTTGTAATGGTTTATAGTCCTCTATTGTTCAGTTAAGTTTCTGTAACTCTACAGGAGTAGAAAGCAGTTGGATGCAGTGTATCGGTATATGGATCGCTTTGTGTTTAGATAGCATCTCTTGCTGTGGCAGATGCATCAGCTTCCTCTATAAATGGTACTTCGACATTTGAATGTTGAAGAACAGGAGCTGCTGTGAATACCTCCTTTAGTTTGCTGTTGAGGACCCCAATAAATGGAACTTTGTTAACTGTACTATGGGAGCAATGCTTGAGTAAAAGGCTTTAATAATTTTTTGATAGAAGTTAGAGAAACCTGACAGTTGTTAGTGCATGCAAGTTTTAAATAGTTTCTGCTTTTATTTATCCATGGTGATCCCACGTTCAGTAATACTGAAAAGGGTTGTGCAAAAGTTGCATAATTTACCTTTGTGTAATTACGTGAAATGTCAGGAAAATTATGTGGACAGCAAACCTGGCATTTAGCATTATGTTTTAGTCTGAAATGCACCATTGTGTCCCTTTTGTATATGAGTACGCATTTTGTACTAAAAATAGCCCTACATTGCACATGAGACGAACAGCATTCACTAGCATTCTGTTTGTTCATGTTGTTCCCATGCTCCTGTGATAGGACATTTCCCTGAACTGATGGAAAATTATGTGATGTGGCATAAATTGATGCATTTCACGTAATAAGCGTAATGTAAAATACCAGAAATTGTGCAAGATTTTGCTGGCATAACGAAAATTTCACTAGGGCCTAATAATAAATCCTAAAAAGGAGACAGATGAAGACTCAAACACACATTTCTCTAATTTGGCATACAAATGATGATTTTGTAATCGAAGAAGGATTTCAGTTAAATGTCTTCAACGTTCAGCATGAGTGTTAGAAAATAACAGAATATTATCAAGGTATACAATAACATAGGTTTCCAAAATTTCTCTAAAGATTTACTTTATTAGGTACTGGAAAGCCACAGGGGCATTGCAAAGATCAAAGAGCATTACTAAGTCTTCAGAGTGGCCAAGCGCAGTATTAAACATGGTTTTTCATTTATCTCCCTCCTTAATTCACACAAGGTTATATGCCCCTCTAAAACCCAGTTATGTGAAGACAGACGCAGAGCATAGTTCATCAAGAAGCCACTCAAAGGAGTGGCAAGGGTATCAATTCTTGATTGCAATAGCGTCCTGTTCATGATATTCCATGCATGGATGCAGTTTTTCATTTGATTTATGCATGAACAATATTGGAGATCAGCTGAGAAGTTTGATTGGTGGTGGATAAAGCCCTTGCCAAGATTTTCTTGCATGCATTTCTTTAGTTCCTTTTCTTTCTTGATAGTGAGAGCATAAATATATCCATATGCTGTTTTGGAGCCAGGGATAAGATCTATGGCACAGTCATACTCTCAATGTGGTGGTAATTCCTCTGCCAATTCACCATAAAAGACATCCGAAAAGTTGTGGTTTTTGGATATTAACAAGGTCTTGATCTGCAGAAGAGTGCTCCAAACACACCAGCATCTGCATTTCTTCTATAGGACTTGTAAAGAGACAATGGTCTTCACAAAAGGTGGACTCAAATGAGATCATATTCTTGGCTCAAATGATGGCAGGATTGTGTGTGCATAACGACTTAGTAGGTTCAGTTTATGTCTTTGGTACAAATAGAATACAAATAGAATATCACGCATGACAACCTTTTTAACCATAAAAACACCTCAGAAATCCAAAAGAGCTACTGTATAGGCAGACTGGCTTGGAAGTGACAACAAAACATGACTAAAAGAATGAGAAGAAGAAATGGTAGGAGTCGCGAATACGTCTTTGCTTGAACTTTGCCTACTATTTAAGACCGAGCATGGCTGTTTTCTGACAATTTAGGACAATGTTTCCAAAATTGTGAGCCTTTTCCACAGTATAAATATCAAATTTCCTATTTCCCTCTTTTGATGCTCTTGTTCCTCTGGTAGGAATGTTTACCTCACATTTCCCAATTGCATTCGGTATTCTGTAACAGGATTTGTCGGTTCAGCTTCCGTCACAGTATTCAGTACAAAGCTGGATTGCCTCAGTTCAGCTTTCCATTCTTTCCATTTACTTGCTTGCTGCTCCACAATTTGGAATACCAAATGTATTTAGGCTATTATGGTCTATTAACCACTAATGAAAGACTTTCTTTCAGATTCTCTTTAAAGCGTCATCATTACACTTTGCTTCAGCTTGCAGTTGTTGCAAATGGGCGATATAGAGACGGTTTCTGTGAACCCTGTTTAAGAATAAGTAACCCTTTGTTGGCAGATTATAGTGTATGCCACCTCTCAAAAACTGTCTAATATTTTGTTAAAAACTGATCATAGTTAGATAAACAAGGGTCTTGTTTCAGAATCAAGGGATTGAGCAAAATCAAAGCATCTTTGTTTAGAAAGGATAGCATAAATGCAAATTGTCGCCAATTTAAGATGTATAGATGGCATTGTGCCAAAAAGGAAGAGAAAAAAAGAAGAAAGGTGCACAGTGGAAAAAGGTTGGTATGAACTGAATGATAGCACAGTAAACCCACAAAAACACAAAGTTGCAAGGTACAGACTAAATGGAACCTTTGCCTTTTATACTATATCTTCTGCCCCGTAAGAGAAAGGGAATGGAAATGGTAGTCCTATTAGATAGGGAAAGTATCTGTTATCTCCATAGAACATGATGGTTTCAATAGTATTCAATATAGCAGACTCATACAGAAGCAATGCCATTTACACACAGAGCCTTCCATGCAAGACCCCCCTTGTTTCCCCTGGCTACCAGAGTCTCCAACCTCTGGACACCTAGCAGCAACTTTGCTCCACCGTTCTCCACTTAAATAGTTATGTATTTAAAACAATACTGACAGAGTAACACAGGGAAACAACCTACTCTTCCTAACCGTCTTAGTCAATACCCTGGCATAACTATAGTACCTCGTTAAGCCTATTTTGGCTACACCATACAGACTTGTCACACTGAAGTTTTTCATCCTCCAGAAATGTTCTAAATCTGTAGGTAAAACTTTTGAATAGGACGGACCACCAACTCTTCCTATACCTCTCTCCATTGCTAGTTGGTCGTTAAGATTGCTTAGGTGTGGTCCTATATTAAATTTGACCATAGTTTCCATTGTTTCTAATATAATGTTTCTTTGTTCTTTTTTAAGTAATTCTGATCCCTTTCTAAATTTGATTAAGAAGTCGTCTTAATTTTTTGTCATTTTAACCATAACTTTTTGATCTTTTTAACCAAAGTGATTTTGAATTTTTACATCAAGTATTGCTTGGCTGTAATGTTGATGAGGTGTTGTCACACATGTAAAGCGTGCGCTTTAAACTGTTGAAGGTCTTCCTCCCTGTGCCAAGCTACCAATGATGAACCATGTGTTTCTTACAGAAAGCAGTTAATAGGAATCAGATTAGTTTGCCTTAGGAGCTCATGCTCAGCTCACAACAGGATTGTGGTTTCTTTCTTCATTTTAGACATTGTTTAACAATCTTGGATCAACTGACCATCAGCAGGACTGGAACTCTTACACGTTCTTTCTGACAATCGCGTATTTTGAAAAGGTGTGTTCTTCCCTTTGCCAGCCTGCTTATTTTGCCCTTTTGAAGTGTGCAGTAAACAATTTCAAATGTGTACTCTTGAATGATACACTCCACACTGATACCCTAGATCATGCTTTTTTGCCACTCTCCCCCTGCCTATTTGCCACCCTTCCCCTGCTCGTTTGTCTCCCCAATCCCCTGCCTGTTTGACATCCCTATCCAAGGGCTTGCACACATCTTTTCTTTGGCATCAACAGGTCACAGTCACAGGCTTCTTTTCACTTGTATGAAACTTTCAGAAGAGCTCCGAAATGACAGGAAGTAAGTTGGTGCAACGCTTCTAACGGCTTGCTCTGCCTCTTCGGGGGGTGCGGAATTAAAATTTCGATAGCAATGTTGTATGAAAATGACAACTCCACAACTCTGCAAAGTTTGTCAACATTTGTTATTTTCAACTGATTGAAATTTCAAAATGTGTCACATTTTTATAGGAGGTTCCGCTGCGAACATTTTTGGTGTAAAAATTCTTCCTCAAAATTCACTCCTCAATGCCTATTTTTCTCAGATTCTTCACCTGTTATTTGTATAAAAACCTTTGCAAAAAGGATGAAGTTTGAGAAGTTTGCGAATTTAAAAAGACGTCTTGAAGTAGGTGAGAGCAAAGTTCTCCAAGTTCGCACAGCCACTGACTCCTTAACACTTTTACCAGAATGTAGGTGCAACCAGATAGTAGGATAACTACAAAAGTAGGGGAGTGATTCAGTTCAGGGATTCAGAGGCTGGAATCAATATAATAATATTTAAACAGACAGATACCTCTGAAACCATAGATGAGACTTTTACTTATGCCACAGTAGTCCTTTTTATTTACTCTGGGCTCCAATTATTTTCTATTTCTCTTTCAGTTTTTAAGTTAAAGGTTCCTATCACTAAACATATTAAAACATACCCTCTGTGTTTTTCAAAAACAACTGACAAAAACAATCAACAAAAACAATATTTACATCACATACATATGTTATATCATTAACAACACTTAATTTTTTCACACATAAAAACATATGAAACAACATCAAGCACATTTATAATGATGCTTTCAATTTTTCAAAAGAATGAGCTTCTCATCCGAACTTTTTAGTCCTACTTAGTTGTGTCTAATATTGAGTGTATGTCCTCAATATTATCTATTCACAAGGTCCTGCAGAGGTCAGAGACTGTTTTCAAACTCTACTCTCGAGCTTATACACTCCAGCTCCAGACGCCTATTATTTGGCGTGTTATTGTCCTTGTTTGCTCTGTGTCTCTTGATAATAAGAGCCTCTTATTATCAAGAGGCACAGAGCAAAGAAGGACAATAACACGCCAAATAATAGGCGTCTTGAGCTGGAGTGTATAAGCTCGAGAGTAGAGTTTGAAAACAGTCTCTGACCTCTGCAGGACCTTGTGAATAGATAATATTGAGGACATAAAGAAAAAGGTCCCAATACTAGACACAACTAAGTAGGAATGAAAAGTTCGGATGAGAAGCTCATTCTTTGAAAAATTGAAAGCATCATTATAAATGTGCTTGATGTTGTTTCATATGTTTTTATGTGTGAAAAAATTAAGTGTTGTTAATGATATAACATATGTATGTGATGTAAATATTGTTTTTGTTGATTGTTTTTGTCAGTTGTTTTTGAAAAAACACAGAGGGTATGTTTTAATATGTTTAGTGATAGGAACCTTTAACTTAAAAAACTGAAAGAGAAATAGAAAATAATTGGAGCCCAGAGTAAATAAAAAGGACTACTGTGGCATAAGTAAAAGTCTCGTTTATGGTTTCAGAGGTATCTGTCTGTTTAAATATTACCAGATAGTAGGATAGGCACTTCTTCGTAGCAAACTGCACACTAAACTGTCCGCTGTGTCTATGACCCTGTCCAGGGATAAAAATCTGAAGTGCCATTCATATATGTAGCACAAAATCCACATTTTCTCATTTTGCTCATGTTTATGTATGAATTTGGTTTGTACTGTCAAACTCCCCTCCATTTCTTTCCGGATAACTCTTTTCCATTGGGCCTCTCTCTCTGCTTTCCGTGCTTCCCTCTCAGTCTCTCTGTTTATCGGATGTCTTGTTAACCAACAGTTGATCTGCGTGAGGTCGGCAAAGGCCCCACTTGGTAAAAGACACCTTCAAAGACATGGAATGATTTGTCAAGCCCCTCCACTGGTATTTATTGATAGTCACCCTCAACCATTTTGAGTTGGGTCAACTATAACATGTTTGTACGAATAGCTTAGAGCCTCTAGAACTATTAGGGAAACTATAAGGTGGTAACACAAGAAATCGATGATACGGTAAGAATGAGTTGAATACATAACACAACACAGCATAACATAACACAACATAACGCAACATAATATAACACAACATAACATAACACAGCATAATTACAGAGGAGAATGTTACACTTTACTTATTTAATTTTGTAGCAATTTCATATAGTGTATGGGTACATAGTAGGAGTAGAAGCAACACAAAGGTTTTACAATGAACTAGAAACAGACTAGAGGACAGTGAGGATAAGAATGGAGGGTTGGGGAGATGACTGGTGGGGAGGACAGTTTACAGTGGCGAAGGAGAGAGAACAGCAGTGCTTAATTTGTAAAAATGTAAGTGCCAAGGCCCTTCTCAGGAGGCCACTGCATCTTGCAACACCCATTGCCCTGCCATGCTGTAAATGACAGTACCAAGGCAGCTACTAACCACCACACTCCTACAAATGTGAAAATTCAGATTATTCTATCTTCTCAAAGGTGTAAGAATGGTGTGGGCAGTAGGTAATATTCATTTGTGATGTTTATTGAATGATTAAACAAATGTTGTGCTCATCTCAAAATTAAACAACACCGCCACCATGTGGCAGACTGTCATAAGAGCCAGTGCTGAGTGCCAGTGCCGAGCACCGGAAACCATGGGCTCAAATTAAGCACTGGAAAACGGGAGGACGAAGCAGGGGTGGAGAAGTAATGGAAGGGAGGAGGGGATGAGGGACAGAGGGGGAAGGAGGCTAGGTGGGACAAGAAGGGGAAATGAAGAATGGCAGGATAGTATATGGAGGGAGAAGGTGACTGCAGGAAAGAGAAATAAGAGAGGAGACAGAAGGAAGTGGGGAGAGGAGAAAGCGAGGTAGAATGTTGAGTAAGAATGTGTAGATGAGGAGAGGGTCCAGCAGAGTGGTGATGAGAAAGAGAAGAGTGATAAGGGATGGGAAACCTGGAAGGAGGTAAAGAGATGGAAAGTAGGGAATGAGGAAGGAGGAAGGTGAATGGAGGTGGGCAGAAAGAGGAGAGAGATCATGGAGGTAGAGCTTGGAGGGAGGGAGATAGGAGAGAGGGGAGATAAAGGAAAGGAGATAGAGGTGGGAGGAGAGGGAAGAGAGGAGAGAGGAAGGCAGGAAAGAAGAGGAGAGAGGTCAGGGAAGGAGATGGGCAAAAGGAGAGAGAGGGAGAGAGAAAGAGCTTCAAAATAATATTTATTTTACTTTGTCCCTCAATTCAATCTTAATATCTTAATGTAGTTTGGGGGGAGCATTTCTGCTCAAAATGATATTATATGGGAATGGCATTGCTGCATACAGTACTGCTGTAATTGTTTTCATGGAACAGATTCTCCTGAATAAACCTAGAGAACTATGTCCCTGGAAATGTCCCCTATTGGCTCACAAGTGTAAAAATAAAAATGAAGTTTCCTATCTTTTTGATATGAAGGTTTGACCTTGGTCTCTTTCCTATAGTAGCACAACACTAACGACAATAAGTGCTATTTATGTACAGAGCAGGAAGAGTCAATCCCACACATCCTATTTGTTTGCCCCGCCTACAAGGCCCCCCGGGACAAATAGCTAAAACCCTTATGCACTACCTTGGGTACCAGGTCTAGCTCCACAGCGCTAAGAATTATGAGGTCAAACACCAACGAGCTTTGTGTGATCTCCATTGCCAAATTCTTAGGCTGGTCGTGGAGAATACGCGCTAAATCGCTTAAAACGCTAGAGGCAAGCTAAAGCAGTAGTCCACAGTAAAAATAAGATCGAAAAGCCATGTTAGGCATAGTAACTATTTGGTCAAGATGGAATAACAAAACAAATTGGTTATTCGCTGCACTGCTCTGCAAATAATGTCCAACAAATGTCTACGAATGTACATAACTGTAGCCTTATAGAATTGCATTTGCATTTTTTCTAGCCTCAATGGTTGGGCACCAGTTTTTATATTTGTACTTTTTTAGCGGTTTTATGAACGTCATATTATAGACAATTTTTCTTTAAAAAACCTTTTATGTCTTCATATCAACTCCACTTTTTATGTTAATTGTATAATGTCAAGTGTTGAGTTAAAAATCGTATGTTTTTACCTTTACCTTTTAATATGTTGAACTGTGTTTAAAAAATAATAATATTGTAATTGTCTTTTATGATCTGTGTGATCGGAATAAAGACTATATACACATACACCTATAGTAGTGTGCACCCTGAGCCCCTCGCCAGCGACATTTCAAGTGGAGATGTTAGACCCGACTATTATGGATAAGGTTGATCATCCTTTCTGATGGTAAACACTTGATGGTATGCGGATACTACATATGAGGAATTAATTTATTTCCATGTGGTTTGATGGTGGCACTTACAACTGATAGGTGACATAGTTGTAGTTGTTAATAACCAAGATGTTTTGATCGTATTTTATTTCTATACAGGTCTTGGAGAAGTGGATTTCCTTAGCAGTTTTGTGGTGACCACTTTTATTGCATGTTTATTATTTATTTTTGCACTGATTAGCTCTGCGATACGTCACCTGTTCAGACCCGGGTATTTCAGTGTGGATCTGAATTTATGTTTTAGGAGAAAATACCCTCTGCTATTAAAATCTCCCTCAGCCCTTTTTGTGTGTTTTGAAGAAGAAACAATGCCTAGAACTCAGCAGGCTGGCCATAAAGTATCTGGCATGTCCTATGCCAGTGTATCTTCGGAGTGTATGTTCAGTGCAGCTGGGGAAATTGTCACAGTCAGAAGGATGAGTCTCTCCCCTCAAAATGCCGAGAGACTGACGAAGATTAAAATGAACAAACATTTCATACTCAGAAGCTATAGAGCTCCAGAAGAATCAACCGTCGACAAGGGGAATTTCTCAAACATCACAAGTGTGGTGAGTGGTCATCCTCCAGGTAAGCTGCTTGAATTTGAGGACAAACTCTACTTTCCAAATTTAAAAGGAATTAATAACACATCAGAAATGTCTGTAATAAAAAAACAAAAAAAGGAAAAATATTTTCAGATTCAATGGGCAACAAATGTAAATACACTTAAATTGACAAGTGGATTCTGCGCAGATAAACAATCATGGAGGATGAAGCCATTGGCCTGGTGACTGAGTGGTAGTAAGCAGTGACAAAGGAAGAAGACAAATTCAACCTTAGAGTCAACTGTAGGCTTTCTAATGAGCAATCAGTGCTACATCAGCAATGGATGCCTCCAGACCATTTCCTGAAAAAACAAGATGCCTTGCTCCCAAGCCTAACCTTGCACCCCATGCTCAGCTATAAGGGAAGATGCAAAGGGCTGTACTGTACAGCTTATGTATGTCACTTCATGGGCAAATAGAGAAGCCTAGCTAAGTACATGGCCACCACCCTTGGAACAGGTAACTTGTATCAATGATACATGTGATGGATGTGATGGGCTTAGCTTACGTAATCTTGGTATTTCAAAATTGCCTCTTCATTTGAATCAGTGTGAGTGCTGGAAGCATTACTTGATCAACATTCTTCTAAAACTTCTCTATTTACCTAGACAAAGACTAAAATTCTTTTTTATATTCTATTTCCACATTTCTGTCTCTTTTTGAAAAAATAAATACAATATGCAAATCCAGACAACAACATTTGGAAGAAGAAACAAAACCTATCTACTTCTATGGGAAACAAGAGCCATCAAAGAGGGGTACCTTTGTGGACTGGAGGTATTTATAATAATGCAGAGTAGTGGCCCGAGTCGCAAACTCTAAGTGGTTGTTGTCAACTTGTGGAGAACAAGAATTGTGATGATGATGGGTGCTGCTGAATGTTTTTATTGTTTGGGTGAGCAATCTTTAAAGGTGGTGGCAGCTAGTTGTCGGGGTTCAATGGCACTAGATTGTCCCTTTATTTATTGTATGCTAGCTCATGCTTTGCACTCTTACTTCTCCTGGCACACCTACCTCAAATACTGTCATTTTATTTTCTCATTATACAAACCTTCCCTTCTGCAAGAAATACAACCTTCTTGGCGCCTTTGCTTTGCAGTTCACCCCTGCAGATAATGCCAGGAGAATGCTGTTGCAACATTAGTATATAGTATCATTTTTCTTAACCTTTATTATAAATATTTTATTTTTGAACTGTATATAATGTGCCATTTTGGACTTCAGCCTGGATATCTATAGCTAACTTGGGAGTCTACTGACTGCTAGAGACTGAGTAGGTTAACTTAACTTTCATCTTCCTTCCATGACATATGGGCCTTGTCTGTTTAAAGTTTTACGTAATTGCCCCTACATATGCTAACTCTCTTCTCCCAAACTGTGCGTTATTTTGAGCTGTTATCTATTTCTACCAACCACAGATGTCACTCCTGTTGGGCGAATGTTGTAAACACATCATTAAACGGTTGCGGGGGCTAATTTGCCCAACCCATCCCCCTTATCAATTCCAGAAAGGGACATCATAGTGCAGAGAATAAATTATAACAACAGTATTCCAAGCAGAGGCAGGGTATGCCTTTTCTTCCGCAATCTACGCCACATGGTGAATCAATCTACTTGCTTATTCTACCAAGGCTAACCTCCTTCTGTGACTTGATCGTTCATTAAACTTACTTGAGTAAATGACTCCGTCTTGACATTGTGTTGTTTGAATTTTTTCTGGTCTTTGTCTAGGATTTTCTATTCACTAGGGGGCATATTAGCAAGACCGGCGATAAAATTATCGCCGTTTTAGCGGCAGGAAACTGCCGCTAAAACGGCGATAATGGCCTTGCTAATATGCGTTATAGAATTCCAATAGAAGCCCAGGTTAGATGTCCTGCACATCTAACCTGGGCTTCTATTGGAATTCTATAACGCATATTAGCAAGCCCATTATCGCCGCTTTAGCGGCAGTTTCCTGCCGCTAAAACGGCGATAATTTTATCGCCGGTCTTGCTAATATGCCCCTATGTTTTTTCTTTTTGCTTCATGTTGCAGAATGAGAAACATTCTATGGTTGTTTGCCTGCTCCAGTCAGAATGAGAAGAACCTTGTTTTTCCTGTGAAATCTTACATGTTTGTCCCTACTAGGACCACCACCAGGAGGCCCCTTTGGAAAAACCTGTGCATCAACAGTAAGGGGCCAATTACGATGTGGCCCGGAAATGCTCCGACCGACGGTTGGAGCCTTTCCTGGCTGCATCGTAATCAGCCCCTCGGTTTACTTTCCGACAGCCGCATTACAATGCTGCAGATCGGAAACTAAACCAGCTGGTCACTCCGGCTGGCTACCGAAGGGCTCAAGGAGCCCATCGGCCAGTCGGAACCGGCTCATAATACCAAAGGGTGGGCTTTTCCGCCCTTGGGATTACGATGCACGATTTCCGGCATGGTTTCCATTCCGGCCTGTCCGACATGGAAACCATGTCGCTAAACGTGTTTGGGGGGCCCCAGAAGGGACCTCTTGTGTGTGCAGCCTCCGGTTGGGGGCTGAGAAGCACACCTATGGTGCCCCCCTGTTGATCCCTGAACCCCGTGGTAGGCACCTTTGGATGCCTGTCAGGGGTTGCAGGGATGAACAGCACCTCCTATTTCCCTGTGGGAGCATGTATTACAGCCAGTTTACGGCCGTAATGCATGCTCCCATAGGGAAATGTAGAAATGTGACCGAACAGTGTTCGCTCGCATCCTAATTAGGCGGTAGGGACCGCCGACCAGAGGTCACTTGGTCCCAGGATCGAGATAGCAGACTAGAGAGAGGATGATGAGGGTGGATAATTGGACAATTTCTTTGTGATGTGCCAGATTCGGGGCTCAGCAACTGCTCTGATGGTAGGCAGGTGGAGCATCCTTCTTAATGGATGTTACAGTAAAATATACAACAAACTATACAACTATAATACCATAAAAATATTAACCATAATAATAAATTAATATTAATAAATTTTAAAAACAAATTAAGTAGGAAAAAATACTTCACCCACAACAGACCAAACCCTCTTCCTACATCGATCAAAAGCCCACAAAACTAAACCATAGTAAGTCTAATCTATTTTTGCCTCCCTCAACTACCTCCAACCCCACAACCTGTATTAGGTCCAACTCTCTCCTAACAAATGGTCTGATCTTTCTTTATTTCCCCTCTAGCTCTCCTTTAGTTTGTAAATGCATTTGAGGGACGCTCGGAGTAAGACCTCCATGGTTGGTGGGGGAATAGTGGTGATTGTTGTGTGTGATGGGGATTCACTTGTCTACCTGTGTGGTCTGGGGTGATGGTGCATTGCTCTTGGTTCCATCGGCTGTGGTCTGGGAATCAAACAAACTGCTTCTGCCATCTCCTTCTCCTCCAGCATCACTAACCAACAATATGCCACCAAAATCGCCTCCATTTTTTGGAGGCACGGCAGAGCACCCGTTCAGTTTGGTGGTATTGGTGGATCTCGGGGATGGACCTCCGATGAGGATAGCAAGATCTTGTGAGGAAAGAAGAAACGAACATGAATTGCAGTACCCACTGCAAGCATATTTGTATAGCCAGTTCAGGTGCACTGTGGTGCTGTTTCTCTTGTGCCAGTGGAAATTTTTTATGTGATTCGGTGTCCTTGTGACTTATACTTTATTCACATAATTGCTACTTGCAGTATTTTGCATTACTGAATCCACCATAGGATCCTGGATAATTAAAAAATATTTTTGCTCTCAAGGAGAACAATAAAAAATAGAAATGTTTAAATAAACAATTTCATGGTGTGGCACATTCTTTAATCTGACAATTAAGTAACGTATTCAAAAAATTACTAGACTGCAAAGTTACATACATCGCCATTAAAAACTTTCATGCTTTAAATTTATGCGGCCTAATTTATTTTACTATATCATGCCACTTTAATAGTGGGAACCTGGTGGGTGGGGCAGCATGGTTTTTGGACATTTGCTGGTACATAATAATTCCAGTGGCTCTACTTTTTTCAGAAACCCGAGGCTGCCCCCATTGCCCACACCACATGCTCACCCCTACTTCATTTCCAGTACAACAAATACAATTCCTGGGTTACAGAGCACGTGACTGTTGGGTAAGATTGCCAATTTAGGCCAGGGTTTGGGCTAGGTTTAGGATTGGATGGTTGGATGGTGAATGGAAGGTAGAAGACAGAGCAGTGTAAGAGATGGCATATGAGGAAGAAACTTAGGAAGATGTCCAGGGAGAATCTGGGGCAAGTGTTAAGTATGAGACGGGATGGGCAGTGGGAGGTATGATATGGGTATTCAGTGGGCGTGTGCAACATGAACACATTTCTTCTTCTTTGAACAATTTAAATGGTCAAGTGACAGGTAAAGAAACATAGAAAGGTGGATACTTAAAAAGGATTGGCAGTAGAGCTTAGGTAGAAGCAAGGAAATAAATGAATATCTTAGCAAAATGCAACAAATGTAGGAGTTGTTATTGAGAAGGGAGTAGTATCCTGACTTACCACCTGTCTCAGCATCCACTTGCTCTTCCTCTCCCTCGTGATCTTCCTCATGGCCCTTCTCCTCAGTACCTGCATCCGCAGGTTCTAGAAAACAAGACACCTATTTAATAATGTCACTACCAACCGCAGTGTTTTTTAGAAGTAAAACAAAAGCCTAACAAAACTGAATTTATTGCTAGCCCAGCCATCACTCTGAAAGGTATAATTCTATATTTTAAAATTCAAGCACTCCAAAATAGAACGCTATAAAAGTTTTAGTAATGGGGTAAGAATACGAAAGAGTCAAGAAAACAATGATTAAAGGAAGGAGGAGGGAATTGAGATGGAGGAAAAATAGATAAGGGACAGGTTGGTGATGCAAAAGTAAGAAAATAAGAGACAAAGAAAGAAATAACAATCAAAACAGGAGACTGTATGCTATGGGAACACAAGGGAATATAAATAAAAAATTCAAGGAGGTGTGCAGCGTGTATGGACACAAAATTAGATAAAGAAGAATTTATAAAAACGTTAAGAAAAATACAAAAATACCGTTTGACCATGTGCCTCACTTAAACTTTTCTGTGATGTAAGTAATGCCAATTTAAAAATGTGATCTGCGATGTAAGTAATGTCAATTAAAAAAATGTGATGTAAGTAATGGCAATTAAAAAAATGTAAACAGCACTTACCTGTCTCCACCACCTTAATGCCGATCAGGTCCTACTTCCCGTCCAGGATATCAGCACAGCGGTGCATGACCTACCACTGTGTGAGGGAGACCGGGTTGTGGTGGCACATGCTGCTCCGTACTCTGCCTCAGTATGGAGTCTGCTCTGCCAGGCTGTACGATAGTCAGGACTGCCGCCTGCTGCTAGCATGGGGGAGAGGGGGCACTGTGCATAAAAAACACTTAGGGGCATATTATGAAGAACGGCGTTAAAAATTATCGCCGGTTTAGCGGCAGAAAACTGCCTCTAAAGCGGCGATAATGGGCTTGATAATATGCCCTTGAGAATTCCAATAGAAGTCCATGTTCTGGTGTGAACATGGGCTTCTATTGGAATTCTCCAGAACATATTATCAAGCCCATTATCGCCGCTTTAGCGGCAGTTTTCTGCCGCTAAACCGGCGATAATTTTAACGCCGTTCTTGATAATATGCCCCTTAGACGCCTCCTCATCATCCAAAATAATGTTGCACTTGGTGTCCTCCACATGCTGACATCAGGGTTTTATAGCATCCACCTCCTCCTGTGGCATACTTCCTACCTCTGCCATAGCTGTTGGGCCGTGGGGAGGGGAGAGTAACAAAAAAATAAGCAAAACAGGCAGACGGGGGAAATAAAACCACAGTGGCATGAGAAGGAGACAAAAAAGTGAAAAGAAAGTTGAAAATATAGTTGACATGAGCAGTAGTGGGTTAGGTAGGCTGGATGGGTTAGAGGACACAGCAGTGGCGTAGCTAGGGGGGGGGCGATGGGGGCGGACCGCCCCAGGCGGCATGAGTTTTTGGGCGGCAGCCGGCCCCCCCTCCCCCCGCGGCCGCAATAATCGGCCGCGGCCGCTACCACCCCCCTCTACCCCCCCCTTCTATCATTTTGCCGAGGGCGGCAAACGCAGGGGCCGCCACGGGCAGCCTAAGGCCTAGCTACGCCCCTGGGACACAGCATGGTAAGAGCAGGGCACTACCCGCAGAGGCGCAACTAGAGCCAAATTTCAGGGGGGGGCTAATAAACATTTCGGGGGGTGGGGCTAATTCTTCCAGCAATAGGCATAGTGGAGATGCAGGGGCTCTAAGAAGGGGTGACAACACACCAAAGCCTCGTTAACAAGTAAATGGTCTTTTAAAGACCTGTGAAGTACTCGGGTGCGTCTGCAATAAGACGGACGCCAGACCAGCCAGCCTACAGCAGCTCAAAAACTGTCTGTGTGTGTGCCCGGGAAGCTATCTCAGCCCGGGCTGACACAGACCTCGAGGGGTACTGAAGCCCTTTGAGCCCTATGGGAGTTGCGCGCCTGACTACCCGATCAAATTGGCTGCACGCTTATGTTGTGCGTCATCCCATTTTGTGCTTTTTTTAAAGCAAAATGAGTCTTTGAGTAATTTTTGGTGTGAAAGGCCAGGAGTTGCTTTTGCGTAATTATGTGTAATTTCATGTCTTTTTTAAAAACATTTTGAGTAAAAACGCTGATGATAATTATTCAGGTTTCACACATCCTTGCTTGTGGTCCCACATTAGTAGTGAAACCTGGTACTTCAGTAATAGTGGGCGAGTTATTGTAGCATGCTGTAAAACCAGAGGACTTTGGGCACTTGTATAAGGACATAAATATTTAACAATAGTACAGGAAGGTCAAAAATATGTTAAGTTTAATTTTTGACTGGGAAAAAAGATTTTCCAAACATTACAGTGGTTAATGGGACAGAGCCTGGTTTGTTAAAACCTTGGGACATATTAGCAAGGGCTTTATTGCCGCTTTAGCGGCACTTTTTGCCGCTAAAGCGGCGATTTTTTTATCGCCCTATCAGCAAGCTGTCGCTAACAGGCGTTAGCGACAGCTTTCTGGCGATAGCGGCCGGTTTTCCCATCGCCTTGCATGCCGGCGATAATTATCGCTAATGACATGCAAGGTAGGCGTTCCCAACTAAAAGCGACTGAAAACAGTCGCTAACACAACTTCCCCCTATTAGCAACGCAGGCGAAGTGATAAAAAAAGTCGCGCTAAGCGCGAGTATCGCTAGAATTTAACACCTGCTAAAAACATGACTTACCTGTTTGTTGAATGGGAGGTGGATTGTCAGGCTAAGTCCACTAATGCGTGAATATCGCTGGATTTCCAGCGATATTCACGCATTTCGCCGCTATCGCTGGATATTTTATCGCATTGGAGATAAACGTTGCTAATAGCGTGTTATCTCCACGATAATATCCAGCGATAGGCGGCGATAAAAAAAAACGCGCTAAGCGCGGTTTGCGATAAGTATCGCAAGTTGTTGCTAATATCCCCCCTTGTTCTTTTTGGTGGTTTGGAATAATAAAGGTATGAAGTTAGTTATAAAATGCTTTTTATACTAGCAATGTGTAAATACAGTACAAACACAGTACAAAAGCAACACTCCTACAAATATACAACTTAGCTCTTCTGAAAAAGGTGAATTTTTATTTTAATTTACGATCCTGGACCTCTTTCTTCATCCCATAGATATCTCATGACTCCAGCCTGTGGCTTTGCTCACAGTGAAACCAGACGCACGATGTTAACAATTTCCCTGGTACCTTATTGGTAAATATCTGGAAAAACTGATGCTGATGGCTCCGCCGCTCACGAAGACAGCCAGTGATAATGATGCTGTCAATACCATTGACAAATCCCCTAATAGGCTACATGTGCTGCTCACATATTCAGAGTCAGCAGGCATTGTTACCGCACTGCCTGCTGAACCAGCGACACTTCCTCTTCTTGAAGGGACTGACAATTGCACCTATTTTTTACTCTGATCAATTAATCTCTGCTGCCTTTGAGCATGCATAGGATATTATGGCTATACGCTCAGCATAAACAGAAAGTCAAGCGTTGATGGCTGTTGTGTCATGGATGGGTGCCTCGGTAAACTACATTTGCAAGAGCTGAAAGATTAGAAATAGCTGATTGGAGCTCACTCAATGCGAGAATACAATTCACTGGGAGACAATATGAAAGGCGACAAGCCTCGCGCTCGGCGCTGCCGCGTCCTGTGTGATCTGGAAAATGCTGCCTCGTGGCTAGAATTGCTAAATAGGGGTCAGGCTCAGCGCTAATAATGATCTGCTATCGCACTATTAACTATTTGATTGTACAATTATACATATGCATATATTTACATATGTGTGTGTATTTATTCTTGGATAGAGGATATATAAAGGGTAACTGTGCAATATGGACCTATTTTGCGAGGTGGTACTGGTGACATCGTAAATGTCACCAGAAGCCTGAGGTGGCAATACAGGACCATTTAACACACGTTACACTCTATGGGTCCGATTACAATGTCGGATGGACTTTCATCCAGTAGCGGCTCCTGGAGGGAGTGCTGCGGGGCGGTGGGGCGGGGGAGGGGTAGAGTGGGGGGTAGTAAACTCCGGCTTACGGCCGAACGCGATGCAGCGCGCGCAATGTAATTCATTTTATTTATTTATGTACTTAACTCAGTTTGGCCGTAACCCGGAGTTTACTACCCCTGCCCCTCCCCCGCCCCGCCCCACCGCCCCGCAGCACTTCCTCCAGGAGCCGCTACTGCTTTCATCTGCCTGACACAGTCTCGTAAACGGGAGCGATCAACCTCCCGTCGGCGGTCCCGACTGCCTGATTAGTGTTCGGTCGCATTCTGTCAATTCCCTATGGAAACATGTACTATGGCCGTAAACCGTCCGTAGTACATGCTCCCATAGGGAAATAGTAGGTGGTGTTAATCCCTGCACCCCGTGGCAGGCACCTTGAGGTGCCTGCAACGGGGTGCAGGGATTAACAGTGGGGCACCATAGGTGCCCCCTTGGCCCCCAACCGGAAGCTGCGCACACAAGGGGGCCCTGCTAAGGGCCCCAAACACGCTTTCCAACATTATTTCCATGTCGGAAAGGCCGGCATGGAAACCCTGCCTGAAACCGTGCATCGTAATCCCAAGGGTGGAAAGGCTGCCCTTTGGGATTACGGTCCGACCTCCAACTGGCCGACGGGCTCCTTGAGCCCTTTGGAAGCCAGCCGGAATGACTGGCTGGTTTCAATTCTAACCGGCTGATTCATAATCAGCCGGTCGGGAATTGAAACCGACAATGGCGGTCGGAGGCTTTCTGACCGCCATCGTAATAAGCCCCTATATGTTGTATGTTTATTTGGGGAAATGAGCTTGAAAAGATGTCCAAAGAAAAATGGTGAGAAAAATACTTAATTATGCATTTTATGTATAATTTTAGAAAAAACATAATTTGCTATGCTAAACAAGCATTGATAAAGCCAATAAGTCTGGTCTTTGGGACTTATTGACTTTGCCAACAGTACTAGCCATGTTGCACAGCACCACTGATGATGCACAGCATAACTTTAAAAAAAAGCCTATAATGCAACCGGCCATCATTTTGAGAGGCTACACACAGCTACAAATAATGCATTCCCATAAAGAAGAGACAGTGATGGGAGCTTTCTGACATGCTGGGAAGAGAATGAGCAGGAGATGCTGGTGTGTCAGTCGCGACTGGTGTTTGGGCTGTTGATAGGGGTGGTGCTATCCGGGCGCCTAATATAAGCAGGAGGTTTGTGGCTGAAAGATGCCCATGTGTATAGAAATTTCAGCTTACTGCAACCTGTTGGGCCCCCGAGGACTTTCAGGAGCATATTGTGAACTGTGCAGCAGCTTGTTTCAAGGTCTGTATAATGGGAGTATTTCTACTAAAGCACACTGTCCACCAACTAAACTGTTCTTGCCCTCATGTTGGCAGCAGGAGCGCAGCACTGGCCGAGTCCCTGGGCCAGGGGAGTGACAGAGTGGCAAACCTTAGACCAGTTTGAAGCAAAGTAATGTGCACATCTGGGGGCTAATATGTGAGTACGTTTTACTGCCTTCAAATACAGTTGTTGTCTGGTTCTTGTTGAAGAGATAATTGTTGTGTCGTGTGTAGAGGGAAAAAGGAGCCCTCTGTCTTTATATGTGAGTCACTATGGCATCACGGAGAACAGTCATCACTGACAGTGCCTCAGGGGTTAGACTGGTCTGTTTGATACTCATGAGCTCTGCACCCCACTCAAGGAAGGTGGTGAGGTGAATATCCTGCGTGAGGGCAAGGTATGTGGTTAGGAGTGTAGTGGCGTATCCGTGACAACTGAGTGCAGACCCAAGGAGGAAAGGAGCATGTGCTTTCCATTAGAGACCAGCGTAGGTCTATATGAGAATTTCAGTACCACAGTAGTGACTGGTGTGGGATGTTTCCCTCTCCTGGTCTTGCAGTTGGCCTTAATCCTTTTGTTGGCCTCCAGGGTTACGTAGCCATCCCTGTAGGTTAATAAACATGGTTTGTTAGTCGCAATGATTATAGGGTGGGTGGCAATTACCCTGTGAAGGCGGTGCCAGGACAGCTTGTGAGCTAGTGATCTATTTGGTGCAACACTCCATTGCCAAGTGCTTTAATCATAAGCTTCCACGCTTGAGGAATGTATCTGGAGTAACTCCAAGTATTTGCAAAGGTCTAATATGGCCCACTTGGTTTTCAAAGGAAAAGGTAAATCTCCTAAGCAAGATAAAGGGGATTCTAAAGCCCCCCAGATGAATTGGGTAAAAACTGTTCACTCCCAAAAGATAACGATATTAGATCTCCACTATCAGATTCTATAAGAAAACTTGTGTCCGAACATTTCCTCGCAGCTAAATATGGAAAAATGATCCAGCAAAATTCTCCAGCAGTTAAGTCTGTAAAAGCAAGTGCCGATTTAAGAACCCAAAAATGCATGGATTTAACCGGTTCTTTCGGCCTATACGATGGTTCTCCTAGCCCCAGATTATCATCATCATCATGTTTACCAGGGCTAATGTCGAATGCCTTGATAAGTTCAGGCCTCAGATTTGAGGGAGTAAATTCTATTCTGTTGGAAGTACAAGAAATTATAGTTGACTCTAAAAAGCTGAGAAAAACGGAATCTTGGTGAAGAAATCCCCCCTTCTTTATTGTCCACAAGTGAAAATGTTAATCCGAGAATGTAATCTATTTTATGGGATGTAATCTTGCTTAAGCAAAGTACCTTAAATGGTGTTTTAGAAGCACTGGTCGTGCTACATATAAATCATCAGTCTCATACTTTCTTATCACAAACCTAAATGGGGAATTACAAAAGGTGAACATTTGCTTATCCAATTTAATAAGACTAGTAAATGAGTCGCCGGACATCTTGCATAATGATGTATCAAGAAATTCGATAGAAGACCACATCCCAGACTCCAATACGGCCCAAGTTGACATCTCTTTTAAAGATGCAGGGGGGGAAGGGGACGGAATATATTTCTTATTGGACAATGTTGGTTAGACGCAGACTTCACAATAGTGGGCATCTGAAATTCCCTTCTAACTCTAGTTTTCCCCATTGCGTAAATTGCATCAGAAGGGGCAAAGGAAAATGAAGAACAAAATATGTGCCCAAAAAGGGTAAGGGAAGATAGGAACAAAAAAGGGATCAAGTAAACAGTCCATGGCGCCATTTATCAAGATGAACCATGTAGGCGATGGTACACCTACAAAGGAAAAAGGAAAGAATTTGGATGATCCAAAACTGACTGGTTTTAAAGGTATGAACCCCTCTGCCAAACAGAATAACAACCACCCACAGGAGATAAAGTTGCACTCTGAGAACGCATTTAACCATTATAAACCAACAAGGTCATATGTACAGATTCAAGAGGATCATGACCACTGTTCTCTGCTATTTTATATTCTCCGCAAGGGGGAAAAAAGCAAGGAATCTTCAGCCTCTAAACAGAGCAAAACTCCTCTCCCTGTTTAAGCAAATCCCTGAACTGCCTGACAGCCGGTCCTCGGATCTAAAGTCTGTGGGTTTTGTGACAAACAATGAAGGAAGAGAACTAACCGAAGTTGATTTCATTTCACTTTTGACTACAAATACAGTCTGTTAAGCAGAAGAGAATTTAAATTCTTTGGTGTTGTCAGGGAGTTTAGGTACAGCAATAAACCCACTAAGTGGGTTGTGTCATGAGATGGTATGCCGTCACAGAGGTTTGGTGGACAATCAAGCCTGTTTTTTATCAAATGCAGGATTATTATTATAACCCCCCATTAATGAGAGTAATCGTGTTTCTTGTCACCCCTACATAATTAGAGCGAATTTGAGGATTGTAATTACTAATGATAGAGATACAAAGGAGGGTTGGTCTAGGTTTTCGAATAAAACGATTGATTCTCTGCATTAAGTGACTGTGATGAAATGTTTCATGGACAAGTCAGTTCCCTTATGCGTTGGATACGGAATTCTCGAGGAGTCTAGCATTCTACAGTTGGAAAATACATGGCGACCATCAGTGTTTAAGGGAAGGTAATCTACAACAGCTTTTTAATGTATAAAATGTTATCCTCCTGTAGGAGACTTAACTCTAAGAGAATCCGAATATTGAAGGCTTTTTATCCATGAGAGGGTAGACTATGCGGGGCTCATTTAACATTGATATCAACAAGAATAATAAGAAAGGTAAGAAGGATAGAAACTATAAGGTTGTGGGCACATACCTCAGGGGTCGAAATTCAGATAGAACAAAATCAAAGTTACATTTTAATTTTAGCCACTATCTGTACAAGGATATAAAGTCAAACTTGATTGAGTTTTTGGTAGCAATCGAAGCAAAGTTGTCGATGTTAACAAACGAATTCATTGAAGGTATGGTAATTGTAGCAGGAGATTTTAATTCAAAATTGATCAAACAATAGTAGATGAATTATTAAATGATCTCCTTGAGTTGTATAATATTCCTCATGCTAACTATTCAGCTGTGGACGCTGTGAACGATTCTAGCATTATCTGTAATCGCTGAGTAGGAGTAGCTTAATAAGTTTAAATGGTCGTTTTGACCTTGATTTATTTGTTTGATCTGTTTATTAAATTTTCATAGTACAGCTACAAATCAGATGTAAGCACAGTAAAAATACAAGGTTGTCAATATTTTGCTGCATATCAGGACCTAGGGCATGCAGAAGAATCCGTTATATTTAGCCTAGTACTTGCACATCTACAGTTCCTGAAAGCACTGCCGTGCACAACACAACTCAGGGGCTAGAGGTGTCTCCTTTTATAAGTAGGCAATATGCAGTGGGGTTTTCCGTAACATCCCATGGCAATTACATCAAACATATTTAACCCATTGAACTGGGAGCAATTAGTAAGCTCGAAAAGAATAAAAAGGAACATCAGGGGTGGGGCGGGGGGGTGATAGATGTGGGAACAAGGGGAAAACAGGTATGGTTTGCCGACTCTCAATATAGCTCCTAATATACCTTTGAGCGAGTTACTATCCTCTCAATTAAAACTCAGTATCTAGTAGTACACATCATGTTGTATATACAATGAAGGAATATAGGCGTTTACATCGCATGCGTTTACAATGCATGCAATTACAACGTGGTCGTTACAACGACCGCGTTGTTACATCGCAGTAACATTACAACGCAAGTCGTTACAATGACTTGCTCTAGGGGGCGCGCTGGACTTAGAAATAGCATAATTTACTATTCCAACTCCAGTGTGTGCAACAGTAGGGAAGGTGTTGGAATAGTAAATTATACTATTCCTTAGTTTAAAGCGCCCCCTAGAGCAAGTTGTTGTAACGACTTGCGTTGTAATGGTACTGCGATGTAACAACGTGGTCGTTGTAATGACCGCGTTGTAATCGCATGCGTTGTTTCGCATGCGATGTGGTGGCTGCTTCCCACAATGAAGCATCATTGTTAATTTCTTCATAGCATATGTGGTCATGGCTGTTCGGGTATAAGGTAAGCTGTAGTGTCAACTTCAACATCCGTCTTAGGGTATAATGTAGTTTGGAGGGCGGTCAAGATTGCGTCCCAATTAGATGAGATGGGGTATTTGCATAATCCTAGTGTGTCCTCCCGTCGGAGAGATGTCCCCTCTGCTCAGGCCCAGGTGAGGATGGAGTGTGACGAAGCTTTTATAGACGGTGGCTCTCTAGCCTTCCAGCGCCTCGTAATGAGGCATTTGGCTACTATGAAGCTGAGGTCCAAAAAACGTGTAGTGGCCCTATGCCTCTTGTCTCTCAGGATTATGCCTAGTATACAGACCTCCTACGTGCATGCAAACTGTTGGTCGGTGCAGGTCGATAAGTGTTGATTACCGCTCCCAGTACTGCCGTAGTGATGGGCATGACAATAACATATATAAAATATCCGCGTCAGGGTGACTGCAGTGGGGGCAAGCAGCATCTAGCCTGTGGAAATAACGATTGATTTTTGCTGGAGTACGACATGCCCTATGCATAGTGTAGAATTGCATCAGCCGGAATTTGGCATTCTGAGGGACGTATGTGGGTCCCGCCAAAATCATGCTCCATTCCTTGGAGGTGCAAGGACTGGACAGGTCTGTCTCCCAGCGATTTTGCAGCGAGGTCAATGTTGTGGCAGTGTGGAGCCGAAGCGGGCCTGCCAACCACCAAGTGAGATACCGCCCTTCTCCCATGACATATAAGTGTTGAAGTGTGAGGTGAGTTGGTGATTCCTGCATGACCTCCCCCCATTGGCGCTGCAGTGTATCAATCCAAGAGGCTTGACTAATGAAATGTCCCGGGGGCAACCCCTCCTCCCGCGTCAGTACCTCGTATGGTACGAGTGCTCCGCCATGGTACAGATCCCCCAGTGTATGTAAGCCTACCGCATGCCATGACGAGAGCTCAGACAATGAAGTCATCCTGCCGCCTCTGGCATGCCAAGCAAGGGGGTTGCTGGAGTATAAGGCTTAACATGTTTAGTGAGGAACAAGCAATGGCGGAAGCAATGATAGGCTACCTGTAGTAGTTGAGGACGGGGCCGGGAAGGTTTAGAGCAGGGGTGAAACAGATGTAGAATTGTGTCTAGCCGACAGGGAGGACCATCCGCCGCTGTGTCTGAGAGGTGCAACCCTGCCATCCAACGGGCCAACCATTGAGTCTGAGGCGCTAAAAAATAATGCTCCAAGTTAGGTACTGCTTGCCCTCCTTGGGCCAATGGTAGGTTCAATTTTGATAGCGCCACCCTGCAGCGAGTTCTGTTCCATATAAGGTCTTGCAGCATATGTCATTTTGACCCTCATAACCCAGTTGGTGCGACCTTCAGGTTTGGCTCCCACTTCCACCCAGTTGATTATGTCTTTATTTTATGTGATAAATTCAAGTTATTTCACAGTTGTAAGACAATGCATCATTAAGGAAGTGATCATTGGACCCTACAAGGTGTACTTCTTTGAAAGAAAGCAGTTTTAAAAGAAAAGGTATTAATTTTATATATATACTTTCCAATGAATCAATCAATCAAACATTTATAGAGTGCAGCAAGTCACCCGTGTGGGTCTCAAGGCTCTGGAGCTGTTTGCTGCTGCGTGGAGGTTGATTATTCAAACAGCCAGGACTTTATATCTCTTCTGAATTGTTGGCACGGCAGTGTAATTCTGAGGTGCAGGGGGAGGTTGTTCCAAGCCTTGGCTGCTAGGTGCGAGAAAGAGCATCCTCCACTGTTGGCTCAACGGATCTGTGGGGTGCCTGCGATGGAGAGGGAGGCTGATTGGAGGTGTTTGGTCGGTTGGTGGAAGGTCAGGAGTTTGTTGATGTATGCTAGTCCTTCGTTGTACAAGGCCTTGTAGGTGTGGGTCCGCATCTTGAACTGGCATCTCTTCTTAATCGGAAGCCAGTGTAGTTTCTTGAGATGGGGTGTGATGTGCATCCTTCTGGGGAGGTCGAGTATGAGTCTTGCTGCTGAATTCTGTATTGTCTGGAGTCTCTTCAGGATGGCATGCAGTGATCCCTACGAAAAGCGTGTTTCCGTAGTGCAGTCTGCTGGTGATGAAGGCCTGTGTTATGGTCCTTCTTGTGTTTACTGGGAGCCACCTGAATATGTTGGGGAGCATGCAAAGGGTATGAAGGCCGGCGGAAGAGACTGCGTTGACTTGTTTCTTCATGGATAGCTTGCTATCCAGGATGATGCCGAGGTTGCAGGCGTGGTCTATTGGGTCGGGGGATTACCGAGCTCCGTGGGCCACCATGAGTCATTCCATGGCGAGGAGTTGTTCCCAAAGATGAGGACTTCCGTTTTTTCCGAGTTGAGTTTGAGACAGTTGTCCTTTATCCAGTCCGCGACGTTCATCATGCATCAGTGGAAGTTAGCTTTTGTGGTGGAGGGATCTTCGGACAGTGTGAGGATGAGCTGTGTGTCGTCGGCATAGGAGATGATGTGGAGTCTGTGTGATCTGGCGGTGTTGGCCAGGGGGGTCATGTAGGTGTTAAAGAGGGTCAGGCTGAAGGATGATCCTTGGTGGACTCCACAGATGGTCTTCTTGGGCTGAGGTGAACGGTGGGAGACAGATCCTTTGGGTTCTGCCAGTGAGGCACGCAGCGATCTATTTGAGGGCATTTCCTTGAATCCCAATGTGGTGGAGTATGTTGATCAGGATGTGGTGGGAGATGGTGTCAAACGCGGCGGACAGGTCCAGGAGGATGAGGGCTGCTGTTTTCCCATGTTCCAGGTGGGTTCAGATGTTGTTGGGCGATTAGGGCTGTCTCAGTGATGTGGTTAGCTCGAAATCCGGATTAGGAGGGGTCCAGGAGGTTGTGGTCTTCTAGGTGTTGGGTGAGTTGCTGGTTGTTCACTTTCTTGAGGACTTTTGCTGGGTAGGGAAGCAGTGAGATGGGCCGGTAGTGCTTCAAATTGCCATTTACAGAGATCTCCGCCACAGTGGCAAAGTTACTAGTGATAATTTCACACTCATGAAACCTGTTGTAGGAGGCTCCGCCTCCTGTTTTGTGGGGTGGAGCCTAAGGGCCTTATTACGAGTACAAGTATTATGAGTACGGCGGTCCATAGGACCGCTGTACCTGCGGTGGCGGTCTGACAACTGCCACACTGCGGGCCCGCCCGCAGTATTACAATTGGGGCGGTCGGACCACCACAGGACCGCTGCGTCCGCTGGGGATCCAGGATTCTGAGACGGTCGTGCAGCAGTCTTGAGCAGGAATATGCTAGTGTGGTGACTGCGGCACCGCCAAGCATATTCTGAGTTGCCCTCTCACCGTCCTTTTCATGACAATGAGCCCACCATGAAAAGTGTGGCGAAGAGGCAACTAATAGGGCCCTAACAGTGCCCCGTGCTGCTCCTGCGCCTTGGGGTGCCTGCAGGGGGGCACATTTTGTGCCCCCACCATGAATTGCACCCCTGTTTCTGCACGGTGTTGCATGCATGCCACACCATGCAGGAACGTGCTGCAGGTGCTGTCATGTCGGCGGGCTGCATGTTAGGCTCTCTGCATGGTCCATAAGTTCAAAGAATTCCCATATCCAGGACTCTTCAGGGACAGGACTTGCTTTCAGTTATACTTGCGTGGGTTCTTCTTGTGCTGTGAATCTGGTACCAAAGGTGGCAATGTATTTTCAAATTAATGTTCATGTCCTGTGCACCTTCACCAGCAGTGGTGGCTGGAGACCTTTGAAAGTAGTGGTGAGTAATACATGGTTCAAAATTCAGTAAGCAAGAGAAGGAAGTGAGATTGACTCCTTCTCAGAAGGTTTCCGGGGGGGGGGGCGGGTGCGTGCTCTTGAGAAAATGTTGACAAAAAGAGGTAGAATAGTGCTTTGTAAAACACACTATTCACATACATTTGCTCAACAGTTAGAAGTCATAGGCTTTGAAAGAGCCTTGAATAAGTATTCAAGTAATTTTGAGATGTGCCATACCAATGAGACCTGACACACACAAGACGTTAACCCCACTTTGTTCAAAACATACTATGGGCACACCCATAAATTACCTCCGTTGTGCCAAGGAAAGAAGTTTTCATTGGTGCCCTCAATGTGCTGTAGGTGCCCTTTATGCCAAAAATCACATAGAATATGTCAGAGCTAGAACTTTACCATTTATGCCATCTATATACCATGGTCAACCCTATCTCTAGTATGCCACAGCCAGCATTTTGTTATGGGTGACTCTGCATACATATAATGTTTGTCCTCCCATATAACTCATTCATTTGCGCTCACTCTTACTCATTCTCACTCAGGCTCTCTCACTAGCACTTACTCTTACTCTCTCACTTATTCTTACTAATTTATTCTCACTCATACTCACTATCACATGCGCTCACTCTTTCCCTTTCACTCACACAGGCACACATTCATAGACAGAAACACTCACACATACACATGCTCTCTCTCACAGACGCACACTCTCACCCCCACATAGACACATACAAGATTTAAAGGCATTTTTATGTATCTTTCTGCCTGTGCAGGTCCCTTTTGAGCTTCTGCTGATATGTATATATGTTGGGGATGGATGATTAATATTGCAGGGATTCACTCTAGTTTATATGGAACTGTGCACATGGCCATGACTTGAACAGAGAGAGTGCAGTGGATAAGAATGCTGACACTATAATGTTGGCTCTGCAGCTATGGACTGTCTTTTTGAAAGAACGTCAGGCTTCCTTACGTACTATCACCTTGAGAGAAAGCCATTTTCAAGTTGAGAGTGGTTCAGTGTCAGTTTGGTTGTCACTTTGATGATGCTCTTGTGCTACTTGAACTGTCATTTTGGGATTGCTCGTGTGCTTCTTAGAATGCTACTACGACACTGTTCCATTCTGAAAACTGCCACACTGAGAGTGCTAGAGAGCTGTCAAACGATTACTTTCAGTTGTTAGACTACCACATTGAGAGTTCTGCAGGATTGTTAGACTGCCACGTTGAGAGTGCTGCAGTCCTGTTACACTATCTCTTTGGGAGTGTTGAATTGCTACTATACTATATTTTTGAGTGCACTACAGTGCTGGATCAAATATTACTTTGAAAGTGGTCTATTGTTGGTTAGACATTCGAGAGTGCTCCAACTCATGCACTTCAGAGCTGGTTAGACTTTCACATTGAGAGTGCTCCATTCCTGGTTAGATTGTCTGCTTGGAAATTGTCCATTGGTTGTTCGATGGCCGCTGTCAATCAAGCAATCAATCAGGAGTTTGTATAGCGTGGCTACTCACCCGTGAGGCTCGCAAGGCGCTGGGTGGGAGGGGGGCTGCTGATCCATCTGGGCATGGAGGTTCACTCTGTGAGACAGGTCTTGAGGTCCTTCCTGAATTGGGTCAGCTACGGGGATTGGCTAAGGGTGGAAGGGCATGGTGTTCCAGGTCTTGGCTGTGGGTAGGAGAAGGATCTTCCTCCGGTTCTGGTCTTGTGAATCCATGTGACGGTGGCCAGGGCAAGTTGGGCGGAGCAAAATTGTCTGGCGGGCACGTGGAATGAGAGGCGGTGGTTCAGATATGCTGGTCCTGCGTCGCGGAGAGCTTTGTAGGCATGTGTGAGGAGCTGTAAGATGGCGTTACTCAAGTAGCTACTTCGAGACTGCTCAAGTATTGGCAAGATTGTTACTTTGAAAGTGCTCCACTGTTATCTAAATGATTTGCTTGCTTCAGAACCCGTGTGACGTTCTATCAGTATTATATCATGGTGTCCAGGTTTACCCTTCTTCACTTTAGGTCAGGTATAAAAAGTAGCACCTCCATTGTTTTTTCCTTCGTATTAAGAGTAAAGATGCGGGAGAATAAGTTAAGGGGAGAAAACAGAGGTAGAAAAGAGAAGGGCTACAAAGATGAAGTTGGGTGAGAAACGGGGATTAGGAGGGAGGAAAAGAGCAGTTGAAGAAAGTGAAGAAAAGGTATTAAGACAAATGGGGTAGAAAGTGGGGCATGGATGAGAGAGAACGGAAAATGGAGACATGATTGCACACAGTAGCAAATGAGGTAAGAGAGTGAGGGAAGCAAAGAAAGTAGATGGGGAAAGAGAAGGGACAAAAATATGGAGGTAGGAACGAGGGGGGACGAGAGACGAATAGTAAGGCGGGAGAAAGATAAATGAGGCACGAGAGAAGAAGACATAGAGATGTTATTCTTAAAGGAAAGAGGAGGAGAGAGCTCAAGAGATAGGAGTAGAGTGTTTAAGAGGAAAGATGTGAGAGCAGAAGAAAGAAGGTATGAGGGAAAAAGGAGGTGGGAGCAAAGGCAGATTATGATGCAAAATGTGTAGTAAAAAACTACTTTAACCCATTAAAAAAACAATTCTCATGGGAGAATCCCTCCAAACCCTTCTTACAGTTGTTCACTCAATCCATGCATTAAGGGGGCAGATGGGAGGAAATTCTCCCGGGCTGCTTTTAATACCCAGTCTGGCCCTGATGATTAGCTAAGACAGTAACCTTTGACAATTCCTTGCACTGTCTGGAAGGCTCTAAACACCAAGTACGTATAACGTTATACTACATTTGGTACTTGAGGTCATGAACAGTGCAGGGTGGAGGTACAATCTATGGTTTATGTTGCAGGTCATCCTGGTGAATTTCAGAGGCTTTTTAGTTTTGTTTCGGAACCACAATGTCCTTTTAAATGTGTGTTTTTCAGTGAATTTTTAAAAAAGGAAAATGAGGCTTGGACACAGGGCAACCATCGGTATGTCTAAGCAACTGAAGAATCAGAGGATCAATTTCTGTCTGCCTTAACATCATGAGCTTCGTCTTTGTTCAAGCACTACATTTGCTGCTCATGCATCCCTTTAAGTACTGTAAATAGATGCAAAAGCACAAGAAGCTTACTGCATAGATACAGGTTAGAACCAGGGTGGGTGTTTGGGTTGAGACACCATCAAATAAAGTTATTCTTGGCTTGGCAGCTGGATTTGGGGACCCTGAGTCAGGTCTGCTATGTCTGTGTCAGTTTCTCTCATCAATCTGATTTCACTAAGAAGTTTTAACTTGTTCATTTTTTGTATCAGGAACTAAAATATATATACTGACTCGTTTACCAAAAACTGGCAATCAAACATCCAAAAGATAATGTGATGAATGTTTGCAAATTGTCTAGCTACTGGTAATCACTCAGGGTAGCATTCCAAATCTTCGTTTTTCACCCACTGTACCACTCTAGACACAGAGCCGATGTTTGGACAGAATATCGAAAACAAAATATTTCGGATTCAAAAAATATTGTGTCAAGAATATTGGGACATCAAAAATTTAATTGACAGAAATATCTAAGTTAAAATTAAAAAAATTGTTTGCTTTTTAATATCATTGTAAAAACTATCGATGTTGAAAATATTGTTACAAGTTGGGCGGTCGGACCACCATGGGACAGCAGCAACCGCCTGGGATCAGAGATCCCTGGCGGTGTTGCGGCAGTCTTGAGGCCACAATATGCTTGGCGGTGCCGCTGTGGCACCGCCAAGCATATTACAAGTTTCCTCCCAGCTACGGATTTTAATTGTTATGCCCCCCTGTGTGCAGACACCTCCCTTCCTGCATGGCATGAACGTTGCAGTCCATGCCATGCAGGAACGGGCTTTGGCGTTTCCAAGGAGGTGCCTTTTTAATAGGCACTGCCATGGGAACCCCATAGTACCGCCCGCCAGACCATGAGATTACTCGGCGGTGGTCGAGTTTGGTGATCCTGGAGCAGGGCGCTGGTGTGGCGGCCCGGCTCAGGACTGCCAGACTTGTATTCAGGGCCTTAGAATGTTTACATGCATTTATGATAATACATTTTTTATGAATTTTAATTTGATGTTAATTAAAATATATGGTAATGTATGACATTTTTTTTAAACAAGACGATATATTATTAAGAAGCCGATTACGACCGAGGGTCGGAGCCTTCCTGGCTGCATCGTAATCGGCCACTCAGTTTACTTTCCGATCGCCGCATTACAATGCACGGTTTCCGACATGGTTTTACAATGCACGGTTTCCGACATGGTTTCCATGCCGACTTGTCCTACATGGAAACCATGTCGGAAAGCTTGTTTGGGGGGCCCCCAGCAGGGCCCCCTTGTGTGTGCGGCCTCCAGTTGGAAGTCGAGGGGGCGGTTGATTCTTGTACCCTGTGGCAGGCACCTTGAGGTGCAGGGATGAACAACACCTCCCATTTCTCAAAGGGAGCTTGTGTTTACAGCCGTAACACGAGCTCCCATTGAGAAATGGGAGTATGCGACCGAACAGTGTTCGGCCGCATTGTAATTTGCCAGTCGGGACCGCCGACCAGAGGTCCGTCGGTCCCAGGACCGAGAAGGTGTCAGGCGGACGCAAGTACGTCCGACATCGTAATCTGGCCCATAATATTACAAATATAGAAATATTTTTTAAGATAAGTAGAATATTTATAAATTTTTGTCTATCAAGAAATTAATTAATTAAAAATATAAAATTAAAATTTGTGTAATTTAAAAAAAGTAATACAAATTATTTTTAACATTTATATTGATTTTTTATAAGTGTTAAAAAATATGATTTTTATACAATTATTTCAAAAATGTATTATTGTTAATTTTTTGTTTTTTATTTTACGTTTATGAATATTAATAACTATTTTTACATTTTTTAAATGTTTTTAATAGTGATTGCAATAGTACTTTCATCATTAAAAATATCACTATGAATATACTGGGTTTTAGTTAAATTAGTCTCTTTTTCCATAATATTTTAATACATTTTATATTACACAAACAATGTGAGAATATGTAGTATTGATTGTCTTTGTAATATATTTATTTTGTAATATGTTATGTACATTTTTTTATTTTGAAGTAGATATTGTAATTTTAAACAATTTAGGGGCCGATTCCGATCTCGGTCGGAGGCGCACCCAATACTATTCGGTCGGGAAAAAAGCCATGCGAAAGCCAGTTTCCCGACCGATCCGTACAGCACACCGAACGAGCAAGTACGATGCGCACAACAGCAAAAATTCCGGCCGAGCCGTACTCACCCAAACCAGGTCCTGTTCTCCGACCGAGGCGAATCCGGAAACGCCGAATCGAGTCGCACGGAAGGGAAAATGCAGCCCCGTCCGGCCGGACAAGTACGATGCGCTTTCCGTACGCGCCGAACCCGTCGCTACGCACGGCACGTCAAAGCATCCGGAGAGGCGCACATAAGCTCCGAATCGCGCCACAACACGATCCACGGCTACGAGACGAACACAGCACAGACGAGGACGACGCGAAGCGGCGAGGACGAAGCGAGCGACGAGGACGAAGCCAAGCGGCGAGGACGACGCGAAGCAACGAGAAGGACGAACGACACGAACCAACCATGAATCCCTTCGTCCCGATCATACCAATATTCTACATCTACTACCGGAACAGGCACGGACGCGTACGGCGCAGAAGGTAAGTCAGACACCAACCACAAAACACATACAACACGTACACGACACATCACACACATACACTGGGAATCTGAATATACTTACACCAGCAACAGCAGCACCATAGGGGCGGGATGCCCATCACCAATGCCACATATGCACACAGGGGCCTGAATGCGCGCCACCACCCCAACCCAGGGGGCTGGATGCCTACCACTACTACCACCCTTAGCCAGGGGGCAGGATGCCTACCACTACTACCACCCTCACCCACGGGGGCAGGATGCCTACCACTACTACCACCCTTAGCCAGGGGGCAGGATGCCCACCACTACTACCACCCTCACCCAGGGGGGCAGGATGCCTACCACTACTACCACCCTTAGCCAGGGGGCAGGATGCCCACCACTACTACCACCCTCACCCAGGGGGCAGGATGCCCACCACTACTACCACCCTCACCCACGGGGGGCAGGATGCCTACCACTACTACCACTCTTAGCCAGGGGGCAGGATGCCCACCACTACTACCACCCTCACCCAGGGGGGCAGGATGCCCACCACTACTACCACCCTTAGCCAGGGGGCAGGATGCCTACCACTACTACCACCCTTAGCCAGGGGGCAGGATGCCTACCACTACTACCACCCTTAGCCAGGGGGCAGGATGCCTACCACTACTACCACCCTCACCCACGGGGGCAGGATGCCTACCACTACTACCACCCTCACCCAGGGGGGCAGGATGCCCACCACTACTACCACCCTTAGCCAGGGGGCAGGATGCCTACCACTACTACCACCCTCACCCACGGGGAGCAGGATGCCTACCACTACTACCACCCTCACCCAGGGGGGCAGGATGCCCACCACTACTACCACCCTTAGCCAGGGGGCAGGATGCCCACCACTACTACCACCCTCACCCAGGGGGGCAGGATGCCCACCACTACTACCACCCTTAGCCAGGGGGCTGGATGCCTACCACTACTACCACCCTTAGCCAGGGGGGCAGTATGCCTACCACTACTACCACCCTCACCCACGGGGGCAGGATGCCTACCACTACTACCACCCTTAGCCAGGGGGCAGGATGCCTACCACTACTACCACCCTCACCCACGGGGGCAGGATGCCTACCACTACTACCACCCTTAGCCAGGGTGGCAGGATGCCTACCACTACTACCACCCTTAGCCAGGGGGCAGGATGCCTACCACTACTACCACCCTTAGCCAGGGGGCAGGATGCCCACCACTACTACCACCCTCACCCAGGGGGGCAGGATGCCCACCACTACTACCACCCTTAGCCAGGGGGCTGGATGCCTACCACTACTACCACCCTTAGCCAGGGGGCAGGATGCCCACCACTACTACCACCCTCACCCAGGGGGGCAGGATGCCCACCACTACTACCACCCTTAGCCAGGGGGCTGGATGCCTACCACTACTACCACCCTTAGCCAGGGGGCAGTATGCCTACCACTACTACCACCCTCACCCACGGGGGCAGGATGCCTACCACTACTACCACCCTTAGCCAGGGGGCAGGATGCCTACCACTACTACCACCCTCACCCACGGGGGCAGGATGCCTACCACTACTACCACCCTTAGCCAGGGTGGCAGGATGCCTACCACTACTACCACCCTTAGCCAGGGGGCAGGATGCCTACCACTACTACCACCCTTAGCCAGGGGGCAGGATGCCCACCACTACTACCACCCTCACCCAGGGGGGCAGGATGCCCACCACTACTACCACCCTTAGCCAGGGGGCTGGATGCCTACCACTACTACCACCCTTAGCCAGGGTGGCAGGATGCCTACCACTACTACCACCCTTAGCCAGGGGGCAGGATGCCTACCACTACTACCACCCTTAGCCAGGGGGCAGGATGCCTACCACTACTACCACCCTTAGCCAGGGTGGCAGGATGCCTACCACTACTACCACCCTTAGCCAGGGGGCAGGATGCCTACCACTACTACCACCCTCACCCAGGGGGGCAGGATGCCCACCACTACTACCACCCTCACCCAGGGGGGCAGGATGCCTACCACTACTACCACCCTCACCCAGGGGGGCAGGATGCCCACCACTACTACCACCCTTAGCCAGGGGGCAGGATGCCCACCACTACTACCACCCTCACCCAGGGGGCAGGATGCCCACCACTACTACCACCCTTAGCCAGGGGGCTGGATGCCTACCACTACTACCACCCTTAGCCAGGGGGCAGGATGCCTACCACTACTACCACCCTCACCCAGGGGGGCAGGATGCCCACCACTACTACCACCCTTAGCCAGGGGGCAGGAAGCCTACCACTACTACCACCCTTAGCCAGGGGGGCTGGATGCCTACCACTACTACCACCCCCACTCATAGGATGGACAATGCATGACACAACAAGCACACCACAACCTAGGGAATGCAAGATTAAGACATCCCCCCACCACCATGACAAGCGTGTGAGCAGGCTGTGTCAAATGCCTACAACACCGAACATGACTTTGAACATACAATGTGACCCCCTAGCACATGTGCCACACATATATGTGTGTGGCACCCACAATGCAAGCAGCCCATGACCATTGTGGCAATGGGGCCTAAACCCCCATCATCACAGTGACCAAAAGGCAAGTGTGGGGTCCATAGCTGAAGCACATTTTGACCATTGTGGCAATGGGGTCTAAACCCCCATCATCACAGTGACCAAAAGGCAAGTGTGGGGTCCATAGCTGAAGCACATTTTGACCATTGTGGCAATGGGGTCTAAACCCCCATCATCACAGTGACCAAAAGGCAAGTGTGGGGTCCATAGCTGAAGCACATTTTGACCATTGTGGCAATGGGGTCTAAACCCCCATCATCACAGTGACCAAAAGGCAAGTGTGGGGTCCATAGCTGAAGCACATTTTGACCATTGTGGCAATGGGGTCTAAACCCCCATCATCACAGTGACCAAAAGGTAAGTGTGGGGTCCATAGCTGAAGCACATTTTGACCATTGTGGCAATGGGGTCTACACCCTCATCATCACAGTGACCAAAAGGTAATTGTTGACAAAGAAAGAGCTGCAACTGCCAAACTGCATGGATCATTCCTGGTCACAGAACCAAAAACTCATCTGTGGCAAAGTAGTGTATGTGTCCCATTGCAACATAAATTGGGGGAGCCAAATACTGCAGTGCAAATGAAACATTCCTTTGGCCATGTGCAGACAAACAACACCCATGGGGGCTGAGACCGTCAACAGTCATCAATGACACAATGACAGAAGTGACCATCAGAATGCAGAACCACATATTTGCACCAATGGGCACACAAATGCAGATACCCTGTGGAGACAGCAGATGTGAGGTGAACAGATACCATACCATGGCAGCAATGGGACACACAAACCATGATCACTGTGCTGACCGATGACCTAGGAGTCCCAGGGACAGCAGGGGAAACACACCAAACAACATACAGCCAATGGCACACCCAAGATATGCCAATGCAGTGGTGCAGATGCACAAACACAAACAGGCAGACCAACACTGTCATCATACACAGCAGGTGAGGGGTGGGGGTGCCAGTGTCCCCAGGCAACAACACAACACATGAGGAGAGCTGAATACCAATCATACAGATGTGCATACACTGCCACACTAAGGTAACTCATGGATCCAAATCCCCTATGTGGGCAAGCAGGCATTGACAGGTGAGAGGGAGCACAAAACACACATGTCACACAGGCACGTAGGAACAACAACTGACACAGCAAGTCACAGACACACCACAGCACCACCCCCAGGGCCCCCACAATGTGGTGACCCTGGGCTGAATAAAAATACCACTGTGATGACAAAGCTAAATGTCGTTCACACTGTGAACCACAGTCAGGTGTCCTGAGCAACTAACTACCATCACACCTACACAAGCACAAATCAATCAGCATGGCCAGTAAGCCAAGGCCAACATGGAGGCAGGGGACTAGCCGGGCAACAACTCTCATCTGCACACACTCAAGACCACACCCCTCGACCTCCAACAATGTGCAGCAGTGAAGTACACATGCACTGGTGACATTGCACATGCACCCATGACTATTCCAGGGTGGTGGGTGGGAACCAAGGTGTAGAAACACATCACACATGGACACTCAACAAGACTCCTGAATGTCTGACACACTGCACACTACGCTGTACATGGACATGACGGCAATACCACACCGACCAATGGGATCCCAGCCACAGTCACACACCAATGAAGAAGCCAAGGTCACCCACAAAGAACACACATAGACAACAACCAACATTGCAGCCCGGACCCTAAGGAGTGCCAGCAGTCACACACACAACGTGTCACAATCACTGAAAGATAACACAAACTGGAAATCACATGACAGGGGCAAACAACAAGTGCCAAAGGGAAACCTGACTGTGACCCATCTGCGTCAGCACACAAACTCTGCCCTGACAGCAAACACACCTATGGGTGACACCCTGATGACCAGTAATGTGCCATGCACCCACATCACAGAGAACACAGGGAGAAGACTTTGGGGGAACATAGCTCAAGTCAGCAAGCATCACAAACAGGTACAACACTAGGGATCACAGCATGCGCAGATGAATGAAAGTGAACACACAGACATGCACATACAACACACACCTTGGGCGCAGGCAATGTCACACGTGTACACACTGCCATGAGGGGACTCCACTCCTGTGTGAGGAAAGCTGTGCCATATGTTGCCTCAGTAGGGCCCCATCATGTCAGCTGAGCACTTGGTCACACAATCAACAATTAGCACCAAATGAGGGCTCCCATCACATCAGCCTGGTCATGGATGTGCCAACGGAATCATCAGCACAGATCCAACACACTTGTATAGCAATGTTGCACTGACTACACGGGTGAGTCCCTCCCCATTGATGCCCAAACCTGCATGTCCACTGGAGATGGCAACACGGTCAGGGAAGTAGACAAATGCAACGATGGCAGGCACAACAGATGTGCAGGGGTGGAAGCCACAGATATGAAATTGCCAATGTAAGTAGGAAACCCATTGCCAAATACTGAACACATGACACCCTCAGATGCTGCTATTGATGACATGGATACACCACATGATAGGACACATTCCCCCTGGACCACATGGGTTCCTGCACAGTAACACTTCATAATCATGAGACCAGATATCACCATCACTGCAGCAAGGGCATGGTTAGCTGCACCAACAACATGTACATCTGAAGCATGAGCACTAGAGAAAAGAAAGTTGCTTTATTCAGCATATGTGTTGTTTGATAACGACGTCCAGAAGAAATTAGAGCAAAGGCCAATGGCCAGTCCATTGTCAAAGTTCAAACAGGGTGACACTGGCAGATGTCACCCTACGCATGCCTGCACAATACCAGGGACAATCCACTAGGAGGGGCAACCGGGGGGCAGGCCAGGCACCGCAGGGACAGGATCAGGGCTCACCAGGGGGAGTCAGGGAAGGGGTGGTGGGTGCTGGAGAGCCACTGACAACTGCAGTGGAGGTGTCTGACATGGTGTGTGCCGGCACAACTGGGGGGCATGACACAGATGTCGTGGGTGCCGGCACAACTGCAGTGGACCCTGCAGATGGGGTGGACAGGTCCGCCACTGCAGTGCCCAAGTCAGACAGGGCGGTAGTGGACTCCACTGCAGTGCCTACCTCCAGGGGAGGAGAATGGGGAACAGGCAAGGTGGGTTGGACAGAGGGGGAGGACACCCTCACCACATCAGTGGCACAGACAAGCGCAGCGGGGGTGTGGTGCTGGGAGAGCAAGTGGCAGGGGAGAAGGCCGGAGCATCTTGGGGATGGTATATCTGTGGGTGGGGGAACCTGGGGCAGGGTGTGGTGGGGGCACCTGTGCAGTGGGGGCCTGAGGGATGGAGGACGGAGACCTTGTGCCTGAGCTGCAGGGCGGTGGCGGGGTCTTGCTCTTAGCACTCCGGGGGACTTGCGGGTGGGGGCCTCAGTCCGTCTGCGCCTGGGGGAGGGTGTCCGGGGGCGAGGGGCACTCTGCTCCGTGTGGGTGGGCTTCCTCTTCCCCCGGGATGCTGGAGCAGCTTCATCGGTGGGGAAGAGGCCGAGGTCACAGAGGAAGAGCTGCTGTGACTTTGGGGTTGCAGGTGAGGCAAGGGAGGGTGCTTTGGAGGGAGAGGGAACTGAGGACTGCGCAGTGCATGTGGATGCGTGTGTGTGTTCCAGGGCCCCATCCCCTGTGAGTCTGGCTTCAGTCCCCTGAATGTGCGTGCGTGTGCGTTTTGTCATTGGCGTGTGTGTCAGTGTGCTGGATGTGTGTGTGCTGGTGTGTGCCTGTGCCAGTGTGTGTGTGTGCCTGGGATGGGTAAGGTGCTGGGGAGTGTGGATGGAGCAGAGGCAGGAGGGGTGAGGGACCGTTTGAGGAGGGACACTGCTGCCGTCAGGGAGGAGTCCATGGACCTATTGCCCCTCTGTAGGTCAGACATGCCCGATGAGATGCCCTCCATGAACGACACCAGCTGAGTCAACAGCGCGGTGTGCGCATGGAGGACACTCAGCATGGCTGTCTGCCCTACATGGAGCTGGCGAAGGAGGTACACAGACTCCTCACTCAGGGCAGCAGGGGACACAGGGGCAGGGGTGCGGTGCCTGGCCCAAAGGAGACACGCTCCCGGACATGGGAGCCTCCACGGACCTGGGGAATGGGAGCCGATGGGAGGGCGGTGGTGGTGCTGGTGGTGGCGGGGACAGCAACACTAGCTGGGGTGTGGTGGCTGCTGACACCCGCCTCCACAAGGGAGTCATCCTCCGAGTTGCTCTGGTCCTCAGCTGAGGTGGATGCTGCTGAGGACTCCTCGGTGTGGCTCCCCTCGCCCTCCGTGCCACTGGGTCCCTCCGACCACTCCTCGGCTGCTGACCCAGTCTGGCTCTCCGGCTCCTCCTGGTCCGTGGAGCTGTCCCCTTCCGTGGCCGTGGATGTATCTGCAAACAATGGGGAAACAGACAGACATCAGTCACCTGCACATAACGCACACACCACTGTGAGCACAGCACATCACAGAGCAAGCCCTGGCATCATTAGTTGTACATTGCTAAAAGTGCACTAATTGAACAGGAGAAGTCAATTGTCAGTCTGATGCCAAGCATGGCACTCACATCCCACATGGCCTTGCACCCATCTGTCTGGTGTCTGTTGGATTGCAACACCCCAGTGTTGACACATGCACCAAGTACACAGTAGTTGGACAGTGCAGAGGACACGGTGTGGACACATCACAGCTCTTGCCACTGAGTCAGTACAGGTTTACGGATGTAAGGGATGCCCAGAGTCAAATAGGAAATGCATGTGATGCATACCAGCGACAGACACCATGATGCACCCATGTCCTGATAGCCAGCGCCACTATGGTGTGCATGTAGCACATGTCACTCCCCTGCAGGATCACCAATCAGTAGACACATGCCATGGCGGAGGCATGACTGCAAAGTCATACATCACTGTCTCAGTGATGTATGACTTTGCAGCCAGACTAACAACACTCTGCACTGTGTCACAATAGTAGGTCATGGGGAATGCAAGTCCTGGAGCTGCACAAGTGCACATGTACATCCCCCACAACACATCCTCTTAACCCTCATCTGTCCAGGTCATACCTATTGGACATATGGGAGACCTGTGACACTACCCTCTGAACCTGAGCCCCTCACACTCTGCTGTGCATGGGGAACAGCTGCCTGAACTTCACATTTACATGCCCCAGTCTGCATGGGCAGCTGATCAGACACCTATGTGTCACACAAGTATCGTCTCCTATGGTCACATCTCCAGTGGCATGCTGAGCCCCTACCAAGAAACTCCACAGCAGTCCTGGCGACTAATCCACAGCACACTGACACAGAGGCAGACACCTGAGGGGTCAAATCACTGTGCACAATGTGTCCTCTGATACACGGGAGTGGGAGTACAGAGTGTATTGTATGGCCTGGAGTAGGCATGACTGTCCAGCCCCACATGAATGAGGGATGAGCCCTGGACTGTAGGCAGCTGGCTAAGTATGTGTGACACACGTCATATACATACTCCTGGGGCCCAAACATTGTTCCCACCCGCAGCATGGGTGTGTGCCAGGTACCCCAGCCACATGTGGTGGATCAGCTCAGCAATTGGACCACAGATCAAAGTAACACGCTGAATACATGTCAGAATACAGGCATTGTGTAAGCAATGGACCCACCCATGATGCCCACCACAGAGTCAGGGAAACAGATGCTGTCTCCCACCTTGAGTCAAGCAAACTGCAAGGACACAGTCCTAAGTGACAGAATTCCCTGCATGTAAGGGCCACACCTGGGTATCAGATGAGGAGTGGGCAGTGCACAATAGAGGGACATGGCTCCTGGACAACATGACTGCTGTACTGTGGCAGTTCAACCTGGCCCGAGGAGGGCACATAGCATGTTAGACAGAGTACACAGTGCAGTCTTTGACTCACCCCCTCCTTGCTGCTCTCTGGCCTTCAGCTGCCCATCCAGGTCTGGAAAGACCACCGCCAGGATCCTGAGCATGTGGGGGTCAGGGTCCGTGTTCCGCCCCTCCTGCGAGGAGGCGACAGCTTCAGCTGGACCCGTGCAATCCTCCGGGTCCAGCCCCGAAGGTCCTGCCACCTCTTTTGGCAGTTGCGGATCCGGCGCTTGTAGACCCCCACGGACCGGACAGCCCGGACGATGTCCTTCCAGATCTCATGCTTCCGATGGGCAGAAGCCTGTCAGGATGACAAAGTGATAAGGCCATTACTACACATGCAACATATCCGTGCATGACACAGTTGCATATACATGTCGCAATCACAGGGGCACATGGTGTACCCAGGCAGTGCACGGCTGCCCATGGACAGTTTTCCAGAAGTCACTACATGGTATCATTGCATGGGGAGTAAAACCCTGTTCAGAAGCACTGTCACTGCACCATACCTGTCCAGTGCAAGTCACTACACACTATGGGGGTGACAACTACTCAGTGAGCCTGCTAGCCAGTGGTGTGCTGACTCTCAGCCTTGCTAGTCAGACAAAATGCACATTCAGAAAGGCAGTGCACAGAACACTCACCTGCTCCCCTGGTGTCCCATACAGCTTGCTGTACTGTGGAAGTAGGCTGTCCAGCAGGGCCTGGTTCTCTTCAAGGCTGAAGGCTGGGGCTCTCTCCACAGTACGTGCCATTGCAGGGTCCAGAGGGGCAGAGACAGCAGCAGTGCAGTGGCAGATGTCGTCCTGGAGCATGTAGTGCAGGCAAGTGGGCTCTCAGGGGAACATGCAGCAATATATATGTGCTGGAGAGGCAGATACTGTCCCTTGTGTCCAAAGTGATAGGTCCAAGTCGTTTGCATCTTCTGAATCTGGCCAATCCATGGAATAGCAGCACCAAAACACGCCCACAGCATCCTTCAAAATTTCAACTTCATGACATACATGATTTTGCAACATTGTTGTGGGTGACCAACTGATTTTCCAGCAACCGACTCGTTCGAATATTCGAAAACGCGTCCGTTGCCAGGCAAGCCCATTGTCAATGGGTGCGCACCGATCGGTCCATTGAGGTACAACGCGCACAGGGGTACAACGCGTACCCGCACACATTGAAAGCAATGGGCCGGCCGGAGGCACCGATCGGTCCATTGCTGTTCAACGCGCACAGGGGTACAACGCGTACCCGCACACATTGAAAGCAATGGGCCGGCCGGAGGCACCGATCGGTCCATTGCTGTTCAACGCGCACAGGGGTACAACGCGTACCCGCACACATTGAAAGCAATGGGCCGGCCGGAGGCACCGATCGGTCCATTGCTGTTCAACGCGCACAGGGGTACAACGCGTACCCGCACACATTGAATGCAATGGGCCGGCCGGAGGCACCGATCGGTCCATTGCTGTTCAACGCGCACAGGGGTACAACGCGTACCCGCACACATTGAATGCAATGGGCCGGCCGGAGGCACCGATCGGTCCATTGCTGTTCAACGCGCACAGGGGTACAACGCGTACCCGCACACATTGAATGCAATGGGCCGGCCGGAGGCACCGATCGGTCCATTGCTGTTCAACGCGCACAGGGGTACAACGCGTACCCGCACACATTGAATGCAATGGGCCGGCCGGAGGCACCGATCGGTCCATTGCTGTTCAACGCGCACAGGGGTACAACGCGTACCCGCACACATTGAATGCAATGGGCCGGCCGGAGGCACCGATCGGTCCATTGCTGTTCAACGCGCACAGGGGTACAACGCGTACCCGCACACATTGAATGCAATGGGCCGGCCGGAGGCACCGATCGGTCCATTGCAGTACAACGCGCACAGGGGTACAACGCGTGCCCGCACACATTGAAAGCAATGGGCCGGCCGGAGGCACCGATCGGTCCATTGCTGTTCAACGCGCACAGGGGTACAACGCGTACCCGCACACATTGAATGCAATGGGCCGGCCGGAGGCACCGATCGGTCCATTGCTGTTCAACGTGCACAGGGGTACAACGCGTACCCGCACACATTGAATGCAATGGGCCGGCCGGAGGCACCGATCGGTCCATTGCAGTACAACGCGCACAGGGGTACAACGCGTGCCCGCACACATTGAAAGCAATGGGCCGGCCGGAGGCACCGATCGGTCCATTGCTGTTCAACGCATCACTGTACATGTGACTGGCATATGTCAGCATGCCTGTCTCAGATGGACATATGCCAGCCACAGATAGCTCCCAGGGAGTGAGGGGCACACCTACATCACGACAGCCTGTCCAAACCTTATCATAAGGCATGTAAGGCTGCATTTCCTATTGTGTGTATGTTGGTGTACATGTTGTCCTGTGGGTGTCACCTGTGGGCAGCCACCCCCAGGCTGTGCACGTGTTAATGGGGACAGGATCCTGGGTGTTACGTGTACGTGACCACTGTGATGTGCAACTGTTCATATCTGTGCATGTGCCATGGTCACATTTCACAGTGGTGTTTGTGTATGTCATGTCACATACCCCGTGAGTCCCATGTGGGACGGTATGTTTGAGCCAGGGTGTCCCAGTGGCACAATAGTGATGGCCCTCCACAGTCTTTGTGCATGTAGTGTTTACAATGTCTCTGATTTCATGTGCACAATGGGAGACAGTCTCCACATCCACGTTGTGTGTGCATGGACTCTGATGTTGTGCGTGTGTGTCACAGACGTCCATGGCTCTCCTGCCATGGCAAGTGTGGCCACTACCTGTGGGGGTCATGTTTGTTTTGTTGTGGTGTACACATGATACTCCAGGTGATGCCAGTGTCCATGTGGCATTACAGGGTCCCTGGGAATGTGCCTGTCGTTGAGCTGTGGTGCCTGGGGCACATCTGTCCTCACATGTCACTGGGGGTGACTGTGACACAGCATCATGATATCCAATGGGCCAACCTGGGACAAATTGATGCCACCTGTAGGACCGTGTTGACAGATGTTGGCCATGTATGTACCATACATGTCGTTCCGGTACTGCACACTTCATGTAGTTGTGCCTCATGATGATGTATGTTGGGATCTTGAGTGTGTTCAATGCCGCATATGTGGGGTGACTGACGATCTTGCTTACTTCTCCTCTGCACTGCAGGGCTCCTGCTGTCCATCGGCCATTCCCAGACCTGGCAACGATGGTGGAATGGGACAGCATCCGACGGTACCGCTTCACCAGGCAGCTGATTGAGGATTTGGCAGTGCAGTTGTCCCCACATTTGCAGCCTGGCCGGCCGTATCCTACAGCGCTGACCCCCAAGGTGAAGGTGATGGCAGCCCTACACTTCTTTGCCACCGGTACCTTCCAACATACTGTGGCGTCTGCTGGTGGGATGTCACAGACCATGTTCAGCCGTGTGCTCCGCGATTTCTTGGCGGCAATGTTGCTCTTCCTGAACCGGTACATCTATTTCCCTAGACTGCGACGACTCACTGACGTGAAGAGTGACTTTTATGCCCTGGGGAGGATGCCGCATGTCATTGGCTCCATTGATGGGACACATGTGGCTTTGGTACCACCACAGGCCCAGGAGCAGGCCTACAGGAACCGCAAGCACTACCACTCGGTCAATGCACTGGTGGTGTGTCTTGCAGACATGACTCATCACACACGTGTGTGCCCGTTTCCCTGGTTCAGCACACGATGCCTTTGTGATGAGGAGTAGTCGCATCCCCAGGTTGATGGCACAGATGCAGAACCAGCGTGCCTGGCTTGTCGGTGTGTACTGACTTTGTGCCATTGTGTGTGATCTGATCTGTAGTATTCCGCCCACTTTTCCAAGTCAGCTGATGTGCACTTGTCTGTCCGTAGGTGACTCGGGATACCCCAACATGCCGTGGTTGCTGACACCCCTCAGGAACCCTGTGACACCTGCCCAGATGCGCTACAATGAGGCACATGGTCGGACCAGGAGAGTGATTGAGCGGACCTTTGGTCTCCTGAAGAGCCGCTTCCGCTGCCTGGACAAGACCGGAGGGTCCCTCCCATATGCCCCTGCGAAAGTGTGCAAGATTATCATCGTCTGCTGCATGCTCCACAACCTGGCAGTGCGGAAGGAGTTGCCTCTCATCCAGGATGACGATGACCAACATCCGCCACCTGTGGAGGATCCTGGCCTGGACCACGATGCCAGTGACGATGATGATGATGATGGTGATGGTGATGTCCGCACACAGCTCATCACCAACTTCTTTAGCTGAATGTGAGTATCCTGAGGTGTCATGTGAATGATGTGAGTTGGCATGATGTGTGGGTGGTGCTCTGGTGCTGTTGGAGTGTGTCCATGGGCTACTTGACAGGATGTGTGTTGCGATGTGTGGTGACAGGTGGGCTGTACTCCCCAACAGTGTTGACATGCTAACTTGGTTCTGGGTGGGTATCTTGTAACATGTATTGTGCATGAGTTTTGCTGTTCTGTCCTGTACTGCATTGCTTTTGACTGTGTGTCATTTCTGTCCTTCACAGGGTACTTTCAGATTCGTTTGGTCAACTGTGTCCACCGACGACGTGATTGCACATCCAGGCTGGTAGCTGTTGTGTCCCTACAGGTGATGTGCGCCACACCCATGGACTTCCTTCTGTCTACAGTTGTTGACTGTGTGCCCGCTACCAGGTGGGGTTACCTTGCATCTGTAGTGGTTACGGCATGTTGCTACTGTGTAATAAACCTGTGCTTCACTTAGTGATGTGCGTTGTCTGTGGTCACACATTTGACTGCCATTTGCTTACTGCACCTGTGGGCTACTTGACTACAACTGGGAATGGGTGTGGTGTCTGTGCATTGCACCGTCTTCCCTGGCAACATCAGTGTAGGCAATGAGTCAGATGGCCTAGGTGTGTATGTGTTGTGTAGCCCTGGTGGTGTGTCTCCCTCATATGTGTCACGTTGCCTGTACTCACATGCCTGTGTTGTCCTTGCTGTTGCAGTTCGCATACACAGTGTAATTTTGTTGTTCATCATCCCCATAACAGCACCCACGTTGGAATCACGACAGAGGCAAGTATGGTGTATTATTGTGTTTATTGTGATACATCTGTGATAATAGTGCATAGGATGGATTGTGCTGTACATGAATCTTGCAATCCCAAGTTCCTAGATGAATAGAAAGTCCAGGTAGACAGGATCCCCAGTATCGGGGCCACAGTTGTCTGACACATTGTTCCAACTTGTACTCCCCATGCAATGTGTGGGAGTAGTGTTGCCATCAACAGGGTGAACAGTCTGTGCACAAAGGCGAAAATCCAGAACAGGTTCAGGCTTCCTGGGAGTTGCGCTTGGCCATCAGCCTCTCACTTTCCCCTCCTCGGACGACCCCTCTTCTTGGGGGGGGCCCTCAAGTGCAGGCTGCTGCGGTGCAGGGGACTCTCCGCCAGAGTCCTCCTCCCTCCCTGTGGCAGTTGCAGTTTGTTCGGTACCAGATGTTGTTGGCACACAGGGAGGTGTGGACTGGTTGCTGTTCATCTGGCGGAGGCATTGTAAAATGTCCCTGTGCACCGCCGTCATCTCATGTAGTACATCCCACTTGGACTCCACGCGGGTCATGTGGGAGTCCACACGTGACATGTGTGACTCCACGTGGGACATGTGGGAGTCCAAGCGGGCATGATGGGCAGCCTGCTGCTGTTTGATGTCTCTGAGGAGCCCCACTACCTGGCTGAGCTCTCCGGTGCTGGACTGGTACGCATCAGCTATGCGTACCAGTTGTGGGTCTTCATGCACACCAGCAACGTCTGCAAGCAGCGACCTCTGTCTCCCACCCCTCCCACCACCCCTGCTGACATGTGCAGTGTGTGCAGTTGCACGCACAGATAACCCTGGTCCACCTTGGGGGTTGGTGGTGGTGGTGGTGTCCATGGCCCCAGGTTGGTCCAGGGTCACTGCGCTGGTGTTGTTCCTTATTCTGTCCATGTCGGCAGGGATGGTATTCGTGGTGACAGTCGTTGGAGGGGTGGGTGCAGGGGGTGCAGCTGGTGGACCTGCTGGTGCTGCAGCTGGTGGTCCTGCTGGTGCAGCATGTTGACTTGCACCGGATGTGCCAGGTTGTTCTTCATCGTCCGAGGAGGACAGAGGCTGTACGACGCCAGTGAGCTCGGCATCCTCTTGAGCCTGGGACTGGGACTCCTCAGCGTCTGCTGCTGTGTCCCTATCATCACCTGTTTTTGGGAGACACAAACAATGTATGTCATGTTTCTGCAGGCATCAGTGGTTGACACACCTGACAGTTGTGACTGTGCCTCGGGGTGCGGGCCTGTACATTGTATTGTCCTAAGTCGTCACAGTCAGGGGTTGATATTGGTGTGGCACATTGTCCTGCATCATTTGGGCATTTCTATGTATTCTCTGGGGTGTGAACATGGTCTGCATTGATTGTGTTTGGTTGACAGCCAGACCTCCTTCCCACCCACCCACCCACCCAGTCAGTTATCCCACCATGGAACGTGCTTGCATTGCAGGGAGTGTAAGTTGTCTCTCAGGATGTCAGTCAGTGGTGTCCTGCTGTTTGTTGGTGCACAGTTGGCAGCAGGGCCTTGTGCTCCCCACAGCAGTAGCCAGTGTCAGCCATCTTGTGAGTCCTTCTCCACTCCCTGTGATGTGAGCATGGTTCAGGAGTGGTGTTGATGGGCCAGTTGTGAGGCTGAGCAATGTCTGTGACTACGACTCCCATCATGCTATTGCCTCCACCCCCCTTCCCAGCATGCCCATGCTTCCTTCCTTTTGACTCTGCTTCCCTGTGGGGTGGGCTGGCTGTGCTGACAGGATGGCTGGGAGTGTTGTCCTGGCAGTTGTTTGGCTAAGAGTCCCAAGAGTGTCCCTGTGCTTCACACAACATAACCCAGGGTGGTGGTGCTTTGTGGGATCTTGTGTTAGGATGGAGGGCATTGCATTCTACCAGGTGGGTACTGTGGAGTTTGTGTTGGGGAGGGGGTGTGAGGAGAGGTGCTGGTGACTATGGTCAGTGCTGCAAGTCCCCCTTCCCACCCAGCCAGCCAGATATCCCACCATGGAACGTGCTTGCATTGCAGGGAGTGGAAGTTGTCTCTCAGGATGTCAGTCAGTGGTGTCCTGCTGTTTGTTGGTGCACAGTTGGCAGCAGGGCCTTGTGCTCCCCACAGCAGTAGCCAGTGTCAGCCATCTTGTGAGTCCTTCTCCACTCCCTGTGATGTGAGCATGGTTCAGGGTGGTGTTGATGGGCCAGTTGTGAGGCTGAGCTATGTCTGTGACTACGACTCCCATCATGCTATTGCCTCCACCCCACTTCCCAGCATTCCCATACTTACTTGCTTTTGTGGGGAGTTCAGTGTGTGTGGGTGTGAGGGCAATGGCAAGATGGCTGACAGTGGTGTCCTGCTGTTGGTTGGTGTGCAGTTCCCAGCATGCCCTTGTGCTCCCCACAGCAGTAGCCAGTGTCAGCCATCTTGTGTGTCCTTCTCCACTCCCTGTGATGTGAGCATGGTTCAGGGTGGTGTTGATGGGCCAGTTGTGAGGCTGAGCAATGTCTGTGACTACCACTCCCATCATGCTATTGCCTCCACCCCCTTCCCAGCATGCCCATGCTTCCTTCCTTTTGACTCTGCTTCCCTGTGGGGTGGGCTGGCTGTGCTGACAGGATGGCTGGGAGTGTTGTCCTGGCAGTTGTTTGGCTAAGAGTCCCAAGAGTGTCCCTGTGCTTCACACAACATAACCCAGGGTGGTGGTGCTTTGTGGGATCTTGTGTTAGGATGGAGGGCATTGCATTCTACCAGGTGGGTACTGTGGAGTTTGTGTTGGGGGGGTGTGAGGGGAGGTGCTGGTGACTATGGTCAGTGCTGCAAGTCCCCCTTCCCACCCAGCCAGCCAGATATCCCACCATGGAACTGTGCTTGCATTGCAGGGAGTGGAAGTTGTCTCTCAGGATGTCAGTCAGTGGTGTCCTGCTGTTTGTTGGTGCACAGTTGCCAGCAGGGCCTTGTGCTCCTCACAGCAGTAGCCAGTGTCAGCCATCTTGTGAGTCCTTCTCCACTCCCTGTGATGTGCGCATGGTTCATGGTGGTGTTGATGGGACAGTTGTGAGGCTGGGCAATATGTGTGACTGCGACTCCCATGATGCTATTGGCTACACTGACTTGGCCAGCATACACAGAATTCCTTCCTTTGAGTGGTCTTCACTGTGTGTTGGTGTTGTTGTGGTGGCTACATGTGTGGATGTGTGTGTTAGTTCTATTTGTGCCACTGCCTAGCTGTAGTTGTGGTTGTGTTTGTACATGTGTTGGCACAGTTGGATGTGACTTTTTGATGGCATGTGTTGTGTTTATCTGACTGACATACACATTTTGGGATGATTCTGTTCTAGTTGCTGTGTAATTGCTATGAGTGCATGGTTTGACTCTCCCCTTGACAGTGATGTGTGTGTTTTGTGGCAGTATATTGTGTACATTTGTTGTGTACTCACCAGGCTCTGGGATGTCCTCTAGTCCATATATGCTCACTGGCGGTAGGATGGCCCGCACCTTCTCCTCCCAGGGCCTGAGGTATATTGGCTTGGCAGGAGGGCCACTGCCGGTGTGTTGGCTGTTGATGTAGTCTTGCTTCAGCAGTTTCCGTACCCTCCTGCGCACGTCATACCACCTGTTCTGGATGTCGGTCTTTGTGCGCCGACATGGTGATTGGGCGTTCACCCTGTTGATGATCCTCTCCCACATCTTGGTTTTCTGTGACATGGGGGTCTGTTGGACCAATGTGCCAAACAGCTGTGGCTCTACCCTGAGGATCTCGTCTCACCAGGACTTCCAATTCCCAATCTAGGAACTTGTGATTCTTCTTGGGGGGCATGGTGATGGGTGGTGATGGTGGGTGATGTGTGTGTTGGTGTGCAGGTGAGGGTGTGTGGGTGTGTGTTGTGCTGGGTGTATGTGAGGTAGGTATTTGTTGGTGTGCTGCTGGTGTGTGGCTTGTGTGAGGGATGAGCTGTGGGTGTGTGGTTGCTTTCTCTTGGGTGCTGGCAGTGGAATGGCATTTGCAAAGGCTCATGGTAGTGATTTGTGTCCTTTATATAGGTGGAGTTGTGGGTGTGTCTTTGTTCTCTGTCCCCACCCCCCAGTATTTATTGGCTTGGTAATTGCTTGTTTGGCCTTTTTTGGTTGATTTTTCCTTTGTGCTGTTTGTGTATGTTGGAAACGTTCTTGTGACCGAGTCGGACCCTGCATTGGTCTCGTACGGTGTTTTCCGTTTCGTTCACGCTGTGTTTGTGCAGTTTTGTATGCTGCGTACGCGTCGGTCGCGGTGTATTGTGTTGCTTCGGCTCGGTTTTGTATGCGTGTCGGTCGTACGGCTTGTACTCCGTCCGACTCGGTCGGGTTTTTCGCGCCTTGCATCGTACTTTGCGGGTTGGAGTTGGCGGGTACGATTCGGTCGGATTTGTTCCGGGTGCGTGTCGGTCGGTTGGATTCGCGTGTTTTCCGGCCGGATTGCTATTTTCCGAGCGGCTCGGTCGGTCGGCTTGGTTTCCTGACGTGTCGGTCGGATTTATCGCGGCTTGCATCGTACTTGGCGTGTCGGGCGCCACTGGTACGTGTCGGTCGGTAATTTTCCGGCTCCGAGTCGGTCGGTGCTTTTCCGGTTCGAATCGGAATCGACCTCTTTGTGTGACGGAACAGCAGTTATCCTTATACCGTCTGTTTAGGAGGGACCTGGATCACCTACTAGTTAATAAAAACACAATTGTGTCTGTGAGCTCTGCCTCCCGTGGTCTATCCCACCCACCAGTGTGGAATGACCAAACATAAGTAAGAAAGGAAAAAAAGGGGAGAAACGGTTGGCAGTGCCTCACGGGAGTAACACCATGGGAGTTTGCAGACTGGTACTCGCCTGCGTCCTCAGGTTCTCATCATCAGAGGCTGCCAACCCATAACAAAAATTGTGATAAAGTAAGAAAAAGAAAGAAGACACAGTGCTAAGTGAGGTATCATGTGTTGCCAGTGCACCAGATGGCTTATCCGGGCGTGCGGCAATATCAACCCTGTAAGGAGTGGCGGGGTCTCAACTGAAACGCCGCCTTTCCTAATCTAAAACCGAGCTAGACAACACTGGCTAAGTTGCTTTATTCTGTGCTGTGTGTCTACTCACTTAAAAACCGACATGTTTCATTGCCAGGGGGAACTCACGGCAATTTCATCAGGGCAAGGGTCAATTTTCCACACTGCACCAATGGTTGTCTATTTTTTGTATATTTTATGTATCGGGTTGTTGCCCTCCGTGGGAATACCTGCAGCCCCCTTTACTTGTGAGTGTGTGCTAGTCCACATTCACACTGGCTGTCACATATGCTGCAGAACGTCAGTCGTAACAGCGCGAGTGTCTGGCATTTGCTCAGCACCCTGGGTAGGCCTAGTGCCTGTGACAGAAAACGTCCGAAAACGAAACATGGGTAAATCACATTTTCCCACTCAAAACTGGCCCTTTTTTTGCAAAGTGGGTAGTTGTGGATTTTGGGCACTAGCTTAGCCGGCACCTCTGGAAACCTAGCAAACTTGCATAGTTTTGAAACAATACACCTGCAGGAATCCCGAGAGGGGTAACTTCGTGGCCCGCACCAGTTTTTTACCCAGAATCCCTTGCAAACCTCAAACTTTAACTAAAAACATATTTTCCTCACATTTGTTTGATGGAGAGTACTGGAATCTGCAAGGTACCACAAACTTCCTTCCACCCAGCATTCCTCAAAGTCTCCCAATAAAGATGGTACCTCACTTGAGATGTGTGCAACAGTAAATAAACACAAAATTACTTATTTGGGTCCCTGAATCTGCTGGTTCTCCAAAGAGACTAAGAAAAAGACATAAAAGGCACAGTATTACTTCACCTTGCCACATACCGAATACCACAGCATACGTTTGTCATTGCTTATCCAAAACTTTATGGTTGGTGGAGCTCTGGCCCTCAGCCAATATACAACTAATTTCATAAAGCTAAAAATCGATTTTTGATCTCAAGAAGCACACATTCACATAGTAGTCCCTGCAACTTAGTGCACAAGCATGCTCCTTGTGAAAACTGATCACTGGAATTATGCAGCAGGAGAGCACCCAATTATACAGCAGGGTTGACCTAATTATGCAGCAAGAAATGGCAAATTATGCAGCAAAATGCGGCACATTTTTGCCACGTGTGTACAGTATGGCTTTTTAAAAATAAATATGTGTTTTCCCATGGGGCGCAATGAGCCCCAAAGGGGTTGACCCATGTCCTCCGGGTCGACCCATACCTACAATTCTTTTATACTTTTTGGAAATGTATGTTTCCCCTGGGGGCAGGGGGGATCGTCCCCAGTGAAAACACACATTTACAAAACCAATATGGGCCCAACAGGGGGTTGCCCCGTATGTCAGGAGGGCTGACCCACTGACAATATCACTTTATTCATTTTTTAAAAATGTTTTTACTTCTCCTGGGGCGCAATTGCAACCCTCTAGTGGAAACAACACTTTATTTTAATTGTATTAATGCCTCCAAGGTGGGTTTGCCCATCCACCATGAGGACCAACCCCTCCCAAAACAATTAAATTTTTTAAAAATTGTCTGTTTTACTTGCTCCTGGGGCGCCATTGTGTCCCCCCAGGGAGAAAACTCTTAAAAAAATTATCTGTGCCCCCAAGGGGGTTGGTCAATTCTACACAAGGATCTACCTCCCAAAATATTAGTCCCTGGTGACTAGTGAGGTTCCTGATTGTGAATCACGACACAACCGCGATTCAAAGCCAGGAAACAGTTTCAGGAAGGCCTCATTCGAAAGGGAGACTCTCCCTTTCCAACGATGCCACCCAGAAATATGGGGAGGCCGTTTCAGGCACTTTTTCCCCCACCCTCCTTGCTCCTCCGTGTCCGGTGGGAAATCTGTAATGTCACAGATGGGCGTGGTGGGGGCTGACATGGACGCGATTCCATGTCTTCCCCACCCTTTTGTTTTAAACAAAGGAAATCTGGATCCTTTCGACCCAACCACAGTGACGGCCAATGGCTGACAGACACACTGGGGAGGAATTGTGGCTGACTGCCGCACATAAGGGGTTAAGGAATAATAAAGGTTTTTTAGTCTTTAGTAATGGGTTGGTGTAGGTAAGGTGTTTTAGTCCTTAGGGTGTGATGGTGTAAGGGGTTGTAAGAGATTTTTATGTTTTAGAGGTTGGTTGCAGTTAGGGGTAGTAAAGATTTTTTATGCCGTAGTGGTGGGTTGTGATAAGGGGTAGCAATGGGTTTTTAGTGCTTGGGGTTGGGCAGCAGTAAAGGGGTAACAATGAAGTTGGATGTAAAGGTTAGGGTTTTTATTTTGGGTGTGGGTATTTATTTTCATAAAAACATTTAGTGAGTTAAGATTTAGAGATTGGATGCAGGGGTAAAAGGGGCCCAGGATAGGGAGTGTGTTTTATAATTATTTTACAGGAGAGGACAAGTGCTTGTGTATTTTATTTTTAGGGTTAGGGAGGGTATTTGCAAATGATTCTAATTTTAGTGTTTTTTTTTCAAAAGGTGATTTTTGTACAAAACAAAATATACTTTTAACATAATATTTATTTAATTCCTCATGTTAAGAACACGTTCCTTAATTTATAAAAAACATAACATTTTCATTATTTCTTATTACAGTAAATGTATTTTTTGATTTTTTTAGAGTTTTATATAGCGTAAACTAGACCCGAAGATATCGGGTATCAGAGCGCTTTACATGAGCACCAGTTTCGTTACACAAACACACATTCATTTTTGTTAGGCACGGGGAGATTAAGTGATTTACCCAGAATCACAGGATGTTGAGCATCATTGCCGAGACTCGAACCCGGTTCCCCAGGTTCGCGGTCGACCACTCTAGCCGTTAGGCTACATCCTCTCCCCAATATTGTATTCTTTAGCATTTTCAAAACAAGTTTATTAGACATTTTCATTTTAAATATTAATTATAACATCACCAACATTTTTTATATCATTGTATATTTTTTTAAACATTTACTTTTCCTTTTTTCTTACATTATTCTATTTGAAGTCTATGTGGGAAATTGTCTTTTTACTTTTTTTTTAACAGCGCTAATGTTTTTCAAGGTTTTCCGGTTGTAGCATCTGTTTCTTCAGTCAGTGGAGTATCATGGGTAAGGACGGTGTGCTGGTGGGGCACTGGGCAAGTAAGAAACTTATTTTATTAACTATTGTTAGTTTTTAAGGGTACCTTAAGTAAACAAAATGATAAGAGAGGCCATGATAAGTAGTAAATGTTTTTGTTTGTTCACATGTTTTGCTGTTTCAACTTTTCCTCCATTTGCAGGTTGTTGGAGTATGTGCGTACATGGCCCTTTTTGCAAGAGCGGTTATTTATTTACTTCAAATTATAGAGTAGTATTAGAGTGTTGAGTCAATTTAAAGTATTCTTCTACTATTCTTTATTAACTTTCAGATTGCAAATGCTTGTTGGCACTTTGCATTCGATTGTTGGTGGGTTGGATACACCTGAAATAATTTCTTCACTAAATTCTTTTCTCCATTTGTAATGGCCCTTTTTATGTCAGTTTCTATTACAACAATCCTATTTGGGTTTCTGAAGTTTTTACTGTGTGGATGTTTTTGTCAATAGATTGGAGTTGTCTTTGTGTAAAAAAAAAAAGAAAAAGGGATATAAGCTTGTGTAAACTTTTTACTTAAATAAGCATTCGGTTTAAAATAGGTGTTTTTATTTTTTGCAGGAGCATTTATTTAATAATATAGTAACATATCACTTTTCGAGTTTTGGATGGTTAGACTACTGGATCCTGAGTTTGTGAATTGTATTACAATGCAGTAGAGATGGAAGAGGTAATTACAAAAACACCCGCATTTAAAGAAAGAAGATAGCTCAAGGTAGGACTTTTTAAAAACAAATTAAAAAAACTGATTTCTATGATAATTTTTGAGACTTTTCTGTTATGTCTCTTGTTTTATGCAGGGAAGTGGGAGATGAAAAGTAATTGGTTTTGCAAATTAGTATGTTTAAAGGACAAGGCAAGAGATTAAGGTTAATTTTAGTATGTTTCAGTAAGGGTGCTTTCGTGTTGTTAGTAATGTAGTACAAACACATTACATTTTAAGCAACCTGAACCTCCAAACATGTCACATTGTTTAACCTTAGAAAGGAGACATTCATTTATTTCTTTAGGTTTTCTTCTTTACTAACTTTTGGGTGCAAACAGCTAGAGATATATATTCGGCTTGTCTTTTTTCCTGGAAACTTTGCTCCTTTTCGAAATTTCCAATAAATGATAGAAACTGGGGTGAGGTTTTCCTGTAGAGGATCAAAAAGAATTATGCCATCACTTAATGAAATTATTAGTGGTTACTCCTGCGTCTAAGCAGGTCGAGTAGTAGTTCCACCAGCCAATATGGAGCCTTGGAACTCATCTGTGACCGGAACTGTTTAGATGTACAATCCATGCTTGCTCAAAATTTAGTAAAGGTGCCACTTGTTCCTCTTTTTAGGAATATGATTTTCTTGTATAGAAATTGCCTAGTTGTTCAAAAGGAACAAAAGATAATGCTGTTAGTTTTTAATTACAAATTGCATTTTACTGTCAGTCATATTTTTTCCTTCGAGGGATGTTTTCTGCATTTTTTTCCCCAGATTGCCAGGGTAAAATTGAAAAACATCGTTGAGTTTGAGTGTAAGGGTCGAGGTTTTTTATTGCTGCTATCATTGTCAATTTAAAGTCTATACTTATTTTCCCAGGTGTTTTATTGTTGGATTCTTTCTTTAATTACTATCAAGAATTTGTTATATGTGGCAGACTGTGTCTGATAGTAAATCGTAAACCAGTGGAATTTGCGTGCTATTCATTTTAGCATGCACTGTACAAATTTTGGGTGAATGGAAGAGGTGCAATTTTAAATGTGCTATCCATCATCCAAATTTCACTATTTGCTAGACTACCCCCAAGTCATCTATGTTAACATACTTTTGTGATGACTGTAATTGCTATAGAGTGGATAGCATGCATGCATAAAGGTTTCAATTAGTTTGCCAGATACTATTTCAGCAAAAGTTTTAGCTTGGGTGAAAAGATCTGTACTTGTCTGTGTTTTTCCAGGTATTTCTCTGGCAACATGCATTGGGGTCTTCTCTGCAACCTCTCTTAACACTGCACCAGAGGGTCCATTCAAAAGGCTGGCCAGTGCCTTCATTTGCTTAACGTTTCCTCTAACCACACATTCAGTTGCAGAGGCAAAGAGGATATGCTCTAAGGTTCTTTCAACAAAGTCCCCCAAAGTAGTCATTCTCCCTCTGATGCAGGTAGAGAAATAGATGACACGCTTCCAAAAAGCTCTTGGTTGGTTTATTGAGCATTTCATTAAAATACAGTTACCCCATATATTTTAACAATTGGTTCTCCTTTTGGAGGTCACAGGGGCATGTGCCAAGGGCCATGTTTTCAAATTTTTAATCCCTATTGTTAAGATAGACATACATAAAAAAGAAAAAAATAGGTTTGTACGTTGGTATTTAATGTTTAAATTCTTTCACTATGTCTGCAGTTTTTTTACCTTTGTTTTTTCCTGGTGGCCGTTTTCAAGCATTCTTCTATATGTTTGCCACCTTTGTTCAATGATGACGTCTGGCGTCTTTTTGTTTTTTTAGCCAATAATTAGTTAATTTAGGAAAATGCTTTTTAATTGATTTTCTCAATGTTTATTGTTGTTTCTGTGAAGAGAGTCTTTTGTTTTTCAATTTAACATGTTTTCCCTTTTGTTGAAAACTCTTTTAAACAGCAATCATTACTTTTATTATTTTATTTGTGGTTAGCTATTTCAATTTTTTTTAAAGAAAAGAAAATGTTCTGTGCTTATACCTGATTGTATTATTCTTATGTTTTTCCCTGTGCAATGTGATTGTTTAAAAAAAGTTTGTCTTTTTTGTTTGTTTTGTTCTTTTTGGGTAACAGGTTGTCTTGTTTTCACCGACTGTGTGATTTTGCATATACAGGCATAAGATAGTATCTGGGAAAGATGTTTAAAAATTATTTATTGTTGATCATTGACATCTGTAGCATTTTTGCCAAATATTTTTTCTTTATTTAAATTTCCAGCTATAGATGCCCCTGTCCTTATTGGCACCTGTTTTTGTGTGCAAATTGATGACAGAAACATAATGGGTGGTTGCTTGGAGATGACCATGTACCGCCCATGGAAAGCCCTCTTGATGCAGAGTAAGGCAAAGCAGTGCTTTGCATTGCTGTTCTTTACTTTGAACGACAAGAAGAATATGTTCCTGGGGGAATTATTTGTACTCAACTTAATCTTATGCTGGTCAAGAAAATGATCCAATGACATCAACAAAACGCTCATGTATAGAACCAATGACTTAATGATGTGAACATGAATATATTTATAAGGATTGAATCAACAGAACATCATATCCATTGTACGTGATTACAGTACAAATAACATTTTGGATGCAGCAGTACATCAACAAACGAACACTGACACCGCCTTATGATCCCTATATTCACGTTCATTAGGTTTGGGGATCCAAGGAAGTGCAAGAATCCTCCTAACCATATAGGTCCAAGACACCTAAGTCCACGAGATACAAATCATCCCATTTCAACTTTGAATGTAGGACTAAAAGCAACATACTGTTTCATTGATGTTGTTAGAGAGGACAGACTGTCGATGTTTCGGTCTCAAATGGCACATCAGGTCCGCAAGACCATCCTCAGGACACAGTGTTGTGGAGGAGTAAAGCCTATAAGTATCAGTATCAAAGAAACTTTATTCGGTTTAACAAAAAAAATAAAAGTTACACAAGTACATACATAAAATCAAAATAAGTAGAAATTTAAAACAAATCAAAGCGGGCATGGCCTCCTGAATATAGACTGTATAGATAAACCACACATTCCCCCCGCACCCCTTTATATGGATCAAAAAGTGCATTGTGCAAGACCACATAAGCTAATACTGACACTTCTTTTGTTCCACAAGCCAAATCAGCTCAATCCATAAAAGTAACATAAAAACAGTACATTAAATCCAAATAAATTTAAAACTGATCAGAACAATCATGGCCTTCTGTTAAAAATCTATATAAATAACCCCCACATACCCCCAAAGCACCATTATGAAAATCATAAAGTGCATTGTGCAAAACACATAAATTCATAATGACACTTCTTTTGTTTCAAAAGCCACCCAGCTCAATCCAGAATATATCTTAGACTAAACATCCATAAAGGTCCGAGATTTTACACAGGCTTTTAAAAACCCTACTATAAAAAAAATACAGTCCTCTGACAACATTTGAAGATATAAAAGGGCGGGGCGAATTTGTCTAAAATTCATTCTTTTTAAAATTGGAGTCAAGTAGTGCCTTCGCGGTATTTCATATAGCTTACATAAGAACATAAAGTGCAACAAATCCTGCGGAGACTGACCGTCGCAGCCGCAGGACGTTAGCACTTGACCTCTCATATGTCCTTTAGGCCTAGCTAACAGAAGATGGAACAGGTTCATCCGAAACCTGGTTAATAAAAAACTTCTCAGGAGACGATAAAAACCCCATAAGATACGGTTCTACTGATGGGGTTGTTTTTGTAATTAAAAACATGCGAACACTAGGTTTCAACAACTCCTGTGCTTCCCTGACCATTTTCCAAGCTGTCAGGAAGGCTGTCCTACATAAGTCCACATCCTTCTTATCTATCGATTCTGGTTTATAGTATAAATCGCCTCGCCCTACCCCTTCAAAACCATTTTTAACATATTTAAGCCAGGGGATTCGAGTAGCATTATCTAGAGCCATACACTCTCTCAAAATTAAGTGATTAAGAGATAAATCTTTGTTCAACCAACATTTTAACCAGAAAATCAGTGGGCGTAATGCAAGGGTGTCACTTATGTAGGAACGCCCAGTTCCTCGTGGACCGCTAAATTAGAGGTACCTCGAGGAACGCAGAGTAGGCGCTTCAAGAAATCGTTCTCTACCACCTGAAGGGAGTCTACAGCAGTGTGCCCCCATATTTCACTGCCATAAGTGGCTATAGCCAAGCTTTTAGCTTGATAAACTTTCAACATAGCCCCCGTTGGTTTCTTCCCTGTCCTAGACGCAAAATTAAAAATGGCCGCTTTAGCCCGAGCCATATCCCCTTTTTTCTTCGTTATTAGGGGTCCCCATTTTAATTGGTCATCAAGAAGAACCCCCAAATAAGAGAAAACGTTAGTATGAGGGATCTTAGCCGAGCCAACACTAAATTGAAAGCTCTTATTAGAGTGCTGCCCCACCTTCATCACTAAGGATTTGGAGTTATTAATTGCCAAATCCTGATTAGACATAAATTTAACAAATGCCTCCAAAAGGGTTTGCAAACCTATTGCAGTTCTTGATATGAGGACGGCGTCGTCTGCATATAGCAAGATCGGAATACTGCGCCGTCCTACATATGGGTAATTCACCCCAGTTGCTTTTAATACGGATTCCAGATCATTAATATAAAAATTAAACAGAAATGGAGCCAGGATGCATCCCTGTCGAACCCCCTTTTTATGTCAAAATCCCTGGTGACTCGCAAGTCCTGGGAGAACCTAACATTAGCTTTTGTTGAATTATGCAGGTCCTCTAAAAAGTTCACAATATTACTGTCCACCCCCTTTGCCCTCATGATCTGCCACAATTTAGCTCTATTAACGCAATTAAATGCGGAGGACAGATCCATGAAGGCAAAATAGATATCTCCGGAGCGAGCAACAGTGTATTTACCCAATATCATGGATAAATTTAAACACTGCGCAACAGTAGAGCGTCCCGAACGGAAGCCATACTGGACATCCGACAGGATCTCATGGTCCTCCGTCCATGTTTGCAGTCTCTGTAAAATAATCCGTCCCACCACCTTGACCGCAGAATCAATAAGAGAAATTGGTCTATACAGTGAGGGCTGGCCCTATCACCCTTCTTAAATACAGGGACTATGGTAGAAGTAGCCCACGATTGTGGGCACCCACTCTTGGCCGCTGCATTAAAAACAGCAACCAGAACCGGTGCCCAAAACAGGGGATCAGACTTAAATAAATCTGGAGGGATCCCATCAGGGCCCGGTGCCTTATTAGTGGACAGCCCTGCAATACCATCCAAAACCTCTCCTTTATCAAAAGTTAGTACTGGGGCATTTGGGTCCCACATTTCTGGGGTTCTTTGGTTAGTGGGGCAGTCAAACATAGATTTAAAATATAGCACCCACTCCTCCTCTGCAATATGAGCATCTAATGACCCCCTTCCTGACTAAAAAAAGGTTGATTCACAACTTGCCAAAACCTGGAGCTATTCCTGGGAGTACTCGAATCAATTAACTCCCTCCATGCCTCCTCTTTTAATGCACTCTTTCGTCCTGCCAGCACTTTCTTATATTCTCTGCGGAAATTACAAACCTCAGATTGAATCCTAGGTTTGGCCGACAAAACTTCCTTCAACCTCTTTGCTGCCTTGGTACAGTTAGAGTCAAACCATCTGGGACCAAATGTGGCCACACTACTGGCCGGAGCACTAAGGATATCACCAACTTTACACACTAATATCTCAAATGCGTCGATAATCTGGTCAGAAGAAGAACAAGCATTTGTACACAAGGCTAACTCATGGGCACAGGAAGCATTTACTATACTATAAAAAATTTCCGGAACAACTTGAGACCATTTAAGTCTTCGCTTATTATCAGTCGGTCTCAGCGTACCCTTGGTTATCACTCCTTCAATTCGTATGGAAAGTGGCCCCAACATATGTGCGCAGAGTGGATTATGATCACTAAACTCGCTCTCTATAATACTAAAACCATAAAACAGAGATTGCATTGAAGAGGAAATTAAAATAAAATCAATAAAAGACCCCCTACCAGTCCCTTTATAGGTAGGTACAGAAAATTTGGTATTTGGGGCAGATAAAGACATCAGGGTCACCATATCTAATTCATGTACTATGTTATTCAGCAAATCCCCCTGGGTATGATGTTCAAAATAAAACCCTCTCAAACCAGGGCAACCCAAATCCGAAAAGCAAGACATTAGAGGATTGCCGCAGGGATGTATATTAAAATCCCCAGAAACCAACAGGTTATGTGGGGAAAAACCAAACGATTGTTTTAAAAAGACTCCCAAATTTGTGATATTACACTCACGATTAAGACTGGATACCGAATTATAAAAATTTACCAGGCCCCATCTAACACCCCCTTTTTTCACTAGTAGTGCCTGAATTCCTGGGTTGGGTGAAAACACAGCCTGGATCTGGCAATCTATCGCCACAGACACATATATAACTAGTCCACCCTTAGGTCTCCCACTCGTCGACGGAATAGCAGGAACAAAAAAGCCTTATACCCTTCCAAAAAAGGTTACAGTCCACTGACCAGGTTTCCTGAAGACTAATTACCATAAATTGCTTCACAAATTGGACCCAGAGTGGATCTTGGAATTTATTTGCCAACCCAGCAATATTCCAAGATACAAAGTTACCTAGTTTCGCTCCTGTGGATCCAACAACAACATCTACTGGGGTCTCGGCGGCATACAACGCACCCGATATCCATATGCATAACAGGCTTTAGTCAATCATAGTCCTCTAATCCATTTAAAACAGAAAATCTATTATTAAGTTCCAGTGTAGGGGCACCATCACTCTGTCCGTGTGCTGCTAAAGAGGGATAGGCCCTCATAGTGTGCTGTTGCCCTGGTGCTGTTCTATGAGACCTCCCTCCTTGCCGGGGTGCCGTGGAGATGTTATCAAATAAATCCCTGGTGGGGCCTAGTTTATAAAAAAAAACCAGTGGGAGAACCCTGATTCCGAAACCGGAATGAGGTGTAAGATAAAAATCCCTAGACAAAATTCTAGCCACAATGTAGGGATTATCGAAATTTACAATAATACAATCACCAGTGCCATTTTTTACCGAGCTCCTTATCCAACTCACCCTTCTCGCCATGAGAATGTTATTGACAACACAAGTTCCCAAAGAAGTATTATGAGAGAACCAGTGTGTTAATTTGTTTAGGAGTTGACCATAATTCTCACTAACCCCTTGTGATAATGGAGGGACGCTCTCCAAAACCACAACATAGGGGGTGGATTCCGGAGGGAGATCAATCACTGGGAGACTCGTTGGCTGTAACTCCCTTCTTACTGACCCTGCTGCCCTTGATGATGGAAAAGACCCCACGATTATAGGCAGCTGCTGAGTCTGAGCTGCCAAAACACCATTACTGCCTAAAATGTTGTTATCTCTATTCTTTTCAGCTGTATCTATAGTTGCATCTATACTCATAGATGGGCCTGCCCCCGTGACTGCCCCCTAGCAACCAGTTGATCACTACTGATAATTACACTTGCTGCAGGTATTACTGGTGGTTTACAACTCACCAGCCCCTCTATTTTTAATAATCTAGCATCTACTGCATCTATTTTCTGTATTATGGGATCTAGTAAAGTTGACATCATGGTTTCCATCCTCCCCCAAAAATCCTCTTCCTGCGTCCTATCGACAAGCTTCCCTGACGTAACCTGGATAGTGGAAGAGGAGAAACCCTTTTCGGATCATTTGCAGGAGTAATAGGAAGTGTTTTCTTGCTAATAGTTGGTCTTGGGGAGGGCCTACTAGATTTCAATGGACCTCGACTCTTCCTTTTCTTTTTTTTAGGGAAGATTCATGGTTACATTTCTGCCCCATTTTGGCTCTCTGACCTCTAGTCGTAACTTTCGGATGACTAAGGCTAGTATCTAAGTTAGAGGATGAGCTGGAAGCGGGAGTTGGAACTTGCTCCTACAGGGAAAGAGTAATCCGGGGTGAGGGAGCAACATCATCCATTGTCCCCACTAGTTCTGGAGTCACCGAAATTGAAGAGGGTCTACCTTGTGCAAATTGAGGCTCAAGGGATAATCTTCTTTCGGTGAGCTTTATCTCGTTGATAACCACAGACTCGGCCCTCAATAAAAAGGCATCCAGGGTTCCAACCACACTTTTCCCTGGAGTCATCTTGCGCTTACTCATAATAGCGCAGTACCTACCCACTACCAAGTAGAGGATTCGACAGAAGTGCCTTACATCTCAATGGGTAACAAGCATTGGCATAGCCAATAGGTCTCGCTTTTGGGACATTATAAGTGTTTAGCTATGCAACAGTTGATGTTGCACCAAGGATATTGTGCTGCAGAATTAAATACTTATAAGGTCCCAAAGGCGAGACCTATTGGCTATGCCAATGCTGACTGAGGATTATTCCACACCTCGATACAGGAAAGTGCTGCAGTTTGAGACCCTAAATTCCAAGAAAAGTTAGACAAACATAGACCTGCAAGATACGAGGACCCCTCCCATCAGTTGTCTTGTGTGTATGTGAAAGCCCGTTTTGTATTGGCTGCCAGAGCTGTCAGAAAAGGAACCTGTCCCGGGGCGTGCTTCCATTGGTGCAGAAGGTGCAGTGGCACCGGAGTCCAGAGGCCTAAGGGCCCACTGAACCCCGATCATTGCTGTATTTGATAATTCACTCAGCAGTCAAGGGGCATATCCTCATCCCCATGACATACTGGCTACGCTACTGAACCTGTTACAAGGAGAGAGATTGGCTGAGGGTCAGGAACGCAGCGAATGGTTAAGTGGGAAGCCGATCATGCAAGCCAGAGTTTGTGTTTCTATAACCGCCATCCATTCCATTGAAGAGTACTCGAACAGGGCACAAGTCCCTTAGAGGCAACTGTGATTTTAAAATTAACTGCTTCAAGCATAAATTCTGTCACAGAATCCCCAGATGTTTCTGATGCTCTGCAACAGTGGTCTTCTCTTCATCTGGGACAACTGGGTTTCTTATTCAGGAGACATAATTCATTTTTTTTTTTACCTTAAATTAATACAGTGCCGAAAAGGCGGATAATTTTCTAAGGGGTAAAGATACTCCATTCCAAGAACGTATTGGTCAGCAGCACACAGTATGGATTCACTGATTAACTATGCGGATCTGAATAACTGGTTGGAATTGTATTAGATTTTATTATATTATGTTATTTCTCAGTTAAGAGTTTTAATGCAGCGAGGTTGGACACTGGGAAAAGGAAATACAAAACGATATTAGGAAAATACCTTAAATAGGTTTGTCACAATACGGCCAGGTCACAATAGCGATAAATGTGATTTTGGGGACGGTCAAAAATACATTTACCATCACACACATGCATTTATTGGCATTGAGAAAACAATACAGATTTTTTGCGCCAGCACTTTGGATACCATGAATCTCAGATGAAGATCTTAATCAGAATTCCTAACTTGAGCCTGTTCTGAGAAGTGAACACGTACATCTAAACTTATGTCAAGAACAGTTTTCTACAGCAGTCAGCAACTTCGGCATCGTATCATAATATTTTACATAAAAAAGCCCTAAGAAACAGGTGACTGTCTGCAACTACCAGAATGACAGTTTTTTAAAGCATACAATGTTTGTTTAAATCCATAGTGCATTGGTAGTAGGGGAACTTGTCAAACATATTACGCATTGATGAACAAACTTGCGCCATTATTATGGTGTATCTACATTCTGGTAGCAAACATTCCAAAATATTTTCACATAATTTTCCTGTAGTCAAATATGTATGCTTCACAACTTTTAAACCACTTTCAATTATGAGAACGTCTAATGTACACATGTTGTTCCACAGCGTTTTCGACTGCCTGGTAATACTGTGCCAGTGATGCTGCTTTATATAAAAAAATAGTTTAAACATCTCCCACCAGTATGGAGCTGACACCAGCAGTGTCCACTTATCCACCAATACCAATAAGTTCCGGGTGACTGCAGATCAAAACCACACATTTCCACAGCTCAGATCACTGGCATGTGCCATTTCACTCCAGTCATCTTTTGAGACGACATAATGGAGTCAGGGACAGTGGTCCTTTACATCACTAACAGTCTGTATGGAGACCCGAGTCACAGTTCAAAAGGTGTGCCACTCAAGCGGGAGGATTTGCTTGAATCCAACCTCTAGCTCTACACTCGCACATTTATTAATGTTTCTGCAGCCCATTAAAAAGTGGTGAGGGCAGGTGGGACTTTATTGGCGTGCTGTAATACGTGTTTGCTTTAAACAGAGGTGCTAGATCATAAGCTGTACGACATAAAGACAAAACTAAGAAAACAACTTCCAACACAGCGTGGAGAAGGAGTGGTTAAAAAAAAACACACACACAAAAAGACCGTAATGTTAAAGAAGAAAAAAAACTAAACCCAATGTAAAGATGTTCCGGGGTCCACATTTTGACAGAACACGAGTAACTGTCGAGGGTGTGCGACACACGGACAGAAGAGTGGTGTACCCACTCGCCCCGAGCATTCGTGGAATGTAGGCGCACACTGCTTAATTTTTAACAGCTTAAGAAGCAAGCTAGCAACCTAACCTCTAAATGATATCTTGAGAACGGGATATAACGACGATGTGGGATAAAAGCTCTTTTGGCATACCCTTAAAATGTGTTCCTTTGCCTAATTGTGAGAGATATATGTTTGTAAACACACAACCGAGAGAACGCAGATGTAGAAGTAACATGGCTAGCCCTGTGAATGGTCCTACGTACCTTCTCTCCAAGGATTCTCCTTTCAAAATTAAAAGAAAAGCACAACCCATACATGAAGAAGTGAGCTCGAGTTATAAACGTACTTGCTACTCGACGAAGTGGTAGCACAACACCGCATGGTAAACCACATGGCAAACTAGGAGGAAGTGAAGCAACAGTGAAAGTCCAATTTGATCAACGTTCAAGTACATCATGGGACTACATCTGACGAACAGTGTGAAGCAACGCATAATCTGGGAGACGTGAAAAACCTCGGTGGCTACCACCATCTCTCTCAATACCAAGTGTTGTGCCACGTGGTTAAGGAAACATCAGAATTAGCTGCTGCTTTTCAAGATTAGTTAACACATGGAAGCAGTCTGGGTGGAAGCTAAATAAACCCTATGCAATCGAAGAGACTAAACAGATCTGTGCTGTAACACCAGTAGGCATGTCCCTGGTAATACAAACAAGCGCGCGCGCCTCGCACGGCAGCAGGGGGAGGGGGAGAGGAGGGAGCCTGCGTGATTCACTTGCGGAAGCGAGCGGCGCCAGGAGCGATAATTGCTACCATATGGCGCCGCTCGCTCCCGCAAGTGAATCGCCAAACGTGCACGCGTTGCCATTGAAGGCAATGGAACGCATGCACGTTTTAGGCTGAAAAGCCGAATCGATGGCAAAAGGTCTTTTTGCCTACGCAGCGCATGCGCGCTGCGTAGGCGAGACCTAAAAAGCGCACTGGATAACAATTACGAAGTACAATCCAAAATAAAGTGCTTTCTGCTTAACAGGACTAATGCAAATTGCAATATGCAAACATGCAAAGAAGTAAAAATATTACATAAACAAAAAAGCAAACCATTAAAATGCAGAGAGGCTACCACTTTAAAAAAATGATAAAATACCCATGACTGTTAGGAACAACGGGAGAAAACGGCAGTTAATAAGACAGAAAATAAAACAGGGTCCAAATACCACACATAACTGAACCTGCTAAAAGATATAATCACTCTACACCAGTAACCCTTATCCATAAAGTTTCCTGTTGTCAAATTCAAAAAAAAAAAAAAAAAAAAAGACAAATGTCCCGACAAAAATACACACAGTACCTAATCACCCACTCCTATTAATTGCAACAGATCCAAAACCAAAAATGAACGAATAATGGCCCAGCCCAGCCTCCTCCTGACTCTGACGGGCTCAGACGGGCCCGCCCTTGGCCCGGGCTTCGCCCGCGCGCGTCCCACGCTGCGGGATGCCTTGGCTTGGCAGTTCGGGCTGGACTGTTCCCATGAGGCACAGGGTCAAGACTGATTTGCATATAGCTGTGTCTGAACTGGGGTGGCAAAGTGAGCCAAAGAATGATGATGGATTCAACCCAGATCTGTGACTGGGGGTGAGTGTTTGAAAAGTTTCAGCACTCCGTCCATCATCTCCTTGTGTTTGCTTTGTTCGCCCTAAGTTGGCAGGGTATGCTCAGACGTGGGTCCCTTGCTCACTTTGCCACTGGATTCAAGCTAGCCTGGCTGATGAGGGCTGTTAGCCCGAAACCGGTCCCAGGATGCTTGTTTCCGGTCCAGGGAAGATATGGCTTGGCAGTTCGGGCTGGACTGTTCCCATGAGGCACAGGGTCAAGACTGATTTGCATATAGCTGTGTCTGAACTGGGGTGGCAAAGTGAGCTAAAGAATGATGATGGATTCAACCCAGATCTGTGACTGGGGGTGAGTGTTTGAAAAGTTTCAGCACTCCGTCCATCATCTCTTTGTGTTTGCTTTGTTTGCCCTAAGTTGGCAGGGTATGCCCAGACGTGGGTCCCTTGCTCACTTTGCCACTGGATTCAAGCTAGCCTGGCTGATGAGGGCTGTTAGCCCGAAACTGGTCCCAGGATGCTTGTTTCCGGTCCAGGGAAGACATGGCTTGGCAGTTCGGGCTGGACTGTTCCCATGAGACATAGGGTCAAGACTGATTTGCATATAGCTGTGTCTGAACTGGGGTGGCAAAGTGAGCTAAAGAATGATGATGGATTCAACCCAGATCTGTGACTGGGGGTGAGTGTTTGAAAAGTTTCAGCACTCCGTGCATCATCTCCTTGTGTTTGCTTTATAAGTACTTGCTGACAAATCAGGTACACTTCTGCGTGAAGGGCTCCACAGATGCCTTATGCATCAAAACGTTCCAACCATACGTAATTCAAATAACTCAGAATCTGTAATTTCGATTGCCGATTCACAAGGCAAAACAAACTGATCCCGCCAAGCTTGCACTTTCTCGTTTAATACAGCTAATAGCCTGATATTCTTCTCTTCTGGGGACAAATTCATATACTTGCTTAAATGGAAATCAATTTTAATGTCCTAAGTCTCATGTTATTCTATAATACAGCTAATGTAGTTTTTATGCAACATTTCTGTGTATCACTTTGTGCGTCGGGTATCAATGTACACAAGGGTCATGCGTCACATAAGTACATGTCTATATTTCTTGAATTTCACATTTCATTAATTATTAAAAACATATTTACATACCAAAAAGAAACATTTGAGAATAATCTCTGATAATTTCATTACTTGTATATTAAAGACACAAAAGTATATTTACTGTATATAAATTGCTTCTTTGAGACCTCACTGAGGGCCCGATTCTGATGCGGGTTGGAAAAGCTTCCCGACCGAGGGCCTGATTCTGATGCGGTTAGGAAGGCCTCCTAACGGCATTTGCTCCTTCCAAATCGGATCGGGAACGTGTCTTCCCGACCGAGGGCCCAATTCTGATGCGGTTAGGAACAAATGTTCCCATTGAAGTCAATGGGAGTTCAACCAAATCGTATCTGGAAGCATCCGGATGCATCCTACTCCGCCGGTCGGACTTTCCCGATCCGAGTGGGTCGGACACCATTTCCCAACCGATTCGGTCGGGAAGCTTTTCCAACCCGCATCAGAATCGGCCCCTGAGTTGGAGAAAAATTCCACCTTTAATATTTTCATCAGTAGCACAAATCATCAACTTTTCTTACTTTGAGTTGAAGGCCTCCTATAGATCTCTAGATATCCCTGCTTTTCTAGAATTTTCAGGACACCTCAGGACAACTGGACAACAGCCTATAATTAAAAACCATGTATAAATACTATATTTTATACAGAGGCATAATTTACATAGCGTTCTTTCTTGAAATTTAAACATAAAAAATTATAGAAAATTGCCAGTAACAATTTCTCTTGAAATGTTCATTTAATGTGTATTCTCTAATTTCATACCATCCACTAATTACAGCACTACCCCATGTTAATAAGTCTTTGTTCATACAGCGGATGATGAAAATATTAATGAATGTCCACTTCAAAAACACCAGATTCGGTCAATTTACTTTTCTTACTTTATCCATTCACACTGAAACACAGTGTCCATACCTCTTCCCTATCAAAGCCTAATGATTATAAAACCATATCCTGTATCTAAATAACTTCTTTCAAATTACTGGATAACTAAACACAGTACACCTAATCTAAATAGAACAAAGCCTGATTCTACTTATATAGATTTTGTTCTGACAACATCAAAGCTTTTATCCACGTACTTCTTGTATGGATATCGAATGTTAGATCTGGAATAAGGATTTACAAAATACAAACATCAGCAAAAATTAAGGTAAGGAATGGTGTATATGATGTATCCCACATGTACCATGTCATTACCTTAATAGCACGTTAGGTCGGGTTATTGAAGTTTGATTCCCCACGGGCAATTATGAGTTGACTTGCACAGTAAATTCTGCTTCCAGCAAACAGATCCTGTCCTTTACTTTCAACTTCTGCAGATCAAGTTTAAAGAGAAGAGCAAGTGTGCATTTATCTGTAACTGTACCTCAAAATGGGGTTTTACACTTGAAAATAATGTATTTTTAGACAACTGCCTTAGTTAATTCATTGTTTCTGGTGTCCTGCGTATGTTGAATTCTGAATGTGACCGATTTTACATATTTGTATTAATAAAATAGAGTCCTTATTCACTTGTAACATTAGAAATGGATATATTTAGTCAAACGTAACAGCTTTTGTTAGTTTATTGTGCTCCAAAGAACTTAGGGGGTTCATTACGATGGCGGACGGAAAAGCCCTCCGACCGCTGTGCCTTCGGAAAAAAAAGGCCTGCATGTTCCGCGGAAAAACCGGCAGTGATATTACGATGCGATGAATGTAAAATCCAACCGCGGCGGTCGGATTTCACAAAAAACTGTCCGCTACGTCCGGAAAAACAGAAATTCCGACTACGGCGGACGGAAAAGCAGCGGAATGCATCAAAAAGGCTGATCCTCACCCAGAATGACCGCAAGTGAAATCATGATGAGATGGCGGAGCTGGCGTAACGATCATTGCGTTATGACTGCCGCGGTCGCGTGAAAAAGATGAATGGCGGTCAAATGCATCTACACAGCAAGGCCTCCAAGTGTGCCTGTCCTCTCCGCTGCCCTCAAACACATCTGGCACGCCCCAATGACACCCCCAACGTATTGAAAACCAATGAAAACTCTAGTCAACATGGAAAATACACCTGACAGGCAGTCCTCATTTTAACACACCCACATAGCTGAGTATAAAACCAACCCCTTCCCTGACCATCACCCTTTGCACAACTTCAGCAGTGAAGGGCCATACACCACAGCTGAAAGGAGAGGCAAATCATCACACAACACACCATCACAACCACACAAACCAACACTTGCAACACACACCTCACACACCTCCATCACCACCTTCCTACCTGCACTTGCCACTTTGTTGCACATCACACACCAGGTCACAGAAAAAAATGCCTAAATTCACAGACAATGAGTTGTCAGTGATGGTAGATGAGATAATTAGAGTAGAATCACATTTGTTTGGAAGCATGGTCCAACAGACTCTACTTGTTAGAAAAAAATAAAATGTGGGAAAGGATTGTCAACAAAGTCAATTCAGTAGGGACCACCCTGCGCACACTGCGTGACATCAAGAAGAGGTGGCATGACCTCAAGACCAGGGTCAAATACCGTGCCAACAGGAACCATGAGGCGGCTCAGAGGACTGGCGGTGACCCTCCCATTCCACCACTAACATTCACTGAATGGGAGGAGAAGGTGCTTGCCATCCTGCATCCAGATAGTCTCACAGGAATAGCTGGGGGAGTGGAGACTGGTAAGTACCAACAAATGTATCCCATCACACTGCCATGTACTGTCTTGCACAACTATAAAGCTACACTTTCTACACCTAAATTCATTTATGTACAACACACTCTTCCCAAAACATGTCTCACATATCTACCATTTCCTTCCTCTGATTCACCTTAAAGGTAGCTAGCAGCATGTCCACGGGGGTGTGTATAGGTAGCCAGCACTACAACTCCCACCAGGCCCCCTTGCCTCACAGCTGAGCAGGATAGAACACTCCCCCATCCCTGAACCATGTGGCAGCCATCTCCCTCCACAGTGTCTCCTAACAGGTAGGTAGACAGCTCACAAGGGAGGGGGTTGTTGGGACCTGACATCAACACCACAACTCCCACAAGGCCCTCTGGCCTCCCTCCAAACAGCATGGAGCACCCTCCCCACCCCAGAAGCCATGTGGTAGCCATTACATTCCTCTGCTTCACCTTACAGGAAGGTAGCCTTCTCAACAGAGAGGGGTGGGTGTGTACTGGGAGCCAGCACTACAACTCCCACCAGGCCCACGTGCCTCACAGCTGAGCAGGATCGAACACTCCCCCACCCAAGAGCCACGTGGCAGCCATTTCATTCCTATGCTTCACCTTACAGGTAGGTAGCCTTCTCAACAGGGAGGTGTGGGTGTGTACAGGGAGCCAGCACTACAACTCCCACCAGGCCCACTTGCCTCACAGCTGAGCAGGGTGGAACACTCCTCCATCCAAGAACCATGTGGCAGCCATCTCCCTCCACAGTGCCTCCTAACAGGTAGGTAGTCGGCTCACTAGGGAGGGGGTTGTTGGGACCTGACAACAACACCACAACTCCCACAAGGCCCTCTGGCCTCCCTCCCAAACAGCATGGAGCACCCTCCCCACCCAGAACCATGTAGCAGCCATTTCATTGCTATGCTTTACCTTACAGGTCGGAAGCCTTCTCAACAGGGAGGGGTGTGGGGACATGCAGGCAGCACTACAACTCCCACCAGGCCCCCTTGACTCACAGCTGAGTAGGATGGAACACTCCCCCACCCCAGAAGTTATGTGGCAGCCATTTCATTCCTATGCTTCACCTCACAGGTAGGTAGCCTTCTCAACAGGGAGGGGGAGGGGTGGGGACAGGCAGGCAGCACTACAACTCCCACGAGGCCCCCTTGACTCACAGCTGAACAGGATGGAACAGTCCCCCACCCAAGAAGCTATGTGGCAGCCATTTAATTCCTATGCTTCACCTTACAGGGAGGTAGTTTTCTCAACAGGGAGGGGGGTGGGGACAGGCAGGCAGCACTACAACTCCCACCAGGCCCTCTTGACTCACAGCTGAACAGGATGGAACAGTCCCCCACCCCAGATGCTATGTGGCAGCCATTTCATTCCTATGCTTCACCTTACAAGTAGGTAGCCTTTTCAACAGGGAGGGGTGGGTGTGTACAGGGAGACAGCACTACAACTTCCACCAGGCCCACTTGCCTCACAGCTGAGCAGGATGGAACACTCCCCCCACCCACGAGCCATGTGGCAGCCATTTCATTCCTATGCTTCACCTTACAGGTAGGTATCCTTCTCAACAGGGAGGGGGTGGGGGCAGGCAGCACTACAACTCCCACCAGCCCCCTTGACTCACAGCTAAACAGGATGGAACAGTCCCCCACCCCAGAAGCTATGTGGCAGCCATTCCATTCCTGTGCTTCACCTTACAGGGAGGTAGTTTTCTCAACAGGGAGGGGGGGTGGGTGGGGACAAGCAGGTAGCACTACAACTCCCACCAGGCCCCCTTGACTCACAGCTTAACAGGATGGAACACTCCCCCATCCCAGAACCATGTGGCAGCCATCTCCCTCCACAGTGCCACCTAACAGGTAGGTAGTCAGTGCATGCACCCTGTCATCATTCTCAAAGTGCATGGAGCCATATGACCACCACATCCCACACTTGTTAGCCAACTCTGTACAGATCCATATGTCACATCCAGTGCACACACAGCTAAGCCCATGTAAATGTCACATGAATTACATTTTGAATCACAAAGTCCATACAAATAAATTTAGGGTCCAATCATGCAAAGCACACAATGCAATGTGAGAATGGTTTCAAAGCATGAAGTCTCATATGAACACAACACATGCATGGCCAAGCTGTAAAACAAACAAAACCACATGATTGCAAACAAAAATGACCAATTGAAATTAGGAAGTTTTGGCATCGCTGAAACTGATTCTCAGATAAGTCTACAATATCCCAGCATAAATCAAAGTGGATGTGCACCAAGTTGGTAGATGATGACATGTCCTGGTAAACACACTATCTGTACATGTCAAAGGGTTGGTATTTACATGTCACACTAATAACAAGTAAAGTATGTACCTCTACATCATGTCATGATGCGGATAATCTTTTGCCAATACCAAGTGATTGCAATGTAAAAAGTTTGGCGTATCAACTAAAACATACAAAACTGGGTCACAAAGGTTGTGGAGTGTACTTAACTGACAATCTAACCTCTGTTCAACAGGAGATTCACAAGCAACAGCTGGCGAGAACACCACCAACCAGCACAGCCAGTCTCCCCCTCCCCCCGGAACGTGAACTCTCTGATGATGATTCTCTACGTTTCTCGGATGAGGAGCAACAACCTGACCCTCAGGACTGCCAGGGCCCACTCCGTCTTAGGGCCTCATTGTCCCCACCACCACCACCACAACTAACAACACAGCAGCGACAACGACTACGCTGACCTCGTCTACAACAACCTGTGCTGCAGCTACCTCCACCATCACCACCGTTGCCTGCACCACTGTCCCTGGATCAGTGGTTACCAACACCACCACCCAAGCACAGGATGCCGGGGACAGTGTGCGGGTGCGTGTACAGCCAACGCCACAGGTCCATGTCAGCAGGGCAGGTGGGAGGGCAACTGGGGGACAATCACAGGAGGACACTGAGACAGAAGCCCTGGCCACTGTCGCACGAGTCCTTGGTGCGTACCAACAGAACCAGGGACAGATGGGCCAGGTTGTAGAGAAACTGCGTGAGCTCCGCCTGCTGCAGAGGTCCATGGACACCCGAATGGGACAACTTGTAGATCTCATGGGCCAGCTTGTGGGTGTTCTGAGGGAAATACATGCTGCTCAAATGATGGCTCGCCCACCCTCCAGTGGCCAGCCTGCTGAGACTCCCACCACCTCAGCTGCGGCTACAGAGAGGGTGAGCTGCAAGACAATGACTCCTCAGACACCTCTGAGCCTGCAGCAGAGGCCCCCTGCCAAACACAAGAGGGGAAGTCCGAGAAACACCACGGAAGTACACGTGGCAAAGCACCAACCAAAGCCAAGTTGCTGAGCCAGCCATGATGTCACCAGTGTTGCACTGAACATTGACTTTGTTGCTTATCCAATCCCACATTGCCATGTTGATGGCAAGAGTTTGTTGGACTGTGTAATTCCATTATTGTGGTGACTACTCTATTTGTCTTTGTTACCATCACTGACAACTCATACACTCAGTATGCACAACTAACTTTTCATTCACTTTCAATTTAACACAATCTAATAGAAAATAAACACAATTTACTCACCTATGCCTTTGTGTCAGTTTCATGTTTATCACAGTATGTACAATGTTAACTCAAATTCCAATGTACCACATGCTTTGATTGTGACGAGACATTGATGGTGCGGAGGAACCTAGAAAGACACAAGAAGATGACATTGAGTCGTCATATGATGGCATTACAGCAACAACACACCACTAGTCTACACCGTACAATATTCATCCCACATAACACTGACCAACACCATCAACATAGACATGAGGTAAGTTGAAACCAAAACACTGTGCCACACACATTAGCCCTTAGCAGTGTGCCAACAACAGCCAGCATCCCAACACATCATCTATGCTTCGGCACTAACAGCAAAGCAAACAGACACAGTCATAGTTGCTCAATGGTAACTTACACTCATGGGAAGTAGTTGACGATGAGCTGTTGATGCAGGTCAAGACCTTCCTCATCACCACTATCATCATCACTGGGCATGTGTGGATTTGCAACAGGGGGCATCTGCTGATCATCATCGTCCAGAATCAGGGGGATCTCTTTGCGCAAGGCAAGGTTGTGGAGCATGCAGCATGCGACTATGATCTGACACACCTTTAGGGGAGAGTAGAGTAGTGCACCACCATTCTTGTCCAGGCACCGAAATCTAGCCTTCAGAAGTCCAAAAGCACGCTCCATTACACGACGTGTCCTCCCATGGGTATCATTAAAGCGGACTTCCCCGGGTGTCCTTGGATTCCTCAGTGGGCTCAGCAACCAAAGCCGGTTGGGATACGCAGAGTCACCTAGTAGAAACACAGACCAAGTTTGTAATAGAAATAGTTGAGGAGACCAGCATGCCACACATACAGCACACTACGTGACACAGCTCACTCACCAACAAGCCACGCATGCTCCGGATGCAGATTTTCCATCAAGTGTGGGATGATGCTGTTGCGCCGTATGTAGGAGTCATGTGAAGAACCCGGAAATTTGGCACATATGTGGGAGCTAATCAGATCCGCTTGGCATATCACTTGCACATTTATTGAATGGTAATGCTTCTTGTTACGGTAGATGTGCTCACATGCCTGTGGTGGAACAAGGCCAATATGTGTGCAGTCAATGGCTCCAACAACATTAGGAATGTGCCCAAGGTCACAAAATACACTCTTCACATCTGCCAATCCATGTCTCCTTGGAAAGTGAATGTAGCTGTCCTTGTAGGTCAACAATGCGAACAGGACATCACGCAACACCATGCTGAATATAGGTTGAGACATCCCACCTGTGATGGCCACCGTGTACTGAAACGACCCAGTGGCAAAGAAATACAGGGCGGCCATCACCTTTACTGTTGGTGTCAAAGCTGTTGGATATGTTCTGTGAGGCCTCAAATGGGGCTCCAACTGAGCACATAGCTCTTGAAGGGTAAGGCGATTCTGACTGAATTTCTTAATGATGTCGGTATCCTCCATTGTCTCCAGCTCTCGGAAAGGCCGATACACAGGTGGTCGTCTCCTACGTATTCTGGCAGGGGACACATGTAAAAATGAGTCAGAGATGAGATGTGTGTAACAGCTTACATAATGACTAACACAACCAAAACATTGACAGGACTGGAAAAACAGCTTAATGCACAAGTGACATGCATAGACACCTTGATCTCCTGTAGTCATTCATGTAGCCAGGATGTACATAATAACTACTGTCAAATCTAAATCTGACTATGTGTATGTTCTATGGTACACTGCTACATCATGTGTCCCCAGCCCTGTGTTTAGCTGACACAGCACATGTGGCTAACAGCATCAATGATGAGCTGTATGTAGCTGCTGTTACTGCACAACCTCACGCATTAGTCACACTGAGCACAACATCATTACAAAATGAGCCCATTGAGTGCAAGCTGGACAACTATCAATATAAACACAGCACTGTGTACAGACATACATGCACATTATGTGGTCAGCCCATCATGACTGTGGGAGGAGTTTGCATTACACACATTGGCATGTTCACAAAAATGATAGCAAATACAACCTGAAATGTGTATACATGCCCACATGAATGAAATTTGACATGTGAGTACGGACATACCAATGCATTTATTCACGTGTACTGCCATGACATGTGTGGGCATACATACGTTAAATGTTACACTCTCAATTCACTTCACAACGAGCTGTAATTATTTTTGGCAAATGTGTTGTGATAAGTGATGCAATTCTCAAATCAAAAATGCTAATGCACAATGTGTTCACAGGTGCGGTAGGCGTGCACTGCCACTGCGGTGACAGGCATTGGCCACAATTGAATGATGCCGGATTGCGGTAGAGACCTCCTGACCCCCACGGTGTGACACCGCCTATGCGAATGCCATTGCAGCCAATGGGAACCGCCATCGCGGTAGTGCATTTCAGTTCTGAACATCGCGGTAAGCGTGCATTGCCATTGCAGTGACAAGCATTGGCCACAATTAAATGATGCAAGAGTGCAGTAGAAACATCCTGACCACCGCGGTGTGACACCGCCTTTGCAAATGTCATTGCAGCCAATGGGAACCGCCATCGCAGTAGAGCATTTCAGTTTTGAACAGCGCGGTAGGCGTGCACCACCACTGCGGTGACAGGCATTGGCCACAATTGAATGATGCCGGATTGCGGTAGAGACCTCCTGACCCCCGCGGTGTGACACCGCCTATGCGAATGCCATTGCAGCCAATGGGAACCGCCATTGCGGTAGTGCATTTCAGTTCTGAACATCGCGGTAAGCGTGCATCGCCATTGCAGTGACAAGCATTGGCCACAATTAAATGATGCAGGAGTGCGGTAGAGACATCCTGACCCCCGCGGTGTGACACCGCCTTTGCGAATGTCATTGCAGCCAATGGGAACCACCATTGTGGTAGTGCATTTCAGTTTTGAACATCGCAGTAGGCGTGCACCGCCACTGCGGTCACAGGCATTGGCCACAATTGAATGATGCGAACCATGCGGACCAATTGCATCAGCAGTGTACCACTGGAACAACCCCGTGGGGCCTATAAATGTCTGTGAGATAGCCACACCTGTCACTTGCATACAGACACTGCTGCCTGCCATTCATCACCACCAACTGCTGCTGTACCTCTTCTCTGGACCCAGTCATGGCACGTACTGAGAACCTCAGGGCCCATCCCTTCACCACAGAGGAGCTGGAGGTCCTGGTGGACGAGGTCCTTGACCAGTACGGGTGGCTATATAGTGCTCCAGAGGTACTGGTAAGTGTATGAGTAAAGGTTTTAGAGTGCTCTGAATGCTCAAATTATGTTCTTGTACAGTAGGATGTGCCTGTGAGTGCAAGCCAATGTTAATGCATTCCGATTTTGCTATCAGCATGGGCCATACATGAAGTACACCTTTTCAAACTTGAGTATGTGTGGAGGATGGCACCATTGACACTTGTGCAGCTCTATGAAAGCCAAACGTCAAACATGTTGTTCTGAGATTGGGTCATGTAAATGTGTGATACACTGCCTAACATAATGACTTCACGTCAATGGGGTGTATAGCCTTATTCCCCCAGATCCATGTCTGCATGCAATGATGACATGGACATAATGTGGTTTAGCAGTTGTACAGTTACACTGCTGATTTGAGAAACTCAAACTCTGAGCACACATTCCCTGTACCATGTCATGTGATAGTTCATTAAGTGTGCATATGATCATTTGTGAGATGCAAAATGTAGAATGGACAGAGGGTACTGATTAATGTGTGTACTGCTGTGATAGTGACCCTATGGAGATGTGGCCAGTCTGCACAAGAGTACAAGGCCTGTATCTGTCTATGTTGGTGGCAACTCACCTCTCACACATCTGCTACATGTACAGTGGACATGTCATCCTTCTTTTGGTTCCACATGTGTATGCACTGTCATCATTCTCATTGTACATGCATGTGATTCTTGTGATGCAGCACTTTTTTTGTCAGTGAAAAGCCTTCAGGCCAGTCAAGTAAATGCACAATGTATCAAGGACCCATCACTAAAATGACTTAGAAAGACATATGTGTTGTCCACCCTCCTATTTATGAAGCAGCAATTAGAGGCCTGAGGAGTACACAGGACAGGCCTACACCTCGTGACAAGAGTGGGAGGATGTAAGATCAGGTACCTAATTGTGACCTCCATGACACGTGTAGCTATGCAATGGTCAAGGACATTAAGGGGTGTGTGGTGTAAGACACAGTGAGTCTGACCACTACACATCATTTACAGTGTATCGTATGTCATGCTCACTCACATAGTGCATCACAGATGAGGTCCAGTTTCACCTTGATTTCTGTACTGGCACTCTGCATGTTTATGAGATGGGCAGGTAGTGTGTCCATCATCAAAGATGTTAACATTGTAATAAGATGGCTTGCTCCAAGTGTACTATGTGACATGGTATATGGCCTCTGCTGTCCATCGATATTTCTGTGTGCTATGTGCTTACATTCTCCTGGGCTGGCACACAGTGGTGGTACACAACATAGTGTGAAATACATTCCTCTTCTTGTCTCCCATGCCTACAGCTCAAGGTCCATCAGTGTAAGGCCATATGGAGGGCCATTGCCCACAAGGTGGGGTCCCTGGGGGTCTCAAACCAAAGCCATTCACACTGCCAAAAGAGGTGGGATGACATCTGCCGCCTCAGCAAAAACATCGCTGAAATGACGCTGGGGCTGGTCCCTCAAAGTGGCAGGTTGGCGCGCAGGACCATGACCCCACTGATGGCCCGCATCCTGGCAGTCACACAGCCAGAGCTAGATGGACGCTTGAGGGCCCAACAGCAGCAAGTTGGGGGTGAGTATTGTGCTAAGTGTGACTTTACGCATGAGTAACTGCATTAATCCCAGCCCAGGGAAAGGCAGGACCTCTGTGATGTCTCCAGTGTAATGCAATGGCTTCTAAGTAGCCTCAGTGGCGAGTGCAGAGGTTCTGCATGTGTACAACTTTTTGATTCTCATGTGGCAAATACATGAACGGTGTCATAGCAATTGTTCTTGACATGTTTTCATCTACCATCTGGTGAATGATGTCTGAACTGAGATACTCCTCCACAAGAGATGACGTTGTGTGAAGTGTGTAGCCCAGTACACTTGTCAGCCTTGTGTGTGCTGTGTGGCTCTCACAACAGTGTGCTCATGTGATGATGAGTAAATGGCTAGGGACATGCACAAATGTGGTCTCAGGGTGCAGTGAGTTAGCAGAGGTTACACCTGTCCCATGGGTTGTGTTTTTCTAAATGATACAGATGACAGCATCACTGCGAAACATTTAGCCAAATATCTGCAGCATGGCATCACATGAAGTAATTCCCTGCAACAGTGACAGCAAGGGCACACAGGTGCTGATGGTGTAGATGGTGATGATTGCAGTGATGCATTGGCTGATCTGCATTTGCTAATTGTGCACATGGCAACATGTCTGGGATGGTTAGACAGTGGAAGTTTGATGCAATGGAGCTAAACGTGGCTGTGAGATTGTTTTGGCACTAGGGCTTAACATGGTTGGATGTGATCAGTGGGTATGGCAAATTGTGATGTGACTGAGGTGTTGGACTGTAATTTTATAGATCAAAAGAAGCAGATGTTACTCAGAGTGTCAGTCCTCAGTATGTGTGCATTGTGGAGGGGTGTCCATATGCCTCAGTGCATGGTGAAGTTGTGGCTACTACTTTATATCAGTGAGTGATTTCTTGGGACATTGATGTGTAATGGATGTCATCAGTCAGCACAACGTAGGGATGTCAGATGCCAGAGCCTAGGTTTTGCCACACGTTAGCTGTCCTTATAGAGGCCACTCATAGCTTCATTTACAGAAGGCACTCTCATGCCTTGGATCATTGATGGCTTGGCAGGCAATTGGAATGGTGTTGGTATGTGACATGTCACAACACGCAATGGCCTTGCATCACTGCCCTAATCATGATATTGTGCATTGTCTTTGTGACAACATTAGTACGTGGGGATTAGTGGCACTTCATCCCCACAAAATATGTGTCCATGTGACATATGCAGCATTGTGAGTCTCAGAGACATCAACTGGCAGTGAACAGCAGTGAGCATCATGTTAGGGTGTTTTGCGAGATTTGGTGTGTGGACTTCCATCTAATTTATACATCTACAAAGTGGTTTGCATTGTTAAACAGTAGTTGTGCATCATTGGCAAACATAGTGGATGTAAGGAGGTAATGTCACTTAACAATGTCTAGGTTTCTGTTTGTATTTGTGGGGTTCAGTGAACTAATACTTCAAGTGTGTAAAAAACACAACATTTTAGGATGTTTAGCTCTCTTACCTGCAGGCATGTAGGTGTGCCTACAGACGATTGGATGTGATGTTGAGATGCAGACACATGCACAGAACTTTGGCAGTGTCAACGCAACATGGAGCATGACTATCCACTAAGCATGTTTACATTCATCAGCTGATCATGCCAGGAATTGGGATTATGCATACAGTACATGGATAATTTGGATGTGGGACTTTCAGGCAAGTGTTTCTGTCTGTATAGCAAATCATGTTTATGAGCAGGCCAGTTTATTCAACCTATGTCTCTTTCTCTTGCAGCATCTGCCGAGGGCAGGGAAGGAGAGGGGCCTGACACCGTAGGGAAAGCTACTGGCATTACTGGTCCCCAGGAGTACAGCGACACTGAGGGGACCAGCGCCTCAGAGGGTGACAGGAGCGCCCTGGAGGAGTCGTGTCCTGAAACACCTACATCCACATCTTCAGACTCCAACAGTGACTCCTCGGTGTTGGCGGGCACAGGAAGTTCAACATCTGCTTCTTCGTCCGCCACACCCCGTCCTGTGCCCACCCTCCCTGATGCTCCCCCAAGTAGTATCTGGGCCCAAAGCCCTAAGAAGTGTAGAGTCTCCTTCCCACCAGGCACCGCTGCCCCTGTCTCCCCTGCTGCCCTCAGTGTGGAAGCAAAAGACACACAATTGATGGACGGAATGCAGAACAAATCAAAACATTCACCCCCAGTCAAGAGATCTGGGTTAAATCCATCATTCTTTTACTCACCATGCCACCCCAGTTTAGACCTGGCCATATGCAAATCAGTCTTGACCCTGTGCCTCATGGGAACAGTCCAGCCTGAACTGCCAAGCCAGGTCCTCCCTGGACCGGAAACAAGCATTCTAGGACCGGTTTCGGGGTTTCACCCTTCTTCAGCCAGGATAGCTTGATTCCAGTGGTACAGTGAGCCCAGGACCCACGTCTGGGCATACCTGGCTCACTTAGGGCGAGAAAGCAAAAGACACACAATTGATGGACGGAATGCAGAACAAATCAAAACATTCACCCCCAGTCAAGAGATCTGGGTTAAATCCATCATTCTTTTGCTCACCATGCCACCCCAGTTTAGACCTGGCCATATGCAAATCAGTCTTGACCCTGTGCCTCATGGGAACAGTCCAGCCCGAACTGCCAAGCCAGGTCCTCCCTGGATCAGAAACAAGCATCCTAGGACCGGTTTCGGGGTTTTACCCCTCTTCAGCCAGGATAGCTTGATTCCCTCAGTGTGGAGGCAGTAGACATCTTGTGGCAGCTGTGTGTGGGTCAGACTGCATTCCTGAATGCTCTCCAGGATCATGGCAACAAGTTGTCACAGGTAGTTGCATTCATGGAGGGCATTCTTCAGACGTGGGTGGCCTGCACAGAACTGTCCAGTCTTTGTCCTCCACAGTGACAGCAGCCATTCTGCAGTCCCAATCTCCCACTCCTGCTCCTGTCCCTTCCGCTACCACACTCCCAGTGCCCCCACCTGACCAGAGCACACACACACCAGAGCACTCAGGCACCCAGTCATCCACACGCAGCACACAACAACAGCACTCCAAGCGAACCAGACACCATACACCATACCCACAGCACACTACAAGCACACACGACCGCACCACAACCAGCACATCACAGGACACTCAGAAACATAAGGATAAAAAACATGCATCCACATTGCATACCTCACATTCCTCACCCTCCAATCGCCATCACATCCCCACACATGATCCAAAATCCACCCAAACACTTGCCCTGGCTGCCATGGATCTGGTGCCTGCCACAACTGGCACCATCTCCCTTCAGAGGGCTGGTTTGGCAAAGACTTCCACTTCCATCACCATCACCCCTGTGAAGCATGGAGAAGGTAGAAAAGAGGGGAAAGTACCTCCACAACAGGGTAGGCAGGGGAAAAGGCCACCAACATCCCAGCGTACCACCAGGTCTGGCAAATTTCCCCGGGAAGATCCACCACCACCACCTGCTAAACCTTCGGGTAAGAGGGAGGCTGTTGTGGCCACCTCACTTGTCACTTGTGGAAAGACACTTGGTGGGTATTGGATCCCCAAACAATTGAGACCCAGCCCTCCACATGCACCATCAGCCACTGAGCCTACCCCCAGCATTTCTCCACCTCCCCGTGCAACTACTCCACCAGGTCCAGCCAGCCCTCAGACTAGCACATCCACAGATCCCTCTACCTCAGTCAGTTCTCTCCCTCCCAGGTCCAGTCCTCCGACTGGCCCAGACAGTCATCCCCCTCCCAGTTCCACTTCTCTACAATGTTGAAGCCATGTCCCCTTTCCCACCCCATTCCTCCCTGAGCGGTGCCTGGACTGCCCATTTGATGCCCCTATCCTGGTGAGATTCCCATGGCAGTGGACTGTGTTGCAAGTTTGTTGTGCAAGTTTTGATGCACACATGTGCGGACTCACAATTTGGACGGGCGTTGCCCTTGATGTTTTGCACTTTTGATGCAGATATGGAGTTTATGTAATAAAAAATTATTTATGTTGTGATCTTTGTCGCTGGACTTGCTAATGATGCTGTACAATGTATGTGTACATGTTCATCTGTTCCATGGTCTGAATGCCACATTCACATTGGCATGTACCTTCTTTGCTTTTGCAGAGGTTCCCAGAGGTTACAGCAACTAATGTGCATATTGACTCAAAGGCTTTATGGGTCCATGATGCTTGTCTGTGATGGTCAACGCTTGTCCTTTTCTTTGTTTTGGTGGGGCTCTACTTTTGTACACATGTCAAATTTGGATGCTCTACATCAACAGAAGCTATTCCTATTTACATGATGACTTCAGGGGAGGACTGGGTCCATCATATCTGTGGGTTCTATGTTGATGTGTACACACCAGTGTGGATGTGTAATCATCTTGGGTAGGTATGGCTTCATAGTCACATGGGTACATTAGAATGTGTGCACTTGAGTACTCATACAATGTGATTGTCCTGTCATTAGCTGAAGTATTGATGTGTATGTACCGTTGAGTATGACCCTTTCACACATGTATGATCCAGTTGATGAGTGCCTGTTTGTTTAAATGATCAGACACCTGCTGGAGTTTTGGGGCACATGTAGGAATTGTTTACAGAGTAATGTGCAGGGTGTCGGTGTGACCTTGCAGTCCTAGGGTACACCTACTTGTTGTCCACATCATTTGTGAGTATGCAGTGTGTGTCACTGCAATGTGTGTTTTGTGATCAACCAGGCTCTTGCTTACCTTTGTTCTCACTGTGCTGACTGGCTCTGGCTCTGCCCTTTCACTTGTTTTCACTCGTTTTTCTACCCTCTTTTATCTTTCACCTTTCTGCACTTTTCTGCATCTCTGCTCTTTTGTGCCTAAAATACACAAAGAGTTTATGGGTAGCTGTCAACTGTACCTAAAAACAAACAAATATCAGAAAATCCAAACAAGATGACAATGTTTACAAAAATGTGTGCATATTTACCTCTGCTATAAAATATGATAATATAACATTAACTAATAAAAACCAAAACCACAACAACGGATAATACCGCATCTGTTCTATAAACCAGTGTCTTCACCTTTTGGTTAGCACATCACCATCACCATCTACTCACCCTTCGTCACCTTGCGATCCAAATAACCACACAATTGCCGTTTCTAAACACGGCTTCGGCATAAGTTAATTGCCCCAAACAGAACTCCTCGCACGCCGTTTCCACCACGGTCGAGAGGCATAAATAAAACACACAGTAACGCCTCAAACCGTTTCCATCACGGTTTGTAATTTAGTGGATAACCAAGTGCAGGAGCTCGGGCAGTTGCCATCACGGCCGCGTGAGCTGCACTAAAGCGAGAAAACGGAATCCATAAAATGTCAAGAACTAATAAGGTAATTTCGGCGGTAAAGCAATTACCCCGAAGCACAAGTATAATAAGAATGGTAACCCAACACTGGTGCCAGAGCACCCTTACCACACCGCTACAGACCAGGGAACAACAGGGAAACGTCCGTCTTCGCCAGACTGCAGGAAGAATAAACTGCATCGGACCTCTGCCCGGGCTTCCATAAATTCCTGCCCCGCTGCCGGAAACACGTCATCACGTGTGCCGGAAGTTGTGCACCGCCTGACGGGAGGTGTAGTCTGGGAAACGAGACGGGCTGGTTCAGGAATCGATTCCTGACAATGTTCACCGGAGTCTCCATGTAACAGTACATCCCTCCCAAGGGAACATTGTCAGGGTTTAGGTTTAGTGGGATTCAAGGTGTGGAACTTTTTCACCAGCCTCGGCGCATGCACACCAGCAGCTGGTTCCCAAGAGTTTTCCTCAGGTCCATAGCCCTTTCATGAGACTAGATATCACATTCTGTTCCCTCTTTTCTTTGAGTCTACTATTGCCTGTACTTCACATTCCTGTTCTTGATTTACCCATATCGGAGCTGTGGATTTCCGCACCGGAGTATAGGCTGGCTTAACCAAAGAAACATGAAACACAGGATGTATCTTCATATGTTTGGGTAATGCAAGCTTTACAGCAACAGGGTTTACCACCTTGATGATTTTGTAAGGTCCGATATATCGCGGATTGAAGATACTATATTTTCTGAAGCGTATATTCCTTGTTGACAGCCAAACCCCATCTCCTACCTTATACTGAGGTTCAGGTCTTCGATGTTTATCAGCCTGCTTTTTATATCTGACCTTAGCTTCTTTGATATTGCTTTGTGTGATTTTTAATACCTTTTGTATGTGTTTTACCCTTGTCTGTACTTCCGGTACCTTTTTTCCTTCTTCTGGATGTAACAAAGGTAAGAAACGAGGATGAAAACCATAGGTAACAAAAAAAGGAGCTAACTTAGTGGTGCAATGTTGTGCGCTGTGATAGGCTTCTTCTGCTATCCATAGCCATTCCACCCAGGCCTCAGTATTGCTTTGAACATAACATTTCAGGTATTGTTTCAATGTCTGATTTAGTCTTTCGGTCTGTCCATCTGTCTGTGGGTGGAAACTCATGGATGTGTTTGAAGAGATTTGTAAGGCGGAGCACCAAACCTTCCAGAACTGGGCCGTGAACTGTGTTTCTCTGTCTGAAATGATGATTCTAGGAAGGCCATGCAACCTTACTATATTTTTGAGTAACAGTTGCGCTACTTGTCCCAAGGTTGGAGTATTGGTACAAGCGATAAAATGGCCATTTTTGTTAAGCTGTCAATCACCACAAGAATAGTCGTGCAACCCTTATCTTTAGGCAACCCTACTATGAAATCTAAGGAGATTTGCTCCCAAGGTAACCCAGGAGTAGGTAATGGACGGAGCAGTCCATATGGTCTTCCTCGGTCAGGTTTCATCAGCACACATATGTCCCACTGACAGATCATATTAAGCACATCTTTCTGAATAGAAGGCGACCAGAATTGTCTTTGTATTCGTTCTTTGGTCTGTTCTATTCAATTATGCCCTGCAGTTGGCGCCGAATGACACCATGTCATGACTTCATTCTGAAGTTCTTTCGTAGGAACTAATAGCTGTGTTCCTTTCATGGGCAGTCCTTCTCTTAGTTTCCAATATTTGTTGTCAGCCAACCACTTTCTCCAACTTCGAACCTTGATGGCTTTAGCTACTTTATCTAAGAACTGGTCTGTTTGCAACACACACAAAGCCTTCTGGGGATGGATAATAGAATGAGCGATTTGTTCTTGGGGCGTGTGTGTAGTTTCCTGTCTTGAGAGGGCGTCAGCCTTTCGATTTTCACTGCCTGGCCTATAGGTGAGTATACACCGGAATTCCTCAAAGAACAACATCCACCTTAATTGTCTTGGGGATAAGAGACGAGCAGATGTCATGAACTGTAAGTTCCTGTGATCTGTATAGACCGTGGTCTTGTGTTTTGCTGCCATAACGTAATGTCTCCATTCCTTGAATGCGTCTCTTATAGCCAGGAGCTCTTTTTCTGCAATGGTGTAATTGATTTCCGACTCGCTCAACTTTCTTGACATAAAAGCTATGGGATGCAATAGACCGTTCTCTGTATTTCTTTGAGAGAGAACTGCTCCAATAGCTACTTCTGAAGCATCTGCTTCCACCAAATAAGGTCTTTCTGGATCAGGGTGAGCTAGAATGGGAGCTGAGGTAAAAGCCTCTTTCAAGTGATTGAAGGCTTGATTAGCTTCTGGGGTCCAGCTAAATTGTACCTTCTTTCTGAGCAACTTTGTTATTGGGGCAACCACATCGGAAAACTGATTGATAAACCTGCGATAAAAGTTCGCGAAACCCAGGAAGGATTGAACGTCAGGTACATTCGCAGGGATAGGCCAGTTCTGAACTGCCCTGATCTTTCTTTCAGCCATCGTTTGTCCTTGTGCTGACAACATGACCCCTAAAAACTCGACTTGAGCAACATGAAACTCGCATTTGCTGAGTTTGCAGAAAAGGTGGTTAAGACGTAATTCTGTTAACACCCTCCCTACATGCTGACTGTGAACTTCAGGGTTAGACGAACAAACCAAAATGTCGTCAATGTAGACGATGGCAAACAAATCCAGGAATTCCCTCAATACATCATTGAGGAAATATTGAAATGCAGCAGGGGCATTACAAAGCCCAAAGGGCATCACCTGATACTCAAACAATCCATATCTGGTGCGAAAAGCGGTTTTCCACTCATCACCTTGTCTCATGCGGACAATATGATGAGCTCCACGGAGATCTAACTTGGTGAAGATTACTGCCCTCTTAACCTGGTCTAAAAGTACCGAAATCAAGGGAAGAGGATAACTGTTTTTAACAGTAACTTTATTTAAGGCACAAAAGTCAATACAAGTTCTTAGCTCTCCATTTGCCTTAGGAATGAAGAAGAGTGGAGAAGCTGCTGGAGATTTGGAATGTCGGATGAACCCATTTGCTTGATACCTATCCAAATACTCCCGTAAGTGTTCATTTTCTGTTTCTGATAACGCGTAAATCCTACCACAAGGAACAATAGCCCCAGGGACCAAGTCAATTTGACAATCGTACTGCCGATGTGGAGGGAGTGTTTTGGCCTGTGTTTCACTGAACACATCCCTAAATTAATTGTATATATCTGGCAACTCGATATCCTTTTCGGCAGCTGTAGCAATGGCATGACCCTTCGGCAGATATTGAACTGGACTTACCAAACAAGAGCGGCAACTCTGGTCACAGAAAGTAAAGTTGAATTGAATACTTCTGGCCTTCCAATCATTGTCAGGGTTATGTTTCGTTAACCAAGGCAATCCCAGAATCAACCCATATAATGGTGCCTTGATGACATTAAACGACATAACTTCTCTATGGTCCTTCTGACAGATAACTTCTATTTCAGAGGTTTGAAAACAAATGGGACCTGATGTAAGATTTCTACCATCCACTGTCAGGACAGTTTCTGGTTGCTCTTTAGCAACCTGTGAGGTTCCCAATTTGTGAACTAGGTCACAATCAATAAATATCCCGGTAGCTCCTGAGTCTAAGAGCGCATGTACTACTTGAGTAACAGAGTTAATGATTAACTGGAGTTCAATATAGAAGTGATCTTTCTTCACTATTACTGAAGGTATTTCTTTATGGCCCTCGGCATTTCCTTCCCTAATCCCTGGGCCTTTCAGTTTTCCGATTTTTGTACCGCTATGGTGGCTGCTCTTACATAACTGCCTTCTTTATTCCTGGGTTTGGCTAAGCAATCCTTTACAAAATGCCCCTTTTTCCCGCAATACATGCAAAGACCCTGTTTCCTTCTCTGTTCCCTTTCCTCTTGTGTAGGAGAAGCCCTAATTGTCCTTATTTCCATCGGTTCAGATACTGAATCAGATGACACTACAGGATAGCGAGGTTTTTCGTATTTAGGAGGAGGGCGATCATATTTCTTCCTATCCCCTCTTCTCTCATTTAATCGGTAGTCTAAACGCATAGCTAGGTTAACGAGATCTGTGCATGTCTTAGGTTGGGGATCTATTTGGGCGATCACATCTTTTAACTCATCTTTGAGTCCGTGATGAAAGATGGCGGCCTGTTTCTCTTCTGGCCAATTAGTTTCTGCCATCAGCCTCTGAAATGTATTAACATAAACCAATAGGTCTCTATTACCTTGTTTGAGGTCTAGCAACTCTCTATCCACCGAAAAAGAATTAGCTCTGCAGTCAAAAATGCATTCAAACTCTTCCTTGAATCCGTCCCAATCATACAACATTGGGTCGTCTCTCCTCACTAAAGGAACTGCCCATTGAGCCGCATCTCCTGCCAAATAAGAGATCAGAAAGGCTACTCTTGCCTGATTAGTGTTAAATACTTTAGGACCACAAGTGAAGTGAAGCAGAATTTGGGTAAGGAACACCTGTACCTTGTTTCCATCTCCATGAAAACGTTTGGGGGCTGCTAAAGGAATGGGTGTTGGTATCTCTACTGTCATGGGTGAGGTTTGTGAAGAAGACGTGCCCCTAGCCCATGAAAACCCCCCTTCCGCTCTACTCCCTGTTACATTAAATGGGTTTCTTTGCATTCTCTCTACCCGTCCCTGTAAGGCTGCTGTCTCAGCCCGTGACGCTGCTAATTCGGACTGCACTAACTGCAGCGCAGCAAGTACGTCATCTAGGGTGGCCATTCTGTGCCCCGAACCAACTGGGAAGTAAGGTATATCAAGGCCGGTTATTCTGTCAGCTCTGATAGCTTCACACGTAGGTCTGTTGGTACCTCGGAGTTGGTTCGATGCAAACAAGGGGTCCACCTCTTGATCGTCTCAATTCTGAATGCTCTAATAGCACAGAATCTTGATTTGATCAAGCGAGGGAAGGAAAGGATGGGGACAGCGGGGAGGGTGACCTGTGAAGAGAGCATACAATTAGAACAAGCTAGACATAAAATGCATACATATATATATATTACTATTCTACACCTTAATCAGTACCTGTAAAAGAATAGAACAATGCTGCGTCTTCCTAGCAACTCTAGAAAGGTAGTGACTCTTTTTTCCTCAGTCCAAATAAGCCAAGCACCGTGTAGAAATTCTAATAAAACAAAGAGGGATATCAGTACTAGACAAGGCTGTTCTAAAAGGAATAATCTGTACATACGCTGTCCAAAATACCCACCCTTTCATATGCTTGAATCTGCTTCACAGGGGGTATTCCTTAAGATTCGTATGCCACCACCCCTGTTACTACAAGACAAATGAGAAAAAAATAAGGAATCAATATTGGCTTGATTCCCTAACGGAATACCCACGGCATTTTTTGCAGGATTAAATCATAGAGCCAGAACTTTTAGATGAGGTGAGATGAAGTGATTCAAGTAAAAACAAAGGACAGCTAGAACAGTTTGCTGCTGCTTTTCCTCAAGACTCCAATGACACTACGGTTTCCAAATACTGTAACCAAAACTCCTTGCCGTTTCGCAACACGGCTTCGTCACCTTGCGATCCAAATAACCACACAATTGCCGTTTCTAACACGGCTTCAACGTTAGTTAATTGCCCCAAACAGAACTCCTCGCACGCCGTTTCCGTCATGGCTGAGAGGCATAAATAAACCACACAGTAACGCCTCAAGCCGTGTCCATCACGGTTTGTAATTTGGTGGATAACCAAGTGCAGGAGCTCGGGCTGTTGTCATCACGGCCGTGTGAGCTGCACTAAAGCGAGAAAACAGGAATCCATAAAATGTCAAGAACTAGTAAGGTAATTTCGGCGGTAAAGCAATTACCCCGAAACACAAGTATAATAAAAATGGTAACACAATACTGGTGCCAGAGCACCCTTACCACACCGCTACGGACCAAGGAACAACAGGGAAACGTCCGTCTTCGCCAGATTGCAGGAAGAATAACCGCATCGGTCCTCTGCCCGGGCTTCCCTAAATTCCTGCCCCGCTGCCGGAAACACGTCATCACGTGTGCCGGAAGTTGTGCACCGCCTGACGGGAGGTGTAGTCCGGGAAACGATACGGGCTGGTTCAGGAATTGATTCCTGACCATGTTCACCGGAGTCTCCATGTAACAACAATAAAAGCAATTTACCATAATAACTAAAAAGACACTAAAGTAGATCACCCATATTTAAATCATGAAGCTGCATTGTATGACCAAAGCACAATGACCAGCAAAGGGGCATACCATCATAGTCACAAGCATCTAATGCTCAAATACAATCATCATATTTCTAGACATAGTCTTAAATGCCCAGACAAAATCTAATGTCAAATTCCATCATTATATGCCTAGGCAAACATTCATAAGCTCAGCCAGAACCTCCTTTTCCCCCACACACAGCCTCTATTCGACCAAGTATAGCCTGACATCCCCTTGTGCAATCCTATAAAAACATATGCATAGACTCTTCAGTGTCTCAAAATCAGTCTGCAAACAGGCTTCATTGACACAAACCATTGACACAAATATTGTTACTATTATTATTAGTTAATAATAATAATAATATTAATACCAAAGCCACAGTAGAAAAGCCCGTTGACCAGTTATAAAGGTTTTCAGGATCAGTTTGTTTTCAGTGATTTTTGGACAAGTGTAGGTAGCATATTTCTAGAATTACATTTTTGTTTCCAGGTACGAAGCGCTGTATAACGTACAAGTTAATATTATTATGATCAATAATAATAACTTGTTTTTTATACAGCACTTGGATCCTCACTCCTGCCATTTCTAAGCACTGCAAATTGCAAATATTAATAACTTATGGTAATAACAACATTTGTACTTAGTTAATCCATAAGATGCTGAATATAGCAGACCCAAAATACCCACTATGTATGTCTCTAGTTATTATCTTTAGGTGCTCCATTTTCATAAAAATGCTCAACTTTTGTTTCAACACTAATTAAACTGAAGATTTACCAATCTAAGGCCCATCCTCAGCAGATGCACTATATTCCTTTAAAAAATAAACGCACACAGTGTATTGATTGACCTCCTTGTTATTGATCTTATCAGAGTTGCTAGTTTGGTCATGGAACTCTTAAAGCATTGGCGCATTGGTCAGCTCCACTCACGTTTAAGCCCACACACCTCAATGGGCTGGGAGCACTGGGCACATGAAGACACCTTTTTCCAAGGGGACAAGACACATACACTGAGACACTCATCTCTGTGGCACCAGGCTCCAAATAACTGTTTCTCTAATGAGCTTATGACAGTATATTTCGTTTCGCAACACTGCATTTCAGCAGTTAATTCAGGCTGAAAACAAAACCGAAAGCTAACGTTATGTTCACTGCTTTCAAGACAAGATGGCCGCACTTCAGTGAGATTCTTGTTTTTCTTGTGCATACATTAAATATCATTCAGCAAGTCCTGTAAATCAGGGGTTGCTGGGAATCTGCCAGGTGTAGCAAATGGCATGTTAGAGGCCACAGCTGCGACCCGTGGCAACCCCTAAATGACGTCCATGTATTCCCTTCAACTCCACACCCAGAAAGTGACTGCCTATGTGGACGATGTTCTTATCTTCTCAGAAGAAGCAGACACCGCTGCACCTGAAATTTTTAATCTGGTCAACTCCAATGCAAAGACCTCCGGCTACATGTTGAACAAAGAGAAAACTGAGGTCTTCCCATTAAGCTCCGTGTGTAACCCCTCAATCCTCAACAATAACAATCTCAAATGGCAAAATCTCCATACAAAATACTTGGACCTACATTTCTGTAGGACCCTCTAAGAATCGAGATCACAGACTGAAAACTCCCTTCTAAAAAAAAGTAAAAGACCTCCTTGACACGTGGTCGTCTAAACACATCACGTGGTGGGGAAGGCTAGAATGATAGCCCTATATGCAAATAAACATTTAGGAAATGGTTAAAAAAGTGGACCTATACTGTGTAATGACAATATGTGACCAGGAAAATGATTATTATTCCAAAATATAATCTTTTATTGTAGATGTTCTGGTATATATATTTTTTATATTATTTATATTTTATAACATCATTGTTCATAAATCAATAGACAAAACAATATGTACAGAATACAGTATCAAAGTTACAAAAAATGTTTTAACAAATAACAAATTTGAACTGTATCAAATTTGTTATTTGTTAAAACATTTTTATGTAACTTTGATACTGTATTCTGTACATATTGTTTTGTCTATTGATTTATGAACAATGATGTTATAAAATATAAATAATATAAAAAATACATATACCAGAACATCTACAATAAAAGATTATATTTTGGAATAATAATCATTTTCCTGGTCACATATTGTCATTACACAGTATAGGTCCACTTTTTAACCATTTCCTAAATGTTTATTTGCAAATAATGTTTATTCGCCCTGATTTAGGAAACTCATTCAGGGGTGCCCCTTCTTTCCACATAGAATGATACCCCTCCACATAAATTAAATCACAAGCATGTTCCCTTTACACCTCTCTACAAATTCTTTCAGTTACCTATCTTGTCATACATTCAATGTTAACATTCACCAACAAGACATTCTTATTGGACTGTTCCAAATTAATTTAGGTAAGTATCAGTATTACTCCAAACTATTACCCACACTTCCTATGGCAGCACATACTTACCTTACACTCTGCTTGGTGTAAAATGTTTTTTTTAATCTTCTTACTTTCAATTGCCATCAACACTGGATCAACTATATTCACCTAATCGTACATTACTGGTGCTATGTCAGTTCTACTTTCTCTCAATAACAATACTATTGATCTGGCAATGTGGATACTTTTGTCAAGACAAAATAATTATGATAACTTGGCATCATGAATGGATGCCCGAATGCCACTTGGGTGATTGTTACATATTCATTTCTATATAACGCCACACAGGAACTGATGGATGCTTTTATGACTTACAGCCTTAACAAAGTCCTAAAAACAAGACAAAACATGTGTTCGCTATTGTTCTACATAAAATCAAATATACTGTTGCTCTTTCAATCAATGAGGCTGTTGTGATGTATATATGAAACATATCTGTTACATCCTCAACTAAAGAATACTGAGGTATCTTGCTGATCATTGTAGTGAGGGCCTGGTGTGTGAGCACCATCTTGGTGTCTGTTTTTTACTTTGTCCCTTTATTGGATGTGCGGCATAAAAAATCCATGCCACTGCCATTCTAATGGTTGTTAAAGACTGTATGTCATAATAATAGAATAAAACATTTCTATGGTTGTATATGATAAGCTGAATTGTGGGCAATCAAACAAGATCGAAAAGGTACCATAGCGGAAATACACATCTTATCCCGTAACCAGGGCTTTTTTGCATAATCCATTATTCATCCAATCTATTAATTTAACAGAGTATACATTTAATGTACAGTATTCTAACCACTTACTGCTGTATTTAGGAATTGTATATACTTTGCCTCCAAATTCTGTAGTTTACTTTCTGTCTCGTCTACCCAGAAATCCACATGTATTTTAGCCAAAACTTTCTATTTCATATTATTTGGTCAGTGTCCTTTTGCCATGGTAATGGTTAACCACGGGGATATTCGAGGTTTGACAATTCATGATCAGTGCTGAATAATACTTTTTTTAACTTCTTGTATGGTCATACATACATATGATTTTTCACCAGGACATGTTATCCCACACACAATTTTGCTAATGCGATTAATATTTTGCTAATGTGATTAGGGCACACATTCTGACTTACTTTTTGCATTTATCATAATCTCTTGGCTGTTTCTGGTCAGTTTGCATATGCAGTATTGTATGCATTAATTATGCCCTTTAATTTTAGGTGAACCTAATAGGGAGGTTATGGACAAAACCTCTTTCGGTTGATTAGCTTTTACTAATGAGTCCCTTAAAACTTTTCTCTTTCCGGGTTTCTGGAAAAGAAAATGCTCCTGATTGTTTAAGGGCCTAAGTGTATTACAGTGGTGCTTGATCATATTTGCAGTTAGGCTGTATGCAGTGACACATTAGTGGTATTCCCTCTTTAGTCTCTTTCGGCTTTTAAAGATTCTTCCTAGGTGTAAACCATCCTCTTTTTACAGCATACTTACTAACCCAACAGGGTAACCTCGATCCATGAGTTTGCCTCCTATGATATTTGCATTTGGAAAATACCTTGTTTCCAGTGCAGCTTTGTTTCACAGTGAGAAATTGCCCATTAGGTAAACCTTATGACTATTTGGATGGTAGCTTGGTAAGTGAAAGTGTGTAGACTAATTAGTTAGTTTAGTAAAAAAAACTATTTTCTCTCTTCACGTTTTACCCATAGGTACAAAAAGCTACTGCCAGTGGTCAAGGTTCACAATGAACCTGATCTCCAGGGCCATATATGGAACTCTGTCTAAGATATTAACGTATCTTCCCATATTAAGAATATATGGTCAATAAAGTGAACCCATCTATGGATAGCATTTATATAAGGATTTTTTCTGCATAAATCCATTTGGCCTCAAAGTGTGACATATACAAATTTACCATCTTTGGGACAAATGATCACTTCATGGGCACTCCTTTAAGTTTTAAATAAAAGCTCTTGTCCTGTATAAAGAACTTCTTAGGTTAAATATCACAAGACTAACAAATTACGTTGCGGAGTTGTGTGGCTGAATTTTTTGGTAGAACCTGTCCCTTACTACTTCTATTCCTTCCTGTTATGGTATATTTCTTTAAAGGGGTTCCAAAATGTATCCACATCCCAAAGCTATAGAGAGTCCATACTTTTATGGATTTTCAGTAGTACATACATTACTATAATTCTAAGTAACTTTTTATTAAAGAAGACCAATTCCTCTTTGCTAGTCAATTGTATAATGTTACCTATTAGGCCTTTTATTTCCCACATATGATCAGCTAATAGAAATATCCAACATTTGTGCTGCAACTTCCAATGCTGTAAACTGTTGCCAGTAGGTAGTTATAGTTAGGATGCAGTTGACATCGGAAGAGCGTTTTTTGATTTGCCAATAACTTTGGCGCCGTTTGACGAATCTTCGCGAAATTAAAAAAACTATTGGGGCAGTCATTTCATCTGCTGTCTTGATAATTTCAGGGTGATCTGTCAAGTGGGGGCCGAGAAAAAGGGGGGTCCCAAAATGCTTTTTCTCCATGTTAATTTTTATAAGAATTTTTAGGCACGGCTACAGCCCGAACTGCTGAATAGAATTACACCAAATTTGGCAAAAAAGTAGCGCTTGGTCCAGAAAGTTCTCTTTTTGTTAAATGGTGTTAATCAGTTCAATAGTTGCTGAGAAATTTAAAGATTTCTCAGATATACAACTGCCTTAGATCAAAATAATGTGCCGGGGCTCCAGCTCCCCCTGCACTCCCGAGGAACGCCCCCTCCCCGGGCAAAAAATAATGCGTGGGGGGGTGCTCTGTCACTCCCACGCAGCCTGGGGACTGTCACCTCCTTGGGGCAACTGTATATTTAATACCATACGGCCCTCGCAGCCCCGGGGACAACCACCTCCCTGGGGCTTAATTAATATTGGAGGGGGGTCACACGGCCCCCCTCCTGGAGCTATAGATGGCCCTGGGGACCGCCATCCCCCAGGGCCGGCTCCAGCAATGTCCTGGGGTGCCCACCCCAGGGATATTGCAGTTTGCTATGGCTTGCCAGGAACACTGCTGCTGCCAAGCCATAGCAAACACTGCTCCGCTTCACGGAAGTGAATGCTCTCACTTCCATGAAGCGGTGCAGAATTGCTTTTAGAGAGAGGGATCTGCTTGTCAGCAGCTCCCTCTCACCAAAAGCAGTGCCGGCTCCTGCAGGAGGCAGAGAGCCGGCAGGGACCGCGGGGGCCTTCAGGCTCACCCCTCAGTCCACAACAAGGTGGCCATGCTATGGGAATGGGTCCCTGGGGCAATATTGGCCCAGGAGGGGGGCTGCGCAGGCCCCCCTTCCCATTTAAAAAAAAAAAAAGATGAAGGCCTGGCCCCAGGGGATGGGGTCCCCGGGGCCGAAATAGGCCTGAGGAGGGAGGCCACAAGGGCCCTCTCCCCTTTTTAAAAAAATAGAAAAAAAGGCCTTGTCCCAGGGCATGGGGTCCACTGCCGAAATTGGCCTTAGGAGGGGAGCTGAGCAGCTATCCTCCTATTTAAAAAAAAATAAAAATAAAGGGCAGGCCCTGGGGGAAGGGGTCCCTGGGGCCAAAATTGGCCCACGGAAGGGGGGCCACGTCCCCCCCTTCATTTATTTGAAAAAAAGGTAATGGCCGGGCCCCAAGGGATGGAGTCCCTGGGGCCACAATTGGCCTGGGGAGGGAGGCTGCACGGCCTCCCTCCCCATAAAAAAAAAAAAAAGACTGGCCCCTTCTCTAAAGAAAAATATTTATTAAAAAAACTCTGGCAAGTCACCGAAGGCCACGCCCCCTTTACCAGTACTCTGCAAACGTGCCTCCTGGTGCATTGGTGGTTGGGGAATGAAATCCCCTTGAATGCTGAGGGTCTTTGGGGCCCAAGAAGCCCTCTTGTTACCTCCAGTAAGACCCAGAGAGCGGGATTGCTGAGAGGACTTGAAGGCTACGCCCCCTTTCTCCACCACTCAGCAAATGCGCCTCCTGACGCGCTTCTGGTTGGGGAATGAATTCCACTTTACTCCTGAGGGCCTCAGGACTAAAGTGGACTACTTGCCCCAACCAGTAGTGTGTGACGAGGCGTGTTTGCAGAGTGGTGGAGAAAGGGGGTGTGGCCTCTGACAACCCCTCAGCAATCCTGCTGTGTGGGACTTACTGGAGGTAACAGGAGGGGTAGTCCGCCCCCAAGGACGTCCTATAGGGCCAACTACCCCTCCTGTTACCTCCAGTAAGTCCCACACAGCTGGACTGCTAAGAGGTCTTTGGAGGCCATGCCCCCTTTCTCCACCACTCTGTAAACGTGGCTCCACCTGTGGGGCACTACTGGTTGGGGGATGAAGGCCTGAGGGACCTTAGGGGCCAAGAAGCCCTCCTGCTACCTCCTGTAAGTCCTACACAGCGGGGTCCTGATAGCTGGTCGGAGGCTCATCCCACTTTCTCCACCACTCTGCAAACGTGAATACTAGTTAAAAAACCATAGAAATTAACTGAAATAAACAAAGGTTACAGGGATGTTATAGTTAGGAATTAGCTTTTAAAAAAACCTTAGAAATTCACTGAAAAAACCAAAGGTTACAGGGACGTTATAGTTAGCAAATAGTATTAAAATAACCGTAGAAATTCACAGAAAAAAACAAAGGATACAGGGACGTTATAGTTACGAAATAGCGTTTAAAAAACCTTAGAAATTCACTGAAAAAACCAAAGGTTACAGGGACGTTATAGTTACGAAATAGCATTTAAGAAACCTTAGAAATTCACTGAAAAAACCAAAGGCTACAAGGACGTTATAGTTAGGCTCATGTTTCACCTGACAAAGCCAGAGAAATTCAGCAGTTATATTTAGCTGAGCTACCTATAACTTGCGCTTATGACCTTGCATATTACATCACTCATGACATGGTCAGTGAGATGACATCTCAAATGACATCACTGATGACATCATCCACAGAATCTCTGATGCACCCACTCACACCCCATATAACCTTTCATACACCCATTCCACTTCCACACTACCATTCTCAAAACCCATGACACACCCATGCCAGTACTTACACATACACTCACTGATTCATAGGTCTACACACACAGATCCACTCAGTCACCAATACAACCAATCATACACCAACTCACTCACTACTACAGCCATTGATATAACCACTCATACACCCATATGAGCCACTCACACACTGTCAATCACTCATAGAATTACTCACACACTTACTCACTCACCTATATAGTCAATCGCACAGCCACTTACTCACCTATACAGTTATACACACACCCACTCACTTATTCAAACAGATACTAACACATGCTCACTCACCTATACAGTCACTGATACAAGCACACACTCACCCATACAGCCACTATCACAATCCCTCACTCACACATACAGTCACTCATATACTCCAACATTCACCTATACTGCCTTTCACATATGCTCACATATGCAGTTACTCACCCATACAGCCATTCATATACCCACTCACCATCCTATACAGTCACTTAGACACCAACTGACAGACTGATACAGACATTCTCAAAACCTAGTCACTCACCCATACATTCACTGAGACACCTAATCACTCACTTATACAGTCAGTCACACACCCACTGAATCATCCATACAGGCACTCCTACACGCACTGATTCACCAATATACCTTGGTATGTATATTTAACACTCATAAACTTTTTTAAAACACTCAGTCACTGGATGATGTTATCAGTGATGTCATCAATGATGTCACTGACCATCTCATGAGTGATGTAATATGTGAGGTCATAAGCAGTGCATGTGGGGGCACGAGTTATAGTTAGCTTCATAGTTAGCTGACCTAACTATAACTGAACTGCTGAATTTCTCTGGTTTTGTACGAGTAAAACATGAGCCTAACTATAACGTCCCTGTAACCTTTGTTTTTTTCAGTGAATTCCTACGTTTTTTTAAATGCTAATTTCTAACTATAACGTCCCTGTAACCTTTGAGTTTTTTCAGTGAACATATAGATATATTTTTTTCCCTCAGCTTGCAGGAATACAGCTAAACAAGGAATACAGCCCAAATAAGAAGCATTGGCCCAGCTATGTGATAAAACATATATGCTCTCCATGGGTTCAAACATTATACACCAACAGTAGTTTCCATTTTATTACAATATATTATGCTACAGGAATTTGTAAAGCATGACAGGTACCCAGAAGGGTGAATTGGTGCTGGGAAGCCAAATAAGACAAAAGACTAATTAGATACTAGACAATAAGCTAATCAAATAAAATCAATCAATCATGTGCTACTTATAAAGCGTGACTTATCATGCTGGGGTATCCAGGTGTTGAGGTTCTGATGCCTTAGTCGAAGAGCCAGGTCTTGAGCCCCTTCCTGAAGTCGGCGAGTGAGGGGGATGTTCGCAGTTGGAGGGGGAGGTCATTCCAGGACTTGGTGGCAAGATAGGAAAAGAACCGACCTCCAATGCAGCTCGGAAGGATGTGGGGTATGTGTGCCAGGGCGAGGGAGGTGGAGCAAAGCTCCCTTGTGAGTCAGTGGAACGTTAGTCGGTGGTTGATGTAGGTGGGTCCAATGTTGTGGAGTACTTTTAGTTTTTAGGCATAAATCAGCAGCTTGAAGTGGCATCTCATGTGGAGGAGAAGCCAGTGGAGGGTTCTGAGGACAGGGGTGGTGCTGGTTCTCTTGGGGAGGTTGAGGATGAGTCTGGCTGCGGTGTTCTGAATGGTCTGGAGGTGTTTGAGGAGCTGTTTGGTGGTTCCTGCATAGAGTGCGTTGTCGTAGTCAAGCTGAGAGGAGACGAGGGCTTGGGTGACCATTTTTTCTGGTGGAGATGGGGATCCATCGGGAGCACTTTCAGAGCAAGCAGAGGGTGTGGAAGCAGGAAGAGGATACGCCATTGACCTGTTGCTTTATGGTGAGTTAGCTGTCCAGGACGATGCCGAGGTCGCATGCGTGGTGTGAGGGGGTCGGCATTGAGTCAAGCGTGGTGGGCCATCAGGTGTCGTCCCATGGTGAGCTGTTGTTTCATAAGATGAGCACCTCTGTTTTGTACGTGTTTAGCTTCAGGCAGTTGGACCTCATCCAGTTGGCAACGTTGGAGATGGTGTTCCGGAAGTTGAAACTGGTGGTGGTGGGGTTTTCCATGATGGAGAGGATGAGCTGAGTGTCGTTGGTGTACGAGATGATGTTGTGTCCGTGGGTGTGGACGATGTCGGCTAGCGGTGTCATATAGGTGTTGAAGAGGGTGGGGCAGAGGGAGGAGCCCTGGGGGACCCCACGGTGGAAGCTTCAGGGTTCAGAAGTGAAGGGTGGTAGGCAGATCCTTTGTGTTCATCTAGTGAGGAAGGAGGACATCCACTTGGGGGTGATACCCCTGATGCTGATGTGGTGGAGTCTGGCGATGAGAGTGTAGTGGGATACGATGTTGAAAGCTGGCAAGAGGTGGAGGAGGATCAAGGCTGCGTTCTCCCATTGGTCGAGGGGGCGTCTCATTCAGTCCGTTGTGGCAATCAGGGCGATCTCAGTGCTATGATTGATCGGAAGCCAGATTGGGAGGCATCAAACAGGCTGTTATCTTCCAGGTACTCTGTGAGCTGGTGGTTGATGGCTTTCTCTAGGGCCTTGGAGGTGAAGGAGAGTAGTGAAATGGGCGGTAGTTCTTGAGTTCGCTACGGTCAGCAGAGGGTTTCATCAGGAGAGGCGTGTTTCCATGAGTCGGGGATGGCGAAAGGGATGATGGAAGAGTTGAGGATGTCTGTGAGGGTGCTGCTGATTTCTTTCCTTCCTAAGTTGTAGATGCGATGGGGGCAGAGGTCCACTGGTGATCTGGAGTGGATCAAGTTCATGATAGTGGTGGTGTTATGGGGCATGAGCTGTTGTCCAGTTGTTTAATATGCAATAATAATAGAAAGAAATAATTATCCTTATAAATCTTTATTTTTATTGACATGATCAACTTATTTTGCTTTTCTTATGTCATTAATATGTTGCTGATATATCAAATATATATCTCTTGAGAGTATAGGATATTTTCTTTAAATGATACCTAGCTAAACATTGCTGTTTAGCTATAACAAGTCCCTCGTCCAGCATACAGGGTAGCACCATGATGTTGTCGGAGGACGAGCAATAAATATTTTTGAAACTTATACTGTAGATGGACGGGACCAGATATGTTTACGATGAACCAGACATAATGGGGCATATCTACGAGGAAGTGGGTAGCGCGGTGTTAGCCACCTTGGCTTAACGCCGTGCTCCGCAACTTCCAAAACACAGGGCTGCACCGTATTTACAAGGATACAGTGCTGCCCTGCATTTCCCCCTGCGCTGGTGCTAATTTTAGCTGCCTAGCGCCAACGCAGACACCCTTGCACCATAATGCAAGGGTGCCTACATTGTAGGGGAAGAATGTTTATGTGCAGAAAGGTGTCCCTTCCTGCACATAAACAATCTGAAATGGCATTTTGAAACTTCTATGTGTGTTGCTTAATGCAGCACACATAGAAGCTGCAGAACGTCATTTTTTTAAATTGATTGTTTATGTGCAGGAAGAGTTACCTTCCTGCACATAGACAATCAATGGCCTTTTGCTGTTTCTATGTATGCTATGCAGCACACATTGAAACAGCAAAAACAAGGAGAAATGAAACATTTCTCCTCGTTGCGCCTGTTAAGACCAGGTTTTACCTGGTCTTAATTTTTATTGAGGTGGAATGCCCACCCCTTTTCACGCTAAGTATAGCGTGAAAGGGGGCCTTATTCACAAGGCACTATTAAGCCACGTTAAGTGGCTCAACGCTGCCTCGTAAATAAGGCGAAGCCCCTATCGCCAACACAATGTCAGAAAAAGTGACTTTGTGGTGGCGATAGGGGCTTGTAAATATGCCCCAATGTCTTCAATATGATCATCTTCTTATCTGGGAGCCAGTGATGTGAGCACGGCGTTAAGGGGGAATGGGGGACCTCTTACAGAGACCAAAAATCATACACACTGCAGTGTTCTTGATCAGTTGTAGCCAGTGACATCTTAAGGATTTTGGGGGCTTTTGGCCAAATTTATTTTGACATCTCTTTCATGCCCTCTTTGGCCAGGTCACGGACAGTGCACAGGCACACTGGTTCAAATTCTACATGTGTTTCTATCTTATATTCTGGAACTGTAATGTAGGTTTTCCTTAGTGTAATGCAGTAGTATCTAACTAATGTTACTGCAAATAATCTCTGTGATGCTCTCCCATTTGTCATATGTGAGGTCTTGTTTCGATCTGAAAGAAACTTTTTATGGTGTTGCATGATAGTGAAAAACACAAACTCAACATTTCCCTGCAAAATATCTGTATTAAACTCCCACAGATTACCCTATTAAAAATACATGAAAGGAAAGCGATATTTAAAACTATCTATATTTAAGAATCATTCAAGCTCATCAGGACAGGACTGTGAGTAGAACAGAGCTGGCTCTTTCAGGGGGCCCCAGTAAAGGCTGGGGCCCTGGGCTAGTGCCCACTTTGCCAATGTCTTAACATATCTCTGGTTGTAGCTTTGCAATACTTTTTCCATGGGCACCAATAGAAAATCTATTGCAGTAGTATAGCTTTAAATAACCAGGGCATGGAACACTAGTTTGCAGCTATCCAGCAGCAAATAGGGAGGAATTGTATTCAACATTTTCAGCTGGAGCAAACATACAGACAGGGGCATATTCACAAGGAGCTATCGCCGAATTAACGGCACTTTATCGCAGCCAAAGTCGTGATAAATATACCTCCCCATTCACAAGCTGGTGCAAACAGCCCACAGCACCAGTTTACCCGCGATAGCAGCCGCAAAAAACATCGCCACAGAGGACCCACGCAACTATCGCTAATGAGATGCAGAGTGGGCGTTCCTGTGCCAAAAGGCGCGACAACATCACACCTCAACATTCTCAACGACCAGCCACATCGGCGATAAAAACACAAAACAGGCGATAAGGCGCGTTAGCACCAGGAAATCTACACCTGCTCTGACCTGGTGTAAAGTCGGACGGCAGCCTGCAAACCAAAAGGGAGCACAGCCCAGGGCTACATCGGAAGGGCAACAGATGCCATGGAGCCACCCATCATGCGGCCCGGACACCCAAGAGGGCCACAACACCCACCACCACCACCACCAGGACCACCCCTCCCTGGCACCCCCCGACCAAAGACATGCCACATCAGCCACACCTAAACATGTACAAAATATTCCGCTTGATGTCGCACAATCACAACTGGTGACATGCATGTGTCGTCACAGAAATGAGCAGTACACATTCACTTTCGAAGCAACAAATGAAACTTTATTAAAATGAACACCGAAATGAAATGAAGACACATTGCCGCTCCCCTCGGGACAATACGTAGGTCACAGCCTGTAAGACAAAAAACATGATGAGAAGGTGTGTCCTGCGCAAATCAGAGGACAGAGAGAGAGCGAAGGAGAGAGAGAGGGAGGGAGGGAGAGAGAGAGGGAGAGAGAGAGCGAGAGAGAGAGCGAGAGATAAGAGGAGAGAGAGAGGAAGAGAGGGAGAGAGAGGGAGGGAGAGAGAGAGAGAGAGAGAGAGAGAAGAGGAGAGAGAGAGGAAGAGAGAGAGAAGAGGATAGAGAGAGGAAGAGAGGGAGAGAGAGCGAGAGGAAGAGAGGGAGAGAGAGAGAGAGAGAAGAGGAGAGAGAGAGGAAGAGAGGGAGAGAGGGAGAGAGAGAGAGAGAGAGAGTGCCGCCCCTGCGCACCCAGGCCACACTGCTCACCTGCTGCCACCGGTGTGTCTCCAACCACGTGCCAGTATATATAGCAGGACACCAGGTCACACATCTGAGTCAGAGCCGTCAGCTGAAACAGAGTCCAGATACATGACTGGCACAGTACACACACTTGCACAAGACAACATCGCCTGCCCGCCCATGCACCCCAGGCAGAGGCACCATAACCCCTCCCGCCGCCCATCGGAGCATGCCCGCCCATGCACACCCAGGCCTCAATGCTCACCTTCCGCCACAGGCGCGTAGACAGGAAGTCCCACCACGTGCCGCTGCAAGCCACAAGCCTGGGGCCCGCGGACATGGCACCCTCCACATCATGCAGCCCCGCTCCGCAGGCCCCCAGGTCTCACGTTTGGTGCTGGGTCTTGATTACTCCATAGCATAGGACATACCAGTGCACCCGGCACCATCGCAGGCTGCACACCCGCTCAGCCCAATGGGTGCCACCAAATCTGGGATCCCGGAAGCGACGCCACGTGGCGGTAGGCCTGCGCTGCCCGCTGGCTCTGGCCTACACTGCGGTCCAGCAGGGCACACAAAACCTGAGCTGTCCGGACCGCCGGGACGGGGCATCATCGCAGGCTGCACACCCACTCAGCAGCTTAAGGTGCCACTGACTCAGTGCACCCAAAGTCACCGTCCCGTGGCGGGGTGCCTGTGCCGTCCGCAAGACCCTGTGTGCCACTAACCCTGTGCAACCCCAGTCTGCGCCACGTGGTGGTAGGCCCGTGCCATCCACAAGGCCTCGTGTGCCACTAACCCTGTGCAACCCCAGTCTGCGCCACGTGGTGGTAGGCCTGTGCCGTCCACAAGGCCTCGTGTGCCACTAACCCTGTGCGCAAAAACTCATGGGCCCTTAATGATTGAGAACCGTGGAGCGTCCGTCATCCTGTCACCACCGGCAGAGGGGAATGTGACGTCATCGGCCCCTTATGTTGACGGAGTCACATGGCCTGTGACACCTGTGCCGGATGGGTGTGGTGTGCGTGCAAACCTGCCCTCAGGGAGTGGCTGTGACATGCTGACAACTAGACCAGTGACCTGCACAACACCAGCGAGTACGCCTGCGATGGGTAGCAATGAGGGCCCCCCCCTCGGAGCGTTAGCGGAGTGGTCTGGCCTGCCGTACGCCGGACCAGCGCAGGGCTTGCAACAATGACTCGTGGGCTCTGGGCATGGTTCAGTCCATGTCCGGACAAGGAAGTGACTGATGCGTGTGTCCCTGTTGTAGTGTTCGCGGGACCCGGTACACAAAATGCAATGTAGCACCCTCTGACTGGCATCCCACAGGATGAACATCATTGACGCAAGGGAAGTCATTGTCCCTACATTCATCCACACATTCACACATGAATGATGAAAGACATGACAAAGCAGTGCGTAACTGGATGTTTATTGCACATCCAGTGCAGTTATGCAGCTGCTGCGGTACAGGGCAATGCCGAGCACACTACACAATATGGGCACGTGGAGGGCCAGCCAGAGTCCATCCAGGGATGACATGTACTGCGGAAGAGGAAGGGTACAGTCCGCAGTCTGGTCGCCGTGTCATTGGTCGTCAAACAGGATGTGGCAGTCCATGTCGCTGTCCAAGGTGAGTGCATCGGAGTGTATCGGGGGTCAGTGGAAGGTCATGAGGCCATGTGCGGGACGAAGCAGAAACAGGCCAGGTGACGGAAATGTATGCTAGTGCCTCCTTCTGAGAGCCAACCCATCCACGTCCTCGTCCTCGTATGTGTGCTCTGCCCCACCTGTGGGTGTTGCAGTACCGGCTGTGGCACTGTGTGCCACTGACACATCAGGGGCCTGAGTGGATACGCCTGCCACACTGGGAGGCACTGACACACCAGGGGGCGGAGATGTGGATGGTGTGGGGGCAGCCGCATTCATCAGCGACACGCCTTGTGGCAGCAATGCCATGATGAAGAACTGCAGGGCATGGTAGATCCCTGCTACATTTCGATGGTGTGCAGCGGTGGCTGCCATCCTATCCGCCTCCATGAGCCTCCGCATGTGTGCCAGCTCACGGCTGGCATCGCTGGAGCCACTCTGAGCGGACAGGTGTTCTTCTCTCCGCGTCATGACTCCAGCGATGTCAGTCAGGGCTGGTTGGAGACCATGGGGTGGACGTAGACACCCATGGATGGCGTCCAGTTTGGTAGCCATGAGGTCGAACCCCACCCGCACCTGCTCAGCCGTCTCCCTCTGGCCCTCCAGCACACGGCGTTGGAAGGCCATGTGTTGTTCCTGGGGGTCTTGGGAGAGTGCCGGGGCTGTGGGTGCCTCCTGCTGGGTGGTTTGGGTGGTGGGTGGGGTCTCATCGATGTGGCTGGGCTGCCCTGATCCTGGAGGTGAGTGGCGGATGAGGTCAATGATGTCTTGGATGGTTTGGGTGTCGATTCTGGTGCTGTCCTCCTCGTCATCAGTGAAGAGTGGCTGGGACTGCTCTGCAGGAGGTGTTGACGATGCCCCTGCGATGTGAAGGGGAGATGGTGTATTACAATGTGTCCACATGTATGTAGCCACATGGTACAGGTTGACATTCAGACAGCATGGCATTGTACATTGTGACAGTCTGTGGGTCTGTGCGAGGACCCAGGGTCATTCTGGGTGTGCACTGTGCCCTGCTTGCTTGTGCATGTGTGCCATTGTGGCCATCTCCACCCGTCCCCCCAGTACCTGGAGGTCACTCATCCTGTTGCGGTTGTGTTGTATCCTGTCGAGCAGTGTCCGGTCCCCCGACTCCAGCCAAAGTCTCCACACTGATGACTGTCAACACCAGCTCCTCCATGTCATCCAGCTCCAGCTGTGGTGCTGGGCCCCCACCTCCGGTCTGCGTTGCTGCCTTCTGGTTGGCGGTGAGTTTCTCCTTGGTCTTCCGCTTGATGTCATTCCATCGCCTCTTGACCTCGTCCATTGTCCGCTTGTGCTCTCCGACGGCATTCACCTTGTCGACGATGTCCCGCCATATTCCAGTTTTGGCGCCCAATGACACGTTGGAGGTGACGAAGAGTTGTTGATGGTGTTCCATCACCTCCGTGACTATGATCCTGTTCGCCTGCGGACTGAACTTGGTCTTCCTCGTCTTCTTGTCCTTGCCCTTCCCTGTCCCCGAGCTCCCAGGCTGGTCGTCTGGGGTGCTTGTGGGGTTGCGCTCGTCCTCTGGGCCTGCTCCAGCTGCCTCCATGGTGCTTGGGTGTTGGTCAGTTTGTGTGTGGGTGTTTTTTCTACTTTTATGGTGATTTTTGACGCCTGCCAGGTGTGTGTTGCAGGCCTGGCGCTGCTTGTCGCAGATTTCCTCATCGCGCTTTGGCCCATCGCGTGTTTTTTGGTGTTGTGGTTTGTGTTTTTATCTCCATCGTGGTGGTTGTATCGCGGACAATGTCCGCGGTTTCGGCAGACTATCGCTTGCTACCGCCTTGTTGTGAATTCCACGTTGACACAGGGTTATTTTCCCGCGATAGGCTGCGATATTGAAAGTTGCGTTACGCTACTCTTGCGGTAGTTATCGCACGTTCTTGTGAATATACCCCAGAGTGTTTTATTAATCTGAGTAGTTCAAGAACGCTAATCAGCAAGATAAAAAAACAGATTTTTAACAGTGGTTTTAGAGTGGGTAGGAAACTTGAATCCGAGGCCCACCATCTATCGGCTACAGTTGCTCCAAAAAAAGCACTACGGTTTTGCCCGTTTCAGTGGCGTAGCAAGGGGGGGTCGGTCCGCCCCAGGTGGCATGAGTTTTCAGGGCGTCTTGGGAGGCAATCCCTTGCTCTTCGGCAAACGAAACGGAGCAATCTCGCCAGCACTCCTCCCCTGGCTCTTCAATGCGGCCGCTGCATTGTGGCAAACGCAGTGACCGCCATGGGCGGCCAAAAGGCTAGCTACGCCACTGGTCCATATTCAGTCTTGAATCATTGCAATGCATTCAGCTGGCCACGACAGAAAATCATCTTGAAAAGAGACCTGATTGGAATCCTTGGGTCCATCCTGCTGAATGATGCGCTGAGTGTCATCAGTACACATCATGAGCCCTAAGGTACCCTGTGATTTATTTTACCGGAAAAGCTTCTGTAAAGGAAGAGGTCATTTTAGACATTTGTGTTTTTTTCTGCAAAGTTGTAACTCTGGCACCGGTGGCGCTTGGTGACCCACGAAAATGGTAGGTCGACAGAGATAGAATTAAACAATATACAAATAAACATTTACATTTTAAAATGAAAAAAAGATTTCACTTACCTTTTTACACTGCAGCACGTCCTCTTTGTTCTCCATCCGGCTCCCGACTCCTCCAGCCAGTTCCCCACTCCTCCAGCACGAGGTCTCTCAGCTCCTTATCCAATCCAGACACTGCTCTCATGCTGCATGAGAGAAGTGTCTGGATTGGCTGGAGCAGGCTGCTTCAGCGCTCTGAAGGGCACTGAAGGCCTGTGCCTGCTCTCCAACCCCACTGTCTGAGAGAGGATGAATTGCGCATGTCTGTTTGGCCGTAATAATGTAACCGGCCAAACCGACATGCCCAATTCACACTGAAAGGGCCACTCTTCATTGCTGCCAATCAGCAGCAATGACGCACTGGCCCCGCCCTGGTCTCTCAGTTCGGCAGAAAGCTGGAAAACTAAAAAGGTAATACAATCCTTTCATTACCATTGTATTTTTCCAGCTTTCTGCAGCTGTGTGGGGAGGGGGTAGGCACTCCTCTGCTCCCATGGAGGAACCGCTGCTGTCTGGCACTAATTCCAAGGAGTCTAGCTGTAAGGACATCAAGAAAAATGGTGTCAAAGGCCACAGACAAGTCCTGGAGGATCTATACATTGCAGCCTCCCTGGTCAAAAACCCAGCAGAGCTGATCTACCTCTGCCAGAGGAGGCGATCTGGTGCTGTGAAGAGGTCTAAAACTGGACTGAGCTGGATGCAGAATGCAGTGCAAAACTACGTAAGAAGTCAGAATGTTATTGACATGTTGTTCCCGAATCTTAATTAGGCGGTAGTTGTTAGAAATAAAAGGACCGGCTGAAGTTCTTTTTTTTAATCGGTGGCACAATTGCATTTTTCCAACTCAGAAGAACCTTCTCTGTAGCCAGGCAGGTGCTACAGAACGTTGTGAGAACAGTGGCAAGGGTATCAACGCCCAGATGCAGGATCCGTGCAGGGCGGGGTTCGCAGGGTGAAACCGATTTTAAAAAAATGTGAGTTCTTTCAGGTGAATTGGGGAAAGAGGGTCAAAGTTGGTCTACAGTTCCTCGGGGTTTGTGTGTGGCTCGCATTAACCTTTGCACTTTGATGTCAAAAGTCCAGACTCACGTTCAAATTCAACCAACTATTGATTTTATCAAAAAATCATATGTTGCTAAATTGTTACACATCTCTTGAAAACTGGGGATGTCATACACTGGACAGTTCAGATGAATAAAAGAATGATTGATGTTGAAAATGTGTTTTGCAGGGTTAGATGATATTTGTTTTCTGTGAATAAAGTATGGAGATTTGGCCACATTGATCATTTTTATAGTCATAAGGCATTTAGATAGAGCATCGTGTTCTCTTCACTACAGTCCCCTCGTTAGGCTGTCTCAAGCTTGTTACCTTCTTTTTTTGTGAAGAATTACATTGTTCGAGTGCCAGTGTTTGGATGCTCTGACGTGGCAAAATGTCTTGGCCTTAACTAGGCCCAAATTATCAAGGGCCTTATTTATCCAACTGCAGACTGACTCATTTAAGGTAGCACCATCGGAACACTCGTTTTATTTTAGGCAAGGTGAAACAGCAACCAGCGCTACTGAAAACGGCTCTTGTGTAATCTTTTACCAAGCACGAGATTGCACCATTTTTTGTTTTGTTTACAATATAATTGTATTAGATGAAATATGTGGATTCTAAAACGAATCCACGTTGGAACAGATGTTTGATGCTAATGGATGCCAGGGAGCATATGTTGTGGGAATGCTGGGAGCGTGCACATTTTGGACAAGAACAGTATTATTTTTAAACCAAGTTACTAAATGTCAAAACTGCTTTTCTAGGTGCTGTATGAAAACTGACTTTATAATTTACTTAGGGGACTTTAGTTATTAGGTGCAAGTGAACATGCTGCCTGCTGCTCTGAATTGCTAAGGGAAATTAAAACGATTGGGCAGGTTGAAGTTTGTGAAAGATTGGGCCTGTTGGAAAACATTGAAAGAGATGTGGGGAAAGTGTTTGAGGACATTTTGTTGTTTAAAAAACTGTATTTTATTGATTTTATGCAAAATAAAAAGTACAAAAGAACATACAGTGCGAGTTGACAGTGCCCTACACATTTTCAGGGCGATTACAAATCAGAGGCAGTGACAGACAAACATTATACAGTGTTCGCAAGCGGGAACTTCTACCAGCTCAACCAAGATCAAAGCAGTTTGTCTACGTAACCAAGGCTACGAGTCAGTCATTATACAAGAAGCACCATTTGACACTTGGTCATCAGAAAATGATTGTAAGTATTAACCATGCACACAATCAGCCCTCTATCTCAGAGCCGCTCTCGGAGCTCGAATCACTGTCATCTTGGAACATACCCAGCAATTGAGCCCACAACATTATTGCATCAGCTGCCCCTTCATCATTAAGAGACACTCTCATGTGGTGTTCTTCTGCCACTCCCCATTCCAAGAGCTCTCACAACCATTGGTCCAACAGGGGGACCGTCGTGCCCCTCCACCCAATGGCCACCCGTCTCTCCACCAATAATAGGACCAACTGGGCAAGTCTGTAAGGGATTGTATATCCTTTAGGGCGCACCACTACTCTCAACAAGCAGGCTAGCAGTGTCAGTGGTATTCTAATCTCGGTGGCCGTAACTATACGTGGCACTACTTGTCCACAAAAATCCAGGACATTTTCGCATTCCCACACTAGGTGTATGTATGAAAGTGGCCCCAATCGCACCACAGCACGCACACTTAGCTCCTTTAGCGGGATATATTTTATTTAGACTATATGGAGTGACATAGGTACGATGTAGAAAATGAAAATGTAGGTGCTTAAATCTGTTGTTACAGGACACAGTACGCACTAGGCCAGAGCACTCACCCAATCCGAATCTGAGAGGGGCATCCCAAATCTCTTTCCAAGGCCCTACATGCTGGAAAGTGTTGAGGTTGCATTTCACTCCTAAGAGCTTTGTAAAAGAGGGTAATTAGGTGGCCAATAACAACATCAAGCACCCCCAAGGGCTGCGGCGCTGCCGGGAAATCCATCTAGAGCTCCTTCGCTGCACTCTCCAATTTAGGATAATGTAAGAAGTGAGCAGGTCCAACCCCAAAGGAGTCCTGAGCATCCTGAAGCGTAATGAAAGCATTCCCTGCGTATATATCAACACCTACCAAACACCCCCATCCCTCCATTGTTCCATAGACATGTCCATATCTATTTTCCAAAAGGGAGCCAGATCCCACAACTGTAGCTCCCTGCTGAAGGGGGCCCTACAGAGAACCTTTTGGACTATCTTCTCCCAAATTTCCGCTGTGATTTGAATTAGATACTGAAATGGACGATCGGGCCTGCTCCCTCGCATCAACAAGTGAGGCAAAGTATTGCCTCCGAACTCGGTTCCCTGGAGCCGTTTCTCCCAGTTCTCAGACTTTGTGAGCCATCTAGCAGCATGCTGCAAGTGTGCAGCATAATAGTAGAACTGTATATCCGGGACCTCTAACCCCCATCCTCCAAGTCTTTCTTGAGCATGGCCAACGCCATCCTACAGTGCCTTCACGCCCATAGAAGATTCACCAACAGGCTATTCAGCCTGTGAAAGAACCGGTCCAGCAGCGGAAACAGAGTGTTCTGCACAAGGTTCAGGCAGCGTGGAAGGAAAACTATTTTAGCCACAGACGCCTGTCCCATCACAGAGAGAGGAAGCCTATTCCAGAATTTAATGGAGTTCTCTACACCCGTCAGCACCCTGTCCACGTTTTTGCTTTGATGCTGGACCTCAGTGTGTGTAACCCAAATCTCTAGGTACCAAAACCCCTCCAATTCCCACATCCGGCAATTGGTCAAACTGCCTCCCAATTAATCTGCCTAAAGGGAACAAGAGCAATTTTGCGGGCATTGATCCTAAGACCCGAGACCTTACCAAAGGATCCCAGTAACTGCATCAGGATCGGAACCGAATCCCCAGGCGTTCGCACATACACCAGTGCGTCATCCATACATAGTGAAATAATGTGGGTAGTGTCCCCCCCATGATCCCCCAGGGTTCTAGCTCTGTACATAGCAGTAGCGCAAGGGGTTTGATTGCTAATTTAAATAATGGGGTTGAGAGAGGGCACCTGTGACGGGTACCCCTCCCCACTGGCCAGGCTTCAGAAAGTTCATCTCCCACCCTAATACATATAGAAACAACACTATACAGAAGTGGTATCCAGGCGCAGAAGTTACGACCAAACCCCATGCCTCACAAGACTGCCATTAGATAGGCCCACTCCACCATATCAAACGCCTTTTCAAAATCAAGGGAGAGTAAAGCCATCTCCCTTTCTCCACCCAAAGTGTCATGTAGTGCATGTGCCAACCTATGGAGGTTATGAGTGGTGCTAAGTGCTAGCATGAAGCCGCATTGGTCCTCATTAACCGGATCTTGAATCACTCCTTGCAGCCTGGTTACCAATATTTTGCACAGTACTTTAAGATTTGTATTGAGCATAGTGAGGTGCCTGTAAGCAGAAGGGTCAGCGGAGTCTCCTCTAGCTTTTAGCATCAAAGACACTATCTCCTCTCGCATAGTCGGTGGGAGAAGATGTTTCTCCTCCTCCTCCAGATAGACCTCCTGCAGTTTTTCTTTGAGGATGGAAAAGAAGGCGTGATATAACTCTGCTGGGAACCCATCTCCACCCGGAGCCTTAGACCTGTTAAGAGCCACAACAGCTGCACCCACCTCCTCCAAAGAGAGGTCCTCCTCCAAGTCCTGCATGACCTCCCTCCGTAACTGAGCTAAAAATTATACATCGCTCCCACAGTGTCCGGTAGGCCAGCTCTATACACCAGCTTAAAGTAGTCCAGCAGGACCGAAAGAACTTCTCGCTGCTGGATTTGCAATTGACCCTGCACGTTCCGTATAGATCAAATAGGGGGGTACCTCCATTTCTTGCCTGAGGACCCATGCCAGGAGCTTACCAGATTAATCACCCTCCCTGTCTAACAATTGATGAAAGGATTTCAGTGCAATTGTATCCAGTGTTTTCCAGAGGAAGTGCAGCTCCATATGGACTGCTAAAGTCATTGTACACACATCAGCTGAGTGTACCGCCTGTTTTTTTAGATCAGTTAGCCGGCCCTCTTGTGTCTTCAGGTCCGCTATGAGGGGCCTACAGTCTCAGCAGATGGTCCCAATGCATTCTACCCGAACTACAGCCTTTAGTGTCTCCCATTCAATTGCCCTGGTGTCCATGGTCACCCAGTTCTCAGTTAGATAATTCTCCAGAGAGGTCCGCAAGTCTGCCCTACTGGTTACCTCTGTGAGAAGATCAGAGGGCATATGTCAAGCCCGGACCCCACTCGGCTTTTCTACCCAGGCCAGTGTCAGCAAAGTCGGGGCATGATCAAGAGGAACCTAGCGATGTGTGTCACCATGCCCTTAATGCATGATCCAAACCTCCTTTCAAAAACTGGTCCAATTGACTTATTATGGGTCCGGGAGTGACATGTATGTATGCGTGACCACCCCAGTGCAGTAAGTGCCACCCATCCAAGAGAACCAAATTATTCTGGATTCTCCTCGATGAGCCCACCATTAGTGGTTTAGTGCCCTCTTTTGGTAGATAGCGATCCCCGCCCCATTCAGAACACAATTAAAATCTCCCGCCCAGATTATCCGCCAACATGTCCTGCAGTCCTTCAAAGAAATACCTATCATTAACATTCAGGGCATACGAGTTTAGTAGTGTGATCTCCTTACCATCCAGAGTGCCTTGAACCAGGACGTACTGCCCCTCCACATTTGCCTGGCTATAGGTGTGCTTAAAGGGAACCCCTGGAGCCACCCAGATAGCCACCCCCCTTGGCATAGGAAGAATAAGAGGCAAAGAAGAGTTGACCCTCCACTTTTTTTGCAACTTCTGTGTCTCCTCCCTCACAAGATGTGTCTCCTGGAGACAAGCAAATTGAATCTTATGGCGCCTAAGAAATGAGTGGACCCTGTAATGCTTGGAATACCCTCACAGCCCACGGACATTCCACATGACAATGTTAAGTTGATCAGCCATAGGCATAGCAGATTCTCGTGCGAAACCCTATCCCCCGCCCCTGCCTTTCAGAATGTCCAGCTCAAATACTGTCATACAAGAAAATGTCTGCACCATGGAAATACGCACACCATTATAAAATGCAACAAACAACCCCAAACAGTGGGATCCAAGAACAAATCCCCCCCACCCCGGATATGCATGGTAGCAAAAGAAATTCCTGATGCAAATCCAACTGAGCACTTGCTGTCAGGGCCCACATCCTAACCCTACCATCCCCAACCATGACCTACTACTAACGTGGAGAGGCTACCCTCTAAGGCACGACCCACACACAGAATATCATGCCTTAAGAAGAACCTAAACATAGCGTACGCCGACAATGATTACCATGCAACCCCTCAGACAATGAATGCAAACTCCCACCCCAAACATTCTACAGCTAATGATGAGACAATTATTGCCGTAAGTCCTTCCTGCAAAGGGAGAAAAAAAGCATTAGATGGCATTGTAGAGGTCAAGAGCACATTAAGTGCCACATCCTGCTGCAGACTCGGTCGGCATCAAATTGTCCTCTTGCACTGGAGAGGTCCCCCTGAATCCGGACGCCGGATTGGCTGAGCCAAAACCATGGTCCCATCCTCCTGGATCTCCACCCTGGAAGGATCATCCTTCTCAGGGGACCATCAGAGCTCAGTGTCAGGTCCTTCATCCGCCCTCCAGTTGGAACCCTCCACATCACCCTACCTCTGGTTTTACAGTTCTCCAGGATCCAGTGCATTCCTTGGGTACACTATCCCAGACCTCCAGCCAGCATCACACATCATCAGGATGATCAAAAAAGTGCGATTGGCCCTCCCAAGATCACTCTCGGCCTGGGTTTAACAACATGTAGCGAAGGCCCATTGAGCGAAGCTTGGTCTTAACTTCCAGCAATGTTTTTCGGGAGCCCTCTACCTTGTTGGTGTAATCTGGATAAATGGAGATCCGCTGGTTCTCATATTTGGCAGTGTCAGTGTCCCTGGACGCTCTGAGGATCAAATCCCTGTCCTTGTAGTATAGATTTGGGCAATGATGGCCCGCAGAGGAGCCCCAGGGCGAGGCGGAGCCACCAGCGCACGGTGTGATTTCTCAATGAACGTATCCAAGACTCAACAAACTACTCAGAGTTCGCCCCCTCGGCCCGCTCCGGAAACCCCAACAGGCTTACATTATTGCAGCGGGACTTCCCCTCTGTATCCTCCACCCTAGCCTTCAGGGCACCAGAACGAGACGTGACCATAGCCACCTGCTTCCTCAAGGTGACCACTTCAATCTGCAGCTCTTCAATTGATACCTCGGCCAACCGGACTTCTCAGAGACCTTGCGAAGGTCAGTGCGCAAAAGATTTACCTCAAGGGCCTCTGTCTCTATCTTGTTCTCCAGGGTCACCCTAGAGCCCTGAATTGCTTCCAGCAGCTCGGCTCTCCAGGGCTCACCTACAGATGGCTCAGACTCCTGGTCACCGCGTTATGGGCTGCGAGGTGGGGCCCGTTGTCGTGTAATGCTCCGTGGTGTTCCCCTGGGTTATTCCTCCCCATAGTACTTAGGAGTGAGAACGTCAATGTGCACCTGCACCCTGAGAACCACTAGTAGCAATCTCAGGGGTCCTTACGGGCTCCAAGGGGGCAAGTTAGTGTGGCCTTTAGCCGGTAGCTGTACCCTTCAGACCCAGAGGGGCAAGCACTCAAAGTGCAGACAGGGAAGCAAGGCCAGAGAGTTCATCATTGGCCAGGCAGCACGCGTCCCACACTATCAGAAGGAGCAGCCCAGGGGGATCCAATTCTGCCCCAGGCACTTACTTCACAGCCCCTGCAGGCTTCCAACAAGCAGCTCTCTGACCTACAGTAGGGACCGCGACAGCGTGGGCAGCCTGATCCGCGCGGCCCCAGCAGTGATGTGCAGCACTTCAGCTGCCTCCTGCCGGCCGCAAACTGCAAGAGAATCCACTGGGGTCGCACGGGCAGAAATGTGTGAGGCAAGCCAACAAATAAAGGGAGTCCCCAGGGAAACAACGGGCCCAAGTGCGGCAGCCACTTACCTCTGTCCACCAATAAGGAGTGAGGGTTTGCGAGGCCACCCAGGAGTAGCGACCCCACCCAATGGCCACACAGGGTGTTTGCAGGATCGAGGTACCCCAGGTCAGCCCTACCAGAGAACAACAGGGCCACCCCAGCACTACCTAGCCGGCCGCAACCGTCGGCAAGGCCACGCAGGCAGGGCACTGCAGGTCGTCCAGTTTGGGCTGTGTCTATGTACCTGTATTCTCCCCTCACTGAGTCGGTAGCCTGGTGGCCCCCTTTCATCAATGGAGTGGCCCTCTCAGCTCAGCCAGGCACCACACAGGACCAAAGGACTTTCGCCGGACCACCAGGGCGCAGCATCCAGGCAACCAGCTGCATGGTCACGAGGCCTCCAGACCCACTGCAGGCCCCTCCGATACGATGAGTTCAGGGAAGGCTCCCCATTGCACAATTTAGATTTTTGGGGTGCAGAAACTGTTGCAGGGATTCTGCACATACACAGAACTATGCGCAGGATTATGGGACCCAGGTGTACAGGGGCTAAGCCTCCCTACCACCTTAGTGCCCATGAGCCCAGGATAAAGGACTATAAGGCCTAACCACCCTCCCCCTTGGTACGCAGAAGTATTATTATATAATAGAAGATCTCTGGGCTTTGTCAATAGACCCCATACCTCAGGCCATGGATCGTATTTCTACATCACAGGTGCGGGTTGCTCTTCTCCCTGGAAAGGTTGCTCTCCAAGTGTGTGTTGCCTAAACATGAATCTTCATAATATCAAAGTACGATTCTCCAGCAGAAACAGCTGCAATGGTATGTTATGTCTAAGTGCTAGGGCCCGACCAGAACAGAATAACAAGAGTCAGTGTTTAATGACCTTGCTCACAATGTTCAGACTAAATTCCAGGAACAGGCAGAGAACGAGCACAGCAGAGAGTTCTCATGTGAAAGGCAAACAAAGTTGTGCAAAAAATAAAGACATGCAGTGTCGTGCGCAAAAGCAGCATCATGGCTACCGGGCTCATGCTAACTTAAAGATGTCGACAATGACTCCAGCTACCACGTGACAAAACCCCTCCGAGGTGCCATGCACTGGATTCCCAGGAACAGTGGCGCTATTGAAGACAGGATTCTGCAGGATATTACTGGGGTCGGACGGTAGCCTCTTAGGAGCATGTCCTGTCAGCCAGCTTCGTTTGAGGACATTTAGTTGTATTGAATGTACAGGGGTTAGGATATTGATTTGGAATGTGTATGCAATAATCACATTACTTATGATGAGGTCTGCACCTTTATGAATAATGAATTGTAAATTAATGTTTTGTCACAGCTAAGTATGCATTGGGATACTTACTTGTTTAATAAGGTATGTATCATACCTACTATGTTTTTGTTCTTATTGTATTAGATCTATTTGGACTTATAAACAAAATATCAGGTCTTTAATGCTTTGTATTGGTGATGATTCTGGGGCAGATAAGTGGTACTGGACCCAAATTGTAACAACTGGTGTCTTTCACCACAGGTGCCTTGGGCTCCTTGTGAAAAATCCCCACCCTGCTCCCCATACTTACCTTCAGAAACTGCCATGGAGCTGTCCATGGAATGCCTGAAACGCAATTGAAGCCTGGAACAGAAAAAAGGAAAGGACGTTGGAGTAGAGGAGGGGCCAAATCTGGCCAAAGCGCCACAGACATTGAGAAAAGACTTTTCTTTCTAGGTTCAAAGGGGCAGATCAACCACTGTGAAAAATAGGATGGAGCAGAAGGATGGGGTGAAGCAGAATCCAGGAAGCTACTCTGCGGAGAGGAAGGACGCTGAAGGAGCACGCCAGGATAGCGCCAGAGGAGGTGAGGGACCTGACTATCAGGAGACTGCGTACTGCATTGCTAGAGTGTTAGAATAGAGGCCCAGGGAAGCTGAATACATTGAGGACCCCCAGGACACCTGGTGTGAGGACTGGTGGATGCTGCCAGAGTTGTGGCAGTGCTGTGAGTGACCTGGGAAGGGGGAGCTTGTAAAAGCCTGTGGGGATGATTGTTTTAATTTAGTTTAAGTCTTTTGTGTTATGTTCATGGTGTGCTGCACTAGTCTCACAATTTCTTTTGTATGCTGCCAATATCCTGTTTCACTAGTCTCATGTTGTCTTTAACCCTCATGTATGCTGCATCCTGGATGCTGGTTACTATCGTTTGGGACAATACTTCCAATCCCCATACCTTGCCATGCTATATGCTATAAAAAAACGGGCTTATAAAAAGTGCGCCAACCTTGGGTAATCTCACGACTGCTAGGAAACGTAGTTCTCTTTTAACCCATGCCCCAGGGTGCGAGTCCTTCCCTGTATAGGGAAAAAGTTCATGATTTCATTAAGATATCACAGGTATTTTGGTGAAGGAAGAATAAAACCCGCTCAGTGGGATTTAAATACTTACCGCATCCTTTCCTGTTTTCCTGAGGGCACTGGCGAGAGCAACCACCTCCTGGGAGCTGTGGAAAAGGAAAAAGAACAACATTACCACCTTCTACCTCACCCGCAGGATGACAACCACTCATCCATACTCTGATTTGTTTGTGCAAAAATACGTAAATCCGAAAAGCCTCCTAAGCCGTATTTCCACCCATCCTTCCTGCACTCCTGTTCTGCTGTGCCTCACAACTGGGTACCAAGTACCCCTTTTTAGCAATTGAGCCTCAGGATATTTGGGTTTTTGTTAGAAGTGCTCCGCAGTGCAGGTGCCCCAGGACACCTGCAAAATGTTGGGCAAGATGAAGACCATTAATGTGAATCAAGTTTGGAGAATCCTAGGGCAGATCAGGGCTACTGGGCCCCAATTGTAACAGCTGGGATATTTTGCCACAGGTATCCTAGGACTCCGATGCTGCTGAGTGCCAGACCTGGAACCAAGTACCTCTTTTTAGCACTTTTTAGACTCTCTAAGTACCTACTTCCCTGTTGGGTGCTTCACAGTACAGTGGCCGCAGGACACTAGTAGTGCAAGATTTAGCTGATTGAGGTCCATTTTGCAATTTGCCCTGGGACTCGTCCAATCGGGATTTCTTACATAGGTAGGATTGTGTTATACGGTTCCTACAAATTTAGCAGGACTGTGTATTAGACCAATATGAACTTCACAATATAGGCACTCAATCCACATATACCATCAGTAAGTGTTGGTGGGTTTCCGCTAGCTCACAGCACCACATCCAACCCCTAAAGTGACCGGAGTAACAGATGTTATCGGAAACCTCAAAAATTATGCTGATTCTCAAGCAATCCGTGGAAACAGATTTAACCCTTTCATTTGGTCACTCTTGCACATCCAAGGTAAACACAAGAAAGAGATGGTAATGCATCGTCAAACATTTATTGAAATGATCGTATTCTTGCAAAGAAAGCACGGGCTGCAATTATTAGAAAGATGAGACATGTTACTGTAATCAGCATTATTAGAATGGTAAACAATTTGAACAATTCAACCATGTTAATTGCTACTAATGTTGGTTTACTCCAATCAGTATCTAAAACTATACTAAAGAGAGGATTGTGGTAGTACCCTTCTGCCAGATCAATTGAGATAGCCTAACCCCCATACCTTGGTTTTAGGTGCCAGGAAGTCGGTCACGGCGCACAGGTTATCTTTCTTAGCAGGATAGAGGATCTGAGTCAGCATGGCTGCATCTCAGTCACAGTTCGCAGCAGTTTCCTGATAATCCCAGCATAGAAATGCTCCTCTCACTGAGGGTTTCATCTAACTAAAATGAAGTGTCTCCTGACGAGCACAAAAAGAAAGGAAAACAATGGCATTGTGTTCTTCATGTACACCCTGGAACTATGGGGGTCATTATCATGGCGGTCTGTCAGACAACGGACTGCCATCGTTTCGGGCAGGAACCGTCCACCAATGAGTTGGCGGTCCCACCCATCCAATTAGGATATGACCCCCCGTTCAGGTGGTCGTAAAATTCCTTTTTCTACTGCGGCTTCTGCTGCAGCCCAGGAAAAGGGCTGCAGCACAAGCCGCAGACGAAAAAGCCACTTTTAAAAACATACATGCACCGTGTGCCAGGCACCATGTGGTGCCTGTCTCCCAGTGCTTGGATGTGTGGGGGCTCCAAATGTGCCCCCCTGGCCACTTAGAGTGGCCCACGGGGGGACAGGGGCCCTACTTGGGGCCCCGAAAGTCCGTTTCAGTCTTCCTTTAAAAGGCAGTCGGAAAGGGACATCCTAATCCCTATGGCGGTGCCTGAGGGATTAGGATGTCCTGCGCAGGCACCGCCTCCATTGTAGGGATTAGAGTCCAACCGCTGCCCCGACGAATGTATGATGATACAACGCGTACCATCAGAACGCAGTATGTTACATCGCGGTCTTGACAACGCAAGTCGTTACACCGACTTGCGCTGGAGGGCGCTGAACTTAGGAATAGTGTGAATTACTATTCCAACTCCAGTCTACGTACAGTAGGGAAGGTGTTGGAATAGTAATTCTCACTATTCCTTAGTCTAGAGCGCCCTCCAGTGCAAGTCGATGTAACGACTTGCGTTGTGAAAACCACGATGTAACCATACCGCGTTGTAATGGTTTCGTGGTAAAGGATGTTTCCCGCCCCGACGGGCTCCTTGAGCCTGTCGGAGGCGGCGGTCTTTCCCCCGACATTATTGCTCCGACCGCCTGCATTGTGATGCGGTGGTCGGACCGATGCCTGGATGTCTGGCGGACTGCCACAGACGGTCCGCCCGACATCATAATGAGGGTCCTACTGTACAGACTACATGACATCAGTGCTACACAAAAACACTAAATGGGGGTCCTAGGGAAATTTCTTTTTGAGACCTGCAAAGGATTACATCCCCAATTTATCAATCACATACAACAACAATCCTTGGGTCTAAGTTACCTGAATAAACAAACCATGCAGTAAGGCACTATCAAAACAACACTAGGGGAAAGATCCCTTTAGGATGAAACCCCTCACCCACCTATGGTGGAATGCTTCATCATTTGGGATTCTCCTCCCAGAGGAAAAGCCTAGTTCCTCTGAGGGCTACAACCCCCTCGCTAAGAGGGAGGAGCTCAGGGATGTTTTTCACCTGCTCTAACTGGATCTACTAGATCCTCCAAATGAGATTTCTATTGTGAGTGAGAACGCAGCGCAAAGAAAAAGAATTAAAGTGAGTGAAGTGATATTAAAACTGGCTAGAGAGAACCTAAGCTTTATTTGTGAGTTCTCGCTGTCAGGATTAAAAAACAGTGCACCTGCGATATGGATTTAAATCGCACGTGTAAATTGGTGGATTACGGTCAACATGTTTCAGCCGTGAGGCCCCTAATTCGGACCAGGCTTTCGTCAGGACCACTAAGATGATGCTGCTGCTAAGTGAAATGTGTGACAAAGAAAATTTTCAAAACTTTTTATCAACACCCGGAACCAAAGGTACTTGCGGTTCCTGCTCAGTGAAAAGTAACAGTACCTGGTGAAGATACAAAAAGAAAAAGTCATAGGCCTTAAATGAACAAACAATATAAACAGAAACAGTAGGTAACAAAGCAGTGAGGAAGGAACAACATGCCTCCTCCTGCATATTGCACCACAGAAGTGTCTGTAAATAAACAATATCATGCTTACCCGTAACGACTGGGTATGTTGCAAACCTCAACCTGGCGACAGCTCAAAGGAGAGGCACCGCTCTATGAGGGAACAGTATATAAAGTGTGCTAATGTCAGGTAAAGTCACACGAAATTTTATATATACTGACATAGTTAAAAGCATGTAGTAAACAGATCTAGTCGTAAGAGCACCAGACTCAGTAAGAAACAACTTTTACGCAATGGTACCCCATGCCCCCTTATGTCAACAAGCCGGGGTACACTAGTATATCTAGCAAACTATATTGTTATAGCTAGCAGGGTCTACACAATGTATGTCATAACACAGGACTATACTGTCAGAAAGAAAAAGCCCTCATCTTATATCACATGTTAATTAAATAACTCAATCATATTGCGCAGGGGTAAAGAAATTGTTTAGCTGCTGTGTTCCAACAATAGACCAGGATGCACCTAGGTCCTAGTACAACTTGTTCATAATGCCTGAATGCCACAGACTGGAGTTTGAACAACAGAAATCCTGCCAAGGCATGCTTAGCTGCACTCCGCTGTCAATTGAAGGCTGACCGGTGGTAAAACAGCAGAAAGACCGCTCCTAAAGCCTTTTGTACCACTATGGCCCAACCCACAAAAATAAAGGGGCACTTACTAACTCCTGGTGGAGCGATGACTCCAGCACAATCAGGGCAGCGCAAACATGTTAAAATACAATGAGGGCACTGACTCTAGATGGAAGAAACAAACTGCGATGTACGCGTCAAACAGCATCTCGCCAAAAGATGTAAAAGCAAGCGGCACAGCACCTACCTCTCCGTCGGTACCCCAGTCCGGTGGAGACTGTCGAGGGAGGTAAATGCGTGGTGCCTGGAGAGCTCCTTAAATGAGGAAGTTACGCGCGCTACCGACAGCCGATGCTAATCGGTGATCTCGTCGCGCATGCGTGGTGTCAAGGAACGCTGCTCCTTCGCACGTGTGTGTAAAGTGTCTGGATCTCTGGGAAATGTAGTTTGTACATTAAGGATTATTGCCGCACATGCGCAAATCTGCTTTAAGCGCCTTCGTTATTACAGCGCATTGAAAAGCGATGTACCTAGGCTTAACAGAGTTCTGATACTAGTGCCAACTTCAAAGGGAGCACCAAGGGGAAAAGGAAAAGCCTTATACATACGTAATTACATTTACTCATTTACTCATGTGGTCATTTCAGGTGTGTGGTTGCCATGAGTCCCATGAATCCCCAGACATGTGCCTCTTAATGTACCTAGTTATTAAAATCAGAGAAAGCTATGCCTGATGACTAGTACACTGGGCATGGCAGCATTATTATGAGCAGTTCTAATGCATGCACACCTAGCATGACATTGAATCTGGACCTGATGATTTCTGAACACTAGGAAGTCCCACAGTATTTATAGAGCAACCCATGGAATGTCATCATTCAGACCCACCTCCGCAGTGTTGAGCCTGTGTACCCAACGTTGTTCACGCCTAAAGAGATATGTTGAAATATCAGTTATATGTGCAGGAATGGCAGGTTTTTCCAAGACTACCCACTTCAGATCTTCAGGAGAATGATTCTTTTCCAAAAAATGGTTGGTAAGTTTTGTGGCAGTTTTCCTACATCGGATGGTGCTTCTATGCTCTAAAATACGGGTTTTTACCTTCCGAGTAGTCATGCCCACGTACCGTAAGGCACATGGACACGTAATCAAGTAGATGAGATTGTCACTATTGCAATTCGTGTGTTTGGAGAGGAACCAAGGTCGTGCCGCTCCAATGTCTACAGAGATTGTGTGTTCTGTGAATGGACAGGCCGCACACATGCCACAAGGAAAATGGCCCCTAACCTCAGGTAAGTGCCAGAGAGTACTCTGTTTGTTTGGTTTCATGATATGTGGTCGCGTATGCACCAATTGATCTTTGATATTAGTGCTGCGTTTAAAAGCAAATAACGGTCGAGGTAAGGCAGTAGCACCAATATTCAAAATCTTCCAATTGGAGAGGATGCTCTTCTTGATTTTATTGGAGAAACTGCAAAAAGTGTTAACACATGTGAGCCGTGATTTGGCTTCCTTGGGTTCGCTTAGTTCAATAAGAGCCTCCCGGTTGTTATTGGCTGCACGTTTCAACGACCTCTTGATCAATCGTTTAGGATAGTTCCTGGCTCCAAGTTGACGAGCCAGATCATGGGCATGTTCCTGATATTTAGACGTGGTGGAGCAATTCCTTTTAATCCGTAAGAACTGCTCAAAAGGGAGATTATCCCTCAGGGCTTTCGGATGGTAGCTCCTATATGATAAGAGCGAGTTCCTGGACATGGGCTTCCTGTACAGTTCAGTACATAGACCCCCATCAGTCGGGGAAATCAAGACGTCTAGAAATGGTAGTTCACTGTTGCTATATTCACAGGTGAACTTTAAGAAGTTGTTGCGGGTGTTGAGCCACTCCTTAAATTCCATGATGGTAAATGGAAGACCTCTCCAGACAACACATACCGTCAATGTAGCGTTTCCATAACAATATGTGATCTCTGTATGGATTGTCCTCATTAAAGACATGGTCCTGTTCGAAGAGGTGCACATACAGATTCGCCAAACTGTGGTGGTCGGACCGATGCCTGGATGTCGGGCGGACTGCCACAGACGGTCCGCCCAACATCATAATGAGGGTCCTACTGTACAGACTACATGACATCAGTGCCTATCACAGATGCACATACAGCACATTCATGTATTTGCACAAAATGTGGCAAAAGACACCATGAGAAAGAAATGTCAACTTAAGGAGTTGAATCTAAACTATAGACCTCACGCGAGCCATACAACAATTGTTTGCTAGGGGGTACACGTGGCACATCTCCCTTTATTGCTTTACCCCTCAGAGGGGAGCCATTTTCCGGGCGTACTGTGCAGAATAGTTTATATAAGTGTATGCTGTCACTTGAAACCTGGCCGCACAGCTGAAAAATCAATTCAACTTCCTTAAACAAATTATTGTCATTGAAATCTCACAATTGAAATGTGTAAAAAACACTTAACACTTGTAATTTATTATAATGGATAATTTCCTACATTTTCAAAATACTTTTTCATGAACACAAAAATTGAACAGAAGTTCATATATTGATATTCATAGTAACATCATGAACATCTAAAGAAAAACATTACAAATATTCTTCATATTAGACAAAGAGATCAATGCTTCTCTTGAAATGCATGCCCAATGCATTTCGGGAAGAAGATCCCTTCTTCAGGGGTCACTGTAAAACATAATCAGGAAATATTCTTGTTTGAATGACCTCCAATGTACATAAAGGGAGTGCTTGTGCAAATGCACTAATGAAAATAAAAAGTCTCAAAAATATTAACAAAGAAAATTAGCTTATCTAATTGCTAGGCAATACTAAAACCAGTCTGTTGACACGTTCCTTCAACCGCCGTGACGGAATAGAAAGTGATACCTTCACCCAGATGCGAATTGTGTTCAAATATTCATAAGGTCTTTAGTTTAACAAACATAAAGCTTTTTCAAGAAATGTAGACTAAGGTGCCGCCACCGAACAAGTGCTAAAGGAGCTGTGTTTTTGAAATAAAGGTGAGTAAAAAAATGAAAAAAATTATATCGGAGAAAGTTCTCTGTTAGTAATATGACGTTCCAACATGCTGTTAAAGTGAAAAACTGAATAACTGACCAAGACTGAATCAAACTGATGAGATGTCAACTTACTCGAAATAACGAAACTCTGTTACAAGTCTCGTGAGTGTGTAGTTTAAAAGCGTGGCCTGTAAAACGACCAATATGGAAATTAGACTGTCAACAAAGAAACTCTCAGCGTGACAGATTAAAAAAGACTGTATGATTCAATGTGATGCTGCCTTACCATTTATTCACTCAGGAAAACAGTGTTATCCTTGTGCTTGAGAAATATCGGATTTGCCAAATAACGTCCCTGCGAAATGATAGAAAACAATGAACCGAAATATGTGAGCCCAAACTGGTGGCATGACTGCAGGCATAAAGAATTCCCGATGGGATTTTTACCTCCATCAAACGTAGTTTGTATCTAAATACGTTGAAATCACAGATTGCGATGAATGCATGAATCAACGGGTGAAATAGCGTTCTTGAGGAACAGAGATGAAAACAGGACTAGTCTAGTGTAATGGTGCATAGTATGCAGAATGTGATCGCCATCTTTGAAGTGCCTCTTTTGTGTGAGCACTGAAGATTTCCAGGTTCTTAGGTATAAAAAATGGAAAAATGCTGAGCACCAAAGTGCTTATTATGAAAATGTGACCCTGTCCTAAAGGACGCAGTGAAGTGTGGATGCTCCCAACGGTGTGAATGAGCAAGAAACAGTAGTGCCCTGGCTCACAAGTACTGTTAGTAGAAAAATGATAAATAAAGCTTGTGTGTTCAAAAAAAGACAAAATTAAGAATGCCCTACTACCAAAGAAAAATCAAGTTGTGTGCCGTATGTGAGTGAAGTAAAGATCACACACACTAGCCCTAGTGTTGAACTAGGGAAGGGAACTAGAGGCACAGGGCCTAGGGACTAGCCAGCCTCCTATAAAACATATGAACACAAATGGGGCTGTCCCTAGTTGGGATTCCTACAGGTTCCTACAGGGTCTCTAGAGATGCAAGTCCAGTGGGGGCATCTCACAAAAAGTGAAGGACTGGCCTCACACACCACCTGGTGTCATGCTTCATCATAGGCCGTCCTCGCCCTCTAAAAACTCTGTTTGATAGATGGCGGGCATACACCTGGAGACAGGGATACACTTCTAAAGCTAAGTGGTGGCCCGTGAATCAGTGAAAAGTGTTCTAAAAACCATTACATTTGTCCCCAGGTAATTTAATTAAAGAGCAAATGTATGGTATTAAAAGAAGTGAGCGGTGATATGGGAGTTCATTATCCCTTCACCGTAAAAAAGGTCAACATGTTTCTGCTTTGCGTCCCTGATGGGTACATAGCATTCGTCAGGACCGGAATGAATAATGGGCTCTACCTTTCTACACTATGTGTATGAAAGAATGACCACTCAAAGGACCTGGGGTGAGGATAAATACTCCCCGTGTAGTGCAGTGCTAAAATGTGAGAGTATCTGTAGGAAAAAGGAAACATAAAACACAAACAAACCGGACGTGTAAGTTTGATAAATGCACAATATGCTATACGTACATCACCACACATTATGCCGCGCATGGTGGGGTCTAAGTGAAACACGTGTCAGTCATACGTGTTAACACTTTGGAAAAACACTGTTTTCTGGCCGCTTACCCAAAGACACTATCCTACTTACTCCATGGGAGGTTGAGGGTGGAAGGGCCTACTGTGACATTTCTGAAAAGAGAACAACACATGGAAACATGGGCTGCTTAGATCATGGCCCATGTGAGGGAGAAAAAACATACATACAATCATTCATACAGGTGCATGCCTCGTGTTGAGTAAATGCACATGGAGCGTAAAAATACGCTTCTTCATTTATCCGTGACAATCATACTCTTACTGTCATCTTCAGCGCTTCAAGCAGTCTCATCTACAATCGTCCGCTTCGCCTCCCCACCGGTGAATGATGGTGTGAGGGGAGCGGGTTTATATACTCCTGCGCGCTGGCTGATTAGTCGTTAATTGAAAGGTAATTGTTGCCGCCTGTGTGGGATCCGGTGTGCGGCCGGCACACTGCCTGGTTGCCTGATCTTGGGCGTGAATAGAGTAAGTACTCTCTATCAAGGAAAAAAAAAAGAAAAAAGCCTTTAGTACGAAAAAGCGCGTGCGCTAGCGTTGCTACACCGCTCTCCTCCCCCTTGTTGAGAGACGAGTGATGTTGGGAAACGCATGCAGGGACGCGAGACCGCGTGTGTGTAGCGGCTCCGTTTGAACGCTGTGCGCGCATGCGCGTAGGTTAAGTCAACCCATATCTTAGCGAATCTAAAAGTTGTCTATTTCTAAATATGGGCGGATAATGTAAACTGAGGAAAACCCATCTGTGGGTTGCGGAGAACAGCGGGCAGGGGTTTAAAGTGCACCGCTCGTATTGCTTCACAATCAGTCAGCACAGGTTGTCAATCGCCAGGTGTTCTGGCTGTATCTTAACACATGACGTCTTCTTTACAACCTAATTGCCTCATATTTTGAAGAAAGGTGCCTAAACAAAAAAATGAAGAATTAAATTAAGAGTGGTTATATTATGTTTGTTTTGGATTTATATTGATATATTTATTTATACAGAGCTAGAACAGTTGGCATGACTCTGTGTTTTTTGGGCCAAGGGGTTAGAGGCAAAGTCAGATGTTCCACTAGCTCTATCAAATGTTGTTTGTTTGTAGAGAAGACAACCCTCTGATGCGATCAACTAATGGTAGACAATATGTGTTTTTTTTGTTCAGCGAGATAGTTGTAGGCATGGGATTTCATCATTAATCCCTGTATCCCATGAGCGCAACCGGTAAACCCAGCGTTGCTCTCTGACATGTAGTTGTTGGCTCATGTCTGTTTTTTGTTTCTTCATTACCTCTATGACCACCCATTTGAGGTCTGATTCTTTATGGTTTTTCTCAAGGAAATGTTTGGTCAATCTGGTGTTAGATTTTTTGCACCGAATTTTGCTGCGGTGTTCATTGATTCGTGTTTTCACTTTCCTCGTTGTCATCCCAATGTACTTCAGGTTGCATGGGCAGGTCAGCATATATATCACGTTTTCAGTGTTGCAGTTACTGACATTTTTGAGTTTCCAGGGGTTATTTGTGCCAATATCCACTTCTTTGGTGGTGACGATTGACTGGCAGCATACACAACTGCCACAAGGAAAATGACCAACTGGTTTCGGTTGGCTCCATAGGGTGGATTGGTTACTCTCTTCCTCCTGTGTGATTTTAGAGTGTACCAGGTCGTCTCTCAGGTTCCTGCTTCTCTTAAAAGCGAAAAGGGGGGGTTGACACTGTCTTGTTCCGCTGTTGAGTATCGCCCATTTCTTTTTTATGATATTCTGCACTTTGTTGGACGCGGGTGTGTATGTGGTCACACACACCAGACGGTCGGGTTGTTCCTTTGTTGTAGTGTCCAGCAGGGCTTCTCTGTTATTATTTCTTGCCCTTTTCTTAGCTCGCCTGACCATACGTTTTGGATAATGTCTTGCCAGGAGTTTGGTTTCCAGTTCTTCTGCCTGTTCATGGAATGACTCTAGTTCTGAGCAGTTCCTCCGCACTCTTAGAAATTGGCCCACTGGCAGATTCTGTCGTAGTGACCTTGGGTGGTAGCTCTCATATAGTAGGAGGCTGTTCCTGTCTGTCGGTTTTGTGTGTACTTTGGTGGAGATCCCTTCTGTTGTCAAGGTGATGTCTAGGTCGAGAAAAATTGCATGGTTTTTCTCAATGGTGTGCGTGAAGTTGAGGTGAATGTCTTTGCTGTTAACCCACTCCCACGAAAGTTGTGGCTTCCTCCAGTGTGCCATGCCACACGACAAAGATGTCGTCTATATATCGCTTCCATGTTTTCATCCGGTGGTTGAATAGGTTGTTGTCACTGAAGATATGGTCTTCCTCGAACTGGTGGACGTAAAGGCACACCAGACTCGGCGCGAAAGTGCTGCCCATTGACGTGCCTTTAATCTGGTGGTATAGTTTGTCTTCAAACTCGAAAAAGTTCTCAGTGAGGGCCAACTCTGCACACTCCATAATGAAGTGTGTCGGTGTAATGAAAGACCAATCTTGGTTAAGGAGGATTTGTTCCACCACCTCCAAAGTCCGTCTCTGGAGAATACTCGTATAGAGTGCTTCAATGTCCATAGTTATGAACAAGTCTTCCTCGGTGTTGATCTCAAGGTCCCTCAGGTGGCATAAGACGTCCTTCGTATCCTTCAGGTATGATGGGGATTTTTGTACGATGGGTCTTAGGAACCAGTCGCAAAATTGGGATAAGGGTTCCAATGCAGATCCAATGCCCGACACTATGGGTCTCCCTGGCGGTGGTGTCCTGTTTTTATGGATTTTGGGGAGCGTGTGAAATCTGGGTATTCTTGGTTCTGTATCTATGAGGAACTCAGCCTCATGTTTCGTGATCCAATCGCATGTCAGCGCCTCATCAACCAGGCTCTTGATTTTATTCATAATCCATGTCGTAGGGTCATTTTGGTGTATCTCGTAACTTGTAGCGTCAGATAAAAGGCGTAGGCATTCCTCTCTGTACATGGTGTAATTCATGAGAACTATAGCTCCACCCTTATCGGCTGGTTTGACTACCAGCTCATGGTTGTTTTTCAGTTGCTGGAGGGCTGTTCTCTCTCTCTTTGTCAGGTTCTGGAATCCTTTAGTGTTATTAAAGTCAATTGCTTTGACTTCTTTAAGTACTGCCTGTTCAAACGCAAGGACATTACATGAAATGTTTTGAGTTGGTGGAGTGAACGTAGACTTCTTCCGAAGACCTGTGTTCGATTTTCCGTCATCAGTTCCTCGTGTCTCGCCAAAGAAATCTTTCAGCTTTATTTTCCGGAAGAACTGTGCAAGTTCGGTGTTGAGGGAAAAAGGGTTGTTTCTTGGTGTAGGGACGAAGCCCAAGCCTTTAGCGAGGACGGCTTCTTCGTCTTTGTTGATTGTATAGTCACTCAGGTTTACGACATTCGTCATTCCTTGTTCATTGTTGATGTGCCGCCCCTGCCTCTGCTCCGTGTGACCGCTCCTCCGCTGGTAGACGGTTCGTTCTCCCATTGTACTCTGGGAGTTCTCTTTGTTTTTTGTCTGCCCCTCCCTTTCCCTGGCCCCTGACTAAAAAAGGCTGCGGGCCTTGTTGGAAGCCAAAGCCAGGTGGGTAGAACGGTTGTGGCCAGAATCCAAAGGGGTGCATGGGTGGAGTTAAACCTTTGTTGTTGGGGATTCTGATTCCTTCTGGGGTGTTGTCCGCCGGTGCTCTCGTCACTGCTGCTGTCACTTCTCTCTTCACCGAACTAAAGGTCCAGTTCTGGGGAGTCGGTCTAAAGCGTTGTTGGCGTCTTTGGGCCTGTTGTTGAGGTTTGTCATAATATTCGTCAGTGGTGTAGGGATATACTGTTTCTTGACTGAACTTCTGCACATCCTTTTGTAATTTTGTGATTTTGGATTGTGTGAGATATTCCCTGTATGCCGAGTGGTCATTATTTATTTCCTCTAGTTTCTTTTTATAAACGGTGACATGCACTGTGGTCTTTAATTTGCTCTCACTTTATTGTATTTCGACCATAAGTGCATCCGCTAGTTGCCTGGCCGTATTAATAATTAGCACCAGCCAATCCTTAGTGCATTTCCACACAATGCTTGACCAATTGATCCTGAATTCTTTGTTATTAAGGAACAGCCTTGGTTCATTGGTGACCACGAGTCCTCGTGGTGCCGAGTTCTTTCTTAAGTATTCCGTCATAAACGCTCCATGGAGAGCTGTACGGATCTGCTCTTTCTTTTTAGTTGATAGAGCTTCCCACTCATCCGAGTTCTTAACAGTCTGAGCTACCACCGTTTCAGCTAGGAGCTACGGTGTTCTTAGTATTTCCGCATATGTGTTCTCATCGAACGCCAGTTCGGTTTCCATTTTATAGTGCTTTGGTAAAGTAATGAGGGTGAAATCAGTTATGGCACCCTAAAATTCAGTGATATTCGGAAAGGACGGTGTATTAATGAACCGGTCCCTGGGTCATGTATGACCTAGTTTATGCCCTAAAAAAGTTCCCACAGCCGTAGGCTGTACGGAAAGTCACACGCCCTAGTGTTGAACTAGGGAAGGGAACTAGAGGCACAGGGCCTAGGGACTAGCCAGCCTCCTATACAACATATGAACACAAATGGGGCTGTCCCTAGTTGGGATTCCTACAGGTTCCTACAGGGTCTCTAGAGATGCAAGTCCAGTGGGGGCATCTCACAAAAAGTGAAGGACTGGCCTCACACACCACCTGGTGTCATGCTTCATCATAGGCCGTCCTCGCCCTCTAAAAACTCCGTTTGATAGAGGGCGGGCATACACCTGGAGACAGGGATGCACTTCTAAAGCTAAGTGGTGGCCCGTGAATCAGTGAAAAGTGTACACTCTAAAATCACACAGGAGGAAGAGAGTAACCAATCCACCCTATGGAGCCAACCGAAACCAGTTGGTCATTTTCCTTGTGGCAGTTGTGTATGCTGCCAGTCGACCGTCACCACCAAAGAAGTGGATATTGGCACATTAACCCCTGGAAACTCAAAAATTTCAGTAACTGCAACACTGAAAACGTGATATATATGCTGACCTGCCCATGCAACCTGAAGTACATTGGGATGACAACGAGGAAAGTGAAAACACGAATCAATGAACACCGCAGCACAATTCGGTGCAAAAAATCTAACACCAGATTAACCAAACATTTCCTTGAGAAAAACCATAAAGAATCAGACCTCAAATGGGTGGTCATAGAGGTAATGAAGAAACAAAAAACAGACATGAGCCAACAACTACATGTCAGAGAGCAACGCTGGGTTTACCGGTTGCGCTCATGGGACACAGGGCTTAATGATGAAATCCCATGGCTACAACTATCTCGCTGAACCAAAAAAACACATATTGTCTACCATTAGTTGATCGCATCAGAGGGTTGTCTTCTCTACAAACAAACAACATTTGATAGAGCTAGTGGAACATCTGACTTTGCCTCTAACCCCTTGGCCAAAAAAACACAGTCATGCCAACTGTTCTAGCTCTGTATAAATAAATATATCAATATAAATCCAAATACAAACATAATATAACCACTCTTAATTTAATTCTTCATTTTTTTGTTTAGGCACCTTTCTTCAAAATATGAGGCCATTAGGTTGTAAAGAAGACGTCATGTGTTAAGATACAGCCAGAACACCTGGCGATTGACAACCTGTGCTGACTGATTGTGAAGCAATATGAGCGGTGCACTTTAACCCCCTGCCCGCTGTTCTCCGCAACCCACAGATGGGTTTTCCTCAGTTTACATTATCCGCCCATATTTAGAAATAGACAACTTTTAGATTCGCTAAGATATGGGTTGACTTAACCTACGCGCATGCGCGCACAGCGTTCAAACGGAGCCGCTACACACACGCGGTCTCGCGTCCCTGCGCGCGTTTCCCAACATCACGCGTCTCTCAACAACGGGGAGGAGAGCGGTGTAGCAACGCTAGCGCCCGCGCTTTTTCGTACTAAAGGCTTTTTTTTTTTACCTCGATAGAGAGTACTTACTCTATTCACGCCCAAGATCAGGCAACCAGGCAGTGTGCCGGCCGCACACCGGATCCCACACAGGCGGCAACAATTACCTTTCAATTAACGACTAATCAGCCAGCGCACAGGAGTATATAAACCCGCTCCCCTCACACCATCATTCACCAGCGGGTAGGCAAAGCGGACGATTGTAGATGAGACTGCTGGAAGCGCTGAAGATGACAGTAAGAGTATGATTGTCACGTATAAATGAAGAAGCGTATTTTTACGCTCCATGTGCATTTACTCAACACGAGGCATGCACCTGTATGAATGATTGCATGTATGTTTTTTTCTCCCTCACATGGGCCATGATCTAAGCAGCCCATGTTTCCATGTGTTGTTCTCTTTTCAGAAATGTCACAGTAGGCCCTTCCACCCTCGACCTCCCATGGAGTAAGTAGGATAGTGTCTTTGGGTAAGCGGCCAGAAAACCGTGTTTTTCCAAAGTGTTAACACGTATGACTGACACGTGTTTCACTTAGACCCCACCATGCGCGGCATAATGTGTGGTGATGTACGTATAGCATATTGTGCATTTATCAAACTTACACGTCCGGTTTGTTTGTGTTTTATGTTTCCTTTTCCTCCAGATACTCTCACATTTTAGCACTGCACTACACGGGGAGTATTTATCCTCACCCCGGTCCTTTGAGTGGTCATTCTTTCATACACATTGTGTAGAAAGGTAGAACCCATTATTCATTCCGGTCCTGACGAGATGCTATGTACCCATCAGGGACGCAAAGCAGAAACATGTTGACCTTTTTTACGGTGAAGGGATAATGAACTCCCATATCACCGCTCACTTCTTTTAATACCATACATTTGCTCTTTAATTAAATTACCTGGGGACAAATGTAATGGTTTTTAGAACACTTTTCACTGATTCACGGGCCACCAATTAGCTTTAGAAGTGCATCCCTGTCTCCAGGTGTATGCCCGCCCTCTATCAAATGGAGTTTTTAGAGGGCGAGGACGGCCTATGATGAAGCATGACACCAGGTGGTGTGTGAGGCCAGTCCTTCACTTTTTGTGAGATGCCCCCACTGGACTTGCATCTCTAGAGACCCTGTTAGAACCTGTAGGAATCCCAACTAGGGACAGCCCCATTTGTGTTCATAAGTGAAGAAAAGATGCCTCAAAGGGGTGAAGGAAGATCTCGACAGCTGGGTGTATATGCAATGGTCATAAACCAACAGAAACACTCATGAAGATACAAAATGAAGATAGGGGATTGCATGTTTTAGTACTCCACCATGATTTCTTAACTAACAAATACAATGCAGCTGCAATAGTCATGACAGACAGAAAAATTGTGATAATCCAAAGGAGTGTTAGAAGCTGCGTATTGTATTTCACCTGAACTGTTGTCTAGCACACTGTGTCCATCATAATAGTCCATATCAAGCGTGTTAAACGTTTTGTAGAACAACATGAGTTGCTTTATGGCAAACAATGACAAACGAGATAATCCAAATTGAACATGGTATTACCACATACCAAGTATAACCTAATTACTTGAATTGTACATCATCGTCTCTGTTAAGCCAAACATAGCATGATGATATTGTTGCTCTATTAAATGATATTTTGCTATGTACAGAAACAACTCTTTGTAATAGCTAAGGTTAAAAGAAACAACTCATGTCAATTTTGTCATTGAGACTGAAGAGTGTCATTGTATTAAACTTTCTAATCCACCAAATTTCCCTCTGTGACAATAGTTTGGAGTTGTCTATGTCTTGTCTGGTTTGAATAGGTTCTAGAATGAGGAACCTGAGTTGAGCTATATTCTGTGTGTTTACTAACCAATGTACGACTAAATTAGAGTTAGTGTTTTGGTTACGTATCATGCTTCTGTGCTTAGTTATTCTCACTTTAATTGTTCGTTCAGTTTTACCTGTATACATTAAGCCACACGGGCACTTAATACAATAGATAACAAAAGTTAAATTACAGTCTGCTGAATGGCAAAGTTGCACTGGTTTCCCCGTCATTGGATGCGTGATGGTGTTCCCTATAATCACATTGTTGCAGTGTATGCAATTACGACATTTTCTCATGCCAGTTTCAAGGTTGCTGTTTTGTAGTTTGGGATTAGTTAGTATTTCCTTGATGTTCTTACATCTTTTGTAAGCAAATAAAGGCTTCTCGGCAAATAGATTTTTGAAATCAGGCTCATGCTGCAAAAGTTCCCAACGTTTGTTGATGATTTTTTTAATTGTATTTGATTTGGTGGAGAATTTAGATAAAAGACCATCCGTTCTTGTGGATCTTTCACTTTGGTCATCAAACGTTCATGGTGTTCAATTAAGGACGTTCTTGCTTCTGCTTTCTGTAAAATGGTTTCAGGGTTTCCCCTTTGCATGAAATTGCATTTTTGTTCATGCAATGCTGTTGAAAAAGCTTCTTGTGTAGATGATATTCTTTTTATCCTTAACATCTGTGAGTATGGTAAATTATGAATCAAATTATCTGGGTGGAAACTGTGAAATATTAATAAGTTGTTCCGGTCTGTTTTTTTCTTATGTACTGTAGTCTCCAGCTTAATGTTAGTCTTGGTAACTTGTACATCTAAAAAAGGTATACTGTTAGTACTGATGTTGTGTGTAAATTGGATTCTCACATTTTTTTGGCTGAGATCCTGAATTTTAGTCTCCAATTTCTCTTCAGTGTTCCATATCTAAAAGATATCGTCGATGAATCAACAATAAAAAACCAAGTTAGAATTCCAGTCTGGGTCATTAAAAATCCAGTCTTGCTCGAACTTCGCCATAAAAATATTGGCGTACGCCAGTGCTCCTGCGAAGCCCATTGAAGAACCGCTGAGCTGAAGATATAATACTCCTTATTCCACATAAAGTAACTGTGCTTTAAACAAAACTGGAGGATTTCCAAAATGAAAACCTTGTTGGCTTGAATGACTGGCTGTTGCAGTAATGCCCATTCACAAGCTTCTATTCCTTCTTGTAAAGGAATTGAGGTATACAATGATGTGACATCAATTGTACAGAGTAGCCATTGTTCATGTGCTCCCCAATCAAGATCCTCTAAAAGTTGTAAAAAATGTGTAGTATCCTTTATGTAGGATTTCCACGATTGTACAAATGCTTGCAAAAAATGATCCACGTATTTGCCCAGAGGCTCAAACAGAGAATTGCACCCTGAAACTATTTGTCTAAATGGAGGGTCATGTAAATTCTTGTGCACTTTCGGAAGCATGTAAGGTCGGGGTCACTTGGATATTGTACTGTGGGAAAATTCTGTGTATTTGATGAAATCCATTCCATTGCTTCCGCTTTTTCCAAAACCAAAGTAAACATTTTCTTTATTTCAAGCGTGGGATCCTTGTCTGATCGTGAATATATTGCAGGGTCCATGACATGTTCTTGCACCTTCCTTAAGTAAAAGCTTCTGTCCATGACTACCAAGGCCCCACCTTTGGCAGCCGGTTGGAAAATTATTTGTTGGTTATTGAACAACTCTCAGATGATTCTAAGTTCATATTTAGTTAAGTTGGATCGCCTTGTTGATTGAAGATTCAATGCTGCCATGTCTTTTTTAATAAGAATTTCAAAAGTGTCCAATACCTTGTGTGAGACTGGTGCAGAATAGGTGCTGAGAGGTTTAAATTCCTTGTATAGTGGTTGTTCTTGTTCTTCTATGGGTGGGAATAATTTTTTATTTTTATATAAATCTTTTTTGAAAACACGGAAGTAAGCAACTATTATTAACGATACATTGTTGCAGTACATGTCAATAATTACATCATCTTCACATTGCACGGTATGCGTCAAATACAATAAATGCGGAATTATCGATAGCATGTGTTGTAATGTCCACCCCTCATTGTTCCCCATGCAAGGACGAATCGTCAAATGGCAAGCATACCATTCCTCTGCTTTTATTCCAAGTCCCCCAGATCTTGGTCTACTTTTGGGGACAGCCTCTTCCCTCATAAATCACTCTTTCCGCCTGCATGCACCAATCCATGTAGTCTTCCCACTCTCAGAGTCCAGGCCCAGCCACCCCTCTCCACTTCTTTGCAATATTAAGTTTTGCCACCATACACCCCAGTGCGATCCATGTTCTTTCTTTGGATATAAAATCATTGCTGTCCCAGATATTAATGAGATACCATCGGGGAGAAACCGTTACTTGTTTACCACACAGTGTTAACATTCTTCCCGTTATTATGTCCCAGTATTTTGAAATAATCGGGCAATCCCACCACTGATGTAAAAAAGTTCCCATTTGACCACAATTTCTTGGACAGAGCGAGGAAAGAGATACCCATTTTGACTAGTGTCGTACTCGTGTAGTATGTTCTATGCAAGACCTTTAGTTGTATTAAACGGAATCTAGAACGTATTGCTTCCTCCCGGGGGATGCCAATGCTTCTTGCCACTCTTCATCGCTCATGTCTCCGACATCCTCCACCCACCTAGCCCGTATTTTCCCCAGGTGATCTGGCATATTATTTAATATCTTCCTATAAGTGAGTGATATTACTTTTTTCGGTAAGTAATCATCTAAGAGTCTATCCTCTAGGAAGGAGGAGGCCGGGAGCTCAGTACCCCTAGGAATTGTTTTCTGAAGTGCGCTACGCACCTGCAAGTATCGAAAGGTTTCCCCTACTCCGAGTTCATATTCCCTCTGGAGATTGCCAAAGGGAATTGTCTCCCCTTTTGCTCATAGGTCCCCGACCCTGGAGAGTCCAATGAGATCCCATTTATCAAACCCAGGGTGTTTAGCCAGCAGTCCCAATTGCGCTGACTCCAATAGTGTAGTACCAATGTTATCCTAGTTTTTCACCCCAGTGCGGTTGTTGTAGTGTGCCATAGCGCGATCGTTGTTGATGTTGGCGTGTGTTGCGGCGCGTTGCCTCGCCCACCGTATAGTAATCGTAGGTAGTTTTCGGCTGGCATTTTGTATCTGTCCATTCTATATGTTGGGTCTGTTCGTGGCCAGTGCACCCAGTGGTTTGTGAATGCGAATTGAGCCGCCCAATAATAATACTGGGTTGCCGGGAGGGCTATACCCCCATCGTACCAACTTTTAGTGAGTTTAGTCAGAGCTATGCGAGGGGCACCACCATCCCAAAGGAGCGTGCGGATCTCAGCATCGATTGCCTGGAAATACTTTTGTGGGACTAAATAGGGAGCATTCTGTAAAACATACACAAATCGGGGAGTGCCATCATTTTATATAGAGCAAAACCAAAGGGGATGATGGACGGAGTGTTGAACATTGCAAGCACTCACCCCCAGTCAACTGATCTGGGTTTAATCCATCATCATTCTTTAGCTCACTCCGCCACCCCAGTTCAGACATGGCCATATGCAAATCAGTCTGACCCTGTGCCTCATGGGAACAGTCCAGCCCGAACTGCCAAGCCATGTCTTCCCTGGACCGGAAACAAGCATCCTGGGACCGGTTTCTGGCTAACAGCCATCATCAGCCAGGCTAGCTTGAATCCACTGGCAAAGTGAGCAAGGGACGCACGTCTGGGCATACCCTGCCAACTTAGGGCAAACAAAGCAAAACCAAAGGGGATGATGGACGGAGTGTTGAACATTGCAAGCACTCACCCCCAGTCAACTGATCTGGGTTTAATCCATCATCATTCTTTAGCTCACTCCGCCACCCCAGTTCAGACATGGCCATATGGAAATCAGTCTGACCCTGTGCCTCATGGGAACAGTCCAGCCCGAATTGCCAAGCCATGTCTTCCCTGGACCGGAAACAAGCATCCTGGGACCGGTTTCTGGCTAACAGCCGTCATCAGCCAGGCTAGCTTGAATCCAGTGGCAAAGTGAGCAAGGGACCCACGTCTGGGCATACCCTGCCAACTTAGGGCAAACAAAGCAAAACCAAAGGGGATGATGGACGGAGTGTTGAACATTGCAAGCACTCACCCCCAGTCAACTGATCTGGGTTTAATCCATCATCATTCTTTAGCTCACTCCGCCACCCGAGTTCAGACATGGCCATATGCAAATCAGTCTGACCCTGTGCCTCATGGGAACAGTCCAGCCCGAACTGCCAAGCCATGTCTTCCCTGGACCGGAAACAAGCATCCTGTGACCGGTTTCTGGGTAACACCCTTCATCAGCCAGGCTAGCTTGAATCCAGTGGCAAAGTGAGCAAGGGACCCACGTCTGGGCATACCCTGCCAACTTAGGGCGAACAAAGCAAACACAAGGAGATGATGGACGGAGCACTGAAACTTTTCAAACACTCACCCCCAGTCACAGATCTGGGTTGAATCCATCATCATTCTTTAGCTCACTTCGCCACCTCAGTTCAGACCCAGCTATATGCAAATCAGTCTTGACCCTGTGCCTCATGGGAACACTCCAGCCCGAACTGCCAAGCCAGGTCCTCATTGAACCGGAAACAAGCATCCTGGGACCAGTTTCTGGGTAACACCCTTCATCAGCCAGGCTAGCTTGAATCCAGTGGCAAAGTGAGCAAGGGACCCACGTCTGGGCATACCCTGCCAACTTTGGGCGAACAAAGCAAATACAAGGAGATGATGGACGGAGCACTGAAACTTTTCAGACACTCACCCCCAGTCACAGATCTGGGTTGAATCCATTATCATTCTTTAGCTCACTTCGCCACCTCAGTTCAGACCCAGCTATATGCAAATCAGTCTGGACCCTGTGCCTCATGGGAACAGTCCAGCCCGAACTGCCAAGCCAGGTCTTCCCTGAACCGGAAACAAGCATCCTGTGACCGGTTTCTGGGTAACACCCTTCATCAGCCAGGCTAGCTTGAATCCAGTGGCAAAGTGAGCAAGGGGCCCACGTCTGGGCATACCCTGCCAACGTAGGGCGAACAAAGCAAACACAAGGAGATGATGGACGGAGCACTGAAACTTTTCAGACACTCACCCCCAATCACAGATCTGGGTTGAATCCATCATCATTCTTTAGCTCACTTCGCCACCTCAGTTCAGACCCAGCTATATGCAAATTAGTCTTGACCCTGTGCCTCATGGGAACAGTCCAGCCCGAACTGCCAAGCCAGGTCTTCCCTGAACCGGAAACAAGCATCCTGTGACCGGTTTCTGGGTAACACCCTTCATCAGCCAGGCTAGCTTGAATCCAGTGGCAAAGTGAGCAAGGGACCCACGTCTGGGCATACCCTGCCAACGTAGGGCAAACAAAGCAAACACAAGGAGATGATGGACGGAGCACTGAAACTTTTCAGACACTCACCCCCAATCACAGATCTGGGTTGAATCCATCATCATTCTTTAGCTCACTTCGCCACCTCAGTTCAGACCCAGCTATATGCAAATCAGTCTTGACCCTGTGCCTCATGGGAACAGTCCAGCCCGAACTGCCAAGCCAGGTCTTCCCTGAACCAGAAACAAGCATCCTGGGACCGGTTTCTGGGTAACACCCTTCATCAGCCAGGCTAGCTTGAATCCAGTGGCAAAGTGAGCAAGGGACCCACGTCTGGGCATACCATGCCAACTTAGGGTGAACAAAGCAAACACAAGGATGCTTGTTTCCGGTCCAGGGAAGACATGGCTTGCAGTTCGGGCTGGACTGTTCCCATGAGGCACAGGGTCAAGACTAATTTGCATATAGCTGTGTCTGAACTGGGGTGGCAATGTGAGCTAAAGAATGATGATGGATTCAACCCAGATCTGTTGACTGGGGGTGAGTGTTTGATTAGCTCAAGCGCTCAGTCCATCATCCCCTTTGGTATCGCTTTGTTCGCCCTAAGTTGGCAGGGTATGCCCAGATGTGGGTCCCTTGCTCACTTTGCCACTGGATTCAAGCTAGCCTGGCTGATGACGGCTGAATAGCCAGAAACTGGTCCCAGGATGCTTGTTTCCGGTCCAGGGAAGACATGGCTTGGCAGTTTGGGCTGGACTGTTCCCATGAGTCACAGGGTCAGACTGATTTGCATATGGCCATGTCTGAACTGGGTGGTGGAGTGAGCTAAAGAATGATGATGGATTAAACCCAGATCAGTTGACTGGGGGTGAGTGTTTGATTAGCTCAAGCGCTCCGTCCATCATCCCCTTTGGTATCGCTTTGTTCGCCCTAAGTTGGCAGGGTATGCCCAGGCGTGGGTCCCTTGCTCACTTTGCCACTGGATTCAAGCTAGCCTGGCTGATGACGGCTGAATAGCCAGAAACCGGTCCCAGGATGCTTGTTTCCGGTCCAGGGAAGACATGGCTTGGCAGTTTGGGCTGGACTGTTCCCATGAGTCACAGGGTCAGACTGATTTGCATATGGCCATGTCTGAACTGGGGTGGTGGAGTGAGCTAAAGAATGATGATGGATTAAACCCAGATCAGTTGACTGGGGGTGAGTGTTTGATTAGCTCAAGCGCTCCGTCCATCATCCCCTTTCGTATCGCATCATTTTATATAGGGCGGCTTTCCCAAGCAACGTGAGAGGTAGTGTCCTCCAGTGCCGCACATCTCTTGTAGCCGACGCAATGGAGGGGCCAAATTATGCTCATAAAAGACTGTTGGGTCTGTTGTAACATAAATCCCTAGATATCAAAACCTGTCTGTTACTTTTTGTGCCGCGCAGAGTCTAGGGAGTTTGATAGCCCGGCCGCTTAGGACGTATATGAGCGACTTGTCCCAATTGATAGTATAACCTGAATATTTGCAGAACTCTGTGCATGGAGGAATATGGGTTGGCCAGGTAAAGTAATATGTTGTCCGCATATAAGGAGATTCGATCTTCCCACTCATCCGTCCAGTTGAGTCCTCTAAGAAGCGGATCTCCCCGGATCCATGTCGCCAACGGTTCTAGCACCAGTGCAAATATTAATGTCAAGAGTGGACATCCCTTCCGCGCCCCCTTTTGGAGCTTGAAGATCGTAGATCTTCCTCCATTTACTGTGACCTGCTCTAGGGGCCCCGTGTAAAGAAGCCTTACCCAAGACACATATTTCTCGCCAAATCCAAGACTCTCCAAGACTGCGAATAAGAAAGGCCATTCAATCATATCAAATGCCTTTTGGGCATCTAGTGATACTATTACTGCTTCCTCGTCGATGTTCCGGGCCCTGCCTAGCACTCCGTGGAGGCGCCACAGGTTGAGCGCAGTATTTCTACCTGGCATAAAGCCAGATTGATCAGGGTGGACCAACTTGTGCAGTAGGGGAGTCAAACGCGTTGCGAGGATTTTGGCCAGAATCTTCAGTTCTGCATTTAGCAAAGAGATGGGCCGGTATGAGCTGCAGTGTTCGGGGGGTTTTCCACTTTTGTGTATCACGACAATATTGGCGAGCCTCTGACTCTCAGGCAGGGTACCACACTTAACGCTTTCCGCGTACATCTTAACTAAGAATGGGGCTATTGTAGATGCAGTTAGTTTGTACAGTTCTATCGGTAATCCGCTCAGTCCCATTGCCTTCCCTGACTGTAAAGCCCTGATTGCCTGTATCACTTCTCTCTCTGTTAAATCTACCTCCAAGCTTTCCTTCTCTGCCTCATCTAAAGTGGGTAGCCTAAGAGTGGCGAGCAATTCTTGGGCCTCTGTTTGTGTGGACATCCCTGCTGGTGTGTATAGTTGACTAAAATATGTAGCGAAGGCCTCTGCTATGTCTTGCCTCTCTCTACACGGTGTTCCGTCATGTGACGTGATCTCAAACACCCATCTGTTGGCCTTTTGGGAATACATTATTGAAAAAATGTCGAAGCCTTTAATTTCTCATGAATTTAAAAATCAAGAATTCCAATTCTAGTGTATTGGTGTTGTACGTGGGAACAAAAGATGTGCCTTTGTTCAATACTTTAAGTTGTTGCATTGTCAGGACTGTAGATGATATGTTGATGATTAGGTTTTGGTCTTGCTCCTTAAGTTTTTGCTGATTTTTTCTCTTTCTTTCTCCTCTCTGTGTTTTTTGGACGCGCTTTGTTCTGGTGGATTACCAGTGGTTTGGCCGCTCGCTAAAAAAGACAGACTGCGCGCTCAGAACTCCTGCCTCTTCTGATTATTGTTGTGCTGTTTCTGAATGTTGTCTGGATCCTGGATCATTGTTCAATGATCAGATACTATGCTCTCCTGTGATGATGTCGTTGGTTTCTGAGTCGTTCTTCTATGAGCATATACCTCAGCCCAAGTATATACCTCATTTAACTTGTAGTCTATTGTGTCACGTTTGAATTTTTTAAGTTTCGGTTCTTGAATTTCTTACCTGTAAGCATCTCATTTTTCGTTTGTCATTAAGCGTTTTCTTCAAAAAATCTAGTTCACTTCTTGTGGTCAAATCTGATTTGATAATTTCTATCTCTTCCTCCAATTCCCTTATAGTGCGGGACAGTTCATCTACCAAAAGGAGGCTAAGGTCCAATGAATATTTGTTGAGAATAGCTTGCCATTTTTCCATAAAAACTTTATTGAATTGGAATTTAAAAAGCATTGGTTTTATTGGAAGTCTCAACCCGCGTGGAATTCTCTGTACCTTGTGGTAGGCAGCACCATTCCTGACCAGCACGCTAAACTACTACAAACGAAGCAAAACCTAGACAAGCTAGATATCGTTTAAATTGGAAATCAGGTGATCTATTATCAAATTAGGTGTGCGCAACACATTTTCACTTATCATATAATTCGCCACATACTAGTTGCAACACCCCCAGACGAACATGTCATTTAAAGCAATATCAAGCATCACGGATAAACGTGCAGATATAAAAACTTACACCACAGCGCAGGCAACAGACATTTACTCATTGATTCAAGACACTAGATCCTTCAATATACAGGGAGGCTCCACCACTCAACAACTCCGGCAACTTGAATTCATTTCCATAAGAGCATTGAACCAACGGCTTCATGCGTCCACGCTTATACAATACCACAAGGTACAGAGAATTCCACACGGGTTGAGACTTCCAATAAAACCAATGCTTTTTAAATTCCAATTCAATAAAGTCTTTATGGAAAAATGGCAAGCTATTCTCAACAAATGTTCTTCGGACCTTATCCTCCTTTTGGTAGAAGAACTGTCCCGCACTATCAGGGAATTGGAGGAAGAGATAGAAATGATCAAATTTGATTTGACCACAAGAAGTGATCCAGATTTTTTGAAGAAAACGCTTAATGACTTGAACGAAAAAGTATATGCTTACGGCAAAGAAATTCAAAAACAGAAACTTAGCAAATTCAAACGTGACACAATAGACTACAAGTTAAATGAGGTATATACTTGGGCTGAGGTATATGCTTACAGAAGAACCACTCAGAAACCAACGACATCATCACAGGAGAGCATAGTATCTGATCATGAAATAGAACCTCACAGAACACCATTGAACATTGATCCAGGATCCAGACAACATTCAGAAACAGCACAACAACAATCAGAAGAGGCAGGAGGTCTGAGCACACAGTCTACATCTTTTTTTAGCAAGCGGCCAAACCACTGGCCGTCCACCAGACCAAAGCAGGTCCAAAAAACACAGAGAGGATGAAAGAAAGAGAAAAAATCAGCAAAAACTTAAGGCGCAAGACCAAAACCTAATCATCAACATATCATCTACAGTCCTGACAATGCAACAACTTAAAGTATTGAACAAAGGCACATCTTTTGTTTCCACTTATAACACCAATACACTAGAATTGGAAGTCTCGATTTTTAAATTCATGAGAAATTTAAGGCTCCGACATTTTTTCAAGAATGTACTAGCACTCATAGAAGAACAAGAACAACCACTATACAAGGAATTTAAACCTCGCAGCACCTATTTTGCACCAGCCTCACACAAGGTATTGGACACTTTTGAAATTCTTATTAAAAAAGACATGGCAGCATTGAATCTTCAATCAACAAGGCAATCCAACTTAACTAAAAATGAACTTAGAATCATCCGAGAGTTCTCCAATAACCAACAAATAATTTTCCAACCGGCTGACGAAGGTGGGGCCTTGGTAGTCATGGACAGAAGCTTTTACTTAAGGAAGGTACAAGAACATGTCATGAACCCTGCAATATATTCACAATTAAACAAGGATCCCATGCTTGGAATAAAGACAACGTAAACGTTCGTTTTGGAAAAAGCGGAAGCAATGGAATGGATTTCATCAAATACACAGCATTTTCTCACAGTACAATATCCTAGGTGTCATCGACTGTACATGCTTCCGAAAGTGCACAAGAATTTACATGACCATCCATTTAGACCAATAGTGTCAGGGTGCAATTCTCTGTTTGAGCCTTTGGGCAAATACGTGGATCTTTTTTGCAAGCATTTGTACAAACGTGGAAATCCTACATAAAGGATACTATACACGTTTTACAACTTTTAGAGGATCTTGATTGTGGAGCACATGAACAATGGCTACTCTGTACAATTGATGTCACATCATTGTATACCTCAATTCCTTTACAAGAAGGAACAGAAGCTTGTGAATGGGCATTACTGCAACAATTCAAGCCAACAATGTTTTCATTTTGGAAATCCTCCAGTTTTGTTTACAGCACGGTTACTTTATTGGAATAACGAGTATTATCTTCAGCTCAGAGGTACTTCCATGGGCTTCGCAGGAGCACCGGCGTACGCCAATATTTTTATGGCAAAGTTCGAGCAAGACTGGATCTTTAATGACCCAGACTGGAATTCTAACTTAGTTTTTTCTTGTCGATTCATTCACGATATCTTTTGATATGGAACAACACTCAAGAGAAATTGGAGACTAAAATTCGGGATCTCAACCAAAAAAATGCAAGAATCCAATTTACACACAACATCAGTACTAACAGTTAACCTTTTTTAGATGTACACGTTACCAAGACTAACATTAAGCTGGAGACTACTGTACATAAGAAAAAAACAGACCGGAACAACTTATTATTATTTCACAGTCTCCATCCAGATAATTTGATTAATAACATACCATACTCACAGATGTTAAGGATAAAAAGAATATCATCTACAAAAGAAGCTTTTTCAACAGCATTGCATGAACAAAAACATAATTTCATGCAAAGGGGATACCCTGAAACCATTTTACAGAAAGCAGAAGAAAGAACATCCTTAATTGAACACTGTGAACTTCTGATGACCAAAGTGAAAGATCCACAGGAACTTTGTATCTAAATTTTCCACCGAATCAAATACAATTAAAAAAATCATCAACAAACGTTGGGAACTTTTGCAGCATGAACCTGATTTCAAAATTCTATTTTCCGAGAACCCTTTATTTGCTTACAAAAGAAGTTAGAACATCAAGGAAATACTAACTAATCCCAAACTACAAAACAGCAACCTTGAAACTGGCATGAGGAAATGTCATAATTGCATACACTGCAACAATGTGATTATAGGGAACACCATCACGCATCCAATGACGGGCAAACCAGTGCAACTACACCATTCAGCAGACTATAATTCAACTTTTGTTATCTATTGTATTAAGTGCCCATGTGGCTTAATGTATTTAGGTAAAACTGAACGAAAAATTCAAGTGAGAATAACTGAGCACAAAAGCATGATACGTAACCAAAACACTAAGGGGGATATTCTCAAGAACGTGCGATAATTATCGCAAAATTAGCTTAACGCAACTTTGCACATCGCAGTCTATCGCGGGAAAATAACACCGTGTTAACGTTGTATTCTCAACCCGGCGGCACCATGCGATAGTCTCACGATAACGCGCCAAATGACCGCGTTAAAATTAACGCAACGCCGAAAAAACGCGAAACACGAACGTGAAAAAAGTTGCGATGTGGCCAACCGCGATAAAAAAAATCAGCGATAACCAGCGACAGGCCTGCAATTCCCACGCGTCATGCGGGAAAATGCACTATAAAAGGCACCGAAAACCACAAACAAAATAATTAAAACTGCGTAACACCATGGAGGAAGCCGGAGCAAGTACAGAGGATGACCAGAACCCCACAAGCCCCCAGGAGGACCAGCCTGGGACCTCGGGGTCATGGAAGGGCAAGGAGAAGAAGACGAGGAAGACGAGGTTCAGTCCGCAGGAAAACAGGATCATCATCACGGAGGTGATAGAACACCACCAACAACTGTTCGTCACCTCCAACGTGTCATTGGCTAACAAAAATGCAATATGCAGTCCATCCTGGACAAGGTGAATGCAGTCGGAGTGAAGAGGAGGACAATTGGAGAGGTCAAGAGGCGCTGGAATGATGCGAAGCGCAAAACCAAGAAGAAACTCGCTGACAACCATCAGGCAGCAATGCCGACTGGAGGTGGCAGTCCAGCGGAACACCAGGAGCTGGACGAGATGGAGGAAATGATGGCCACAGTCATCAGTGGGGACACGGTGGCAGGAGTTGGGGGTCCGGACACTGCTCGACATGAGCTGACACAACAGCACCAGGGTGAGTACCGAACAGGGACTGGGGGGACGGGGGAGATGGGCACAATGGCACACATGCACAATTAAGTAGAGCACACTGCACACCCACAATGACTCTGGATCATGTCCCTGATCCCCTTGGCACACTGCAGCACACATACAAACAGCAAGTAGGCCCCGTCCACTATGGGCACAAAGGGGTCCCTCCCCACACAGCACCAATCTCACAACCAACCCATGCACACGTGTCAAAACCAGCAAAGCTGCGTGTCTGTGAGCCACACTGATAATGCAAGTGACACTGCATGACGAACAGCATGGCTGCAGTCCAATTCTCATGACATGGTGCACGCCACGACACTGAGGTGGCTGAGTGTGGAACACATCCGTAAAAGGAGCAGGTCACACTCTGACACATCCACGTGCACAAACAACCCCTGACGCCAACAACACATCTGCGGATAAACCATGCCCAAGAGTCCAAAATCCGAACTAGAGCCAAAATTAGCCAAGTCTGCAACATCCCAGCACTGTAAAAGCACAGAAGTCAAAGGCACACCGCCTCAAAGGGATAAGGGGCAGCAAAATCACAGCTGCAGGGGCGACTCTCCCACAATGCAGCACACACACATAGCAATAACAGCACATCATCATTGACGACAATGTGGAACAAAGTGCAACACTCTCACTACAGAACAGAGGACACAACTGGTTCCGCCTGTGCGTAGAAACTGGACAATCACATCAGGCATAGCAGGAAACTGTGAGATGATGATGTACGTGTACAACCTCACATCCGTGATATAGTTCAAATGTCCACTGTCCCGCATCAAATAGCCAGCTTCTCCCAAACGGTCACAATGTACATTGCCATGCAGTCTGTATGTAAAGTTGAACAATGCGTCAACATACATGTCAACACAATGTCAAAATGCATCTCCCCTTCACATTGCAGAGGGACAATCAACACCTCCTGCAGAGCAGACCAGACAACTCATCAGTGATGATGAAGAGGACCTTCACACCTTCGACACCGATGCCCTAAACAGCTCATGGACAGCTACGGCAATCCACCTCCAGGAGCAGGGCAGCCCAGCTGCATCGAGGAGACCCCACACCCTGCACAGACCACGCAGCAGGAAGCACCCACCACCACGCCTGCCTCCCAGCACCTCACCGAAGAACACATCGCATTCCAAGGCCATGTGTTAGACTGCCAGAAGGAGGTGGCTGAACAGGTGTGGGTGGGGTTCGACCTCATGGCAGCCAAACTAGATGCCATACGTGGGTGTCTAAGTCCCATCAGGGACCACTTACACTCCCTAACGACCACCCACAGTTTGCTCCATGATGTCCAACTGTCCATGCCCGACATCGCTGGAGTCATGACTCTGAGAGGAGAACAACTGTCTAGTCAGAGTGGCCTCAGCGATGTCAGCAGAGAGTTGGCACAGATGCTGAGGATAATGGAGAACATGGAGCGGATGCATGCGGAAAGAATGGCTGCCACCGATGCACACCAGCGAAAAGTTGTTGGGATCTTCCATGCCCTGCAGATCCTCATCATCGCATTTCTGCCACTAAAGCAGTTGCTGATGAATGCTGCTGGTACTTCTACACACACATCTCCGGCCCCTGATGTGTCAGTGGCACACAGTGCTGCAGACCAAACATCAGCACACACGTCAGACAGATGACATAGAGGACGAAGATGCGGGTCATTCCACCTTTGTAGTAAGAAGGAGCCAGTAGCATTCTTCTCCGCCATATGCCCTGTTTCAGTTTGGTTCTGCCCTCTGCATCATGCCCTGTAACACCTCCCACTGTCCCCCGAAACACTCTGCGACACTCACCTTGGACCTTGTCATGGACTGCCATATTTTTTGCTTACCAATGACACAGCAATCAGACTGCGGACTGTACTCTTCCTCTTCCGATGTACTTGTCAATCCCTAAATGACTCTGGCTGGCCCTCCACTGGGCTACAATGTAATGTGGGGTTTGCATGGCCATGTACTGCTCCAGCTCCGACACTCCACCGAATGTGAATAAATCATTCAAATTCACACAGATGTGTCATGACCATAATCGATCAAGTATGAAAGTGTGGATGAATGTAAGGACATTGATTGCCCAAATAGGTACACCCTGGGAAATGAAAGCAATGCGCATGTTTGACCGTGACACACATAGGAAGTGAGATGACTGGGAATGTGTGCACTAGCTGTGGCCTCATTGCTCTGAAACAACAATCGCGCAATTCCTCAACTTTGCCCCACGCAATGTTAGAAATAGGGCTGGGTATGAAATGTCAAACTTGTTGGCAGGCCTAAAGTAGTGTCCCCCATCACATTTGACAAAAAAACATCTCTTTGCATACCTACTCACACTCAACTGGGTGGACACAGCCTGTAGTGATGGATCACATTGATCCACATGGCAAGAATATGGACACCATACTCACATTGCTAAAGACACGTAAGAGCACAGGTCTATCAGCAACTATCCCAACCACTATGTCTGGCTCACAGAGGTGAAGCTGGCAATAGGGACTCACCCCTAAGTGAAATGCGTCAGTCAGTCCCTCCCTGTGTACAGACAATGCTCATTGAGGCACACGATTTGTCATTCTAATCAACACTCATCACAGCTGAACACTAGTGAAGTTGCGTAGACTTTATTGCCATGTGCGTGTCAGTACGGGCAAGACAAGGGCCACAACATGCAGACCAATGCATCAGACACTAACAGGCAGCATTCGGTCATGGTACAGTTCCACGTGACAGGCGTTGTGCATGCGCCCGGGATGTTCTGCCATTGCGTTGGTGGCTCTCGTAGAACCGGCACTCTTCTGACCTGCGGCAGTTTTGTGGATGATATGCACAGCTCGGAACAATGAGTCGTATGTGTGTGCAACGTTTGGACGTATGGGTTGTTGTATACGTAAGTGTCAAGGGCATTCTATGCAAGAGTACCTCGAGCAAGGACTTCGGTGGGTGTGGATACGTTGGTCTATCATTAGCGCTGTGCGTAGTGTGGGAGTCGTCATCATCTGCTATGGTATCTCTCTCAGGGGGTGCCTGCCGCATGCAAGACCAAGATCGGAGGTGCAGATGTCCTTCCGCCTTATGTATTGAGACAAAGGAGCTTTCATCCCTAATGTTAGTCTGACTACTGCTTGCATTCTGGAAATGTGATGTGGCTTTCGCGCTGCAATTGAGGCTAGGCCTTAGGCTTATGGTGCACCAATAGCGATACACACACAACAGTTGGCATGCATGAGCCAAGAGCCCGAGCGGCCTTGCATTCCTTGTACAATCCCTTCATGCGCGGCCGCCCTCCGGGTGCATGCAACATTGTCGATTGCGGGCCGTGTGGCGCAGACACTGCAACAGAGACACACGCATCAGTTGGTTTCCTGTCCAGCCCAGAAATGAACCATGCCCAGAGCCCAGGGATAATTATTCACACCCCTACGCTGGCCTGGCGTACGCCGACCAAGCCCATTCGGCGTACGTATAAAGGGGGGGGCGACGACGCTACGTGTCCCAGTTCTTCCCCACTGCCGGAGGTGACATGGCTGCGTCCGCCTGGCATAATCACGAGACTCAATCAGAAAGGATCCATGACTTGCGTTGCAAGGGTTGGTGGCACCGGAAACACTGCGGCCGGCACGGGCCTACCGCCATGGGACGGTGACTTTCGGTGCACTGAGGTAGGGGCACCTTAGGTGCTGGGCGGGTGTGCAGCCTGCGATGATGCGCCGTCCTGGCGGTCCGGACTGGTAATGTTTGTGTGAGCCCTGCTGGACCACAGTGTAGGCCTGAGCCAGCGGGTAGTGCGGGCCTACCGCCACGTGGTGTTGCCTCGCGGTTCACAGAGTTAGTGGCACCTATAGAGCTGAGCGGGTGTGCAGCCTGCGATGATGCCTTGTGCACTGATATGATCTCTGCCATTGCGAAATCAAGACCCAGAATCACGTGTGTGACCTGGTGGCCCGCGGGGCGGGGCTGCATGATGTGGAGGCTGCCAAGGTCGCGGGCCCCGGGCTTGGAGCTTGCACTGGCACGTGGTGGGTCCTCTTGGAGACACGCTGGTGGTGGAAGGTAATCAGTGAGGCCTGGGTGCGCAGGGGTGGGAAAACACCGCTGGGCGGCGGGAGGGGCTGGGGTGCAGCAGCCTGTGTGCGCAGGGGCGGCCAAGCAATGATGGCGTGTGCACTGATATGAACTCTGCCATTCATAAATCTGGACTCTGTTTCAGATAGGGGACCTGGTGGACTGCAGTGTATACGGCACGTGGTTGGAGACACACCGGTGGCAGCAGGTGAGCAGTGAGGCCTGGGTCCGCAGTGTCAGCACTCTCTCTCCTTCTCCCTCTCTTCCTTTCACTGTCTCTCTCTCTTTTCCTCTGTTTCTCTCTCTCTCCTTCTCCCTCTCTTCCTTTCACTGTCTCTCTCTCTTCCTCTGTTTCTCTCTCTCTCTCCTTCTCCCTCTCTCCCCCTTTCTCTCTCCCCCTTTCTCTTTCTCTCTCTCACTCTTTCTCTCTCTCGCCCCCTTTCTTTCTCTCTCCTTCTCCCTCTCTCCCCCTTTCTCTCTCTTTCTCTCTCAGTCTCTCTCTCTCCCCCTTTCTTTCTCTCTCTCTTTCTCTCTCTCTCTCTGTCCTTTGATGAGCGCATGACACACCTTCTTATCTTGAATTTTGTCTTGCAGGCTGTGTCTTACAGATTGTCCAGAGAAGACCCGCCATGGCTCTTACTGAATAGTTGTTTTGAGTTGAATTTGAATAAAATCATTTGTTTGGAAATTCAAAGATGAATGGATGATTCTCCTTTTTCTGACCACACATGAATGTTAATTGTTGTACTTGTGCGACATCAGGCGAATTGTTTTGTTCATGATTTCGTAGAGTTGATGTTAAATATCTTTGTCCGTGTTAGGGCCCCATGGGGGTCCTGGGGGGGGGTGGCAGTGGGTGTCGTGGCCCTCTTGGGGCTCCGAGCTGCATGATCAGTAGCTCCATGGCATCTGTTGTTCTTCAGGTGTGGCTCTGGTCTGGGCTCCCTTTTGTGGTGCAGGTTGTCGTCCGACTTAACACCACGTAAGAGCAGGTGTTAAATCCCTGCTGCTAACGCGCCATATCGCCTGTTTTGGGATCTTATCGCCGATCTGGCTGGTTGTAGAGAATATTGCGAAGTGATGTTGTTGCTGCTTTTTGCACAGGAACGCCTACTCTGCATCTCATTAGCGTTAGTTGCCGGTGTCATCCGTGGCGATGTTTTTTGCGGCTGCTATCGCAGGAAAACTGCCGATATCGGCTGTTAGCACCAGCTTGTGAATGGTGCGATAAATCTATCGCCACTTTGGCTGCGATAAAGTGCCGCTAACTCGGCGATAGGTCCTTGAGAATATGCCCCTAACTCTTATTTAGTCATACATTGGTTAGTAAACACACACAATATAGCCCAACTCAGGTTCCTCATTCTAGAAACTATTCAAACCAGACAAGACATAGACAACTCCAAACTATTGTCACAGAGGGGAATTTGGTGGATTAAAAAGTTTAATACAATGACACCCTTCGGTCTCAACGACAAAATTGACATGAGTTGTTTCTTATAACCTTAGCTATTACAAAGAGTTGTTTCATACATAGCAAAATATCATTTAGTAGCGCAGCAATATCATCATGCTATGTTTGGCTTAACAGAGGTGATGATGTACAATTCAAGTAATTATGTTATTCTTGGTATGTAGTAATACCATGTTCAATTTGGATTATCTCGCTTGTTATTGTTTGCCATAAAGCAACTCATGTTGTTCTACAAAACGTTTAACACGCTTGATCTGGACTATTATGATGAACACAGTGTGCTATACAACAGTTCGGGTGAATTACAACATGCAGCTTCTAACACTGGATTTTCATAATTGTTTCTGTCTGTCATGACTATTGCAGCCGTTTGTTAGTTAAGAAATCATGGTGGAGTACTATAACATGCAATCCCCTATCTTCATTTTGTATCTTCATGAGTGTTTCTGTTGGTTTATGACCATTGCATATACACCCAGCTGTCGAGATCTTCCTTCACTCTTTTGAAGCATCTTTACTTCACTCACATACAGCAAACGACTTGATTTTTCTTTGGTAGTAGGGCATCCTTAATTTTGTCTTTTTTTGAACACACAAGCTTTATTTATCATTTTTCTACTAACAGTACTTGTGAGCCAGGGCACCACTGTTTCTTGCTCATATTCACACCGTTGGGAACATCCACACTTCACTGCGTCCTTAAGGACAGGGTCACATTTTCATAATAAGCACTTTAGTGCTCAGCATTTTTCCATTTTTTATATCTAATAACCTAGAAATCTTCAGTGCTCACACACAAGAGGCACTTTAAAGATGGTGATCGCATTCTGTGTACAGCGCACTATTGCACTAGATTAGTCCTCTTTTCATCTCTGTTCCTCGAGAATGCTATTTCACCCATTGATTCATCGCAATCCGTGATTTCAACGTATTTAGATACAAACTACGTTTGATGGAGGTAAGAATCCCATCAGGAATTCTTTATGCCTGCAGTCATGCCACTAGTTTAGTCTCACATATTTCAGTTCATTGTTTTCTATCATTTCGCAGGGATGTTATTTGGCAAATCCGATATTTCTCAAGCACTAGGATAACACTGATTTCCTGAGTGAATAAATGGTAAGGCAGAATCACATTGAATCATACATTCTTTTTAAATCTGTCACGCTGAGAGTTTTTTTGTTGACATTCTAATTTCCAAATTAGCCGTTTTACAGGTCACGCTTTTAAACTACACTCTCACAGAGACTTGTAACAGAGTTTCGTTATTTTGATCAAGTTGACATCTCAGTTTGATTCAGTCTTGGTTAGTTATTCAGTCTTTCACTTTAACAGCATATTGGAACGTCATATTACTAACAGAGATCCTTCTTCAATATAATTTCTTTCATTCATTTCTTACTCACCTTTTTGATATTTTTTAAACACAGCTTCTTTAGCACTTGTTCGGTGGCAGCACCTTATTCTACATTTCTTTAAAAAGCTTTATGTTTGTTAAACTAAAGACCTTATGAATATTTGAACACAATTCCCATCTGGGTGAAGGTATCACTTTCTATTCCGTCACGGCGATTGAAGGAACGTGTCAACAGACTGGTTTTAGTATTGCCTAGCAATTAGATAAACTACATTTCTGTGTTAATATTTTTGAGACTTTTTATTCTCATTAGTGCATTTGCATAAGCACTCCCTTTATGTACATTGGAGGTCATTCAAACAGGAATATTTCCTGATTATATTTTACAGTGGCCCCTGAAGAAGGGATCTTCTTCCCTAAATGCATTGGGCAAGCATAAAAATCTTTCAAGAGAAGCATCGATCTCTTGGTCTAATATGAAGAATATTTGTAATGTTTTTCTTTAGATGTTTATAACATTACTATGAATATCAATATACAAACTTCTGTTCAATTTTTGTGTTCATGAAAAATTATTTTGAAAATTTGGGAAATTATCCATTATAATAAATAACAAGTGTTAAGGTTTTTTACACATTTCAATTGTGAGATTTCAATGACAATAATTTGTTTAAGGAAGTTGAATAGATCTTTCAGCTGTGAGGCCGGGCTTCAAGTGATAGCGTACACTTGTTATATAAACTATTATGTTATGAGAGAAGCAGCCTCATTCCTGACCAGCACGCCAAACTACTACAAACAAAGCAAAATCTAGACAAGCTAGATATCGTTTAAATTGTAAATCAAGTGATCTATTATCAAATTAGGTGTGCGCAACACATTTTCACTTATCGTACTGTGCAGAATGCCACCATGCTCCAATGTCCAAGGTCGTGGGATGGGCCAGAGACCCAGAAGCATTGAATTATATCTTCTCCCCTGTGCATGTCTTTGATTTGGTGAAGCATGAAGCACCTACCACAACAGTGTCTGCATCCCTTCTGACAATGGACAGGAGAAAAAAAGCAGCTGGCTCCCAGGATGGGTGGGAGGAAGGTAGATGCCGGCTCACCTTCTGCTAGACCTGGCATCTTTTGGCATGTTTCCCCTGTCTTTTTGCTTTCTGACCTCCTGGTTTTGACTCTGTTTTTGCTGGTTTAGTGTCTCTGTGCATTTTCTCACTGCTGTCCAGTGTTAAAGTGCAAATGCTCCTATTGTAAATTGTATTATCTTTTTGTCCTCATGTCACCACCGATTAGCACCGGTCGTGAGTGCCCGAAATCGGCTACAGATCAATTTGATTTACTGGGTTGAAACGAAGTTTGCACTGCCCTCCCAGTTGCTGAATTGAGAGGGTGTAATCATTGGATGGAAAAATTGTATTATTAATTGGTGTTTCTATGATTGCCATATTTGGTTTACTGATAAGTCCCTAGTAAAGTGCGCTCAGAGTGCCAGGGCCTGTAAATCAAATGCTGCTAGTGGGCCTGCAGCACTGATTGTGCCACCCACACGAGCAGCCTTTCAAAGGGTTCTCAGACCTGCCACTGCAGTGTCTGCGCGCAGTTTTTACTGCCATGTCGACTTGGCAAGTGCACCCATTTGCCAAGCCCTAACCTTCCCTTTTATTACATGTGAGTCACTCCTAAGGTAGGCCCAAGGTACCCCTTTGGGCAGGGTGCAGTGTATGTGAAAGGTAGGACATGTACTGGTGTGTGTAAAGTGTCCTGATAGTGAAATATACTGTAATTCGTTTTCACTATTGAAAGGCTATCTGTCCCATAGGATAGAATGGGAGTTTACTTATAACATCTTATGAGTGTATCTTCCCATTGGGACAAGATAGAGAAATTGAGTTTAGTATGCCTGAACTCAGAATGTAGAAATGCATCTTTTAGTAAAGATGATTTTTATGTTCTGGGTTTGAAAATATCACTTTTAGAAAGTAGATATTTTCTTGCCTAGCCATCCTGTGTGCCTCTGCCGGGTTGTGGATTGACTGTTTGACTTTGGAGTGACAGGGGCTGGGGATGTTCATTCTCTTCAGACAGCCACTGGGGGGTTTGAGGTGTGTCCTGCCTTTCCTGGATGAGTCAGGGCTGGGCTGAATAGACCTGGGCTGCATTTAGAGTAGTGGGAGGAGATTTCCTTGCACCTGAATTGGCCTGATCTGCCTTGGACAATGCGGTCTCCACCTCCTGCCTGGAAGCTGGGCAAGAGAGGACCAAACTGGTTTGGACTGAGCACAGACACACTCTGCCTAAGAGAACAAAGAGAAACTGAGTATAAATATTCCTGCCAAGATGAAGAACTGGAAGAACTGCCAGGAGGAGTACTGCCCCTTTGCTGTGTTGTTGCTTTGCTTGGTTGGCCTGCAGTCGCTGCTTCTGCCTTGGGCAGAGAAAGGACTGGACTTCGCAGAGTATCTCCAAGGGCTTGAAATAGAGCTTGCCTCCTGCTCACAAAGTCTCAGGGACAGCAAAGACTTCACTTACCTCTGGGTACCACCACTGGAACCGTGGGTTTCAGTTGCCACAGATGGGGAAAGCAGCCGACACAGTCACCGACATGGCTGCTGACTCTGTGTCCTGAAGGCACAGCAGAAATCACCTCCGCACTTTGCACCGCAACCCTGGTCTCACCGACGACGATGACCACTGCCTCCACCGAGCCGCTGCTGGCACAGCAACCTGTGGGCACCACACTCCACACCGCCTCACTTCACTCCACTGCCCTGGTCTCACCGACTACTTCGCTGCGTGCTGACCTCGACATCTGTGACTGCACAGTGGTTTGGGGGCACCGCTCGTAAGTCACACGACGCACCGCCCCATCCCACACCGCAGTCTGGCCTGACTGAAGCCAGCTCCCATCAACCGGCACCATGACCTGTCAGCACCGCAACGAGCACCACCCACTCTGCAGCACAGCCCTCATCTAACCGACGCCTCTGGATGATCGTCACCGAGCTACTGCCTGCACCGCGATTTTAGGGCACCGCACACCGCACCGCTACGCTTCACACCGCAACGGTTGCCACGACCGGCCCGCACCAACGCAATCGGCCGCAACCTAAGGTACTGTTTACGAGTCTGCTGACACTGACGCCGGTCCGCACCGACACGGTTGACCGGAACTGTTGGATTCTTTTGTTTTCAGCACCGCTGTAGCTTCGGATGGAGTTACCGGCTTTAAGGAACTGCATTTCAAAGTCATTCTTGCAAAGTGCATATTTTTGATTACTGTATGTTGGTCTTTTATCGTTTTGGTCCTGTTTGCACAGATAAATATTGGTTACTTTTCTAAAACTGGTGTGGTGTCCTTTGGTCGTGTTTTCACTGTATTACTGTGTGTTATGTTCAAATGCTTCACACACTGCCTCTGAGATAAGCCTGACTGCTCGTGCCAAGCTACCAAGGGGGTGAGCAGGGGTTATTTCAGTAGTGTATCCCGCTTATCCTGACTAGAAGGAAGAGTCCCTATTTGGACAAAGGTGCAAACCATTGTCAACTAGAGACCCCCATTTCTAACACCTACTAACAGATCTGTGCTGTTTAGGGGGAGGGAAGTCGGCTTGGTTGCGTGGACTTGGGCTCCTTTATGGCCCTCCAAAATGTGTCCGTCGGCACACCACCTTGGGAAATGGAAACTAGCTTAAGTGAAAAAGCAAATTCCCCAGCAGAGGCACTTAATTTTTTTACTACAAAAAAAGAAAGGAATTCTCAGGAACAGTGCAAAAAGATTGCAAAGCGAATGGAGCCACATAAGGTTGTGCAGGCCTTATAAAAATGTGCACACAATATATGAGATTTTGCAATCCCTGTATAAAAATCCATCTCTAATTTGTTTATAATAGGTGATTTGTGGCACACCTTAGTCACCTATTATAAAGAAATGAAGTAGCCGCTAAACTGTAATAACTTATTACAGTTGCGTTCTGACTGGAAAAGCAGGTCAGGTCATGGAACATAATTAAAGCAGCTGTTTAAAGAACAAAACCAAAACGTTGCTTTTCTTTCTTCTGCTCTTTTTATGTAGCTCTACCGTGAAAAGCAGAAAGGAGATTTGTATGCCAACATGTTTATTTTTTACACTCCTTAGGTAATTATAGAAGAGTTAGAATCTTTTTGCACGTTTCTACACACTCTAAGCCAGCAAAGAAGGATTGCTCCCGTCTCAGGCGGGAGCAAAACAAAACTTTCCTGCACGCTCTGGCAGGTAACAGTGAATGTTACCCTGCCTTGCTCGAGCAGAAATTAAGCTCCAGATGGGCGGGAGGACATTGACTGCATGCAGCTCCCGTCGGCACCTAGAATGGGTGCTAGCTGGGAAATGGGTGGGCCACAAAAGGCCTTGCCTCCCCCCCCACAGCTCCAAGAAAACACTATGTTGTGGGTGCCGCAGGTGGGACTAGGGCATCCATCAATTTAAAAAAAAAAAGAAATGCAGAACAATACTGCATAAACATAGGAGAGCGTGTTAGACACTCATCAAATATTCACCACTCTAGAGAACAGCGCCCCAAAAATGCTCTGCAAATGTCATAGTTTATTTTTATTTGCATAGTTACTAAAAACCATTGCCATAAATATCAGCAGCAATAAAACAATAAAAGCATACATAGTCTTATTTTAAATGTTTTCTTTGTGAAGTAAAATCATCCACATGTGATACAATAAAACCTTTATCGTTAATATGTTAAATAAAAGTTACTTGAAAATAATTTGGGATTTGTTGTGTTTAGATAAAATCGAAATAGCAGTATTTCAAAACGGCAAAGATCCAAGAGCCATGTGCAACAAGTGCAAACAATTGTGAAAGTGCCATGTTAAGAAGAACAAAAAGACTAGAGTTCAATACCCATGAAGAGAAAGTGCAGGAGAACAGAAGGCGCTAAAAGCAGAAAGGCAAGTCTTGATCTTAGTCGGTGGTACTTCACCTGTAGTGATAGTTTACAATCCCAAACCCATAGTTCCCACTCCAGGCGGTAGAGCTGGGAGTCTTCTCAATCTGTAATGTCCATTGGCAGCTTCCTGAGTACCTGCACAAGGAATTTTACCAGTCAATAGTTCAGCTGTGGATCATCAGGAGCAAAACAGGCCAGTACGGCCTGCCTCCGTGAGCAAATCTCTCTTTGGTTGAATGGTGCTTTCAGCAATTTTCATTTTTTCTCTTGCAGCTCTTGGCAGGTGCATAGCAGATGAAGTATGTCCTCTGTGTCCTTTCCGCACAGGTAACAGGTCTTTGGAGTGGAAGCTCTCAACCAGTGAGGAAGATGAAGTGTGCACGGTAGCAGCCCCAGACATTATTTAAAAAATTCCTCTTTGATGGATCTGAGAAAGCCTAGGCTGAGATATTTCTGAGGCGCTGGGGCAGTGTAAGTGTTTATTGACATCCATGCGTGGGATCTGGATGAAAAGGCAGCCAAAAGAGAGTAGTTTGATCAATTTCCACGCTGTTTTTTTAAATACAAAATGGGTGGTTGGCATTTCCCATAGCTGGGTCAGCACAGTCCTGCCAGGGATTCCTTCAGATATTTTGTAGCAGGTGATGAGTCCTTCTGTTGGAGCACCTCACATAAATAGTGATTAAGAGTGCAGGGAGCGGCATTCCTGATTTTGCTCCAAATGTTGATGAAAGTTCCTCGCCTCGCCAGGGACTGATTATGAAGATCAAACTGTAGCCTGATTTGGGCTGGCAAAGTGTGCTTGGGTAGGCTGAAGATGACCCTATAGGCCTTTACTTGAGTGCTGTCTAGAGTTTTCGCGTCCCTGCCTTTTGAGCTCACAGCCAAATGTAATAGTTGGCAGTAGCTTTCCAATCATTACCCGGAGATGAGGGTAAAAAGATGGCCCATTTAGTTTTATTTTTAGGCTCTTTAACAGGAGCGGCTCGGGTAGGTGGGGCGGAGTAGGGGGATTCGACAGACTACGATGAGGGAAAATTAAATAAATAGTTCATTTCCCTCATCGTCGTCTGTCGAATCCCCCCCGCCCCACTGCTCTTACCTGTACAGGCCGCTCCTGCTCTTTAATGACACTGCGAGCACCAGGCCTTTCCTTTTTTGGTGTCCCAAAGTTACCTGTTTTGTCAACGATTACTCCTAAGTATTTGTAGACTGTTGTTGACTGCATTTGTGTATTTCCCCAGAACCATGCAGGTAAGTTTGTCCTTTTGCTGCCAATCGTTATAGTGCATGTTTTGTCAAAATTGATGGTCAGCCTATTTTCATTTGAGTATTTCTGGGTTGTGTTGAGAAGGCACTCTAACTACATTCGTTTGGCTGACTAGCACTACATCATCAGCATACATGAGACTCAACAGTGTCAGGCCCACTAGCCTCAGCGCATGGGAATTGCAAGTGTTCAGTGCCGGAGTTAGGTCAGATAGGAATAGATAGAATATAGTGGGTGCCAAGAAGCACCACTGCTTTAGCCCTTTGTTTGTTGGAATTCGGCGGTGGAGGTGCATTCCTTTACCCAGCTTCACCTGTACCCATGTGTCAGTGTGAAGGGCAATTAGCAAAGAGAAGAGAGTCCAAGGTATACCCCAGCAAGCCAGTTTGCTCTAGAGCCTGGTTCTGTCCACATGATCAAAAGCTGCTTTATAATTGATATAGCATAAGTGAAGTGGCTGCTTTGAGGTTTTCGCTTGATCTATAAGCAGTGATATGGCCATGATGTTGGTTGTTGTGCCTGAGGTTTTTGAAAACCCGGTTTGATCTAATGGTGTGAATTATTTTTCTCCTGCCCACTTCAACAGTTCTACCAATAAGGTCCCTGCAAAGTTTTTTCCTCATTGTCTAGGAGGGCTATTAGGAAATAGTTCTTTGGCATGGACCTCTCCCCACTTTTGTGTATTGGGGATATTATATAGCTCCAGAAGTCCGAGTTGAGCTTGAAGATTGCAGAGGGGATGCCATTGGGCCCTGGTGCCACTTCTCTCTGGCCTTTGCTGATTTGACACCTAATTAAATTTGTTCTAAGTTGCCTTGAGGGATCAATCTGTTGAATAGCGGTCAATAGCTGAGGTACGCGCAAGGGAACATTGCCTGCCACAAAATTGTAATTTGCACAGCTGCTCAATTGTATTTTGCACAGTTTGATTTTACTTATTTTAAAAACACTTACTTGTGCTGCTATAATACTTTTAACGCTGTACTGTCGCCAAATTCCTCACCTGTCCCTTACTCCCTGGTCCGCCGCGGGGGCTCCCGATTGTACGGAGGGAGATATGGGCTAAATTCACGGTATCTGGTGCGGGCGCCATTTTGGGGGTAGAGGGTTGGCGCTCCAGTCGCTCTCCACTTCCGAGGATACCGGATAAAAACGCAATGATGGCCCGGACGTGCAGCGGTCAATAGCTGAGGTACGCGCAAGGGAACATTGCCTGCCACAAAATTGTAATTTGCACAGCTGCTCAATTGTATTTTGCACAGTTTGATTTTACTTATTTTAAAAACACTTACTCGTGCTGCTATAATACTTTTAACGCTGTACTGTCGCCAAATTCCTCACCTGTCCCTTACTCCCTGGTCCGCCGCGGGGGCTCCCGATTGTGCGGGGGGAGATCTGGGCTAAATTCACGGTATCTGGCGCGGACGCCATTTTGGGGGTAGAGGGTTGGCGCTCCAGACGCTCTCCACTTCCGAGGATACCGGATAAAAACGCAATGATGGCCTGGACGCGCAGCGGTCAATAGCTGAGGTACGCGCAAGGGAACATTGCCTGCCACAAAATTGTAATTTGCACAGCTGCTCAATTGTATTTTGCACAGTTTGATTTTACTTATTTTAAAAACACTTACTCGTGCTGCTATAATACTTTTAACGCTGTACTGTCGCCAAATTCCTCACCTGTCCCTTACTCCCTGGTCCGCCGTGGGGGCTCCCGATTGTGCGGAGGGAGATCTGGGCTAAATTCACAGTATCTGGCGCGGACGCCATTTTGGGGGTAGAGGGTTGGCGCTCCAGTCGCTCTCCACTTTCGAGGATACCGGATAAAAACGCAATGATGGCCTGGGCACGCAGCGGTCAATAGCTGAGGTACGCACAAGGGAACATTGCCTGCCACAAAATTGTAATTTGCACAGCTGCTCAGTTGTATTTTGCACAGTTTGATTTTACTTATTTTAAAAACACTTACTCGTGCTGCTATAATACTTTTAACGCTGTACTGTCGTCAAATTCCTCACCTGTCCCTTACTCCCTGGTCTGCCGCGGCGGCTCCCGATTGTGCGGAGGGAGATCTAGGCTAAATTCACGGTATCTGGCGCGGACGCCATTTTGGGGGTAGAGGGTTGGCGCTCCAGTCGCTCTCCACTTCCGAGGATACCGGATAAAAACGCAATGATGGCCCGGACGCGCAGCGGTCAATAGCTGAGGTATGCGCAAGGGAACATTGCCTGCCACAAAATTGTAATTTGCACAGCTGCTCAATTGTATTTTGCACAGTTTGATTTTACTTATTTTAAAAACACTTACTCGTGCTGCTATAATACTTTTAACGCTGTACTGTCGCCAAATTCTTCACCTGTCCCTTACTCCCTGGTCCGCCGCGGGGGCTCCCGATTGTGCGGAGGGAGATGTGGGCTAAATTCACGGTATCTGGCGCGGACGCCATTTTGGGGGTAGAGGGTTGGCGCTCCAGTCGCTCTCCACTTCCGAGGATACCGGATAAAAATGCAATGATGGCCCGGACGCGCAGCGGTCAATAGCTGAGGTACGCGCAAGGGAACATTGCCTGCCACAAAATTGTAATTTGCACAGCTGCTCAATTGTATTTTGCACAGTTTGATTTTACTTATTTTAAAAACACTTACTCGTGCTGCTATAATACTTTTAACGCTGTCCTGTAGCCAAATTCCTCACCTGTCCCTTATTCCCTGGTCCGCCGCGGGGGCTCCCGATTGTGCGGAGGGAGATCTGGGCTAAATTCACGGTATCTGGCGCGGACGCCATTTTGGGGGTAGAGGGTTGGCGCTCCAGTCGCTCTCCACTTCCGCGGACACCGGATAAAAACGCAATGATGGCCCGGACGTGCAGCGGACGCGCCGCTGGCGCGCCAAAGGCGCGCCTATGGCAAGCCCGTCTGCGCCCGTCCGCGCCCATCCGGGTCCAGGGGCCAGGACCCCTGGAAAAATCACCCTGGATTCTTTACACTAAAGAGGAATTGTATAGTCATAACATATTCAGACGAACTAACTGTGAAATGGGATGGGATTTTACGAAGGGCATACCAAGTGTAAGAGATTGCGGGCATTGTAAACAAAGATGGATTACTCCTCACATCACAGAGAGGATAAATAAGACACCAAACAGGCCAGAAATACCCCAGAACTGGAATCTGGGACTGATCAATAGCAGATCACTGCCCAAACATACAACTGAACTCCGATTACTGATAGAGGATACTAAATTAGATGTCCTATTCTTAATGGAAAGTTGGCTCAAGGAGCACTCGTCCCCTGATATAGTTATGGCAGTACCGCCAGACTATGACATACATAGGCTGGATAGGATGGGCCAGATAGGAGGGGGATTAGCCATTCTCCTAAAAAAGGAGTACAATTGTACAACAGAACCATTGGCTCTGAAAGGATGTGAATGTCTTCTTTTTTCAATACAGTTATCTCCCACCTTCACTCTATCAGGCCTCTTAATCTATCGACCACCGGGTCCATATGGGGAGTTCCTAGAAGAACTGCCCGAAGTGATGGCTAGTCTCTTACTCAAGAAGTCTCACATTACTATACTTGGGGACTTAAATCTTCACATGGAGGATAAAAGTAATCCAAGTGTAAAGAGACTCCTAACAGACCTAGAAAGCCTACAACTGATTCAGCTGGTAGTAACAGCCACACATGTCAAAGGACACACTTTGGATGTGGTAATCTCGAATGACCCTGACCTGACAGCAGCCACTCCCATACCGGTACCGTGGTCAGACCATCACTTTATCCCTTTTAATATACGAAAGTCAGGAAATGGGCATAGAGACGCTACTTCTAAAGGTATAACAATGAAAAGGTGCTGGGATAAGATCAACCCGGGAGCTTGGGGGGACATCTTAACAGACACCGCGAGTTCGAACTCAGAGAGGCCAGGGTCAGCTGAAGAAGGCTACTCGCGATGGGAATCCTGGATCACGCAATCCCTAGATGTAGTGGCCCCTAAGGTTGCCCACAAGCCCAAAACCAGGACGAGAGCAGAGGGATGGTTTAACCCTCAGTTACTGGCGTTAAAGAAAAACTGTAAAAAAAAATTGAAAGGGAGTGGAGAAAAAGTTATGATCCCCAACTCAAAATGAAGTATAAATCAGCTATCAGAAAATATCATAATATTAAAATGAGCCAAGCTAAGTTCTATGAGGAAAAAATTATTGGGGCGCAGAACTCAGCAAGGGAATTGTTCACAGTAATTAAGACCCTGACTAATCCACCCACTAATAGTGGTCCATCCGAAACCTCAGAGGAGAGGTGTAATAATCTAGCCTCATATTTCCTCTCCAAAGTAACAGATATCTATAGCTGTTTCAAAACGCATGGAGACCACACAATAGAGTGGGAAAAAGACCATGAACTAGCCCCCTCACAACAGGTCGTCACTAACTTCCCGAGTATGGAACAGAAGGATCTAGATACCTTATTAGAGACGGTGAAGTCTGGTTCACCCCTGGACCCAGGACCTCCACATATTCTTAAAACAGTAGCACCCATTATTGCACCTATCTTAATGAAAATCATGAATCAGTCACTAGAAACAGGCACAGTCCCATTACCCTGGAAGCATGCTGTGATAAAACCACTACTGAAAAAAGCCAATGCGGATCAATCGCAACCAGAGAACTTTCGCCCCATCTCCTTGCTACCATTTGTTGGCAAGCTATTAGAAAAACATGTCAATAGACACCTGTCAGAAGTTTTAAAGACTAATCAAAGCTTGCACCCCACACAGATGGGATTCAGGACACAACATAGCACAGAAACTGCCCGGCTGGTTGTGGTAGAGGAGTTAAGACATTCATTAGACCAGGGAAAACCAGCCGCATTGCTCTTATTAGATCTGAGCGCTGCTTTTGATACGGTGGATCATCGTATACTATGCAGAAGGCTCGCAGACATGGGGATCAGGGGCATAGCACTCAAGTGGTTGACATAATTTCTGAGTGATCGGACACTCCAAGTACAGGAAAATACCACTCTTTCCAAAACCATGTCCCTAAAGTGTGGCGTCCCACAGGGCTCGTCATTGAGTCCAACACTTTTTAATGTCTATGTTGAGCCGCTGGCTAAAATTGGATTGGAATTTGAAATATCCATGACTTCATATGCCAATGACACGCAGCTGATCATCTCCCTGGACCCAAAAAACTGCAGGGATGGTGAGAGACTATCCTCCTGCCTGGTAAAAGTTAAAGAGTGGATGACAGCAAGTTGCTTAAAGTTAAACCATGATAAAACGGAGCTATTGCTCCTTGGAAATAAAGCAATACCCAGGCCAATCATAGACTGGCCTGCATGCCTAGGTAAACCACCTATTCCCGCAGAAACAGTAAAAAACCTAGGATTCTGGCTAGAAACGGATCTCTCTATGGTGACACAGGCCAAGAAGGTCACAGCAACCTGCTTCGGACTTCTTAGAAGTCTGCGCAAAATCTTAGACAGAATTCCCACACAACTAAGGAAAACAGTGGTCCACTCACTTTGAGACTGGACTATGGAAACTCATTGTTCCTAGGGGCACCTAAATATGTAACTCAGAAACTGCAGGTGGCCCAGAATGCAGCTGCAAGACTGCTGTGTAACATCCCGGTACGGGAACCAGTAAAAAAGCATCTACTTAATCTTCACTGGCTCCCGGTAGAAGCCAGAATAAAATTCAAGGCACTGGTCATTACACATAGAGCACGGCATAATAGAGGCCCAAAAAAAGTCAGCAGTCTAGTCTCCCCCTACATTCCAAAGAGGCAGTTACGATCCAGCACGGAAGAACGCCTAAAACAGACAAAGGTCAGGATGGAGAAATGGGGAGGAAGATCTTTTTCCCACCTAGCTCCCAAACTTTGGAACTCTCTGCCGTTGGAATACAGACGGATAGACAGAGAACTACAGTTCCGTAAAGAGATCAAGACCTGGTTGTCTATCTTTAAGGCATGGATTGCTCGCACTTAGCACCTGACCGTTCAGCGCTGGGAAGCCCTAGGGCAGCCATGCGCTTTACAAATCCCTAAAAAAAAATTGCAGTTGAAGGGGAGAGTATGGTTTAGCTAATGATCTCAAGGGGTATCGGGCTGGCTTCAGGGCCTATTCTTTCTGAGGAGGGTTGCTGGTTGAAGAGGTCCTCCAAATACGTTGCTCAGGAGTCTTCGGCTTTGTGGGATGAGACTTCTCCATGTGAGGGGCGTGTAAGCTTGTTGATTGTTCCCCAAAAATGAGTGCTGTCATGATACTTGATATCTGTGAGTAGCTTTACCCAAACCTCCTCCTCTTTGGATCTATTGATAGCCCAGTTCAGCTTTTTTAATGTTGTTTTTTGCTGCTGTAGTGCCCCTAGCAAATCAGGGTCCCTGGATTACGTCGAAACGACTGTAGGCTGCTGTTAATGGATTTTTTGAGTTGCCTAAGGTGAGTCATTAGGGCTCTCAGAATGCTCCCCTTCACGTCAGATAAGTTAGAGTGATTTGGTTTGTGTGGTACTGCAAAGGTGTCCCCCAACTTGTTGGTAAAAGACTCCCACCTTCCTATTTCATTGCCTGCTGGGCCCCCATGTTCACCTAGTAGCGTCATTGCGGAGTGTGATAGATACTCTATGGTCGGTGGGCAAACGTAATCCTTTTATGTTTAAATTTGTTTTTATTGTTGCAGCAAAAAAACGTAAAACGCAAACTTTTCATCAGCTGGCATGGCATCACAATTCAGCCACTGTCAGCTATTTGTGCAACATATAACAAAGAACTCCCCCCCTTGCCCTCCTAACCCCCCCCCCCCCCCCGGGTGTCCGTGAGATCTGCTATTACCACCATGTTCTTACAGCATGTATTCCTTCCGAGGTATGCCTCAGTTAAGTTATGCCGGTTGTTCAGTCAGGCACAACAATTTTAGATATCTAGGGCAGGTAAGTTCTGTGAATTCCTTAGATAGGAGTGTAATGAATGGTTGCCAGATCTCCCGGAACATGTCCCCCTGTAGCTTGTGTGTCGATGAGAGTCTCTCCATCCCCAGTAGATGCCAGATTCAGTGAAGCCAGGTCTGTCTAGTCGGAACCCTGTCTGTGCCCCAGACGGCCAGTATTGATTGGTGTGCTGCCCCCAGCGCCAGTGCGATATGTCTTCCCCTTTTGGATTTAAGTGGGTATGTCAGCGGATTGGGAATGCCCAGCACTATGTATGATGGAAACCGGGGAAGTTGAGTGTTAAAATGTGTGTCGATGTCCAGAATTGAGTCAGTATGGGGCACTCCCAGAAAATGTGCACCAGTGTCCCAGAGGAGTTGCAGCATCTCCAACACCTGTCTCCCCGTTCCGGGTTACCTCCATGGAGATGAACGTAATACTTTTATAAATGAGCATGAAGACGGTGTTGGGAGGTTCTTTCATCTTTTTAAATGTAGACATAGTGGTTAGTAGGGTTGTCTCTTGCGGACGATGGTCACTCTCCCCTCTGTCTCCTAGGTGGAAAGAAAAAACCTGCTGAAATAAAGGGAGAGAGACAAAGGTGTAATTGATAGTTGTGCTGTGGGTTGAGGAGAAGTAAGAAGCCGCCAGTGGCTTGCCTTCTTGGAACCTTCCGTTGAGGGCTCTTAGGTTCAGATGTTCCAGTTCTGTAAGCAGCACTGTTTCAGTTTTGGTTGGGTGGCCCTGGTTGTTTCTTCCTTGCACCAACGTATTTAAATGTTTTTGGGGGCTGTAGGCAGCGCTGCAGCCCCTCAGAAACATTTAAAGAAAACTTGCAGTAAGTCTCCTGGGTCATTAAATACATAACCCCAGCAGGGCTTGCTATCATTTTTAAAGAACTTCGAGCTGGAGTTGTAGGTTTCTTCAGTTAGAGTGCGGGTACCCCTTGTTGTTGGTCTTATGGTTGCATTATGCAGCCTAAAAAATGTTAAAGACTCAAACACATGTTTATTGCTGTTTTGAAAAAAACTGTTAAATAAAAATACTTTAGTTATACTTATTGTTAATGAACATTGTAATGTATGTATTAATAATGAATGTATTGGATAATTATTATATTGGTTTAAGTGGTAAAATATGACTAATTTACTAATGTGGTGAGCTTTTGACTAAGTCAATAGTTCTGCTTTATATATGTTGATGCAATGAGACCCCTGAGAAAGCTAATATACCTACCTTTTATATATTGATGTTCTGAACCTTTGACAAAGCAGCAGGTGTGACTTATTTGAAATCACACCACATATATTATGATAGCCAGGCTCTGCGGATAATCCTATGTCGCAGACGGCCAAATGCCTCTGGGCAGAGGGAGTTTGGCCACAGAGCCTGGCCGCATTCCAGGCCCTGCGGCCAACATTATACAGTGCACGGCCAAAGGCCATGTGTGGAGGGGGTTGGCATAGTTGGGTGTGGTAATAAAATATTACTTTATGTTAAAAAAAAACTAGAAATTCATTGAAAAAGACAAAGGTTAAAGTTATATTTTAGTTAGGTATGGGTGTAATATTTCATTATACATTAGAAAATATCAGAAATTCACTGAAAAAACGATAGGTTAAAGGGATGTTATAGTTAGGTGAAAATGTCAGTTAAAGCATAACATTTTAAACTAAAAAAACATTGCAATTCACCAGTTATAGTTAACTGAAGTAACTATAACTCACACCCTCATAATGTGCTGCTTATGACCTCACATAGTACATCACCCATGACTTGTTCTATGACATCATTGATAACTTCTGTAAAGACATCTGAAATGACATCATTGATAACAACACTGCATGGCGATTATAGTTACTTTAGGACACGACGAAAAGATAAAGGAAATTCTAGTTAGGTGAAAATGTCAGTTAAAACATACCTTTTTAAACTAACAAAACAACTGAAATTCACCAGTTATAATTATCTTAAGTAACTATAACTCGTTCGCTAAAGTAACTATAACTTGTATCCTTTGCCATGCACAGTATTGTAATGAATTATGTAATTTCAGCTGTTACAGTAATGTTATCAATGATGTCATAGAACATGTCGTGAGTGATGTTTTGTGAGAGGTAATTTGCAGTACATGATGGCGTGAGTTATAGTTACATTAGGGCACGAGTTATAGTTAATTGAGATATCTATAACTGGTGAGTTTTAGTTGTTTAGTTAATTTAAAATGGTATGTTTTAACTGACATTTTCATTTAACTATAAAATCACTTAAACCTTTGTTTTTTCAGTGCATTTCTAAGGATTTTTTAAATACCGAACTATAACTGTCAATCTAACCTTTGCTTTTTTCAGTGAATGTTTTTTGTAACATAAATTAAGATGTACTTCGCCGTGCGAGGTTGGGTGCCCAACCTCCCCCCGATCACAGCATTTGTGCGTGCACGGCGTAGGGTTGGGCGCCGGCCCTGCATCCAACCCACCTCCCCCACACATGGCTAGCTATGTCATGCAACAATATAAAAATTTGATTTTAAGTAAGGCAGACCTACTGGCTTTGTCAAAAGCTCAAAATTTTAAAGTAATAGTGGCAGGCCCTATTGGCTTTATCAAGGGGTCAGCACAATAACATGTATAAAGCAGTGAGAAAGTCACTAATAACCATAATCAAATGTATATTTCATCAGTTCACACATTGCAATGTAGTGATTGAGGTAAAATGTTTTCAATTAAGTCTTTTTAAGAAAACATTAACAAGTGTTTGAGGTTTTGTTTTTTTCATTTTTTAAGCCACAAATTCCAGACAAATAACCAACCACTAGAAGTCCCTGCACTCTAGCTGTAGAGCATACAGCTCCAATTTGGAGTGCTTTAAACGATATGGTAACTTCTCCTGGGATCATGGATTCAATGACTCAGGAGACTTACTGTGTTTAGGTTGAGCATTTGAGATCTCTTGTATATACTTTAGTATATACTTATGTGTGTATGATAGTTGTGGGCTCTGGAGATCAGCCCTAGGACTCATCTGCTTCCGCTTGGGGACTTTTTTTTCTGTTCAACTGCTCTATTTAACTATCTTGATAGAAAACGACCAGTAGAGGTCAGTAAAATACCAGAATTGCTTTCTGCTGAGGGACTTTCTTTTTTAATTTTTCTGGCAACTGCCTCTATTTAACTTTCTTGATGGAAAACGACTAGCAGAGGTCAGTAAAATACCAGAATCACTTTAGCATTCTCTAGATTCCAGTCCATAGAAATTGTCTTCCACGATCACCCGTAGACAATAATATTTTTTTCAAATCTTTTATTTTCAGTGAAATGACCACCGAAGGCCCTGATTTTATATTAAAGACAGAGCTTTGGACTATACCATTTCCAGCTGAAAGGCAATATTTCTCTCCATGTGTTCCCATACCTGGCGTGTCCCGTAGTTTGGTGCATACTTTCCCTCCATGTTAAAGAACAGTAGATGTTTCAGCACCCAGGCAAATGTGCTGCATAGTTAAATATATATAAGGTCCCAAAGGCAAGACCGATTGCATTGCAAATGCTTGTTTTTTGTTGTTGTGGGGCTGCTGCACTTTCTGCAGCACCCCTCAACATAATTAAAATTGCTTGGTGGTGCCCCTGCCTCTTCTAGGGGCACCACCAGCAAGAAAATATATAATTTATAAATGCCCTAGGACATTATGAGGTGTTCCTTGCCATAGCAGTGAATAAATAAGCATCTCCTGTATAATTATTAATACAAAATAAGGAAAAAATATATATTTGTTTTACTTTGGGTGGAAATTTGATAATTTAATCTTTAGAAAATAATTTTAATTTAATATAGTCAAAATAATGACATTTGAAATTTATATTAATATATTAATGCTGTATTTTTTTAATTTTTTTCATACATTTGAACTAAATAATTTACTTTAATATTTAACAAATATTTTACAGTTTTTTCATATGTATTAAACTTTTTACTCTAGCCTATTGTTTGCCATAGGTAGATCTCCTCCACCAGGGCATATCTTTTCTGTTTTTTATCACAGGACATAGATTCTTAGTGATGAGGGATGTTCATCAACCATTCATTGGAGTGGAATGGACCTCTACAAAGCAGGCCTTCATGGATAAATCTTGGGGTAGCACAAAGCCTGCCTTTGGGCAGCATGTCTGCCTTATTACCATAATTGGGCCATTACTGCTTAGGGAGCCCCTTAAAACGGGGCCATTCACCAGGATCACATACATTTCTCTGCTAAGGAAAAAGTCTCAGTGATTCAGGACCATCGCTGGTGCAAATTACACCATCTACCTTGCAGGAAATTTGTCATTTTTGAATGCAAACCAAGCAAATAGAGTCTGCTGAGCACAAAAGTCTCAGCCGTGCATGGTTATGGAGTATGCTCAGGATTCTTGATCTATTGAGTGGAAACAAATCTATAAAATCTATTTATGAAGTTCACAATTCTCCCCAATGAGGGAAAATGAATGCAAATTTTTTGAATGAACTGTGTGTCCCTGTTGGTTTAACTTGCAATGTGTAAGGGGCGTGGCTTGCCGAGCTGCGGAATGGCTGCTCTCTGAGTGAGCTCCGCCGGCCGAGATTCGCATGTTCATTTATCCGCACATTTTATAGAGGCAAATCCTGTCTTCCCGACCCAGTGGCAGGCACATGACATGTGGTGACTGGTGGGAGAAATTTGAGCCGTGGCGAATCCTCAACCGCTTTCCTGCGGGCTCCGGAGTGCAGCGCGGCAGATGCAGGAGATGGCTGCTGGAAGCGTGACCCGGCCTCCCTGGCTACTTTAGGCCGCGGTCTCGCTGTGGGCCTATACGAAGCTGCTGTGACCGAGCGGAGCTGGCAACCCTACATCTTCGGGTAAGCTGCGCTGGGACCCGACGCTGCGGTCATCGCCCTGAGACCACCCCGGAGGCAGAGCCGAACTGCTGGGAGATATTCCCCGGAGGACATGAACGGGCATGCAGGGTGAGGCGGGACCCGTGCGGAGCTACGCCGTGCGCTCCACGGCGGGCCAATGCAACAGTGAGGGCCTTAGCGGAGAAATCGATCGACCCTGAAACGTGGCGGTGTGTGGCTGAGGGAAGGTGCGAGTGGACCTGCGCCCACGGCCGAGATTTGGTGCAACTGTGTGGGGGCCCTGCGGATGACATCGAGGGGTAGCACCTGAGGCGCCATTTTGGGTCGACTGGGGCGCTGCTGTCCACATCGCGGGAGCATCGGCGATCACATTATAACGGGTGGGATAGCCCCAAATTGCTGAGCCGCTGTTGTGTGCTATCGCAGGGCCTGAAGCTGAGACAGAGAGGCTGCCCCTGTTGAGCTTGGGTACTATAGTGTGGATGTGATGCCAAAGACTTGGCCCTCCGCCATTTTTTGCACCGTGCTATACTGACTGGCGTGCGAATACTCACGGAAGCATATGGAAGACCCAAGGCGGATGGCAATAGACCAGTACAGCCACATATCTGAGACCCAGAGGCGTAACACCCCGTGGAAGTGACGTGATCATCAGGCCCTGAGGAGTTCTGGACTGCTGTTGCTGGTACCTGGAGGTGGGACCACAGACGTGCCCTGACACAGGTGGGTGCAATTGCTCCGGAGGCACTAACTGGTGAATCCCACAACATACTGGTCACCCTGGGGTACTGTAGACCCACGAACTGTGCGGATAGACTACGCTGCCGGCGAAGAGGGGTATCCTGGGGGGTGCGTGCGGTGAGGGGAAAGATCATAAGTACCACTTCACCATGGGCAAACAGGACGCCAAACAGCCCAAAATAAGTTTTGAACAGCGCAGATCCACCAGGCAACAAGAGTCAGATTCGGAGACCGCTATGGGGGGGGTCCACTGATGGGCAGCGCGAGGACCAGGGAGAAGATCTGCGCACATTATGTTGGAGATGCGCTCTAGCCTACGGACAATAGATGCCAAATTAGATACTCTCACAACACAAATGGAGTCAGTAAAAACACAAGTCGGAGAACATGAACACCGGCTAGATGTCTTAGAAAATAAACATACCGACTTGCATGAGTTTCAGGTGGAGACCAAGGACCAAATATCTCAGATGGACAGACTCCTACATGTGATCCGTGCCAAGAATGAAGATTTAGAGGCCAGATCGCGACGTAACAACCTACGCATCACGGGAGTACCGGAGACGACGGCAATTACGAAGATGGAAGTCTATGTGACAGATTTGCTTCGAGACCTGTTTGCGGCCCATCTATCTCCAGTTTTTGCGGTGGAGAGGGCACACCGCACTCTGGGAGCGAGACCTCCGGTGGGGGCTCCTCCGCGGCCCATAATGGCGAGACTCTTGAACTATCAGGACCGAGATATGGTGCTGCGGCAGGCCCGCACAATGGGCACAATAACCCACCAGGGAAATCAACTCGCCTTTTACCCGGACTTCACCCCAGCGGTGCAGGCTGCCAGAAGAGAATTCTTGCCTGCAAAGAAGAACCTATTGCAGGCGCAGATTCCTTACTCCTTGCTCTACCCCGCTAAACTCAAAGTTTCCTATGATGGTTCCGCTCACTTTTTTACTGACTCCAAATCCGCCTTGAAATTCGCTAAACAAGTGGGCGGTAAGCAGAACAAGAAAAACCCGAGACCAGAGGACGCAGTGGGAAGGCAGCTAAGTGACAATGACTGAATAATGGACAATTACAGTCCGTGTGCTACGGTGTTCTCTCTAACACCACTGCTCGTATTTTTGGTCAATGCCATGTACTATATCTAGTTTCCGTAAGCTCAAGTCAGTCCTTTCTTGTAACACATGTGTGCATCGTATTTACGTATACTTATACTATTATGTCACGATACACAGCTTTATATGCGATAGGCCTCAACTGCACTCACACTCGCTTGTCTATCTAACCACATCGGCTGCGGCAGTTAAGGAAGGTGAATGATTGTAACCACAGATTAAGAGATGGTAATCATATATACTACCTTACAACCACCTGTTGTATATGATTAGTTATATTACAGGTTTAGTCTCTTGCAGTTTCTCGGCCACCCTGCTACGGTAGGGTAAGAGGCCGGTACTCTTGCGCCCCCATGGGAGATTTCCCTGCTATTGTCTGCTTTAAGTTTTATTGGGGGGGTTATTGCTTCAACCTGATTGGGGGTTGTTGTGGGAGGGGGATTAGGGTTGGGTTCGTTTTAGGTTTGTTTGTGGCAGTGTGGCCGTTGTATGATAACACTACTACTATGCACATTGGCAGAAATGTATGTCAGATTGGGCACAAAGATGACGCACTTGCAACTTCACAGATGACCACGAGACTAAGGTGAATTGTTTAACATGGAACATACGAGGCCTTAACGACAGTAGGAAGGCGAGATTAGTTCAGGCATACCTCACACGACACAATATCGACATCTGCCTACTGCAGGAGACCCACCTCCGCTCTCAGGAATCGACGAAACTCAGACATAGTGCTGGGGCTCGACCTACACGTCAGTGTACTCGAATTTCTCAAGAGGAGTAGCGGTGTTGATGAAACGAGGCATAGATTGGAGAGAGAGGGAAACATACACCGACCCTGATGGCCGGTACGTCATACTCCTAGGGTATTTAGGTGGCACTTTACTGACGATTGTAGCATTATATGGCCCCAACATAGACTCCCCTAGCTTCTTTCAGGACGTCTGGGCTAAAGTTAGAGCCACGGGCTGCACCACAACACTTTGGGGTGGGGATTTCAACGCTATCCTTCATTATGAATTAGACAGACAGGGCACAGCTAGGACACATCACCCTGCAGCAAACAGAGTATTAAACACCATATTAGAAGAGGGCGAAATGATAGACATATGGCGACTTCGAAATCCACTGACTAAAGAGGGTACCTGTTTCTCCGAACACCATCGCGCCTGGTCTAGAATAGACTATTGGTTGCTGACGAAAGATGTGGCCAGCTGGGTGGTGGATGTCAAGCACCTATCAAGAACCCTGTCAGATCACTCGCCGTGCTTGCTCACTCTATCCTTACCAAACTCTACACGAAAGGCCTTCTCTTGGAGACTGCCCCCACAGGCGCTCCTGGACGAGGCATTTAAAGAAGAAATACGCACTGATATAAATGATTACTTCACACTTAACACGGGTTCAGTTGACACTGAGGCCTCTCTATGGGAAGCGTTCAAGGTGGTCATCAGGGGTCAATGTATCTCACGCCAGGCAGGTGTTCTTAAGGCAATTCGAATGACTTTGTGTAATATTGAGTCACAAATTAAGGATCTGGAGACCCGTATACAAGCAGGAGGGGAGGATGCCCTTTTGGCCGAATTGAAAGTTAAGTTGTTAGAATATGAGGAGGAAGCGCAGCGTGAGGTGAGGTTCCTGGGGAAATATGCGGTAGCCAGAGGATATGGAGAGGGGGACAGACCGGGGAGAACGCTGGCTGGTATGCTTCGAGGCCCTCGTTCTAAGGCCTTTATTCCCGAAATCAGGAACCCAGGTGGCGATACCGTCAGGGGCTCCCCAAACATCTTAAATGAGTTCTCATCGTATTATACTAATCTATACACGGCTACACAAACTGTATGCCCAGACGGCATGCAGGAGTTCCTGGATTCAGTGGCGTTGGTGTGGTTCAATGACAGACACCGGGAATACATGCACCTACCGTTCTCAGTGACCGATGTCAAAGAGGTTATTAACAGCCTGCCTCTGGATAAAGCTCCTGGGTCAGATGGCCTGACAACCGCGTTTTACAAAACATATGCTGAGGAACTGGCACCCAAACTCCTCGCGGTTTATGAAGAGGCTTGTGACACGGGGATTCTTCCTCAGTCAATGAGGGAAGCCATCATCATTACTCTTTTAAAGCCTGGTAAACCTGACACTGAGCTAGACTCATACAGACCACTGTCACTTATTAACGTAGACGTTAAAATTTTGGCAAAACTAATAGCAAATAGGCTGAAACCTTTACTTCCCACGATAGCGCTGCCTGATCAATCGGGTTTTATACCTGGAAGGTCCACCTCCCATAACCTTAGAACGGTTTTCTCAGTCTTACATTACCTACACCCTGATCTTCAGGCAGCGGCGGTCTTCTTGGATGCCACTTCAACATTCTGACACGTATGGGAATTGGCCCCCTTTTCCTCCGTTGGATACGACTGTTGTACACTGAACCACTGGCTAGGGTGCGGGTGAATGATATGATCTCCACCCCGTTCCCAATTACGCGAGGAACCAGGCAGGGATGTCCATTATCTCCCCTATTGTTTGCCATTGCCATGGAGCCGCTAGCTGCCCGTATCAGGCAACACTACACTGACATAGGCATAGGATTCGGAACTAGAAGTCTCACGATTTCGCTCTATGCTGATGACATAACACTGTATATTTTGAACCCCGACTGTAATCTGGATAAAATATTAAGGGAACTCATTAGATTTGGAGGCATCTCAGGGGTAACCATCAATTGGTCTAAATCTGTAGTATTTCCTCTCACTGACAATATAAGGGCAGTTATTTCGGAGTTCCCATTGCGTTGGGAAAATGGAGCTGTGAAATACTTAGGCATCTGGATAAGCAGGGACCTGCAGGAGCTCTGGAGTCTGAATTTTGGGAAAGCCATTGCTTGGTTAGAGGACAAGGTTTCCCTGTGGGCTAAACTTCCACTCTCAATAGCAGGGAAAATCGCATTGGCTAAAATGGTTGTATTGCCTAAATGTTTGTATCTATTCGTGAATCTCCCGCTTATACTTACTCAATCCTTTTCAGGACACTGCGATCTCTGCTGACAGCTCTGGTATGGGCCGGAGGACAGGTCAGGATCTCCTGGGAGTTATTATCTTTACCGACCAGGCAGGGAGGGCTGGGTGCCCCAGACATGAAACTGTACGCTTTGTGCGCACAGGCGCAGTTTTTGCAATATTGGGTACACCAGATGCCATTTCAGCCTCATGTAGCTGTTGAGAGGGATGCGGTTGCGCCAGTTTCACTCCGAGTTGCAGTGTACCAGAAATTTAAATGCCCCGTAGATTGCATAGATACTCCTGAGACTCTACGATGGGTGTGGGATGGGTTGCGTAGAAGAGCAGGCGCGCAAATTCTGTACGCACCCTCAATCCCTCTGGCGCATAACCCAATGCTCCCAAATGTTATGGATGAAATTTCTAAAAAGACAGAGCAGTCCATGTCACTTCGCACCTTCGCCGATCTTTACCCAGGCGGAGTATTCAGGGACCCTCCTAGAGCGGAGGAAGGCCAACAGCTATCCTTTGGATTAACTTTTTTATATCATAAACTCCGTGCAGCATGTAGGGAGCTACACGCGGACTTCCCGTCCCAGCCCACCCCACTTACTGCTCTGGAAAATCTGCTGGCTACACCATCACCGACAAAACTGGTTACCAGACTGTATTCTCATATGCAAAATGATGCGCCTGGGGCTGTCTCTGCCGCTCGCCTTAAATGGAATAGTGAAATGGATCCCCCTCTGTCCGATGAGCAATGGACATATTGTTGTGCCCAGATGACAGACTTATCGCCTAACTATAAACTCAGACTAATACATTTTAAATTCATCCACCGTTACTATAGAACGCCAATTAGTTTATTTAAAATGGGAGTCAGAGAAGACGACTGCTGTTGGAGGTGCGGAGCATTTGAAGCTTCCTTCCTTCATATGGCATGGACATGTCCGATACTCATGGAATACTGGGCTCAAATTTTTGAATCCATAAATCAGATCCTGAGATTGGCATTGGCTCCATCTCCACTGCTTGGATTGCTAGGATATGTCAGAGACACACATGTTAAAAAACGCAAATTACATGCTCTGCTATTGTTGTTGGCCAAACGGCAGATAGCTTTATGTTGGGGGAAGAAGAGAAGACCCACGGTCCGGGACTGGATAAGGGAGGTTACATATGGACGAACTCAGCTGGCTACATTCTGGGAACTAATGCCACCTAACTCCAGACCCAAAGATATATGGGAACCCTTTATTGACTGGGTCCGTGCCAGATCTGAAGGATCTGACGTAAATGTGATCGCCGGAGTGGTCGCTGAGCCTGAGTGATGTTTCCAGTTAGTCCTGAGTGTCTGCCTCTGTTGGGGGATGGTGGAACCTGTCTTGTATGCATAGATCGTGGTGGATATAGGGAGAGGAAACTGCAATACTACTGTCAAATTGAGTGCTGTCTTGCATGATTCTTCATTAAATAAAAACTGCTGAAGTTGGGGAATGTGCTGTGCACCGATATGCCCACAGCTTTGAAATTACTTTAAGAAATAGTTCTGTCTCAAGATTAGAATGTCATTGATATTACCACACGCCACTGTTTGTTTTGTTTAGGAAGATGTCTGCATTTTGTTTGTACATCATTGAAAATCAATAAACAAATTAAAAAATTTTTTTTAAAAACTTGCAATGTGTAAGGCATTTATGCGGTACTAAAACAATAATAAAGTCAAAATGCAAAATGATAAAAATCCCCAAATTAATTCGAAAAATAGAGTAAAATTTAATTAACAAAATGGCACCAACATGATAAAAATCTAATAAAAGGAACCAGAGGTAGGAATTTTTAAAGTTTTCAGTGGAAATAGCACCAAGAAGCACTAAGGGCTAGTGATAGTCAATGGTTGCGGTAGAACAAGACCACGGCGCAATTTGACACTGGAGCTCAGATCACATACAGTAATCAGGTTTGTCCTGCTCAAAGATTTTACCTTCTGACTTTAGTTCTTCAGGTCCTAATGCATGACAGGAGTACAGTTCTAAAGCCCCCATGACCTCAGGTGAGGCAATTAGAGACTCCCAGATTTTTAGGCAGAAGCCACAACAGGGTCCAGCCCAGGTCCTGTTGCTACTGGTGAGCTAGGCAGTTGCAGGAGAAGGCCTCTTGTAGCTTGTTATGTCCCTGTATCTTTTAACACAAGCAGCGGCGTCACTAGGGTTGGTTTCACCCAGTGCGGACACCTTTCCCAAATGAGACTATTTAGTAAATAGTCTCATTTGGGAAAGGTGTCACCCCATGTGATGGTGTCACCCGGTGCGGTCCGCACCCCCCGCACCCACCTAGTGACGCCACTGAACACAAGGTCAGCCTAATGATCCTTGGAGTCCACTTCTCTGTCCTGTATACAAGCAGGAGTGTAGTTCCAATCTTCTAGGCTCTTCTCAGGTCTCAGACAGCAGGTTCAGACCTCTTCTAATCTTCCACAGGTCCTGGAGTGTTCTGAAATCGGTGCATGGAGATGCTATATTTATGCCTCGCATGAGCTAGAGGGTTGGAATGATCTCTGGGCATGCCCTAACCAATGGGGCAAAGGTAAATGTTCCCAGAGTTAACCTTACCCACTTTGGGCAGTTTCAAAATAGCCGGCCTGCGGGTGAGGGTGGGGAGTGTACAATGATAATCCTTGTATCCTCCTGCATCTGACACCAAAACAGAGTTTTAGGCAGTCCCTGGAACCCCAAAAAACTCAAAAACAGAAGTCTGTTAGAACAATGCTGAGCTTTCAGCAACTAGACAGTGGATGCACACACATTGTTTTGGCATTCTGCTTTACTCCTTTGAGGTGCACTCAACATGTGATAAGTAAACACAGCTGACCTGTCAAACAGGCTTTGACACTGTAGTGTCAAAAAGCGGCCCGCTGTTATTGGTGCCTGCATGGCTGGGGGAGTGGTGCCTATATGGCTGGGGGCGGATAGTTATGTTATGGCAATTTCTAAAGCGCGGCAATTACCCGAGGGTGTCCTGGCGCTGCCCACTAATTCGCTGAGAATTTGAGATAGGAGACAGGGATTAAAGCGTAAAAAGCCAGGTTTTCAATCTTCTCCGAAAAGTGAGGAGGTCCGGGGCCTTTCTCAAATTCGGGGGAAGATCATTCCAGGCCTTAGCTGCGCACACCGTAAAGCTTCTCCCTCCCCATGAAGATTTTTTGGCGGGTGGCACTATCACCAACTTGGCTCCTCCAGAGCGCAGGGTTCTTCTGGGTATGTACCACTGCAGTTGCCGTTTCAAGAAATCTAGGCCTATACCATGTAGTGCCTTGTACACGGTACAAAGTGCTTTAAAGAGCACCCGTTTCCTGACCGGCAACCAGTGCAGTTTTTTAATTTCATTAGAAATGGAGGTGAATTGGGGAGTACCCGTAAGCAGCCTTGCTGCCGCGTTTTGCAGCAGTTGCAACCTATTCAAAAAACGTTCCTGTATATTTAAATACAGGCTGTTGCAATAATCAAGTCTAGACATGATAAGTGCAGTGACTACAGTCCGCTGGCTATTAGTCGGCAAAAAGGGAAGAACTTTCTTAATCATTCTGATTAAAAAGTAGACGGATGATGCCACTGCGTTGATTTGGTCGCCAAAATTGAGTTTCTCGTCGATGATGACTCCTAGGTTTTTCACCTTCCTGACGGGAATTGGAAGAGTCCCCATATCTTCTGGCCACCGCCTTGGGGTCCAGAAGGTGGGATCATTTCCAAATAGGATGACATCGGTCTTTCCTGAATTCAGGTTCAGGCAGTTTTGTGACATCCAGCTCCCGATTACTGTCATGCAATCGTGGAACCTGATTTCAATTCCTGTTGCCTGACCAGGCCACAGAGCCACCACAATTTGTGTGTCATCTGCATACGATGTCAGGCTGAACCCAAATGAACTAATCAGAGTAGCCAGGGAGGAAACATACACGTTAAAAAGAGTGGGGCTAAGAGAGGACCCCTGAGGCACTCCGCACAGCAGTGAGAAAGGTTTGGAATGAAAATCACCCAGTGCCACAGTTTGAGATCTGTCAGTCAAAAAAGATCTTAGGAGTTCATATGCTTTACCATGGACGCCGCATGCCATGAAACGGTCCATCAGCACGTCATGATGGACCGTATCAAAGGCTGCAGACCGGTCCAGCATAATCAGAGCAGCCTTGCCTCCCCTGTCCACAGCCTCCCTTAACTCCTCCGTAGATTTTATCAGGGCGGATTCTGTGCTATGCCCTTCTCTGAACCCATATTGAGTGGGATCTAGAACGTTAGTTTTGCATAGAAAAGTGCTAAGCTGCGAGTTCATGGTTTTCTCGACCAATTTTGCAGGTAATGGGAGGCGTGATATGGGTCGGAAGTTATTAGGCTCCTTTGGGTCTAAATTAGGCTTTTTTAGCAGAGGCAATATCGAGGCCAGCTTCCAGGGAAGTGCCCACCTTCAAACATTGTGTTAAACAAAGGGGTGAGTATAACCGCCACGGGAGCCAGGGCCTGTTTGATTACTGATACTGGACAGAGATCATAAGGGGAGCCTGATCGTGCGCAGAGGAGCAACTTCTCTGTGTCAGCTGTAGATAGTGGCCCAAATCTATCAAAAATCGGGGAGGGGTCAGGAATTGGCCTCCTTCCCTCCAACAGCACTCCTGCTCCCCTGGGTTAGGGTGACTAAAGTTCAAAAAATGAAAGAATGAAAGAATCTGGCGATATCATCACATAATTCCTGACTTGCCTCAACTTTTGTTGTGGTGGGGGAGGCCAGACTCGAGACAGTTTTAAAGAGTTCTTTGGTAGAGTTGTTTGCAGAGTTAATTCGATTTGTAAAGAACTTTTTCTTTGCTTCGAATAAGAGTTTCTTGTAAGTGGCAAGACTTTGTCTATAACTCTTTTCTCCTCTTCCTTATATTCTTTCCTCCAGCTCCGCTCAAGAAACTTACAGGAGAGTTTTTGTCTCCTCAATTCTTCTGAATACCAGGGGGCTGTAGGATGGGACCTTCTAGGGCATAGCGTTTTGACTGGGGCTAGTGTATTGCAGGCTGACTCCACCCACGATGTATAGTGAGTGACCGCCTCCTCTAGTCCTGATGGTATCTGACCAACCAATGCCATACGTGTAGCTTGTAGGTCCATACTCTCAATTTTGTTCCAGGCTCTGCTTTTAATCTGAGTCTTAGGGCCTTTCTCTGTCTTATTATGAGTGGCCAGGGGTATCTCAAATTGAACCCCCGCGTGATCTGTCCAGTCAGAGGCAGTGAGCCCGTAAACCGCAATTGAGGGTGATTCGAGAAGATTCCATCAAGAGTGTGACCTGCCATGTGCGTGGGGCCCGTCACTTGCTGACTTAGGTCAGCACTCTTCATCAGATCTGTGAGGGCGACCGTGTCAGAGTCCTTCGATAATTCCAAATGGTAATTAAAATCTCCCAGGATTGTGAAGGAATCTGTACAAAGCCCCTCTTCCAGCAGCTTCCCAATGGAATTTGGAAAGGTGCTCCTAGGTCCCGGGGGTCTGTATAATAGAATGCCCTTAAACGTGTGATGGTGTGATAGTCCGAAGCTAAAGGAGAGAGCCTCACAGGCCAGGTTAGAGGCTGTATAAAAGGCAGCCTTTAGTGAGTTGTGATATATTATGGCTAAGCCCCCCCCTCTCTATATTGGCCTATTGAGGTGGTGGCAGAGATACCCCGGTTGGAGTGGCTTTCACAATGTCGGGGCCTGAGCTATCATCTGTCCATGCTTCAGTAATGAAAGCGATTAGAAAATTCTCTCCCTCTATAAGCGAGGCACACTCAACACTGTGCTTCACCAAGGACCTAGCATTAAGCAGCAGACATTTGAACACAGTTGTGTTATACCCCGCCTTTTTCAAAACTTCTACATTAGTAGGTTTAATGGGCTGGTAACTAAGCCTAGGTAGTGAAGCGTTACAGTTGGGGCAAATGATCGAGGCAGACCCTGGCCTCGTATTAAACGTAAGACACAGACATCCGGAGGACTTACTGACTGGCTTCAATTCCAAGAGCTGTGACCTAGTATACCCCATGATGTTTGCCCCAGCTGGATTTGAAAGGGCAGGGGTGCTGGCGCTGAGCGCGGGTGGAGCGCGGATGGGCGCAGACGGGCTTGCCTCTGGCATGCCTTCGGCACGCCAGCGGCACGCCCCCTCTGCGCACGACTGCTGGATAGTCGCGCCAGCGTTGCAATTTATAGGGTCAGGGAACTAGTCCGCTGACCTGAATTGCCCCAAAATGGCATCCCCACTCCACACAATTGGAGTGGAGTGGGATAGTAGGCCCAAGAGTCAGCTAACATTTGCTTGTGAAAGGGGAGGCCTCTTTGAAGTGCACCCCAAGTGTCTGCCAAATCAGGATTTGATTCTGTGATGTCAACAAGAGGCCCACTGTGATGGTGGCCAGTCTGGCTGAGGGGTACAAAAGAAGGGTGCAGCCCTGGGTGTTAACTACATCTGCTTGTGACAGAGCACGCCACTTTGAAGTTAATCAAGTCCTTGGGCCCAGCGTACAGGCCATCCTGTCAAGGACATAACAACACCACATGCAAGACCTTTTGACCATGTTCTGGGAGTAGGTTTACACCTCATTTACACCTACTTAGATGCCAATAACTGGCTGACAGAAATGGGAAAACAAAAAGCAGATTTAGCTTCCAGGGACTTTAGGCAGGGCAAAGGTAACTTTTTAAAAGTCACTTTTTCCAAAATATTTATTACAGATCTAAATTTACAAGTGAATTATGCTTTTAATAAATGTGTCAAAAGGTCCAGAAACTAAATTTGTAACTGTTTCCTAGGTGACAATAACATTTATTAAACGTAATATATTATACCAATGCTTTACTATGGAACAGCCAACCCTGTTCCAGTGAAAATAGTTTTAGCACCTTTTTCACTGTAAGGACATATTTAACATTAACCATTTACATGTCCTATTTTTAAATACCATGCATTCTGCCTTATTGGTAATAAGGCCTACTTAGGGGTGACATTAATATTAAAAGTTAGGTTTAGGCTTGTCAAAAGAGGTTACTTTGACAAGTTGAATTTGCAGTTTTAAATTACATAGAAAGGCTACAATGGTAGGCCTGGAAACATGCTCTACTGTGCCACTGCAGTAAATGGCATAATGAGTGCGGCAGTTCACTGGTAGCAATTATTTTACAGGCCCTTGGTACACTTAGTACAATATACTAGGGACATATGAGTACATTTAATGTGCCAATCACGAATATACTAATTTTACCATGATGAAAGGAGGAGCTTAATCACTTTACCACTGGTTAGCAGAAATTAAGTTCGCAGAGTTCTATAGCCATCAAACATAGGGTTAAAAAACACACACACAAAAAGAAATCTAGGGTTACCTTGCAGAAACGGCACATTTCCTGCACAAGGTAAATTGAGAAACATAAAAATAGATCATTCTAATCCTAGAAGAATATGCAACTCTGAGACAGCATATCTACTGAACATGTACTCTTATACCTTTTACCTTCATGACCTTCACACATCTGAAGCAATATGAAGAACTTGTTCACCTGTTTTTGTTTGTTTCACACAGTTGGTGGCATATGCTATTCATTTGTTATTTAAGTTGTGTGTCCCAAGATAATTGTAGCACATTTCTCATCTTTAGGTCAAACAGCAGCCCTTTGGCAACCTCTGTGTGATTCAATCTGAGCCTAAGGGATTTGCCATGAAGCAGTTTTATCTGGTTGTATTATGGTCTCTTATTATAGCAGGACCATTGATTTTTTTTCTAAATTTTGCACGGTTCTAGGTCCCCTATCTACACTACTCCATGGATGCCTCCCTTACCGGAGTGAGCCAATAGTCTCTCTTGATTTTCTATTTCTGTTTTTCCTCAATCACCTTCATGAGCTCCTTGAGGTTTTAACCCATGCTCCCTCCGGATTTTGTTCAAGATTTGTTCACATTCTGCAGCTACATAAATGATTTTAGTCTCTTTTCATTGAGCAGAATATGAGAACATTTGGAAAAAAATATATAATACAATTATATCCCCTGATATATAACAAAATTTCCAGCAACTACAATTGATGTTAACAGCAAATCATTCATACCACCTTCCTCCTAATTAAAGTGCAGCACGATAATTAAAGTGCTATGATAATACGTCTTTAAAGACATCATAAATATACAGAATACAATTTCATCACATAATAAATAACAAAATTACCAGCAAGTACAATTAACATTAGAGGCAAATCATTCATACCGCCTTTCTTATAATTGAAAAGCTACAGGATGCTAAAGTGCTATACTGGTATGCCTTCAAGGACAGTATACAATATACAGAATTTTCAAGACGGTAGACAAGTATAACCATATGGTAGTTTGGCTGTTAAGGGCTCTAACTTCAATCCACTACACCCTAGTAAACCTGATTCAACACCATTTCCTATTAAATATTGAACAATAAATAGTAAAGAGCAAAAATGCTGTGAAGTTGGACACAAACACATAAATTTACCAACTCGTTAATAAAGTGCATTAATGTTAAATCAGGTCCTTCTACTAATGGTTGTAAGCCCAGAGAAAGTCCAGAGTAACGCCCTTAACCCAATGAGTAAAAACTACTGAAGGTACCTATGTCCTATAACAGGAAATATAAAATCTTAAAATTCATAAGGGGGGACTGAATAATATTAGTTCGAAAAACCTATTCATGCAGATGAATTATGCTCACAAAGCTCAAATGAGCCTTCACAAACTCCCAACACGTCATGCATATGCCTCCTCCTTTTTGCATACAAAAGTTCAACGGTTGGAATATTTTTCATTCTTCAATTTTGTAATATCAAGGAGCATACAACCGATATAGCAATTGAAATAAAGTATTTTACATGATTATTGACCCTACTGGCGGCAAATGATGAGCCAAATAATACAAAAATGGCTTCAGGCACTATCCCCACTTAAGCACATTTACTTAGGGGGTCATTATGATAGCGGGCGGATCGCCACCGCCCGTATGGCGGTGGCGATCCGCCCGCTATTTTTCACCGCCCGCATTCCATTTCCCCCCGCCATATTACGATGGCAGGGGGACCCCGGCGGACGGAAAGACCTGAGTAACCAAAACATAGCCCTCCCAAGTAGCCCTAAATCTACGAAGCGCCCCTACCCTTTTTGCGTAGGCCTCTTCAAATTGATAGGTCTGGTCCAGCTTAGGAAGCCACTGGCCCATTATAGGTACCCTCAGTAATCTCCAATTTTGCAACACCAGGGATCTAGCTACCGCTATTGCTATGAAAACAAAATATTGCCAATATTTTGGCAGCTGACTACCTGTATGAGAAAACCCAAATAAGGCCAGCGACGTTTAGGGTAGGATAACCAAGGACATGCAACGACTAATGAACCTAAACACCTCCTCCCAAAATTGTTGCAGTCTAGGACATGTAAAAAATATATGTATCCAGTCTCCTGCCCCGGCCATACTGCATCTAAAACATTGATTAGGAATTCATGGGAACCATTTGTGCTGTCTAAGGAGAGTATAGTAGACCAACCATCTAGACAAAAAGGACATTCTTTTAAAGTTGGCCGCCCTCAAAGCTTTATTCCCAAACTCTCACACTAGCTGCCATTCCTTAATATTAAACCAACAGTTTGTTTCGTGAGCAATTTTTGGGAACATTTCCTCAATGAGCTTCTTATTCGTGCCCTGGCGCAGTAACCAATACCAACTTCCAACACCACTCAGATTCTTCTCAAAGAATGCGTTTAAGATTGTTTTTTCCCTCAAATTAATCATTGTGTAATTGTTCTTAATAAAGCCTGTTATTTGTCTAAATCTTAACCACAGGTTGACTATGGGGTTCGAATTGCGATACAAATGATTCCCATGTTATCAAATGGGTACAGTTATAAAAATCGCCTAACTTCCAAAACCCTAGATTGTTATAGGACTGGAGTCCCCTTTGAGAAAGCTGGAGACCCCATATCTCACAGTCTTGAAGAGAGGTGTATGTGTGGCATGTTGGAACATTATAGGTTTTATAAAACTGATGAGTACGTGTTATAATTAAATTTACGACCTTATATCTTGTTTTCTTGGGTAATTTCGTATTACCCAGAAATGCTAGTAGCTTAATTGCACTTTCTGTTAGCATAAGATTTAACATAAAGTTATAAAATTTTGAGGTGGGGGCTGCTAGTTGAGTTAGTAGACTAACAAATGCAGCTTGGTAATAGGTGGAAAAGTGGGGTAATGCTAGCCCCCCTGCTCTATGTCTAGTTGTAGAATGGATAGTTTGACCCGTGTTTTTTTTTTTGCCCATATAAACTCACGGATAACTTTATCCAATTCATTCAAATATGAAATTGGTATTTTTAGAGGAAGATTTAGAAACAAAAACACCAGCAAGGGAAGTATAGACATTTTAACTAGGGAAACTCGGCCTACTATTGACAGAGGTAATAACGACCATCTTTCTAAAAAGTTTTTTTTACTTTAGTAAGGGTATTCAGACAGTTTAGTTGAAACAATTGAGAAAAATCAGCTGTAACATATAAGCCTAGATATCTTATCGGTCGTAATGGCAAGCATTTTAACCCTTCTGGAAGTTGAGCCTCCGCAGAGTTGAACAAAAGAAGCTCCGTTTTGGCCCGGTTAACTTTATATCCATTTCTCTCTGTCCCTATATGTAAAAGAAATTCCTCCCATGATATCTGCTTTTGGCTTATGAAAAAACCACCAGTCCTAGCATACCCCTTACTCTTCCAGGATTCCAAAGTGGATCTTGACAAAGTAAGTCCTAGGATTTTGCAATCATGTATTGACGTAAATGCATAGCATGCTGTAACCTGCCATGAACTAAAGAAAGCCTTCCAGTGCATGAAGCACCTTATGCCTGGTCTTTTTTGGAAGCTTTGTTGCTTTTAAAAATGCTTGTAAATCAATTGCTGACTCATTCACCATGTGAGTTAATAAAAAATTATCAAAAACGACAGGGTACGAGAAAAGTCAAAGCACAATAGCGCAACCTGATAATAGTTCTGGACATGAGGTAACCAAGTCCTCCCTGAACTTTATCCAACTGCAAAACCGAAAGCTTTATCCTGGAATATTTATTATTCCATACAAATGTTATTATAGGTGAGTCTAGCTCTTTAAAGTATGCATTGTTAATCTTAACAGGGAGGTTAAAAAAAGGAATAAAAATAATAGCATGATAGACATTTTAACTAGAGCCACCCTACCTGTCAGCGACAAAGGAAGTAACACCCATCTATCCAATAGGGTTTTAACTTTGCTGAGCATAGCATTGTAATTTAGCTGAACCCGTTACGAATAGTTATTCGTGACATGTATTCCCAAAGAATGATTTGGGCGCTGGGGAACGAACTCATGGTGGAAATCTTGAGGAAGATCACTGGGTGCCGCCTTAAATAATAAAAGCTCAGTTTTAGCTTGATTTACTTTATAGCCCCCTACACCAGTATACCCTAGAATTTTGCTCATCGCCCCTTGGATATTAATCATGTCAGTTTTTAAATACAGTATAATATCATCAGCAAACAGTTTAATTTTCAACATCCATTCCAATGGTGGGATAATTGAATCTTGATTGTGTATTTTCACTGCCAATGGCTCAATGTAAAATGTAAAAGAATTAAAGACATTGGACATCCCTAGAGGGTGCTCCTATTAATTTTCACTGAGCCTACTTCCTTCGAATTTATAATAATTCTAGCTTCAGCACTGTGATAAAGGTTTTTGAGCATTTTAAAAAATTGGTTGGGAAATCAAAATTTTGCCAAAATAAAAGATTAGGCCCCCCAATTTACACAATGAAAAGCCTTTCCAGCATCCATAATAAGTGTAGCAACTTTCTCTTGATTACTAGAAAACTAATCAATGGCTTGGATTAAAAAGTCCATATTCAGAGCTATAAACCTTAGTGTCAAAAACCATTCTGATCCTTGTGTATCATAGTTTGAGCAATAGGAGTCATTTGCGATGTCCGAATTTTTGTGAATAATTTGTAGTCGGAATTTAAAAGGCTTATTGGTCTATAGGAATCAGCATTCATAGATGATTTATCCTTTTTAAGGAAACTAACTACAATCGACCCTTTAAAAGATTTGGGGCTATCCGCTCCCTACCTAATTTGATTAAATAACTCAGTTAGAAAGGGGAGAAGTTCCATTGCAAACATCCTATATACCTCAGTAGGAATGCCATCGTTCCCATGGGCTTTGCATTAGCCATATTTTAGTGTGTTAATGCTACTTCAGGAAGAACTGTTTTATGTAAAAAAAAATATATCTTTTTGCAGACTTCTCATTTGGGACAGACAGAGTGAGCTAAAATATTGTTCTAGCCTGGATATAGGGACTAAAGAGATTTTAGTCTCCTCTTTGTATTTCATTTAAAATGTAGTGCAATGTATTAGCTGAACCTCAGCAACTGAATTATTTCATAGAAGTCAATAACTATTAAAGGCCCAACTTCTACGCATTTTTCTTGCTTTCCTCCTGTTCTTAGCGATGGGTTGGTCTGCCCTATAAGCTTTACAGAATTATATTTACCTGCACGTTTCCCTTCATTATTCTGTCTTTAGGCAAGGTCTCTATGAATCCTGTTAATCACTCCAGCCAGGTCTATTTTATGGCCATGCAGCAGCATGGCTTCCTCAATTAGAGTTCATCTTAAAGTGATTTTCTTTTACCAAATGAAATGTAGTTAAATCATACAGGCTTCATCCTTTTGATGCACTGCAGTAGCAGCCTTACTAGAATTGATGACAGTCAATTCATCATGTTTACATATCCTGGGCTCCATATCCAACCTTTCATTGTTTCATTATTGTCTCTATATGTCAATGTTTCTCTTAGATCCTTCTAGCATTTACCATGGTTATCTTGCTTTTCATGCTTTCTAGCATACAAGAACTGTCAGCCTAACACTCATAATGTAGCCTTGTCAGCCTCTACCCTTATATTGAAACCATCATTTTAGATTTTATATCAAGTTCAGATGGTGAATTTTTGACTAATATAGTGGATTGTTTAAACGTCCCAAGATGTTTATCCAACATTTCATAGAGCTTAACATTCATATTAGCAAAGTTTTCATAATCTTTTCCTCATCAGATGTTCACCCTTTCTTTCTACTCCTCCATTTTCTTCCTATTTTTCCCTCTACCAACGGACCTCGATGGTGAGTCTTTCTTGATCATTCACTGGCTTCTCTTTCTTTTCTATGTTTCTATTCAGATGGGTCTAGATCATAATTATTGTTCTCCAAGGGGTCACCTTTCTTTCAAACTCTCACTCCATTCTTATTTCAGTGTAAAGAGTTGTTCTAGCTTTTACTAGTTCTCCCTTTTCCTTAATCAGGCTAAAAGTACTCATCATTCATGTTTCTCCTTAATAAGCCACTATGTCCCTTTGAGCTCCTTACATAATGTACCTATCAAGAGAATGGAATGTGCAGATTTCTGCACACTGTGTTAAGTTCTTTAAAATTACAGAACTACTGGTTTGGTACATAGGTGTTTCTGACCTCAAATGCAATTTCTTCAAAAATATGTGTCTTCTATTAGCTAAAGCATCCATTTTGATATCCCTTTTATGGGACATGCATTGATAAGAAAGCATTAATTGAGGAGCTAAATCTGGTTAGTGACCTACTAATGGACCTAAGAAACTTAAAAGGGTTTCCTGATGTCTTCATGCTGAAACAACTGCATGGTTCAGGGAGTTCATAATATAGGTGGCAAGCATTACCAAATGGCATTTCCCTATTAAATGTACTTATTAATCCTTCTCTCAGCAGGTTTTTACACTTGCTCCTAGCTTAAGCTAAACAGTTGATAAATCGAGTCCATGTGTTACATACCACTCAAGTGGCAATAGGAGTGGGGGGGATAAGAAAATTGAATTAACAAGTGGTTTGTCTCTCATTCCTTTTTATGTCTGGTTTCCATTAAACCTTGCCCCTTAGGTAATTTGTGAATAAAGACTTTTAGAGGCAACTCACATTAGGAGTACTCTAGCTCAAAATGTTTGTCGTTTTTTAATAGGTGGCTTACTGGGTTTGTTGAGTTTTTGTTTCTGCACATTTTGGATGTTTGTTTGGTTCAACTTCTTTACATAGTCCTGGTGTAGACCTAATGATATGTAACTAGGTCTTTCTAGACACAGCAGAAAAACACATTGCCATTAAAGCTGAATCTACTCTCAGGTGCTTTGTTCATGGTATAGTATCTCTGTCATAAGAGTTGCTGCTTTGCCCTTCACTTCAAATATTGCCTATCAAGAATATGGTATCTACATGCTAATCAGGGCTTAGGTTCTGCTATTGAAGTCTCAGACTCTGCTTCTGGAAAAACTGCAGCAAGCCCTCATCTTCCCCAAACACTATAGTCAATCAGTTTATTACGGTTATAAAATTTATAAAACCACAATAAAACAATCCAAGCATTAACCAGCCTGTCTATAATAACAAACAGTAATTACAAAAAAAAGAGAAAAGAAAGAAATATAGTAAATAAAACCTACTTCCAGAGATGCCATCAATCACATTGTAAAGTGCAAATGCTCGGTAGTAAGGATCTTAAAGAACATATCTGCTCTATGGTGCCATTGATCAAATGTGTGAAGTGTGGGTGCTCAATTAAAAACTGAAGATAAAAGAGTCGTTATTGCACATGACATTTTCAAAACAGTAGGGTGCGTCTCAAAACGTTTCCAAATCAGTAAAGAGCTTCTAGAAGGTAACTAAACCACGCTAAACCTCTAGCCATCTGCCCCATATCTGTTAAACTAGAATGCTTTCAGTCTACAGAATTACAATGCTGGAGTAGATCAAAACACGGTCAAGGAATGCTAGTGGGATCCTGGCGCTCATTCAGTAAGCGACCATTGCGATTACGAATGAGCTAGGCTGAATGGAGATATTTGCACACTGCTACAACAACCACTTCTCTGGTGTCTAATTGTAAAACTCCTAATGCAACTGCATATTGGCCAAAACTCAAAAGCTTGCATACAGGCTTGAGCCATTTTCCACGTGGGCCGGCATAGGCATTGCAAACTAAAGCAAAATGATGGACGGATTCATCTTCTAATTTGCAACAGGGGACTTGCTAGAGCTGCAGTACTCCCCTCCCCCCCCATTTAATGCAGACACTGTTTACAGGCAAAACGCCATACCTCCATTTAAGAGAGTTATTTTACTAAGCACCCAGAAGAATCTTGTGGTCTAAAAAGGTGTTTGTCAGAGCGCAATTTTATCAGTGAACGTGGCTTCGCCTCGTCTGGAGTTCCCCACCTGGACGGCAAACCAATCTCATAAGTCGTGGATTTAATAAAGGCAAGCTAGGGAATCCTATCGGAGCCGTTGGACCTAAAAGTACCTTTAAAGTTTGTCTGTAAAATTTCAGCTCATTTGTAGACGAGAGCCTATGCCATCGCAGAATGGGTCAAAGCATCAAGCTGAAATGAATTCAGGTAAATACCAACATCTAAAAATTGAAGGAGGCAGGAATCACTCTGGGGAGATTTAATAAGCTCCTGATGAACCTGTTTTCCACCTTGATAAGTTAATCAGCCCTCACATATCCCTATAGCCTTGACCCATAAATAGCAGAACTTTTTACTTTTACATTATAGATATCCACTGCAGGGGCTAGTGGACAAGCCTGTGTTTTCTTTCACAATGTAATCACAGCACCAGCCTCCTGTTGAAGTTTCAAGGTGCTATTGCTAATATGCGCAGACCAGTTCAGCTTGTTTTTTTCAGACAACCCCCTCTATATATAAACTCCTGCACTTGTTCCAGAGGGACCGCTTGCACCAAAATGTTTGCCTTCACTGCTTTGTAGGGGTCGAAGACCATTAATTTGGTTTTGTTAATGTTTATTCTCTGCAAAAACATAAAAAGTGGTTACTATCGCCTGCAGGCCATACGGAGTTTTGGATATTAGACACGTGTCGTCTGCAAAGAGCAGGGTAGAAATTTTGCAAAGGCCCAGTTTTGGGGCATCATTACCATGAAAATCGAATTCCTTTACTAAATCATTAATATAAGGTGTGAACAAGGTCGGTGCCTAGCGACCACCGGCGAACGGCTGTCTCAGTCCTAAAGAGTTCAGTGAGCTCACCTTTATTTCCATATCTTACTCATGAATTATTGGAGGTGTGCAGCTTAATTAGGACTGTCGAAATTATCAGGGACCCCTATTTGCTTCAGCACTTCTCATAATTTTGCCCTGAGGATTGAATCAAACGCTGATCATAAATCAGCAAAAATCACATACAAGTGACCCCTGTCTAGCATTATGGTTTTCCAATAAATGCTGCAAAAACGTAGAATTTGATGTATTGTGATGGTGTTGTCCTAAAGCCCGCCTGCAATTCTGAGAGTATGGAATTTGCATGGAGCCACTACAACAGTTTCCCCATAATAAGACGACAAAATAGTTTCTGTAAAGCGTCAATTAGGCTGATTGAACTGAAATTGCCGGGTCGTCTTTGCTGCCCTTTGTAAATATCAACACTATCTCGCGTGCCTGCCCAGATTTGGGTAACGGACCACCTTCCAGGATAGGCTGAAATAGCATGTAAACATAGGATCCCAAAATAAAGGGTGCCAATACAAACAGTTCCCCAGGGGCAGAATCAGGGACAGGTACTTTGTGGGGAAGAATCACCTTTATTGCCTCTAGAATATCTTTGCACCAAGCCCTCATCCTCCCCAGACACTATAACAGCATAGAGAACATGAGCATTGATCAGGACGACCACCACACCTCAGGTCGAGGCTCCTCCTCTCACATTTGAGAAATGCCCTCATCTGCTTCCTCTTCAGTTAAAATATACTTCATACTCCATTGTTAGCCTTTATGTTCAGCTGGGCCATAACTTTATACCCATTGATTCCCAATCTTTATTTAGCAGCTAGGAAGGCTCATTTCCAAGTCTGTGTTTCTGGCTCGAGACACAATATGCAGTCAACCACCAACAAAAAGCTTCCATTTAATTTCCTCTTTCAAAATCCAACCTCTCATTTCTTGGATTATCATCACTGTTCTGCCTTTGGCAGAACCAATTTTGACTTCCCCGTGAGGGTTCTGTTGACTCATAGGATCAGGAAGGGTTCTGGTCCACTGTGCCAGTCAAGAAGATTAAGGAGTATCTTCCCTGTTTCTCCTCTCAGGATAACCTTGGGGATCATGGCTAAGACCCGAAGGCACTCAGCTGCACCCTACTTAACTGTCCAAGCCTATCACTCTGGTGCTTAATGGCATGATAGTTTTGTCCTTTCATCATATGAAATCTTCCTAGGTCATGAGATTAAAGCTGAGGTCTTCAATCTGTAGGATGCCCCCCCCCTTCCCCCCTGGTGGTCCGTGGCTGCATTCCCTGGGAGTGAAAAGGCCTCTACAAGTACTTGTAAATGAAGATGGCCTAGAGGCGAGACCCTGTTTACAAGCAACCTTTGAAGCACATAAGGTATGGTGACAGTGATCCTGAGTGCCACTAGGGGCAGTGAGTGAGGTGGCAGGGTCAAAGAGGTAGTTAAAAAGAGCAAACTATTCTGTAGGTATTTTGTGTTTTTTTGCCTTCAGATAACTATATTAAACAAGATGCACACAGCTTAAATAAAAAAAAATAATGCATGTTAAACTTGTTGCTGAGAAATGTACTCTTTTACATTATGAAACCTCAGGTGGGTAATACAATCAGTGCAGATGTCTTGTTTTGTAACATCAGAAAGGCACAGAATTGAATCATAGGTGGCGCAGTGGGAAATAGTGACTTGTATATTTGTAGTGCTAGAAGGTCCCAGCCTGTGACAGAAATCACTGTGAATATGTAAGTCATTATTTAAAAATAGTATTACAACCAGTAGAAGCTAGGCTGCCGCAAAATGATTTAGTGTTTGAGATAAAACAATTGCTTTCAAAATATATATAAACAATAAGGATCTCTACCCCAGAACTGAGCTGATAATGCCCTTACATTAAAAAGAATTAATCTTTGTCACTACTAAATTTTAAGTGTCACCATCAATTAAAAGCTGGTTAGAAGGCCTTTTTCTTCTTTAGCTTCCTGTAGCCCCATCCCCTTCCTTCTCTTTCAGGCAGAGGCACCTCAAGGTTAGCAGTAACCATTCAGAGACAACTGTTTTTGTGAGTCCGGAGGGTAGGAGGGAGTAGGCCAACAGGGTTGCATTCAGATGCAGAGACCTAATCCTCTGGACCACTGGGACCTCGGGGTACAGACCCAGGAGAAAGAAGAAAGGAGCGAAATTAATGGATAGTGTCAAAGATATGGCCCAGAATAGGAGGCACTATGTGTGGGCTCATCTTTTAGGTTTCAAATGAACAGAGACAGCTTCAGCAGAGAGATGCCCCCAAGTAAAGGGGTGAAATATGGGGGCTTTTTTTTTGAAGGGCCATCACTACCATTAGTTTAGCAAGTACTAGGGACTGGGGTCAAGGGTGTAAGTGTCTGTCTTACTATGAAAAAGCTGAGTGGGGACCCATTGTCCTTGCTATCATTAGAGCCCTGTTCACCCTTGGTGCTTTTTTGTTACAAATAGCAATAAAGTTTCATTGGTGCTGCACGTACAGTGGCACCAGGGCCCAGAGATATGAGGAGCCAACTAAACCCCATTCATAGCTGTTTTACTCTCCATCCTTGCTTGAATTAGGGCCCAGTGCACAATTGTTATGCTAGTGTTGCTTTGGGACCCAGAGTAATGGCTCAAGGGAGGTAAATTAAAGCAGAGGCGACCTCTTAGGTTGGGCTTAGATGGCAGGAAAGGGAATGTGGCAAGATGGGAGCCCTGTTTTTAACAAAGGTAGAGGAGACAGCCGGCTTTGCAAGGTAGTAGCTATCATTAGTGAAGCAGGTGCAGTGGCACTGGAACCCAGGAGTCTAAAGGGCCCACAGGATCACAATTATGACTGTTTCACTTTACAAAGGGGCATGTGGTCTTATTTCCTTTCTAGCAGTAGGGCCAAAAGCACATGTGTTGGAAAAAAGGGGACAACATGTGGGAGCTCATTTTTTTTATCTTGAAAGGGACAGTGAGTCTGTTTCAAGATTGATGGTCAGGCATGGTCTGGAAATGGTGAAAGAGGCAGAGATGATAGTCTGCTACTTTGGGCCTCAGTTATCATTAGTGCAGCAGATGCATTTCATTGGGGCCCGGAGTGTGAGGGGCTCACAACACCCTAATTATGGGGAGCAGTATTTTTGGGTCAATTATTGTTTTTGTTTGATGCATTTGCTGTTTTATAAGTCTCATATTTGGGGGCATATTTACAAGCCCCTAACGCCACCGGAGCGTCACATTTTCTGACACTTCGTTGGCGTTGCTCTCTACCCTATATTTACAAGATGGTGTTGAGCCACTTAATGTGGCTCAACGCCACCTTGTAAATATGCCCCTTACCGCAGCAGTCTGCTGCAGTAAAGGGGCATGCAATGGGTGTTGCAGTGGGCGTTCCACCGCAACACCCATTGCTTTTTTACGCTGCTTCACATTTACAAGGATAGGGCAGCACCAAAAACGAAGGCCATGTAAAACCTTGTCTAAGGATGGCGATACGAGGAGAAATTATTGCTTTCTCCTTATATTTTACTCTTTCTATGTGTGCTGCATTCTTCAGCACACATTGAGACAGCAAATCACCTTTAAAGATTTGTTATGTGCAGGAAGGTATCCCTTCCTGCACATAAACAATACCCCCTGCAGCGCAGGCACCCTTGCAATATGGCGCAATAATGCCTGTGCTGGCGCAAGGCAATTTTTTAGCGCCACCGCTAGGGGAAATACAGGGGGGCGCTGTATTTTTGGAAATATGGCGCATCCCTGCGTTTTGATAATGTCGGAGCGCCGGGTTGCCAAATTTGGCGTTACAACGCCCTCTGACATTTTCTTGTACATATCCCCCTTAGTGTCGATTACGAGCTACGCTGAAAATGTAACCCTGAGTTGAAACAGTAAACCTCATATGATCTCATAAACCCCGCCCATGCGCTCAGCCCAGCAGCCCTGTCCCTACCCTAATATTTGCCATAAAACTTTGGAGGGGGGTTGACTTCAAAAGATTTTGCTTATGGGGCTCAGAGCAAAAAATCTAAAGACCCCTGAATTGAAGGCATCTCTCCAATGGAATTTAAGTGGCCCTTGAGTGGCCTGGACAGCTCCACTGTTAGTGATGTCCTTGTCTTTTTAATGGTATTCCCAGGAAAATATCATGTATTCATTCTCTCAAAGGACAAAATGTGACCAGAGTAGTCAAATACATAATTGATGAAAGACTTGAATGTGATTTTTTGACTCTTTTGAAATTTACTGCAAGGGAATCTATTCTTGCTAAGCTGTCACATAACCAAGCCAATCAAGTCTTCATATAAAGGCTACTTGAGGTCAAAAACGCAGAGGTTTTGTTATAGTTTAGCAGAGAAAGTAGGCACAACAGGGGCACCCGAATGACGAGGGGAATACGAAAGGAATTTAATGAACTTCTAAATCCTCCTGGCATGTTTAAAAAACAGCCTGTGAGAAACCTGCACTGTACTGCGAGTATCAGAGTTTTGAAGAAATTATTCAGTTACTGCAATGTATATTGAAAATGAAAAGAGCTTACATTTGGAAAGAATATTTAACAGTTAACTGCAGTCCTTAGAAAGACAATGTGGCTCATTAGATTCAGCAGGAAGGATGTTATAATGGCTAATTTGTCATTGAATGGCTGCAGTTTTTCTCCGATTGAATACTGTCTCTGTGTGCTCGAGGCAATTATCTGCTGTAAGTAGGATAAAGAAAGTCATGAAAACCCATTTAACAAAAGTCAAATATGACAATTTTAAAATGAAATTAGCTGATAACACAATAGACCATTCATAATGCCTTTTATTTAACAATAGAGCACATTAGGGCCTAAGTCCAAACTGCTGGTACTGTCTTGCTTTCAATGAAAACATTTATTATGTTCAATAAAACTTGTGGCCACAAATTTTGCACAGTACAATTTGATCCAGGTGCTTTTTAAGCAACACAGATGTAAATACCAGCATTTCAATGGCACAATAACCCTCAAATCTTCATTTGTACTGCATTCTGTCCGTGTTCCATTTGCATGGCTAATGTCCCAAAATGTTTTTTCCTATGGAACCCATTTAATGTAGCAGTAAGGGGTTTCTTGGTGCTAGATGGTCTCGTTTTTAGGCCTCGCCTAAGCAGCGCTTGTGCTGTCTCTTCGAGACATGCTGTATTTAGGATATGGGCATTCAACACGCCCAGTGCTTCTGGTTGGTTAGCTGGCCTGCCTTTCTAAATTCCTTTACTCTGTGTGGTCAATACAGTCTATTTGTCCTGCATTTGTGTGTTTGGTTCCCTCCCAGCGGACATCATTTTTTGGTTGGCCATCTCTGGCCATCTGTTGGCTCCTCGCTCGCACCCCCTCCCTCCCGTCATTGCTGCTGTCCTTCCTGCGCTCCTGCTGATGTAACGCATTGTATTTTGGTAACTTTACTGATCCTAACGCATTGTATTTATTGTTCGCTCCAGCATGCCCCACCCTCCTGCATGACACTGCATTGACTTTTGTGGCAATGGCATTCTATTTTGGTAACTTTACTGACCGCAACACATTGTATTTATTGTTCGCTCCAGCATACCCCACTCCCTCCCCCCCTGCACGACACTGCATTGACTTTTGTGGCAATGGCAGCACGCCGTGCTTTAGCTTTAAACATCTACAGCTAAAGTGCGGCGTGCTGCCATTGCTACAAAAGTCAATAAATAAAAAACCAAAGGTGGGCGGACGCAGCATTTCTTTCCCATTTTTTTTTTATAGCAATGGCGGCACGCCGCGCTTTAGCTTTAAACATTTAAAGCTAAATCGCGGTGGGCTGCGATTGCTACAATAGTAAATAAACAGAAAAAGGTGGCCACACAACTTTTTTTTTCTATTTATCGACTTTTGTAGCAATGGCGGCACGCCGCGCTTTAGCTTTAAACATCTAAAACTAAAGCGCGGCATGCCGCCATTGCTACAAAAGTCAATAAATAAAAATACAAAGGCTGGTAGATGCCACATTTCTTTTCCATTTGCAATGGCAATAGCTTGAAATCTAACTAATGTGAGCTCTATTGCATTGCAAATGCTTCTTTTTTTAGGGACGAACTGGTATTTGAGACAATACCCTCATTTAAAGTAACATGGAGACTTTGATCAACCTACCGTTTTACAAGAGATACATTTTCTTTTTATTTGGGTTCATCTCCTTCAGTAAATTCTGCTAATAAATAATTATAAAAAATCTACCTTCGAACTAGAGCGACCCCACCTTCCTTTATGCTTTGCTAAAAGGGGAAAGCACTTTGTAACTTAGATACTATTAGCATTCACATTTTAGTAGGAACCACTGTTCAAATCGAGAGTTAGTTCAAAACTTTATTAGAATGCTGAATACTATTAATAGTATTATCAGCGGAAAAGATAAAACAACCACCATCATATTTAACAAAACTATTGATGTTTCAATTAAGGATTAAGAAATGTACCTACTGGACTCTCTTTCATTTGCCATGGGATACTGTGTTACAGAATATCAGAATAAAAATATCCTGAGTGCAGATGCACAACAGTAGTTCGTTTCCTGTTCTTTTGTTGCAATTTTTTTTCATTGTAATTTCGAGCACCTAACGCGCAATTGCCAATGCACTGGATAACATGAAGTTTACATTATGCATAGTAACAAACAAAACTATGAAAACATCGGCCCACACCGAGCAGTATCAATCCAATAATGATGGCCTGATGGACCTATAGCTAAGGAAACATATCATAATAAACCACAAACTCAGGTCAATCTAATGCAACCTTTTGTAACAGGTACATATGAAGGGAGGCTACCCCAAATGATCTCCACCACACATACTTGCTTTCTCCATAGGTCCACTTGTCCCATCTCCTCCATCGTTTCTCGAAATGCTCAATCCAATGACAACACCACCAGCCCAAAGTTCTCAGTGTGGCACAGTGGTATAACATCACTTCTGTTTTTAGATGACCGAATGGCACCCATACTGCAAGCCCCAGTCTTTTGCTGGCCTCAGGAGGGTATCACATTGGTGTCACATTACCCTTAGTGCCCCTAAAAAGAAGTGAGTCACCACCCCATGCCATAAAAATTGTTTTTGGTGCAAGTGTGCTGCAGTGTGGGGAAAGAAAGATTGGGTTCACCAACGATTGACCGCACCTCTTAACAGTATCCAGATAGTTTTGTTCAACTCCACAGAACATGTAGTATATCACATCTGCTCATCACATCCCGCTACAATGTTGGTGTGGTAACAGACCAGATCTGTACAAGAAATCCCCGCCGTGGTGGCGCTCCATTTGTCTAAGTAGGTGAGGGAGAGACAGATATTGGGTCCTTACCTAGCTTTCACCTGAGACAGTGTTGGGGTTGGACATATTCCCACCAGTATGTCTAAATGAGGCTGTATTCAGAAGTCAAATCTGTAAAAGATTTAATTTTGTCTCCCAAGAACATCTGGTCCAACGTATGTATACCATAACCTGTCCAAGCCGGTCAAGTGATCATCTGTCCACCTATACGCATACTCACATTATTCCAGAATGGGGCCGACTCATGGAGTCATGGATCTAATTTCACTGTAGCATGTGGCTGTTTTCAAATATAAAACATGTTTCATACTATAGGGTAAGTCAGTACCTGAGACTCCGGTTTCGCAACATAAAGGAGGCTCAGGTTTTGCAATATAAAGGTCACTGAGGCCACCCTCACAGTGTAGGATACTTCTTTCTATCTATTGCCACACTGAAGGGTCCTTAATCGGTGCTGACCCGTGCGCCATTTGTGATAAGTGATAGGTACTCATATGAGGCGGCCGTAGCCTTCCAGCCTCCATGTGTGCATGCAATTTAGGTATTCAAAGCTGGGGATTATTGACTCCACACACAAAGCCCTTAATTGCAGAGTTTATGCTCATGAGGATGGGTCATGCCACAGGGATCAGTAAAATCCCCATTTTGTAAATAAATCATGGAGTCATCCCCATCTTCACTGCCTGTATGCGGCTCCACATTGAAAGATGGAGATGGACCACTTCATAAAGTCGAGTTGCATCGAAGCAAGCAAGGGCAGTAGGTTGTCTTGAACCATGTGTATTAGCCCATTTTAGATGTACTCCTAGGTAATTCATACCTCTTGGGACCCACCTCACTCCAACTTCGTGGACACAAGTCCTGGTCATGAATATGGAAATTGCCATTGCTTTTCACTTCCCCCAATTTACCTGGTATCCACTTAACTCTGAGTGGGTGTTCAGCAAGGCCATCAGTGCTGGGATGGACGTCTGCAATTTGGATATGGTATATCAGTCTCATAAAGGAATACCTTAACTGGTCCTGCACTGGTTAAGATGCCCTGTATGTGTGGAGATATTCTAATGCTAGAGGATCAAGGGCCAGAAGAAAGAGTAGAGGGATTAGCGGACAACCCTGCCTGGTACCTCTTTTGATCTGTATCACACGGAATAGATGGCTTCCACTGTTAATCTGCGGTGTTGGCCCTTCATATAGCCTCTTTACCTTTATTAAGTCCTGCCCTAATCCAAAGCAGTCCATAACCTGAAAGAGATAAGGTCATTCAAAGCTGATGAAGGCCTTCTCTGTATCCAGGGACATGGCGACAATTTCCTCATCTGCATCCTGAGAGTCCCATTGTAAGGAAATCGGCTTTTTGCAGGCTTACCCCTACTTTTTGTCCCCATTTTGACTACTAGGTACTGGTGTAATGATTCTGAAATGCCCGGAGCCCTGCTAAACAGGACTCAGCGAATGTGGTTTGACCCTTAAAATTGTGCATGCTTAATTGATTGTCCCAAATTGCCATAGCCTAACTTACTTGTAAGTTCTAGTGTATGGTAATAGGTGTACTCAGGGCCTATAAGTTAGAGTGTCCCCCAGGGACTGCAGCACTTTTTGTGCCACCCTGAGTGGGTAAGGTAAAACATGGCTCCCAGACTGCTACTGCAGACTGAAAGGGCAATTTTAAACTGCTAACTCAACTTTGCCATTTAAGGTAAAGGTAAAAACCCACAGCTTCCTTTTTAGGTCGAGCCTAGGCAGCCACATGCACTGTCTGCAAGACCTGTTGTATTCAACAAAACCACTTTATTCCTGCCTGCTACTGCTGTGTTGCTCTTTTATGATGCCCCCTAATTCGTTCACACAGCCGATAGGTCACTCCTGGTAAAGACTAAGGAACACAGTCTCCTTACTCTTACTTTCTTTATCTGTGTTTTAGAGAACTTTTTTCTTAAAAAGTTGCTTTATGCCTCTCCCTGCTTCCACCCTCCGACACAAACGCAGCGTTTCCCTTAACCAGACTGCGAATGGGCATGCACTCTGTACCTTCTCTCTTTCATGGGTCTTTGGATGTGGCAGTTTAGTCCTTTATGTAAGTGGAACTTAATATTGTAGTAATGAGACAATGTATAAACGTACTTTTACTTCTTTGTCCTAGGCATCACGCGGCTTTCAGTCTTGAAAGTCCGATCACGTTGCTCGGTGCATGAACTGAGCACTGCAAGCAATCATCCTTTTCATGAGAATGGTTTTGTGATGGCTGCGCAGGGACGGGTAATTATCCGGATTCGGGCAGAGGGGCAGAAAATGGTGGCGGTGATCACCACTGCGGAAGCTGCACCAGACACTATGTTGGCCACTTCAGCACCAAGTGGGACTCAACCCAACACTGCCAGGCCTAACTACTGGCAGCTCGCTGGTATCTGCAGTACTGTTCCGTCTGCTCGACCCCAAGTGCACCAAACAGGGCTACTGTGCATGGGATAGCTCGGCTCCAATTTAACCGGCTCCCCAGCTCCAGCCGTCTTGGCTGCTACCCAGGCTGCTGGTTGAAGCCGCCCGGTTCTGCCACCCCACACGGCAATTCCACCAGTCTCCTACCTGCCGGCCGCAATAGGTAAACAAGCATTTGCAATGCAATTGGTCTCGCATTACTAAAAGTTTGAGCTATTGGCATTGCAAATAATAATGCAATGCCAATAGCTCAAACTTTCAGTAATGCAAGACCTATTGCATTGCAAATGCTTGTTAATATATGTAAGACATCCCTGATGTAGGCCTAACAAGCCCTAAAGCAGGGTGCTATATGTTAGAAAGTGGAACATGAACTTTTACATGTTTCGAAAGTAAAACCTCCAAATTTTACTTTTTACTATGGAAAGGCTAGTAGGCCCATTTCGGCAAGTACAGAGTTAAAGGCCGACACCTCAGCCCTGCTAACTTCTGGATAAGACTGCTAAAGTTGATACTGTACAGTATCAAAATATTCAGTGCATTAAATCAGATTTAATGCTTAAATCAAATTTAATGTCACTGGTGGGCAAAGTGCAACTTTAGAATTTGCCACTTTAGTTGCCCAAGGTTTCCAGTGCCCGTTTACTGATGTACTCGGGGTCTGTCCTGCAGACAGCTTTCTGCCCTCCTTGGGAGATGTGCTAATGACTCCCAGGAAAGATAACAATGGAGGCATGCCACTGGAGGAGGTGTTATCTTCCATAGGCAGGAAGCCACACAGGTGTTAGCCCAAAAGGCGAGCTTCAAAGATGAAGCTACCTTTAAAGGGCAAATTAGGCAGACAGGCTGTAACTAGAGACAGGAGAGGGAACACCAGTTGCCACACCGGTTTTCCAGGGGCATGTAGCCCCAGCTCTGGGTTGGGCTAAGAATCTCCTCATGCCAGGAGAAGGGTCCTGCCGTATTGAAAGTGGGCAGAATAGTGCATCCTGGGATCAGGAAGTGGTCATCTGGTGAGACAGAACCTGGTAGCCCATTGGCTACCAACCGCAACCTGCCCTAAGGACATTTTCTGTGCATATGTAGGGCAACCCTTGGACCCCGCACTCAGGTCTCCACTGGACTGGAAAAAGGACCAAGGAAAGATGACCTGCTGCACCATGGAACTGGCAAAGAGAGGCTGCACCATTGTGAACGGCACCTGCTGCACCCGGTGGCTAGCACAGGAGAGGGTCTGCACCTGCCATGTCCTGCTCGAGAAGAAGTCATCTTCTGAGCCCCCCTAAGCCAAGAGACTCCAAGTACCAGATGACTGGCCTCCAGTTCGCAGCACAGGGACACAACAGCTGAAGAAGCCTGTTGGGGCAAGTTGGTAGCCCAAAGTCTTTAACCCTCCGCCGTGCAACACCAGTGACCAGGACTCAGCGCACAAACTTGCTCCCGAGTTCACTGAGGCCGGGAGTGCCATTGGAGTGCAGCTGGGACTTCCGGAGGATGTTATCGGCCCAGGAAGGATTGGCTTGTGACCCTGATACTGGCCAACCGTCAATCCATTGGCTACTGGACACCTACCTAGCACAGAGAGGACTTTGAGGGACATCAGCCATGTGACCAGGACCACCCCATTCCCTTCATGAACGGAGGCCCCTGCTGACTGCATTGCATTCACAGCATCCTTTGAGGATCTTCAGTAAACTTCATCCCTTGCATTAGGACCACTACCATAAGAAAGCCCTGCAAAGGATAAATGCGCCTGGAACGAACTGAAGATTGCTTCACCTGCGGAGGTAACCATTTCTGAAGACCTTGCTAGTACTCTTGACTGGCTCCCTGCTGGGGTTAGTCACTTTACAACTAGCCCAAAACATTTAGTGAAATCGTTTCTAAGTGCCAAATTTGTGGAATTTGCTAATGCTTGTTCGCGGTTGAGTGAAATGCTTTGATTTACTATATCTTGTATATTCTTTATCTCCAGAACCTTGTTGTGGTGTCTAAAAGTACAGAAAAATACAGTCCATTGTTTTTTAAATTGGTGCCAGATTTCTTTGGTGTCTTGTCGATTTCTTCTTCGGTTGTTTTGGTGCTGCTTAAATGCTTTACACTTGTTCTTTTATTTAAGCCTTGCTGCTCAGAGCCACAGCTACCCAGTGTTGAGGTGAATGTTTGACAAACAAAACCTAAGGGTCCCAAAGGGGTTGGTAAGTGCATTGCACGGTGAGGTTGCACAACCACACCATATAATACACCCCATTTACTTATACCTATAGAAGTTGGGCCCGGGTACGCATGTGGTTTCTTGAGGAGCGCCTTGGCACAAATCCTACTTGTGAAGCATGAATCAAAGAGGGTATCACCCTTGGGAGTCTGTTGGCAAGCACCTTAGCTAGTATCTTAATGTCAACATTCAGAAGAGATATGGGTCTATAAGAGCCCCATTCAAGCGGGCCCTTCCCTTCTTTAGGAAGTACCATTATTACACCATGTTACCAGTCAAGCCAGCTTCCTGGGAGGCTTGACAGAGCATTTGTGCTACTTTGGGTTTGTATGCCATGTTTTCCTGGCGATTTGCATGTGGGTAGGCCCGCTATGGCATCATTGATTTCCTCCAGAGTGATGTTCCTGATAAGGAGGTCTTTCCCCTCCTCAGTCGAGGATGGTAGGTTGATAGAAGCCATCAACTGGTTCTCCGCTGGTGTAGACACCACTGGGGGAGTAATAGAATTTTATCATAGAAGGAAGCAAGAACCTCAGTGTTCTTGGTCGGATGGGTAACTGTATGACCGGTCGCTTCTGAAAGCTGTGCTTCTCATTGGCGAAGTTGGAATGCTAGGAGACTGCCTGCCTTCTTACCATGCTCATACTGCTGCAACTTAAGTTTAATAAGCGCTTTTTTCTGCAGCAGATGTATACACCATATTGTAATTCAGTTTTTCTTTCTCCAACTGGCGTCCGTTGCCAAGCGTGGGTGAGGCATTATAGGCCGATGTGAGAGAGGCTATTGAGGATTTCAGTGGCATCAGTCTTTTTGGCAATAGCACTCTCTCTCATTATGAGGCTTCTCCACGTGTAATTCCCAGCTGCCCATACTATCTGTGAAGAAGTGACAGTGTACTTATTCTCAGAGCAATAAACCTGAACATGGGTATTCAGAATCTTCCTTTCCTCTGGGAGGCATATGCCAGATGCCAGTCAAGGAAGGCCTATAACCTGTAGGTTGAGCGATATGGGACTATGATCATATAGGCCCCTTGCTAGTATATCACTATGGAATAGTTAGGTCAGCAGTGAATGGCACAGTAGAAAAAATCCCAGTCTGGAGGCGGTGGGGTGAACTGGTGAGATACAGGAATAGTCTTTGTCTCTAGGATGATCTGTCTGCCATATGTCTAGTAAGCCATGGTTTCCCAGGAGATCCATTAGCTGTGCCCAGTCTGTGGCATTTTGATGATCAGGGAGGTCAGTCCATTTTAGAACCAAAACATTTAGAATTTAGAGCACTGTTTCAGTCTCCCCCATGACCAATTTAGTGTTGAAAATTCCAGTAAAGAGCTTATTTAATTGACTGAAGAAGACTATTCTGCCCTCAGTCGGTGTGTATACAGGACCCAGGATTAAGGCCAGTTCACCCACCTTTAGAAAGGCATATCTGCCCTCAGGATCTGTCCTGGATTTCAGAAGCCTATGAGGGAGAGATTTGTGTATTAAAATGGCTGCTCCACAATTTCTATAGGGTACGGAGAAGGTTGTGGAGTCAGGAACCTCTGTACCTAGAGGGGCAGTGTGGCTACTCCCTTTTACTTGTCCAACCTAGTCCTGCTTCAGCTGTTGATTTTCAGCAGAGGGTAAGTGTAGTTCCTGCAGGAGTGCAATATCAGCCTGGTGGTGTCAGATATAAGTCAGCGTTTTCTGATGTTTAACAAAACTAAATAAACCAGATACGGAGCGGTATGTTCCACGGTGGCATTTGGGTCATCGTCCTAGGCTCAGGCAGTACCTAGGTGCGAGATGTAGGACATCAGGTTCTCCGACAGGTGGATGGGACCGTGGAATGTGTGTGGCATGACTGTGCCCAGGCGAGATCGGACGACAAGTGTGATGTCAACTCCTGTGTTCCTATTTGTGCACAAAAAAACAACTTTAACTGTAGTTTGTGATGTAAGCCCTAATAGCTACCAAACGTCCCTCCGCCAACCAGTTTAATACCAGAGGAAATCCTCAGCAGCAGACCATACTAACTAGTGATGAAAAATAATTGGGAATTGGAGCACAGGCAACATTCAGGCAACCATCTAGCAATATCCCCATGGTGGCCTATTTCACATCACCAACCCCAGACATCCTCCCATCCCCCAAGGCAAAGGAAACCACATTTGAAGTAACGCAATGATGTATACAGGGCTATTGGCAAATATAAAGAACGTGTGCACCATTAAGGCATGTTGAGATGTGCATCACTGTCTAAGAGAAGAGAGGGCACAATGTTATTGTATATAAAGGCAGATAAGTCAACTGCAACACAGTTCAAGAAAAGGATATTTATGGAAGCATATACAGTTCCAAGTAGTCTGCTGGCCATTCAATTCAGATCATTGCTGTGCCATACTGTGTGGTATTCACTGTCTCAGTGAAAAAAGGCTAGTTCACCGGGGGATCAGTAGGGCTCTCCTTCAGCAGACGTCTATTTATCCCTATTCCGGTTTTGGGACAGCACATCTATGACTCTGTCCAGTCTCTCTCTGGCAGAGTGCCTATGCTGGAATGGACGGTTAGGGCCTTGGTGAGATGCATGCTTCCGATTGCTGACAGATTGACCATTGAGGGTGCCGGAAGCTTGAGGAGTTCCAAACGCTGGAGGCGGATCCACCTCCATAGACTCTTCAAGGTTTTGCAAGAAGGCAGTCAATGCTTCTAGATCCTCAAATTCCGAGGTGCAGACTTGTACAGACACTAGCGTCACAGCCAAATCCAGTAGACCTAATTCCTTTTCATAGGCAGGGATGAAGGGCCATGGTTTTTTTCATCCTGATCGCTGTCTCATATGAAAAATCTGCCATCACATGGGGAATTAGACCCCTTACTTGGTATGTTGACACCGCAAGAGACACAATATGATTGCCCTGGAAGCTTTTGGTTGGCAGGAAGAACATACCCTCAATCTGTGCACCCTCAAACTCCAAGGGCTCAGCAAAGGTTACCTGAAGTAAAGTGGGCAAGAGGGAACAAAAGAACACTAACAGGTCCTCACCCTTCCATGTCCTCTGGAATCCCATAGAGGTGTATATTGTCCCTGCAAGTGCAGTCTTCCAGGTCCAATACTTTCCTCTGTAGTCTCTGTACCGTGGTGCCCCAGTCTGGCTACAGACTGTACAGTCCATCAGTTCATCTATTCTTTTGTCTGCTGAGTCAAGGCATAAATGCATGTGGAATAGGTCCAACCTTAGGGATTTGATGTCTGCAGCCATGTCTGAGATAGTAGTATCGAAGGCAGATAATTTAGAGCCTATGTTAGTGACTTCTTTAAGGATGAGGGTATGAGTACCCTCAGCCATAACATCTAGCTTAGTGATCGTATGTGCCGACTCCTCTGACAGTTCTTCAGCAAAGAATAGCTGCCTGGTTGCCTTCGAGCCTGATATGGATGGCAGGGGTAGGCAACTTTAGCTGGGATAACACTTAGGGGTCGATTCCGATTCGGGCCGGAAAAAGCACCGACCGACTCGGAGCCGGAATTAATTCCGACCGACACGTACCTGTGGCGCCCGACACGCCAAGTACGATGCAAGGCGTGCAAAATCCGACCGACACGTACTGAACCCAAGCCGAACGACCGAGCCGCACGGAAAACAGCAATCCGGCGGGAAAAACACGCGAATCGAACCGACCGACACGCACCCGGAACAAATCCAACCGAAACGTACACGCGAACTCCAAACCGCAAAGTACGATGCAAAGCGCGAAAACCACGACCGAGTCGTACGGAGGACAAGCCGTACGACCGACACGCATACAAAACCGAGCCGAAGTAACACAAAACACCGCGACCGACACGTACGCAGCATAGAAAACTGCACAAACACAGCGTGAACGAAACGGAGAAGACCGTACGAGACAACTGCAGGGTCCGACTCGGTCACAAGAACGTTTCCAACATGCACAGAAAGTACTAAGGAAAAATACACAAAAAAAGGCCAAACAAGCAATTACAAAGCCAATAAATACTGGGGGGGTGGGGACAGAGAACAAAGACACACCCACAACTCCACCCATATAAAGGACACAAATCCCAACCATGATCCTTTGCAAATGCTATTCTACTGCCAGCACTCAACAGACAGAAACCACACACCCACAGCTCATCCCTCACACAAGCCACACACCATCAGCACACCAACAAATAGCTACCTCACATACACCCAGCAAAACACACACTCACACACCCACACCTGCACACCAACACACACATCACTCACCATCACCACCCATCACCATGCCCCCAAAGAAGAATCACAAGTTCCTAGATTGTGAATTGGAAGTCCTGGTAGACGAGATCCTCAGGGTAGAGCCACAGCTGTTTGGCACACTGGTCCAACAGACACCCATCTCCCAGAAAACCAAGATGTGGGAGAGGATCATCAACAGGGTGAACGCACAATCACCATGTCTGCGCACAAAGACTGACATCCAGAACAGGTGGTATGACGTGCGCAGGAGGGTACGGGAGCTGCTGAAGAAGGACTACCTCCTGAGCCAATACACCGGCAGTGGCCCTCCTGCCAAGCCAGTATACCTCAGGCCCTGGGAGGAGAAGGTGCGGGCCATCCTTCCGCCAGTGAGCGTCTATGGACTAGAGAACATCCCAGAGCCTGGTGAGTACACAACAAATGTACACAATATTCTGCCACAATACACACACACATCACTGTCAAGGGGAGAGTCAAACCATGCACTCATAGCAATTACACAGCAACCAGAACAGAATCATCCCAAAATGTGTATGTCAGTCAGATAAACACAACACATGCCATCTCAAAGTTACATTTAACCGTGTCATCACATGTACAAACACAACTACAACTACAGCTAGGCAGTGGCACAAATATAACTAACAAACACATCCAGACATGTAGCCACCACTACAACACCAACACACAGTGAAGACCACTGAAAGAAAGGAATTCTGTGTATGCTGGGCAAGTCAGTGTAGCCAATAGCATCATGGGAGTCGTAGTCACAGATATTGCTCACCCCCACAACTGTCCCATCAACACCACCATGAACCATGCGCACATCACAGGGAGTGGAAAAGGACTCACAAGATGGCTGACACTGGCTACTGCTGTGGGGAGCACAAGGCCCTGCTGGCAACTGTGCAACAAACAACAGCAGGACACCACTGACTGACATCCTGAGAGACAACTTCCACTCCCTGCAATGCAAGCACGTTCCATGGTGGGATATCTGGCTGGGTGGGAAGGAGGACTTGCAGCACTGACCATAGTCACAAGCACCTCCCCTCACACACCCCCTCAACACATACTCCACATAACCCACCTGGGAGAATGCAATGCCTCACATCCTAACTCAAGATCCCACAAAGAACCTCCACCCTGGGTTATGTTGTGTGAAGCACAGGGACACTCTTGGGACTTTTAGCCAAACAACTGCCAGGACAACACTCCCAGCCATCCTGTCAGCACAGGCAGCCCACCCCACAGGGAAGCAGAGCCAAAAGGAAGGAAGCATGGGCATGCTGGGAAGGGGGTGGAGGCAATAGCATGATGGGAGTAGTAGGCACAGATATTGCTCAGCCTCACAACTGGCCCATCAACACCACCCTGAACCATGCTCACATCACAGGGAGTGGATAAGGACTGACAAGATGGCTGACACTGGCTACTGCTGTGGGGAGCACAAGGCCCTGCTGGCAACTGTGCACCAACAAACAGCAGGACACCACTGACTGACATCCTGAAAGACAACTTCCACTCCCTGCAATGCAAGCACGTTCCATGGTGGGATATCTGGCTGGGTGGGAAGGAGGACTTGCAGCACTGACCATAGTCACAAGCACCTCCCCTCACACACCCCCTCAACACATACTCCACATAACCCACCTGGGAGAATGCAATGCCTCACATCCTAACTCAAGATCCCACAAAGAACCTCCACCCTGGGTTATGTTGTGTGAAGCACAGGGACACTCTTTGGACTTTTAGCCAAACAACTGCCAGGACAACACTCCCAGCCATCCTGTCAGCACAGGCAGCCCACCCCACAGGGAAGCAGAGTCAAAAGGAAGGAAGGATGGGCATGCTGGGAAGGGGGGTGGAGGCAATAGCATGATGGGAGTCGTAGTCACAGTTCTACATCCCCCACCACATGGCCCAGCAAGCTCACACTCATGCATGCACATCCCACAGAGAGTGGAAAGGCCCATCAAAGATGTCTGACACTGTTGCTGTGTCGTGGGGAGCACAAGGGCATGCTGGGAACTGCACACCAACCAACAGCAGGACACCACTGTCAGCCATCTTGCCATTGCTCTCACACCCACACACACTGAACTCCCCACAAAAGCAAGTAAGTATGGGAATGCTGGGAAGTGGGGTGGAGGCAATAGCATGATGGGAGTCATAGTCACAGACATAGCTCACCCCCACAACTGTCCCATCAACACCACCCTGAACCATGCTCACATCACAGGGAGTGGAAAACAACTGACAAGATGGCTGACACTGGCTACTGCTGTGGGAGCACAAGGCCCTGCTGGCAACTGTGCACCAACCAACAGCAGGACACCACTGACTGACATCCTGAAAGACAACTTCCACTCCCTGCAATGCAAGCACGTTCCATGGTGGGATATCTGGCTGGGTGGGAAGGAGGACTTGCAGTACTGACCATAGTCACAAGCACCTCCCCTCACACACCCCCTCAACACATACTCCACATAACCCACCTGGGAGAATGCAATGCCTCACATCCTAACTCAAGATCCCACAAAGAACCTCCACCCTGGGTTATGTTGTGTGAAGCACAGGGACACTCTTGGGACTTTTAGCCAAACAACTGCCAGGACAACACTCCCAGCCATCCTGTCAGCACAGGCAGCCCACCCCACAGGGAAGCTGAGTCAAAAGGAAGGAAGCATGGGCATGCTGGGAAGGGGGTGGAGGCAATAGCATGATGGGAGTCGTAGTCACAGCTCTACATCCCCCACCACATGGCCCAGCAAGCTCACACTCACGCATGCACATCCCACAGAGAGTGGAAAGGCCCATCAAAGATGTCTGACACTGTTGCTGTGTTGTGGGGAGCACAAGGGCATGCTGGGAACTGCACACCAACCAACAGCAGGACACCACTGTCAGCCATCTTGCCATTGCTCTCACACCCACACACACTGAACTCCCCACAAAAGCAAGTAAGTATGGGAATGCTGGGAAGTGGGGTGGAGGCAATAGCATGATGGGAGTCATAGTCACAGACATAGCTCACCCCCACAACTGTCCCATCAACACCACCCTGAACCATGCTCACATCACAGGGAGTGGAAAACAACTGACAAGATGGCCGACACTGGCTACTGCTGTGGGGAGCACAAGGCCCTGCTGGCAGCTGTGCAACAACCAACAGCAGGACACCACTGACTGACATCCTGAAAGACAACTTTCACTCCCTGCAATGCGAGCACAGTCCATGGTGGGATAACTGACTGGCTGGGTGGGAAGGAGGGCCGGCTGTCAACCAAATACAACCAATGCAGACCATGTTCACACCCCAACAAATTCATAGAAATGCCCAAATAATGCAGGACAATGTGCTACACCAATAACAACCCCTTACTGTGACAACTTAGGACAATGCAATGTTCAGGCCCGCACCCAGAGGCACAGTCACAACTGTCAGGTGTGTCAACCATTGATGCCTGCAGAAACATAACATACATTGTGTGTGTCTCCCAAAAACAGGTGATGATGGGGACACAGCAGCAGACGCTGAGGAGTCCCAGTCCCAGGCTCAAGAGGATACGGAGCTCACTGGTGTCGTACAGCCTCTGCCCTCCTCGGACGAAGAAGACCAACCTGGCACCTCCGGTGCAAGTCAACATGCAGCACCAGCAGGACCACCAGCTGCAGCACCAGCAGGACCACCAGCTGCACCCCCTGTACCCACCCCTCCAACGACTGTCACCACAAATACCATCCCTGCCGACATGGACAGAACAAGGAGCACCACCAGCACAGGGACCCTGGACCAACGTGGGGCCATGGACACCACCACCACCACCAACCCCCAAGGGGGACCAGGGTCATCTGTGCGTGCCACTGCACGCACTGCACATGTTGGCAGGGGTGGTGGGAGGGGTGGGAGACAGAGGTCGCTGCTTGCAGAGGTGTCTGGTGTGCATGATGACCCACAACTGGTACGCATAGCCGATGCGTACCAGTCCAGCACCGGAGATCTCAGCCAGGTAGTGGGGCTCCTCAGAGACATGAAACAGCAGCAGGCTGCCCATCATGCCCGCTTGGACTCACACATGTCCCGCGTGGAGTCCAAGTGGGACACACTGCAAGAGATGACGGCGGTGCACAGGGACATATTACAATGCCTCCGCCAGATGAACAGCAACCAGTCTACACCTCCCTGTGTGCCAACAACATCTGGTGCTGAACAAACTGCAACTGCCACAGGGAGGGAGGATGACTCTGGCGGAGAGTCCCCTGTACCGCAGCAGCCTGTACTTGAGGGGCCCCCCCAAAGAAGAGGGGTCGTCCGAGGAGGGGCAAGTGAGAGGCCGATGGCCAAGTGCAACCCCCAGGAAGCCTGAACCTGTTCTGGATGTTCACCTTTGTGCACAAACTGTTCACCCTGTTGACGGCAACACAACTCCCACACATGACATGGGGAGTACAAGTTGGACCAATGTCTCAGACAACTGTGGCCCCGATACTGGGGATTTTGTCTACCAGGACTTTCAATTCACCTAGGAACTTCTGATTGCAATATAAATGTACAGCACTAACCATCCTATGCACTATTCACACAAATGTATCACAATAAACACACTAATACACCATACTTGCCTCTGTTGTGATTCCAACGTGGGTGCTGTCATGGGGATGATGAACTGCAAAATTACACTGTGTATGCGAACTGCAACAGCAAGTACAACACAGGCATGTGAGTAAAGGCAACGTGACACATATGAGGGAGACACAGCACCAGGGCTACACAACACATACACACCTAGGCCATCTGACTCATTGCCTACACTGATGTTGCCAGGAAAGACGGTGCAATGCACAGACACCACACCTATTCCCAGTTGTAGTCAAGTAGCCCACAGGTGCAGTAAGCAAATGGCAGTCAAATGTGTGACCACAGACAACGCACATCACAAAGTGAAGCACAGGTTTATTACACAGTTACAACATGTCGTAACCACTACAGATGCAAGGTAATGCCACCTGGCAGCGGGCACACAGTCAACAACTGTAGAAGGAAGGAAGTCCATGGGTGTGGCGAAAATCACCTGTAGGGACACAACAGCTACCACCCTGGAAGTACAATCACGTCGTCGGTGGACACAGTTGACCAAACGAATCTGAAAGTACCCTGTGAAGGACAGAAATGACACACAGTCAAAAGCAATGGAGAACAGGACAGAACAGCAAAACTCATGCACAATACAGGTTACAAGATACCCACCCAGAACCAAGTTAGCATGTCAACACTGTTGGGGAGTACAGACCACCTGTAAGCACACATCACTACACACATCCAGTCAAGTAGCCCATGGACACACTCCAACAGCACCAGAGCACCACCTACACATATCATGCCAACTCACATCATTGACATGACACCTCAGGATACTCACATTCAGCTAAAGAAGTTGGTGATGAGCTGTGTGCGGACATCACCCTCATCATCATCATCATCATCATCATCATCACTGGCATCGTGGTCCAGGCCAGGATCCTCCACAGGTGGCGGATGTTGGTCATTGTCATCCTGGATGAGAGGCAACTCCTTCCGCACTGCCAGGTTGTGGAGCATGCAGCAGACGATGATAATCTTGCACACCTTCGCTGGGGCATATGGGAGGGACCCTCCTGTCTTGTCGAGGCAGCGGAAGCGGCTCTTCAGGAGACCAAATGTCCGCTCAATCACTCTCCTGGTCCGACCATGTGCCTCATTGTAGCGCATCTGGGCTGGTGTCACAGGGTTCCTGAGGGGTGTCAGCAACCACGGCATGTTGGGGTATCCCGAGTCACCTACGGACAGACAAGTGCACATTAGCTGACTTGGAAAAGTGGGCGGAATACTACAGATCAGATCACACACAATGGCACAAAGTCAGTACACACCGACAAGCCAGGCACGCTGGTTCTGCATCTGTGCCATCATCCTGGGGATGCGACTACTCCTCATCACAAAGGCATCGTGTGCTGAACCAGGGAAACGGGCACACACGTGTGAGATGGTCATATCTGCAAGACACACCACCAGTGCATTGACCGAGTGGTAGTGCTTGCGGTTACGGTAGGCCTGCTCCTGGGCCTGTGGTGGTACCAAAGCCACATGTGTCCCATCAATGGAGCCAATGACATGCGGCATCCTCCCCAGGGCATAGAAGTCACTCTTCACGTCAGTGAGTCGTTGCAGTCTAGGGAAAAAGATGTACCGGTTCAGGTATAGCAATATTGCCTCCAAAACATCGCGGAGCACACGGCTCAACATGGTCTGTGACATCCCACCAGCAGTTGCCACAGTATGTTGGAAGGTACCGGTGGCAAAGAAGTGTAGGGCTGCCATCACCTTCACCTTGGGGGTCAGCGCTGTAGGATACGGCCGGCCAGGCTGCAAATGTGGGGCCAACTGCACTGCCAAATCCTCAATCAGCTGCCTGGTGAAGCGGTACCGTCGGATGCTGTCCCGTTCCACCATCGTTGCCAGGTCTGGGAATGGTCTATGGATAGCAGGAGCCCTGCAGTGCAGAGGAGAAGAAAGCAAGATTGTCAGTCACCCCACATATGCGGCATTGAACACACTCAATATCACATCATACATCATTATGAGGCACAACTACATGAAGTGTGCAGTTCCGTAAGGACATGTATGGTACATACATGGCCAACATCTGTCATCACGGTTCAACAAGTGGCATCAATAAGACCCAGGTTGGCCCATTGGATATCATGAGGCCGTGTCACAGTTCCCATCTCCTGCTGCCATGTCACAATCACCCCCACAGTGACATGTGAGGACAGATGTGCCCCAGGCATCACAGCTCAACGACAGGTACATTCCCAGGGACCCTGTATTGCCACATGGACACTGGCATTACATGGAGTATCATGTATACACCACAGCAAAACAACCATGACCCCCACAGGTAGGGGTTCCACTTGCCTCTGCAGGACAGACATGGACGTCTGTGACACACACACGCACAACATCAAAGTCCATGCACACACAACGTGGATGTGGAGACTGTCTCCCATTGTGCACATGAAATCAGAGACATTGTAAACACTACATGCACACAGACTGTGGAGGACCATCATTATTGTGCCACTGGGACACCCTGGCTCAAACATACCGTCCCACATGGGACTCACGGGGTATGTGACATGACATACACATACACCACCGTGAAATGTGACCATGGCACATGCACAGATATGAACAGTTGCACATCACAGTGGTCATGTACACATAACACCCAGGATCCTGTCCCCATGAACACGTGCACAGCCTGGGGGTGGCTGCCCCCAGGTGACACCCACAGGACAACATGTACACCAACATACACACAATAGGAAATGCAGCCTTACATGCCTTATGATACAGTTTGGACAGGCTGTGGTGTTGTAGGTGTGCCCCTCACTCCCTGGGAGCTATCTGTGGCTGGCATATGTTCATCTGAGACAGGCATGGTGACATATGCCAGTCACTTGTACAGGGATGCGTTGAACAGCAATGGACCGATCGGTGCACCCGGCCGGCCCATTGCATTCAATGTGTGCGGGTACGCATTGTACCCCTGTACGCGTTGAACAGCAATGGACCGATCGGTGCACCCGGCCGGCCCATTGCATTCAATGTGTGCGGGTACACGTTGTACCCCTGTACGCGTTGTACCGCAATGGACCGATCGGTGCGCCCGGCCGGCCCATTGCATTCAATGTGTGCGGGTACGCGTTGTACCCCTGTACGCGTTGTACCGCAATGGACCGATCGGTGCGCCCGGCCGGCCCATTGCATTCAATGTGTGCAGGTACGCGTTGTACCCCTGTACGCGTTGAACAGCAATGGACCGATCGGTGCACCCGGCCGGCCCATTGCATTCAATGTGTGCGGGTACGCGTTGTACCCCTGTACGCGTTGAACAGCAATGGACCGATCGGTGCACCCGGCCGGCCCATTGCATTCAATGTGTGCGGGTACGCGTTGTACCCCTGTACGCGTTGAACAGCAATGGACCGATCGGTGCACCCGGCCGGCCCATTGCATTCAATGTGTGCGGGTACGCGTTGTACCCCTGTACGCGTTGTACCGCAATGGACCGATCGGTGCGCCCGGCCGGCCCATTGCATTCAATGTGTGCGGGTACGCGTTGTACCCCTGTACGCGTTGAACAGCAATGGACCGATCGGTGCACCCGGCCGGCCCATTGCATTCAATGTGTGCGGGTACGCGTTGTACCCCTGTACGCGTTGAACAGCAATGGACCGATCGGTGCGCACCCATTGTCAATGGCCTAGCCTGGCAACGGACGCGTTTTCGAAATTCGAACGAGTCGGTTGCTGGAAATTCAATTGGTCACCCACAACAATGTTGCAAAATCATGTATGTCATGAAGTTGAAGATTTGAAGGATGCTGTGGGCGTGTATTGGTGCTGCTATTCCATGGATTGGCCAGATTCAGAAGATGCAAACGACTTGGACCTATCACTTTGGACACATGGGACAGTATCTGCCTCTGCAGCACATATATATTGCTGGCTGTTCCCCTGAGAGCTCACTTGCCTGCACTACATGCTCCAGGACGACATCTGCCACTGCACTGCTGCTGTCTCTGCCCCCTCTGGACCCTGCAATGGCACGTACTGTGGAGAGAGCCCCAGCCTTCAGCCTTGAGGGGAACCAGGCCCTGTTGGACAGCCTACTTCCACAGTACAGCAAGCTGTATGGGACACCAGGGGAGCAGGTGAGTGTTCTGTGCACTGCCTTTCTGAATGTGCATTTTGTCTGACTAGCAAGGCTGAAAGTCTGCACGCCACTGGCTAGCAGGCTCACTGAGTAGTTGTCACCCCCATAGTGTGTAGTGACATGCACTGGACAGGTATGGTGCAGTGACAGTGCATTTGAACAAGGTTTTACTTCCCATGCAATGATACCATGTAGTGACTTCTGGCAAACTGTCCATGGGCAGCGTTGCACTGCCTGTGTACATCATGTGCCCCTGTGATTGGGACATGTATTTACAACTGTGTCATGCACGGATATGTTGCATGTGTAGTAATGGCCTTTTCACTTTGTCATCCTGACAGGTTAATGCCCATCGGAAGCAGGAGATCTGGAAGGACATCGTCCGGGCTGTCCGGTCCGTGGGGGTCTACAAGCGCCGGATCCGCAACTGCCAGAAGAGGTGGCAGGACCTTCGGGGCTGGACCCGGAGGATTGCATGGGTCCAGCTGAAGCTGTCGCCTCCTCGCAGGAGGGGCGGAACACGGACCCTGACCCCCCACATGCTCCAGATCCTGGCGGTGGTGTTTCCAGACCTAGATGGGCAGCTGAAGGCCAGACAGCAGCAAGGAGGGGGTGAGTCAAAGACTGCACTGTGAACTCTGTATTACATGCTATGTGCCCTCCTCTGGCCTGGTTAAACTGCCACAGTACAGCAGTCATGTTGTCCAGGAGCCATGTCCCTCTATTGTGCACTGCCCACTCCTCATCTGATACCCAGGTGTGGCCCTTACATTCAGGGAATTGTGTCACTTGGGACTGTGTCCTTGCAGTTTGCTTCACTCAAGGTGGGGGACAGCATCTGTTTCCCTAACTCTGTTGTGGGCATCATGGGTGGGTCCATTGTTCACACAATGCCTGTGTTCGGACATGTAATCTTCGTGTTGCTTTGATATGCGGTCCACTTGCTGAGCTGAGCCACCACATGTGCCTGGGGTATCTGGCACACACCCATGCAGCGGGTGGGAACAATGTTTGGGCCCCAGGAGTGTGCAGATTACGTGTGTCACACATACATAGCCAGCTATCCACTGTCCAGGGCTCATCCCTCATTCATGTGGGGCAGGACAGTCATGCCTACTCCAGCCCATCCAATACACCTGTACTCCCACTCCCATGTATCAGCTGACACGTTGTGCGCAGTGATTTGACCCCTCAGGTGTCTGCCTCTGTGTCAGTGTGCTGTGGATTTGTTGCCAGGACTGCTGGGGTGTTTCTCGGTAGGGGCTCAGCATGCCACTGGAGATGTGACCATAGGAGACGATACTTGTGTGTCACATAGGTGTTTGATCAGCTGCCCGTGCAGACTGGGGTATGCGAATGTGAAGTTCAGGCAGCTGTTTCCCATTCACAGCAGATTGTGAGGGGCTCAGGTTCAGAGGGTAGTGTCACAGGTCTCCCATATGTCCAATCGGTATGACCTGGACAGATGAGGGTTAAGATGATGTGTTGTGTGGGGGATGTACATGTGCACTTGTGCAGCTCTAGGACTTGCATTCCCCATGAACTACTATTGTGACACAGTGCAGAGTGTTGTTGTCTGGCTGCCAAGTCATACATCACTGAGACAGTGATGTATGACTTAGCAGTCATGCCTCCGCCATGGCATGTGTCTACTTATTGGTGATCCTGCAGGGGAGTGACATGTGCTACATGCACACCATTGTGGCGATGGCTATCAGGACATGGGTGCATCATGGTGTCTGTCGCTGGTATGCATCACATGCATTTCCTATTTAACTCTGGGCATCCCTTTCATCCGGAAACCTGTACTGACTCAGTGGCAAGAGTTGTGATGTGTGCATGTCCACATGCTACACCGTGTCCTCTGCACTGTCCAACTACTGTGTAGGTGGTGCATGTGTCCACACTGGGGTGTTGCTATCCAACAGACACCAGACAGATGGGTGCAAGGCCATGTGGGATGTGAGTGCCATGGTTGGCATCAGACTGACAATTGGCTTCTCCTGTTCAGTTAGGGCACTTTTAGCAATGTTCAACTAATGATGCCAGGGCTTGCTCTGTAATGTGCTGTGCTCACAGTGGTGTGTGCGTTTGGTGCAGGTGACTGATGTCTGTCTGTTTCCCCATTGTTTGCAGATACATCCACGGCCACGGAAGGGGACAGCTCCACGGACCAGGAGGAGCCGAAGAGCCAGACTGGGTCAGCAGCCGAGGAGTGGTCGGAGGGACCCAGTGGCACGGAGGGCGAGGGGAGCCACACCGAGGAGTCCTCAGCAGCATCCACCTCAGCTGAGGACCACAGCGGCTCGGAGGATGACTCCCTTATGGAGGCGGGTGTCAGCAGCCACCACACCCCAGCTAGTGTTGCTGCCCCCCCACCACCAGCACCACCACCGCCCTCCCATCGGCTCCCATTCCCCAGGTCCGTGGAGGCTCCCATGTTCGGGAGCGTGTCTCCTTTGGGCCAGGCACCGCACCCCCTGCCCCTGTGTCCCCTGCTGCCCTGAGTGAGGAGTCTGTGTACCTCCTTCGCCAGCTCCATGTAGGGCAGACAGCCATGCTGAGTGTCCTCCATGCGCACACCGCTCTGTTGACTCAGCTGGTGTCGTTCATGGAGGGCATCTCATCGGGCATGTCTGACCTACAGAGGGGCAATAGGTCCATGGACTCCTCCCTGACGGCAGCAGTGTCCCTCCTCAGACAGTCCCTCACCCCTCCTGCCTCTGCTCCATCCACACTCCCCAGCACCTTACCCGTCCCAAGCACACACACACCGGCACAGGCACACACCAGCACACACATGTCTAGCACACAGACACACACGCCACAAACAAAACGCACACGCACGCACAGTCAGGGGACTGAAACCAGACTCACAGGGGATGGGGCCCTGGAACACACACACGCATCCACGAGCACTGCGCAGTCCTCAGTTGCCTCTCCCTCCAAAGCACCCTCCCTTGCCTCACCTGCAACCCCAAAGACCCAGCGGCTCTTCCTCAGTGACCTCGGCCTCTTCCCCTCCGATCCAGCTGATACAGCATTCAGGGGGAAGAGGAAGCCCACCCACACAGAGCAGAGTCCCCCTCACCCCCGGACACCCTCCCCCAGGCGCAGACAGACTGAGGCCCCCACCCGCAAGTCCCCCCGGAGTCATAAGAGCAAGACCCCGCCGCCGCCCTGCAGCTCAGGCACCAGGTCTCCTTCCTCCATCCCTCAGGCCCCCACTCCACAGGTGCCCCCACCACACCCTGCCCCAGGTTCCCCCACCCACAGATATACCATCCCCAAGAGGATCCGGCCTTCTCCCCTGCCACTTGCTCTCCCGGCACCACACCCCCGCTGCGCTTGTCTGTGCCACTGATGTGGTGAGGGTGTCCTCCCCCTCTGTCCAGCCCACCTTGCCTGTTCCCCATTCTCCTCCCCTGGTGGTAGGCACTGCAGTGGAGTCCACTACCACCCTGTCTGACTTGGGCACTGCAGTGGCGGACCTGTCCACTCCATCTGCAGGGTCCACTGCAGTCGTGCCGGCACCCACAACATCTGAGTCATGCCCCCCAGTTGTGCCGGCACACACCATGTCAGACACCTCCACTGCAGTTGTCAGTGGCTCGCCAGCACCCACCACCCCTTCCCTGCCTCCTCCTGGTGAGCCCTGATCCTGTCCCTGCGGTGCCTGGCCTGCCCCCCGGTTGCCCCTCCTAGTGGATTGTCCCTGGTTTTGTGCAGTGCAGGCATGCGTAGGGTGACATCTGCCACTGTCACCCTGTTTGGACTTTGACAATGGACTGGCCATTGGCCTTTGTGTTTTTTCTGGACTTTCACTTTTAAACACACATATGCTGAATAAAGCAACTTTCTGTTCTCTAGTGCTTATGCTTCTGATGTACATGTTGTTGATGATGCTAACCATGCCCTTGCTGCAGTGATGGTGATATTTGGTCTCATGATAATGAAGTGTTACTGTGCAGGAACACATGTGGTCCAGGGGGAATTTGTCCTATCCTGTGGTGTATCCATGTCATCCATAGCAGCATCTGAGGGTGTCATGTGTTCAGTATTTGGCAATGGGATTTCCTACTTACATTAGCAATTTCACAGCTGTGGCTTCCACCCCTGCACATCTGTTGTGCCTGCCATTGTTCAATTCGTCTACTTCCCTGACCGTGTGGCCATCTCCACTGGACATGCAGGTTTGGGCATCAATGTGGAAGGACTCATCTGTGTTGTCAGTGCAACATTGCTATACAAGTGTGTTGGATCTGTGCTGATGATTTCGTTGGCACTTCCATGACCAGGCTGATGTGACGGGAGCCTTCATTTGGTGCTAATTGTTGATTGTGTGACCAAGTGCTCAGCTGACATGATGGGGCCCTACTGAGGCAACATATGGCACAGCTTTCCTCACACAGGAGTGGAGTCCCCTCATGGCAGTGTGTACTCCTGTGACATTGCCTGCGCCCAAGGTGTGTGTTGTATGAGCATGTCTGTGTGTTCACTTCCGTTTTGCTGTGCATGCTGTGATCCCTAGTGTTGTACCTGTTTGTGATGCTTGCTGAGTTGACCTATGTTCCCCCAAAGTCTTCTCCCTGGGTTCTCTGTGATGTGGGTGCATGGCACATTACTGGTCATCAGGGTGTCACCCATAGGTGTGTTTGCTGTCAGGGCTGAGTTTGTGTGCAGACGCAGATGGGTCACAGTCAGGTTTCCCCTTGGCACTTGTTGTTTGCACCTGTCATGTGATTTCCAGTTTGTGTTATCTTTCAGTGATTGTGACACGTTGTGTGTGTGACTGCTGGCACTCCTCAGGGTCCGGGCTGCAATGTTGGTTGTTGTCTATGTGTGTTCTTTGTGGGTGACCTTGGCTTCTTCATTGGTGTGTGACTGTGGCTGGGATCCCATTGTTTGGTGTGGTATTGCCGTCATGTCCATGTACAGCGTAGTGTGCAGTGTGTCAGACATTCAGGAGTCTTGTTGAGTGGCCATGTGTGATGTGTTTCTGCACCTTGGTTCCCACCCACCACCCTGGAATTGTCATGGGTGCATGTGCAATGTCACCAGTGCATGTGTGCTTCACTGCTGCACATTGTTGGAGGTCGAGGTGTGTGGTGTTGAGTGTGTGCAGATGAGAGTTGTTGCCCGGCTAGACCCCTGCCTCCATGTTGGCCTTGGCTTACTGGCCGTGCTGATTGATTTGTGCTTGTGTAGGTGTGATGGTAGTTTGTTGCTCAGGACACATGACTGTGATTCACAGTGTGAACGACATTTAGCTTTGTCATCACAGTGGGATTGTAATGCAGCCCAGGGTCACCACATTGTGGGGGCCCTGGGGGTAGTGCTGTGGTGTGTCTGTGTCTTGCTGTGTCAGTTGCTGTTCCTACGTGCCTGTGTGACATGTGTGATTTGTGCTCCCTCTCATCTGACAATGCCTGATTGCCCACATAGGGGATTTGGATCCATGAGTTACCTTTGTGTGGCACTGTATGCACATCTGTATAATTGGTATTCAGGCCTCCTCATGTGTTGTGTGGTTGCCTGGGGACACTGGCACCCCCCTCACCTGTTGTGTTTGATGTGCAGTGTGGGTCTGCCTGTTTGTGTTTGTGCATCTGCACCACTGCATTGGCATATCTTAGGTGTGCCATTGGCTGTATGTAGTTTGGTGGGTTTCCCCTGCTGTCCCTGGGACTCCTAGGTCATCAGTCAGCACAATGATCATGGTTTGTGTGTCCCATTGCTGCCATGGTATGGTATCTGTTCACCTCACATCTACAGTCTCCACAGGGTATCTGCATTTGTGTGCCCATTGGTGCAAATATGTGGGTCTGCATTCTGATGGTCACTTCTGTCATTGTGTCATTGATGAATGTTGACTGTGTCAGCCCCCATGGGTGTTGTTTGTCTGCACATGGCCAAAGGTATGTCTAATTTGCACTGCAGTATTTGCCTCCCCCAATCTATGTTGCAATGGGACACATGCACTACTTTGCCACTGATGTGTTTTATGTTCTGTGACCAGGAATCATCCATGCAGTTTGGCAGTTGCAGCTTTTTCTTTGTCAACACTTACATTTTGGTCACTGTGATGATGGGGGTTTGGACCCCATTGCCACAATGTTCAAAATGTGCTTCAGATATGGACCCCACACTTACCTTTTAGTCACTGTGATGATGGGGGTTTGGACCCCATTGCCACAATGTTCAAAATGTGATTCAGCTATGGACCCCACACTTACCTTTTGGTCACTGTGATGATGGGGGTTTGGACCCCATTGCCACAATGTTCAAAATGTGCTTCAGATATGGACCCCACACTTACCTTTTAGTCACTGTGATGATGGGGGTTTGGACCCCATTGCCACAATGTTCAAAATGTGATTCAGCTATGGACCCCACACTTACCTTTTGGTCACTGTGATGATGGGGGTTTGGACCCCATTGCCACACTGTTCAAAATGTGCTTCAGCTATGGACCCCACACTTACATTTTGGTCACTGTGATGATGGGGTTTGGACCCCATTGCCACAATGTTCAAAATGTGCTTCAGCTATGGACCCCACACTTACCTTTTGGTCACTGTGATGATGGGGGTTTGGACCCCATTGCCACACTGTTCAAAATGTGCTTCAGCTATGGACCCCACACTTACATTTTGGTCACTGTGATGATGGGGGTTTGGACCCCATTGCCACAATGTTCAAAATGTGCTTCAGCTATGGACCCCACACTTACCTTTTGGTCACTGTGATGATGGGGGTTTGGACCCCATTGCCACAATGGTCATGGCCTGCTTGCATTTTGGGGGCCACACACATATATGTGTGGCACATGTGATAGGGGGTCACATTGTATGTTCAAAGTCATGTTCAGTGTTGTAGGCATTTGACACAGTCTACACACGCTTGTCATGGTGTTGGGGGGATGTCTTTTTCTTGCATTCCCTAGGTTGTGGTGTGCTGGTTGTGTCATGCATTGTCCATCCTATGAATGGGGGTGGTGTTGGTGGTAGGCATCCAACCCCCCATGGGTAGAGGTGGTAGTAGTGACAGGCATCCAGCCCCCCCTGGGTAAGGGTGGTAGTGGTGGTAGGCATCCAGCCCCCCCTGGGTAGAGGTGGTAGTAGTGGTAGGCATCCAGCCCCCCCTGGCTAAGGGTGGTAGTGGTGGTAGGCATCCAGCCCCCCTGGGTAAGGGTGGTAGTAGTGGTGGGCATCCAGCCCCCCTGGTTTAGGGTGGTAGTAGTGGTAGGCATCCAGCCCCCCTGGCTAAGGGTGGTAGTGGTGGTAGGCATCCAGCCCCCCTGGGTAAGGGTGGTAGTAGTGGTGGGCATCCAGCCCCCTGGCTTAGGGTGATAGTAGTGGTAGGCATCCAGCACCCCCTGGGTAAGGGTGGTAGTAGTGGTAGGCATCCAGCCCCCTGGCTAAGGGTGGTAGTGGTGGTAGGCATCCAGCCCCCTGGGTAAGGGTGGTAGTAGTGGTGGGCATCCAGCCCCACTGGCTTAGGGTGATAGTAGTGGTAGGCATCCAGCCCCCCCTGGGTAAGGGTGGTAGTAGTGGTAGTCATCCAGCCCCCTGGGTAAGGGTGGTAGTAGTGGTGGGCATCCAGCCCCCTGGCTTAGGGTGATAGTAGTGGTAGGCATCCAGCCCCCCTGGGTAAGGGTGGTAGTAGTGGTAGGCATCCAGCCCCCCTGGCTAAGGGTGGTAGTGGTGGTAGGCATCTGGCACCCCCTGGCTTAGGGTGATAGTTGTGGTAGGCATCCAGCCCCCCCTGGGTAAGGGTGGTAGTAGTGGTGGGCATCCAGCCCCCCTGGCTTAGGGTGATAGTAGTGGTAGGCATCCAGCCCCCCTGGGTAAGGGTGGTAGTAGTGGTAGGCATCCAGCCCCCCCTGGCTAAGGGTGGTAGTGGTGGTAGGCATCTGGCACCCCCATGGCTAAGGGTGGTAGTAGTGGTAGGCATCCAGCCCCCCCTGGGTAAGGGTGGTAGTAGTGGTGGGCATCTGGCAGCCCCCTGGCTTAGGGTGGTAGTAGTGGTAGGCATCCAGCCCCCCTGGCTTAGGGTGATAGTAGTGGTAGGCATCCAGCCCCCCCTGGGTAAGGGTGGTAGTTGTGGTAGGCATCCAGCCCCCCTGGGTAAGGGTGGTAGTAGTGGTGGGCATCTGGCACCCCCCTGGCTAAGGGTGGTAGTAGTGGTAGTTATCCAGCCCCCCCTGGGTAAGGGTGGTAGTAGTGGTAGGCATCTGGCACCCCCCTGGCTAAGGGTGGTAGTAGTGGTGGACATCCAGCCCCCCCTGGGTAAGGGTGGTAGTGGTGGTGGGCATCTGGCACCCCCATGGCTGAGGGTGGTAGTAGTGGTAGGCATCCAGCCCCCCTGGCTTAGGGTGATAGTAGTGGTAGGCATCCAGCCCCCCCTGGGTAGGGGTGGTAGTGGTGGTGCGCATCCAGGCCCCTGTGTGCATATGTGGCATTGGTGATGGGCATCCCGCCCCTATGGTGCTGCTGTTGCTGGTGTAAGTAAATTCTGCATCCCTCTGTGTGTGTGTGATGTGTCGTGTACGTGTTGTATGTTTTTGTGGTTGGTGTCTGACTTACCTTCTGCGCCGTACGCGTCCGTGCCTGTTCCGGTAGTAAATGTAGAATATTGGTAGGATCGGGACGAAGGGATTCATGGTTGGTTCGTCTCGTTCGTCTTTCTCGTTGCTTCGCGTCGTCCTCGTCGTTGGCGTGTTCGCCTCGTAGCCGTGGATCGTGTTGTGGCGCGAATCGGAGCTTATGTGCGCCTCTCCCGGAAGCTTTGACGTGCCGGACGTAGCGACGGGTTCGGCGCATACGGAACGCGCATCGTACTTGTCCGGCCGGACGGGGCTGCATTTTCCCTTCCGTGCGACTCGATTCTGCGTTTCCGGATTCGCCTCGGTCGGAGAACAGGACCTGGATTGGGTGAGTACGACTCGGCCGGATTCTGTGCTGTTGTGCGCATCGTACTTACTCGTTCGGGATGATGTACGGATCGGTCGGGAAACAGGCATTCGCATGGCTTTTTTCCCGACCGAATGGTATTGGGTGCGCCTCCGACCGAGATCGGAATCGGCCCCTTAATGTTCGTAGGAAGGCCCACTACTGTGTGGACACTGCTTTTGAGTGGAGTCAGCAGAGCGTGGTTGATAGTAGCGATGCCAGTAGAACATAGACCCCAGTTCTCGGTGTGGTGGGGTCACAGACGTTAAGTATTGGAGGTGTTGAACTACCCTGTTTCCCCTAAGGATGAGGGCCCCCAGGTCAATCAGCTGTAGCGTAAAGGTTTCTCCTGAGTGGCTTCCTTGCTAGTGATTAGAGTCCCACATCGCTTCATGCAATGTACCACCAGTAAAGTTATAGCTTAACAAAGTCCTGACTGTTAGATAGGTATGTACATCCTCATCAGATTAGGTGTTAAACATGAGGTGGATTCCAGAAGGAGAAGACCATGGGATGCCACAGAAGAGAGTAGAAGGAAAAGTCATGTTTATCGGAGAGTGGGCATCCATGTGAAAACAATAACCTAACCTTGCTGTAGGTATACCGGCCAGAGGAGATACCCCAAAGTCATGTTGAGAACTGCCGGTAAGAGTTAAGAACAAGCCTTTCCTGCGTGTGTGCTCCAAGTGTCTGGATGGTCCCTGGGGTGACGAAGGGAATGAAACAAGATAACAGGGCTACACAGGCCGCACTGACAGTGTTGGAGCCTCAGGCAGTTTTGGCAACCAGGGATGGCAAAAGCACAGTGTTGGATGTTGTTGGGATTCAGGGGTTGCGATTCTCCAGCTGGGCTGCGCTCAACCACTCCCCGCACCTGAATGAAGGCAGTCACAGAGCTCTCCCCACCACTCACCGTCCATAATCAAGACAGCTGGGAATTTGCTCCCACTGTTGCTCACCCAGGGAAGCAGCTTCATCAGTTTGTCCATCGAGGTGGCCCAGGCCATTGTGCTGATCAGGATGCTAGTTGGGGGTGAGATGTGATGCGCAGACCGCTTCTGCCGCCTCCATGCATGGTCATCGGAATCGCCCTCCTCCGTGGGGATGGGCAGTGTAAGGCCGTCCTTTCCCCATCCTGGTTTCCATCAATCTGCTCCACTAGATTACCAGAGTTGTCCCCGGATGCCTAAGCACATTAAGTAAACCGCCATCTTGGATCCTGACGAAGTAGGTAATTTAGCACTTTTGATTGAATTTCCGCAGCACTGCCAGTAGCTGTCCACAATTGCACTACTATGGCATTATAATTCAAAAAGCAAGGAATAGTCAAATAAAAAAATCCAATATATGCATACGAGGATAGTATTTTGACAATTTATACAATTAATAACCTGGCCCTACTAAGTTGCAAATGCTACAAGAAAGAGACTTTTGCTGCAATACATTCAGAATGAAAAGCAATGCCATCTGGCCCACACCATTGATAACTAAAACATTTTCTTCCTGTCCTACTTTTATAATTGACCATTTTTCTTGTAGCTTACAAATACACAAATCTATGGAATCTATTTGCATATTGCTTTGAATCAAAAGTTTCCCTTTTCTTTTGCAATGTTACAAGTCATAGTGGTCATTTAAACCTACTTGCTAGTGAAAAATCAGTCACAAGGAGTTTGTACAGATGTTTGCATTAGCACCTATCAGAAGATAAGTGCAAACTGCTCTCATTCCTGAGTTTGTACAGACAAGTACCATCAGTTCCTACTTGGTAACTGCTACTGTAAATTACAGTGCATCCATTATTTTACATCTATATGTAAGTTGTGTGCAATGATATTTGCACTAGAGTGCTTTGCAGCTGCAATTTACATCTACTTGTAAAGACCTCTGATAATCAGTATATTTTTATATATATGATGAAGTACCCTCTGATGTACATTATAAGGATATTGCAATTCACAGAGGAGATCCAAGACCATACAGGGGAACGAGGCCAAAGACCAGGTTTCTGAAAGACTTTGCTGTATAAATTGCAAAAGACTTTGTCCCTTAATAGCTCAGCGTGAATCGCACTATACTAATCCTATACTTAAAAACTTTGCTAGAAAGACAGACATTTGAGGTGAGCCGATTTTAGAGTGTCGCTGACGTTGTAGCGTGCTCTATATAGGAGCTGCTCCTAAATGTGGGAACTACCCAGAGTTGTCTGCTTTGTTTTGCATATATATATATCCAATAGACAAAAGATGCAGAGGCCACATATATATATATACATACACACATATATATATACATATATATGTATGTGTGTATATATATATACATATATATGTATGTGTCTATATATATATATACATATATATATATATATCACGAAACACTCCACACCATCGTTTTTTAACAAATAGGAGCACGGACCACCAGATGAGTGCTACAAAATTGCTTTATTGCTCCATGTGCAAATCAGCCATTACGCGTTTAAGCCCCCAAGGGGCCTTGATCACATGACGCGCTACACAGGTTGGTTTCGCTTTTTAGACCATTTTTTTCTTCTTTTTCATCTCTTAAAGTGGTAAGTGCATCTAGAAACTATAGTCATGGACATAGACAACATACCACACGTGGATGTTTACACTGGTAAGTATTTTTTCTCTTTTGCATTTCACAATTTGATTAAATCACCGCATAAATGCATTTGTTGGATTGCTAACAGTTGCAGCCTGATATTAAGGCATAGTTCAATATTTTGACATTTGGATTTCAAAACATATCTAAAATACAATAGTTGAATTAATGTATGAAAACATTGACCCAATAGGGTTCCCCTAAATAAATAGCTGTTAAAAAACCACTTGTGCAAATAGTGCATTAATGTGCAAGCAACTGCTTGTTGTACAAGTGTACATCCTATGTCTAACCGTAGATCTTTATAAGTGCATTTCATGAATTGCTGTCAGTTGCAGCCTAGTATTGAGGCATAGTTCGACATTTTGGCATGTGGATTTCAAAACATAGCTAAAATACAGTTGTAAAATTCAGTTAAAATACTGTTGTAAAATTCCTGTATAAATACATAGCTGTTTAAAAAACACTTGTGCAAATAGTGCATTGATGTGCAAAACAACTGCTTGTACAAATAGTGCATTGATGTGCAAACAACTGCTTGTAGAACCAGTGTACCTCCTATACCAAGCCTTGGATCCATATATGTCAAAAGTGCATTATGCTTGTCCTGTTCTCTAATAACTGTGCAAATTGCTATTGATCTTTTTATTCCAATGTAAACAAATGTGGGTATCTCTCCTGACTATTGAAGTGCTTGTGCTGTAACATTGAAAAAGTGCAAGTGTTGAATGTCCACCCAGTGATACAAAAGCTAAAAAACCTTAAAAACTGCTGTGGTTTCGCTTGGGGGGGGGCGGCGTTATTTTGGTTATATGTATTCTTTGTAGTGCATGAGAGTTCAGAATTATGCCATAGGTTTACATTGCCATCATATTGACTTCTGCTCTCACTGATCTCCCTCAGTGATATATTTTTACAGGCAGGTATGGAGATCCTCCGTGGTGTTCAACCCACCCGGAGATTTGGAGTCAAGCTCCAAAATATATCTGGTCTCCAATCTGCGTAGGGTTCTCTCCCTATTTCCACCTCTCTTATTCTGTGGGACAGAGTCAATTAAGTAGTATATGAGACCTTGTGGGTCCGCTTTGTGTAGTTCTCCAAAGTGTCGGGCCACTGGATAAGTTGGATCTTGATTCCTAATGGCACGTATGTGCTGGAGTACCCTTTTGTGAGCCTGAAGCTTGGTACTGCCCACATATCTCAGGCCACAAGGGCACTCCAGCACATAGATCACATGGTCTGTCCTACAAGTTAGCGCTTTTGTTATAATTCGCTCCTGATTACCGAACGGAATCAAGAAAGATGTTTTGTTGCTGCCGAACTGGCAGGCCTTGCACATTTTGCATTTATAAAAACCTTTTCGTTGGGCCAACCACGAAGACCGTTTGGTTTACAGGATTGTTTTTGACAAGGTAATCTTTCATGGATGGCGCTCTGCTGTTTTTGATGGGCACATTGGTTGGTAGTAGATGACCTATGACTTGGACATTGAGTACTAGGGGCCAGTTTCTTTTTACTATCTTCCTAATGGCTTTCTCCTGTCTACTGTAACCAATGATCATCCTGAATGAGTTAGTCACTTCTCAGGTATCAGAGTCTAAGAGCATTTTGTTCGTATTAGGTTTTGAAAAACCTTGATTAGCAAGGAGATCTGATCTGGTTGAAGTTTTACTTTTCTTGATGGCTGAATTGTTGCATTTATTCGTGTACCCTCTCTCTAAAAATCTGATTTTGCTGGCCTGCTGTGCTGCCTTTAAATCTGACTCATTACTGCAGATTCTACGGAGTCTGAGCATCTCCCCGTAGGGAATGCTCTGTATCAGGTGCTGTGGGTGGGAACTGGCTGCATGGAGCAGCGAGTTTCCGGCCGTCTTTTTTCTATATGCTCTGGTCTCAATCTTCCCCCTATTGATATATACCTGAACATCTAAAAAGTTGACTGACTCTAGACTGATAGTGGCAGTAAATTTAAGATTGAATTTATTTTCATTGTTTTCAACAAATTCCAAAGCTTCAACTTGAGTACCCCTCCAAATTATAAACAGGTCATCTATAAAGCGAAACCATGTTTTGATGTTATTTTGGCAGATTTCTGCATATGTCTTATGTAAGACCAGCTCCTCCCACCAGCCCATGTGGAGACAGGCATAGCTGGGGGAGAAGCTGGCCCCCATTGCTACATCTCGTAGTTGTTGGTACAACATGTTTTGGAATAGAAAGATGTTGTTGTGTAGACAAAATTCAACCATATTAATCAACATCTTGTTATGTTGTGTTATTTGACTTGATCTTTTACTTAAATAATGTTGAAGTGCCCGTACACCGTCTAGATGATTAATACTGGTGTAGAGTGCCGTGACATCCAAAGTTATTAACAAGTAATCAGGTTGCCTTTGAAAGTTACATATTTTTGACAAAAAATCCCCCGTATCCTTGATATACGAGGGAAGCTGTTGTACATGCTCCTATAAATAATAGTCAACATACTGGGATGTTTTCTCCAGTAAACTGTTGCGGGCCGAAATGATGGGGCGACCAGGGGCTTTGGATGGATTCTTGTGAATTTTGGGAATAAAGTAGATTATTGGTGTGGTTGGATTGTCATTTTTCAAATATTGGTACTCTTGTGTTGTTAAAAGGTTAGCGCTTTTCCATGCCAGTAGATTCAAATGGAATTGCTTATATATGGCTTTAAGGGATAGCGTGTCACTCTTTTTTATAACAATTAGTGTCTGACAATTGTTCCAATGCTTCTTTCACGTAGTCATCTTTCCCCCAGATTACCAAGTTTCCCCCTTTATCCGCATTTCGAATGACTATGACTGTTGTTATGTAACTTGGACATTAGTTCAAAATACTGCATTTCCTGAATGTTCTTTTTGTCCTTTTTGGTTGCTTGTGTCTTGTGCTTCAATTGTTTCAATCCTGCTGTGATTTGCTCATGAAAGATGTCAATTGCATCTCTTGTAGTTATGGGCACAAACGTAGATTTCGGTCTGAAAGGTGTTATGGATCTGTCTCGTTCACTGGAATTAGCGTTGGTTGGATTTGCCTGGTCGTTTGCCTCCACTGGGACATTTTCTGATGCCAGTTCTTGTAATTCTCGCAAAATTGGGAGATCCGAGGGTGTAAGGTTGAATGGGGGCGAGTACGAGGATTCAGCTGGTAATTCTGCCTGTGAGCAGCCTGTTGTTTTGTTTTTCAGTGCATGATGTTTCATTAATTTCAATTTACGGATACTTTTGAAGATATCCATCCTCGTACTAGCATAGTTCAATCAATCAGGGAATTGTAAGCGCGCTACTCACCCGTGAGGGTCTCAAGGTGCTGAGGGGGGGGATCCGCAGATCTGTTTAGCCGAAGAGCCAGGTCTTGAGGGTCTTCCTGAAGGTGTTCAGGGAGGGGCGCGTCTGATGTCTGCCGGTAGCTCGTTCCAGGTCTTGGCTGCAATGTGAGAGAAGGATCTTCTGCCTGCTCTGGCTCTGTGGATGCGCGGGGTTTCGGCCAGTGCGAGGTTGGAAGATCGGAGGTTTCTTTTGGGTACGTGGAAGTTGATTCTGTCGTTGAGGTATTTGGGTCCGTTGTTGTGTAGGCATTTGTAGGCGTGAGTGAGGATTTTGAAAGTGACTCTTTTCTCCACGGGGAGCCAGTGGAGACTTCGTAGGTGTTGGCTGATGTGTTCGTGTTGGGGATGCCGAGGACGAGTCTGGCCGCGGTGTTCTGTACTGTCTGGAGTTTGCGGAGTAGGGACTTGTTGATGCCGGCGTAGAGTGCGTTTCCATAGTCCAGTCTGCTGGTGATGAGTGCGTGGGTGACTGTCTTCCTTGACTCAGAGGGGATCCACTTGAAGGTCTTGCGGAGGATGCGGAGGGTGTTGAAGCAGCTGGAGGTGACGGCGTTGACCTGTCGGTTCATGGAGAGTGATGAGTCGAGTACGATGCAGAGGTTCTTGGCGTGGTCTGAGGGGGTAGGTGGGCTTCCAAGGGTGGTCGGCCACCAGGTGCTGTCCCATACAGAAGGGGTGGTACCGAGGACGAGGACTTCTGTCTTCTCGGCATTGAGCTTCAGGCAGCTGTTGGTCATCCAGACTGCGACGTCTTGCATTCCTTTCTGGAAGTTGAGTTTGGCAGTGGTGGGGTCTTTGGTGAGGGAGAGGATGAGCTGGGTGTCGTCGGCGTAGGATACAATGTTGAGGCCGTGTTGTCGGACGATGGCTGCGAGGGGGGCCATGTAAATGTTGAAGAGGGTGGGGCTCAGTGATGAATCCTGTGGGACTCCGCAGGTGATTTTCGTGGGGTCGGAGAGGAAGGGTGGGAGTCTGATCCTTTGGCTTCTTCCGGTGAGGAATGATCGGATTCAGTCCAGGGCTGTTCCTTGTATGCCTGCGTCGTGTAGTCTGACAACTAGTGTGCGATGGTAAGACGGTGTTGAAGGCCGCTGATAGGTCGAGTAGGATGAGGGCTGCAGAGTGGCCTTGGTCCAGGAGGGTGCGGATGTCGTCTGTGGCGGCGAGTAGGGCGGTCTCTGTGCTGTGGTTGCTTCGGAATCCGGATTGGGACAGGTCGAGGACGGCGTTCTCTTCAATGAATCGTGTCAGTTTCCTGTTGACTGTTTTCTCTGCAACTTTGGCTGCGAAGGGGAGGAGCGAGATGGGCCGATAGTTCTTGAGGTCGGTGGGGTCAGCTGTGGGCTTTTTGAGCAGGGGTCTGACTTCTGCGCGCTTCCAGTCGTCTGGGAAGGTGCCTGTTTTGAAGGTGGTGTTGATGGTGCGCTGTAGTTTGGGTGCGATGGCGGCCACGGCTCTGTGGTAAATGTGAGGGGGGCAGGGGTCGGTGGGGGCCCCCGATTGGATGCTTTTCATGGTCGAGGCGGTGTCTTCGGCCGTGATCGGTGTCCAGTTGGACATGGTGGGCTGGCTGGTGTTTCTGGGGGGCGGGGGCCGTCTGTGGCGCCTGGTGGATGGTCGATGAAGTTGTCGTAGAGGTTTTTGATCTTGAGGTGGAAATAGGTTCCAAGCTTGTCGCAGAGGTCTTGGGATGGGGTGATGTCTGTGGCTTCGCTGTGTGGGTTGGTGAATTCTTGAATGACACTGAAAAGTTCCTTGGAGTTGGTGGAGTTGGCCAGGATTTTGTTGTGGGTGAAGTTCCTTTTGGTGGCTCTGATCTGGTTGTGGTAGTCCGTCATGGCGTCCTTTAGGTGGTGTGGTTTTCGGTTGTCTTGGTGTTTCTCCAGTTCTTCTCCAGGCGTCTGCAGGTGCGTCTGGCTTCTTGGAGAGCGGTTGTGAACCAGGCGGCTTTCCTGGGGCGTTGTCTGTCGGGGTTGCGTAGAGGGGCGAGCTCATCTGCGCAGTTGGAGATCCAGGTGTGGAGTTCTCTGGCTGCGTCATTTGCGCTGTTTGCGTCGGGTGCCCAGGTGTGGTTGTCTCGGCTGAGGGTGGAGTTAAGTTGCTCGTCGGTAACCTTGCTCCAGTTCCTTCATGGTGGGCGTGGGGCTGGTTTGGGTGCCTTGGGTTTGTTGATGGCGAAGTGTACGCAGTGGTGGTCGGTCCATGGCGGCTGCGTTGTGTGGCTGAAATGGACGCAGTTTCCTGCCGCGAAGATGGGGTCGAGGGTGTGTCCTGCTCTGTGGGTCGGTGTGTTGATGAGTTATTTAAGTCCGATGCTGGCGAGGTTGTCACGAAGGATAGTGGAGTTGGGGTCACTGGGGTTGTCGAGGTGGAAGTTCAGGTCTCCAATAAGTATGTAGTTTGTTGAGGTGATCGCGTGGGGTGCGATGAAGTCGGGGATGGTGGTGGCAAAGGGTGTTCGGGGGCCGGGGGTTCTGTAGACGAGGGTTCCTCGGGGTGTGGCTTTGGGGGTGGTCTGGATCTTGAAGTGCAGGTGTTCGGCGGAGGGGAAGGTTTCGCTGGAGGTGGTGAGGCGGAGGGTGCTCTTGTGGGCGATGGCGAGGCCCCCTCCTGGGTGGTTGGGGCGGTCTTTCCTCTGGATCTTGTATCCGTCTGGGATGGCGGTGCTGATGTCGGGGGCGGAGGATGCGTTGGTCCAGGTCTCTGTGAAGAAGGCAATGTTGGGCGAAAGAGAGTCGAGTAGGTTCCAGATTTCCATGGCGTGTTTGTGTACGGAGCGTACGTTGAGGAGGATGCATTTTAGGGTGTCGCCGGTGCTGGCGTCGGCGGTGTTGGAGGCCGGGGTGGTGGTGAGGGTCTGGCGGCAGTGGAGGCAGGAGAACTGGCCGTGGGTCGTGTTCGGCGAGGCCTGTTGGCATTCTCTAAGTCTTCCAGGGTTAAGTGCGAGGAGGGTGGTGGTGTCGTAGCGATGGGTAGTGGGAGGTCCAGGGTTCCTGGCGCTGGCCGCGGTCGGGTCACGGACGGGCACAGACGGGCTTGCCTTTGGCGTGCCCGCGCAGCGGCTGCCATTAAGTAGGGGAGGTGGGAGGGAGGAGAGGCTGGGAGGCGGGAGCAGGGGAATTCCGGAGGGGGAATTCCGGGGGGGAAATTCCGGGGGGGAGGGGGCGCAGGGGCAGCAGCGGCGAAAGGCAAAAGGAACAGGCAGGCACGAGAAAATAAAAACAGTGGTGGAATTAGAGCAAGACACAGATGGGCACAATAACAGTGGCACAACAGGGAAAAAATTAAGGGAAAAAAAAAAGCGGCTGAGAAGCTTACGGTGGTTGGAAGCAGTCTGGTCCCAGTTGGAGCGGGCAGCAGCCTCGAACCTCCCAAGGAGGAGGTCGGGGTCTGGAGGCAAGAGACGGCACAGCGGAGCAGTGGGGAGAGAGTGGACCTAGACCGAGGAGCTTTCGGGACAAAAGGAGAGCCCTAGGGATAAAAGTTGTTCCTCAGCCTTGTTTAAATTGATCTTGGCCAGGTTGATAACTGTTTTGTTATCTAACTTATTTGCCCTTACTTGTATTTTCATTTGCACGCCGGGAGTTTTTTGCTTTCTTCTTCCGTTTGCTTTTCGCCTCTCACGGCGGCTGGTGGATCGATTTTTCTTTGTCTGGCCCCTTACGTTCTGGGCCGTAATGTTTGCTTCCTGTCTATACATAAAAAAATCAAGCTCTTCTACAAGTGAAAACTTGGAAGGGACTGCTGGCATCTTGGTGTGGCGTGTCTCTACCTTCTTCTCGCTCTCCATCGCGGAGCTCAGGTCAGAGTTCGAAGTTTCTACCGGTCTGGCCTTGCTGCTTCCTGCATTTGCCATTGTTGCGCTATGTGCCCCTTGTTTGGCAATCTTGAGCGCGTCATATTTTTTGGCGAATGTGAAGATACGCCCACACTCATAATCGGTTTTGTCCCTGTGATATTTGAAGGTTTTCCTTTCTCTGATTTTGTCTTCCTCCTTTCGTAACCTTTTAGTCATCTTATCCTTCAATCTGTGTAGTTCCTCGTTGTGCCCCAGTTGTAGCAACTCTTCATTGATCTCTTCAATCTGGCTTTGTAATTTCACCCTATCTGATTCCGCATATTTCACCAGTATTGTTACTAGTTTTCTAGATGACTCTAAGTTTGTCTCCGCCCATTCTCTCATCATGGCCGGATCCGGATTCTCGTAACTGGGTGCTGTTAAAATTCTCAATCCTCGTGGGATGCGTCCTACATCTAGATACCTTTGTAGGGATTTTCGCTCCCACCACTTGCTCTGTTCTTGTCTCATCAACTTTTCAAGTTTTCTTACTTTGTCTCTGAGGGTAGTATTGCTGTTTCCTGCTGTTGCATTGTGGGAATTGGAGTCCGTGTTTGGTGCACGTTCCTCATCAAACATCTCTGCTGCTGCCGCCGCCTCCGGTCTCTAAGCGCATCAGCTGACATAATGCACTTTTACTTTGGAGCGTATTAAAATTGAATTATGCTGATATCTTGGCCGTAACCTACTTAATTGCAGTCTTTGCCTATGTATCAGCAGCTCACCTCTCTACCCAGTTTTTGAGAGCAGCTCCTACCTCCTCTTGTCGCCGGCGTTGTTCGCGTCCTTCGACCCGGGTTCGCCTGCCTCCAAGTGGAAAGTGAGTTGTCCGTCTCGTTGCTGGGGGGCTTGGAGGTCCAAAAATCCTGCCGGATTTGAAAATAGAAGTCCGATGCCGGACTGTGGCTCCTTGTAGTCCTCTGTTGCCCTTCACCGAGAGGGGGTCCGTGTTCAGCCAGAAGGATCCGTACCGACTGTTAATATCACGAAACGCTCCACACCATCGTTTTTTAACAAATAGGAGCACGGACCACCAGATGAGTGCTACAAATTTTTTTTATTGCTCCATGTGCAAATCAGCCATTACACGTTTCAGCCCCCAAGGGGCCTTGATCATATGACGCGCTACACAGGTTGGTTTTGCTTTTTATACCATATTTTTCTTCTTTTTCATCTCTTAAAGTGGTAAGTGCATCTAGAAACTATAGTCATGGACATAGACAACATACCATACGTGGCTGTTTACACTGGTAAGTATTTTTTCTCTTTTGCATCTCACAATTTGATTAAATCACAGCATAAATGCATTTGTTGGATTGCTAACAGTTGCAGCCTGATATTAAGGCATAGTTTATATATATATATAAAAGAAAACCCAAAGTGGAGCCATAGGCAAACCAGAAGGTCCGCTGTTAGTGAGCAGGTTCACACAATCTTCAGTGCAAATACTTTAAAAGGTGGATAAACGGGTGTCCTCAATACAGGTGCTATTTGAGAGATCACTGAGGGAAGAATGGCAGGCACTGGAACATGTAGTAACTAGCAGAGTCACTGAAGAATTTGCCAGGTCAGCAAATTCCAATCTGATCTTTAGGAATTTTTTCAGCAAAAAGTTCGATAGGTTACAAGCTAGTAACAGTTTTCATAGATTTTACTCCTATGCTATTTGTTCTGTCGGGAAAAAAGGGATACATTTTATTGAACTGCACACTTGAAAATATCCTGACTTTGTGATGGCAAAGACAAGAAGGGAAAACCTTTTCAAAGTGAACATAATTTCAAGATCCTTCCTTAATCTACTCCAGACACATGAATACCTGGCACGATGGCCATCAGAGAATCCCTGACTATCGTAATGAACGTTACCTCAGTTTATTAAAAAAAACTTGTGAACTAACTTGAGGTCATTCAAAATGTGGCTGCTCAACTTCTATGCAAAGCTCACGTTTGATACTGCATGTCTGAAACTGGTGGCTCTGCACTGGTTTCATACTATGCATTGCCCCCACAAAAGTAAACTGTGCTATGTGTACTTAGTTTTTTCAAAGAATTTTTTTTTTGTTCCCACCCTTTTAGTCAGCCACTCATACATATACTCAAAATCCGAAGGCTTTCTAGGGTGAGGAAGATTGTCAGGGCTGCCTTATCGCCCCATCTCATTAGAATTGCTTGTCATTCTCCCTTAGGCTAGCAATCATTCTCATGTGCTAGTAAAGTTTTCTATCTTGATTATTCACAACTAAACCCTAAATACTTTATTTCTTTTATCTGCTTAATGTTAATCGAAAAAACTTTTTGGGTATATGTGCACTTACTACATGTTTCGCATAGGAAATATCCATAACCTAAATCCAGCCTGGCAGCGATCGAGATGGCTCAAGAAATGTTTTGTCTGCATTTTGTCAATTTTCAATAAGGCTACAGCAATACAGAAGATTGAAATCGGGGAATTTGTTAGAATCTATAGGACTGTGGGACGCCTTTTTTAGGATTGGGTATACAATGTCTTTTTCAATTCACAGAGAACTGTGCCCTTGGCAAAAAGAAGTTGTTGAACTAAAGGAGAAACAGTTTCTGCGACCTGCTTTAGGATTCTACCTGGACAAACATCTGAAAGTGAACCTAAACACCTTGCAGTCACCATTTGGTTGATTGCCTCAACATGGCATACTGGCTCATGATATTGTATGTGAGGGACCGTTTGGGCCAGTTTATAAGAGCGCCTGGTGAAAATTCTTCTGATTCTAGTGAACTAATATGTTTCACTGCTTTTTATATTGAAAAAAGGACCCCACATTGAACATTTTTTAAATGAGAAACTAATTGAGGCAATCCCTAAAATGGAGAATTGAATGATAAGTCAGTAACTGCGAGCTTAGTAAGCGCCGGGGTTGTGTGGCACACTTCACTGGATACTTCTGGTGCAGACTGAATAAACTGTAGAAGCAGAATTTTTTTATTGATTACTAGCAATACTTTGACAAATCGCCTTATTTTTGAGTAACAGTGCGCATGCATATGCATTCTAGGTTGTGTGTAGATTTGTTCTGTAGGAGAGACAATGATAGATTATGGTTCTGTGCCTTTAATACAAAATGATATCAGCAGCTGACCTAAGACTAGATAGACTGGCATCAGGTACTTGAAATCAGGGCTAGTGTGTTGCAAGCCTACTAAGAAAGATGAAAGGTCTAGCCTAACTCTGGTCTTGCTGTTAATTAAACTTTTGTAGACAAATTGAACAGATAAATCGGCAAAGGACTGCAATACAAAACAAATCCATAGGGGTTATCACATGCAAACATGGCATGTTATGTGTGTTGGGCCACTAGTTCACGGAGTAATACCAGTCCCACTAACTTGAGCAGAAAGTATGTCTTCGGAATTATCTTCTGCATGATATACTTTTGTATAGTAGTAGTTTTGGTTTCAGTATACTAAGATAATTAGAATGTGTATCAGAAAGCAAATCCCTTTGGCAACCAATTTAGCCACCGGAGCTCAGAGAATCATGAAATGTCAGATATGGATCATAAAGGCAAATGTTGAAATATGTAAAGAACAAAAAATCAGCTGTTTCTGGTTTCAAAGTAAGAAACAGCTTTTATAATTATTTTAGCGGCCAACTAAAGAAAATTCGGCCTAATAAACCTAGACCACATAAATGTATAACCAGACGGGTAACAAAAATATACATTACATTATTTTAAGAGAACAAAATATGATCGCTGATATCAAATATGTCTGAATACTGTGATTGTTTGATTTAGCTATGCAGTGCTATGAATATATTGGTTGCAGGGTATGGCAAGTGAACAATGTGAGGTTGTCACTTTTTGTATTTAAATTCACAGAAACACCAACAATTGAAACCTACCAGAAAAATGGGCTGTGCCTCTTAATGAGAGAGTAAAAATGAAAGGGGTAGGTTTTATTCATGTGAAACACGGGACTCTCAAAAGAAACAATAACGGGGTGCACAGCTATTACTAAACTGATCCATATCTGCAGGGGAAGCTAGGTGTCAGAAGTGGCCCCTCAATAGATCGTCTCCTGGTGGCTTCAAGCTTCTATTTTGGCCAATTTTGAGGTCTTTCTTTCCTTCCAAGACCTTAATGCTTTCGTGGACATTAGTCAGGGGCAATGTGGGTACTGGTTATGAATGCCAGATGACTTCTGCACCCAGTGACCTCTTTGGGCTCTAGAAAGGTCAGCCACCACAACCCTTTTAAACACAAGAGCTCCACCTGATAGTGTGTAGAAAGAATGAAGCTGATGTGCTACCTGTTGTGAGTACTTTTTAGGTCGAGCCTAGCGCAGCGCGCATGCGCTGCTCTAGGAAAACGACCTCTTGGAATCACTCTGGACTTTTCACACGCTTGTGTGTGTGTTTTTTTTTTAGCATTTTTTCTATTGGACTTTGCGTGCGTCTTTATAAAAAGACAGCATGCAATTGGGCAAAGGCGGGTGCATGTCCCACTTTTCCCAGGGAATGTATCCACCCACGGCCTGCGGTTACGAGCAGGGGCGCCATCTGTTCGGGGTCATGTCACCATCTGTTTTTAATTAGCGTGTTCGCTGCGCTGCCGTGCTCACTCGCCCCCGCTTCTCTCTCGCGCCATTCTTTGCTTTTCGGGAAATGTTTACTCCCAGAGCATTTTGCTCTCGGGAGCCAGCAGCAGCGGCGTGCAGGCTGCCATCTGTTTTGGGTCAGGTTTCATTTCCAGACCTTGCCGCTTTCATTAGAAGGCACATCCCCTCCACCCCACCTCCACAAGAGTGTGCTTTCATTTTCTCTAAAACACAAAGGAACAGAAAAGAAATCAATTACGGTGACATCTTACTTTTCAGTGGAATCGTCAGCACCATCTAATGAGCAGGCCTTGGCCAGAGCCTCACGGGAAATTACAAATAAGCTTATTATGTCCATCCACACTACTTTCAAATGACTCCAGACTGCAGTGTCCGGTTGAACGTGAAAACCTTGCATTTCAGCCCCTGCTTCTCTAGAAACACCAGCAGCACGAAAATACCGACAATAAGCCAGACTCAGTTAGCCTGCCCGGTCCGCTCTGGTCCAAGCCGATTCTGTTGGCTCAGTGGGCTGACGCTTCCACCCTATTAATCTTATGTTTGACCTCACAACCGCAGGTTCAAACCCCAGCGCGTCCGCTCAGCCTTTCATCCTACTAGAGGCCGACAAACTAATTAACATTCATTTGGTTGGCAACAAACATCTGTTACTCGGCACCAAGATGCAGCATACTCCAGCCCCGCCTTCACTTGCACACTGGGATAACTCACTTTCGCCTCCTTTCAATTCGGCTCCTGATTTTCTCTACTGTGCTCGCTTTATGATTTGGTACTGGCATTATATAATGCAATCTTAACTTTAAGGCAAGCACCCTATTAATCTTATGTTTCACCTCACAACCGCAGGTTCGAACCCCAGCGCGTCTGCTCAGCCTTTCATCCTACTTGAGGACGAAGAACTAATTAACATTCATTTGGTTGGCAATAAACATCTGTTACTCAGCACCAAGATGCAGCATACTCCAGCCCCGCCTTCACTTGCACACTGGGATAACTCACTTTCGCCTCCTTTCAATTCGGCTCCTGATTTCCTCTACTGTGCTCGCTTTCTGATTTGGTACTGGCATTATATAATGCAATCTTAACTTGTCTTTTTGCTCCCCCACCTCAGAAATCTGCAAGCACTTCTCCTTTCATTCCTTTTTATTTTTTGCATTATGTAGCGCGAATGAAGGTATCAAAGCACTTTACATAAGTACTAGTTCCATTACAGAAATCTGCCCGGTGGGTGATAATGTGCTGCATGGCTAAACACTTATAAGGTCCCAAAGGCGAGACCTATTGGCTATGCCAATGCTTGTTTTTAGGATTCTGTGGGTACAAGTTCTGTAGAATTACTGTCAGGCAACATATACAAGCGGTGTTGAAATGGTTCACTCCATGTGTCAAGTGTGTTCTGCCATCCTTTTGAGTTAGTACCAATACTGATACCTTTATCAGGACACGTCTCTCTTGAAAGATCAAATATGAGAAAAGGGTATAAAGGGAATGGACCGCTTCTCTAATGCTGTGGCTCCTGACATCTCTGCAACTTAAGTTACTCAAATATGACTCTGAACGTTCACCAGCAATTCAGGAAATGTGAACTTCCAAGATCATGAAAGCTAGCATTCAGTATTTTATATCTTTTTCAACTATCAGCAATGATTTTTTTTCTTAATCTAAGACCTTTCTATCTCTTAACTACAAGTGAACAATATTTTAACCCTTTTTTATTCACTACTTAACTTCTCAAAAGTAGTGATGTGTGTAATATCCAAAACAGAAATGACCAACCATGAATAGCCTACGCGTTTGTACACCATTTAGTTTAATATATTCAAATTTTAACTGCATGAAAGGTTGTCACGCACTTAGTAAAACCCAATGTGAGCCAACTCTACATTACATTTATCGGGGAAGTTATTACTCTAGCACTGGTAGAATCACCAGTAATGAGGCAATATTTTATATTTTCACTACACTTCCATTTTGGTGCTATATTGTAAAATATTAGGAACGACAATTCATTAAGAACTTGACAAACAGTTTTTAAGTTTAAAACACTATTAAGAAAGAATAAATGACAACATAAAATAGATGATAATTTTTTTTTATTAAATATTACAGTGATCAAAAAGTACAAAATATTTGTCACAGGGCTATGTGATTGGGAAACTATTGGCACATAATTCAGTATCAAAAGCATTTTAATGGGTACAATTTGGAAAACATACAAAAATTGAGTGTTTGTTATTGGCTCAGCTTAATGTATAGTGGTGTCTCGTCTAATGCATAGGTTACTTCAACAACCTTTCAATCAGAGAGAAACGACCATGTTACTGGCCCATTGTACTATATACAAATAATCACCTTACACTGCACACAAATTACATAACCTGCATCACAAATAGTGCACACTATTTACAAAAAACATTTGAAAAAAATGTATACCCAGCTACTACAATATACTGCCAGTATTAGAACAGATGCCTATATCTCTGTGGCGCAACCAAGATATCAAGTACATTTACAGCAAATATCCTGAAAGTGCTCACGACGTTCATTTAAATGATGTGAGCAGCACATTAGCTAACAGTTACTTTTCAGTTCAATCAAATCAAAATGCAAGGGCAGGAATTATGACATTTTTGTGTCACAATGGCATTCCAAGGTTGAAATAAATGTTGGTATTACTCAGGTGATGTTAAACATGATAGGGAGCCTTCCAGTCAATATTCACATTGGCAAAAGATAAATGAAGACCTCCAGTACTCCCATTTAAAGTCTGAAGCTTGATACAAGCCTTGTGATTAAAATGTGAGACTAACCTGACCAGGTTTTACCATAGTAAATATGGCCATTACTTCAGAGTACACACACTGTTCCTTAGCTAGACCTTTGTTGTCCATAGTAGAATTCTTGTCTCCCACTTTACAATTCATTTTGCTCCATATACAGCAAGCAGTCTGTATTTGAGTGCCTATTTTGTAGTCAAGGCCTCTGCATTACCCTCATGCTGACTTTAACTAGGCAAGCTGTAAAGGGTTAGAATAGTGTTTGCTTAAAAGGCACACTGCATTAAACAAAAAGCTGTTTCAAGACATTTATCATCATATTATACAGGGGATAATGTACAAGAATTCTGCAGGGTGTAAAAAAAGTAAATATTTAAAATGTATAGGCTATTTGGTGAGCACTGAACTGACACCTAAATTCTGCAGTAAGTGCATAAATAGACCAGTTATAACAATATTACTGGACCATGAGTAATGATAAACGAAATGAAATGGTTGAAATCCAATTTGGGCTTTGCTTTTAATTCGTATGCACTTTAAATGCAAAGAAAATTTACTCAGTACCCAGCAGCTGCATGAATGATTATATCTCCCTGATTGAAGATTAAGAAGGAATAAAGACCTCAGTACGTATTACAGCGTTACTTGAGAAAGCTCAGGGTAAACAGATTTATGACTCTATTTTCCATTAGATTTTTAATTCTTGCTACAAAACTTTCAACAGTCGGCTAAAGACAAAGGCTTGCCACTTTTAAACACGTTTGGAATATTTTCTACCTTTTTAAGTTGAGGAAATAAAAAGAAAAATCAAGCATAACATTTACTTGGATTTCATATCACCATTTTTCTTTCTTTCAGACAAACATTTTGTCAACTTTAAAAGACTCTTGGGAACAGAAATAGTCTACAAATTTTCCATGACACAAAGCCTCAATGGAAAGGAAAATAAAAGAATAACTCAAGTGACATTGTCTGGGCACATGGCACTCTTGAAGTTCTTTACTCGCTTCCAATATATAAAGCACACGCAATTATGTTACATCAGTACAAAAATATAATAGCAGTCAAAGTATTCTCTGCAAGTTGTTCTCATAACTGTTGGTATTATCCTGCACTGGAGCAACTTTACTGTGCTCATTACAGTGTACGACAAAATGATACTATGAATTGAAATCAGTTTATATTTACTTACGTAACAAAAGAATCCGTATCTATTTTAAATTATGGGTATCCTGTGCTCCCATTTTATTTTTACAGCAACAACCTTGCAAGGATTTTCAATACTACTGCAAAATGTAATGTAGCTTCTAGTAGTGCCCCTCCACCTTGCGAGCCTTCTGCATTCTTTAGATGTAACCAACAGGTGGCGATATAAGACTGCATTAACTTTCCTTATGAGAGCACCAACCCTGCTGCGCAAATTGCCAATTGTATGGTGTAGCCAGACGGCATATACTGGTGCACATATTTAGTCACTGTGAGGAAGAAAATGACACAACTTTCTTCTTCGAGGACATGGCGTCTAGGGGCAATGCATTTACTGTGTGATAAACTCTTTAAAAACATACAGTGAGCATGTAAAGGAAATTGCAAATCGGGGAAAATAAAATGAGAATTGCAACAGTTTTTTATTTGTTTTTTTTTAGAACAATTTTTTTCCAAAAGGGAGATGGGCCTATAACAATGAGCACAACGAGTACTGTCCTGATCACCGAATTGCAAGGGGGAGGCCTTTTTACAAGTGATGTAAAAGATTGTGTAGGTACAAAAACTGAAATTTATGAAACTAATGAATCTTTATTGGAAGGCATTATTCGTGCAAGTTTTTGAATTGGCCTTCTGCTGCTAAGCTACAGGCCAGTGACAGCGTCATGACAGTCATTCTCAGCCTGAATGAATATGATTACTCTAATCAGCCTCACATGATTTGAAATTAGATGTGTTATTCGTGTTTTTCAAGGAATTTCTGGCCTGCCGTTTATTTTGCTTGCGTATGGTGTCAATGGTTCGTTTGAAGTCCAATACCCATGAGTATGTGCCAATATTGTATTTATCTTAATTGTCCTAAGGTATTTTGACTTTGTAAGAGCCGTTACGGGAGTCATACTCAATTTCCTGTACTGAGGGCTGCAGTCATTTCCAGGTGCAGTATTACCACACCATTATCAGTTTGCCCCTATGGAATGGGGAATTGCCATAGAAATGTATGTTTCTGCAGTGATTTCCACAAGTTATTGCCGAATTCTGGGCTGTTTACATTGGATATATTCCACGAGGTTTTACCTGATGAAATGGGTTATTGATTAGCCCAGGTGTGGTAGTACTGCATGCAGTAAAACCAAATATCTTGGAATACCTATTTGGGTGGAAACTCTTTTTTTGAACCAAATCGGGAATACACAGATTTTTGGAATGAGGGCCATGGTGGGCTCTGTAGTTTGTACCAAATAGTATCCTTTATTCATTGACAAATGTAGCTCTGAACATGTGTTGTATATTTGCCCATTTTCACATTGAAAAGTAGGAACATGTTTGTGGGTTTCAAAAACATTTGATATAACACCCAACAACAATTAACATGCAAAATAGTTATCTGAAAAGTCTGTAGTAAGGCGTTATGTAATGGCTCATGCTTTTCATGTGGCACGGTGAGAATGCATTACTGGGCACAAAATAAAGAAAAGTGGCTGTTTAAGTAACGGTCTAGAGATTTATTAATTCAGACGCAGAGTTACCCATTAAATACATTAATTCACTGACAAAAAAAGTTAAAATATGAAGTTTGTATTGCATCGAATCTAAGCAACGTTTGATGCAGTGCCAACATATAGTTCAAGCCAAATTCGAATCTTGATAAAATATCCTTTCTGTGGGTGGTTTACACGCCAGCATTGCAGTATTTCCATTTGAATGCAGCCTGCAGATGTTGACATACATTCTAAGAATTCAGGAACTGTTCTACATTACATCTCTGGAGGGACATCAGTCAGAATATCTTTGAGATGAAAGTGGCCATTTCGTGTGCATTGTAGCATTTCTGAGTAAACTCAGTAAGCATACTTTCGTACAGTGCCTGCAGGTCTAGGGCTACAGTAACCATAAATACTTCCAACATCTCAAAGAACCCTTGTCATGTAAAATAATTTCAAGTAACCACAATAGAATTCGAGAAAAGAGGTTAATCATTTAGAACAGGGTTTTTTGACTTTTTGTTCACCTTTCAACTCTGTTAACTATTTAAAAAAGTTCAAATTAAAAGTATCAGACGTGCAAATTAATTAAATGGTGGTATAAGTTCCCTGGTTGAATAGTAATAGCAATTACATCACATTTAAATTTAAAACAACGTACATCCTGATAAGAGAACCATTATCTGTAAATTCCTGCCTCTGATTTTAGACACTGCTGAGGAAACAAGAAGCAGAACTGTTTCATTTTTCTCACAAATAATTTACAAATCGTTTAGTCTCTTTCGTGCTGAAGTGAAAATGAGTTCGGTATGTAGTCTGTGATGAAGGAAATGAAAGGACAATTGTGGAAGATAGACAGTACTCGGTTACCTCAAACGTCATCCTGGAGATGATCTTGTATAGGGGCTTCTTGAACAACATGCTTTATAATTCCTGTCTGCTAGATTTGGTAAGGTTTTGTAAAGGGCAACTTTTCAATGCAAATAGCAGGACAAAATGTATTTGATTTGTACTCAGCACGGTAACTATTTAGCCAACACTTTATTTAGAGAATATTTTTTTCTTTGCCTATCAATCTGATCAAGAATTTTGCTTTGTTCAGCATGGAGTTCCTGAACAGTCATAGCAAAAACTAACAGCTTATAGAAATAATTTTTTATTGCGCTTCATACTACACTTCTGACTTTTCTAAGCACTGTAAATAACAGGCATTAGTATTACCCAATTTGATGGCGCTCACTGACCTCCGAATGATGGAAGGCTTATTCTCCCTTGCCAGGTTTGGAACTTGTGGCCTTTATGTCACTCCTGTTTCAGCAGCAATCATTAAACTCAATGAGCCATCCAGCTGGATATAATTGCTCATTATCTTATATTGATGTTCAAGTAAAAAACATACTCAATCAACAATAGATTTTAAAAAATCCACAAACTTTTATGAATATCTCACCTGTGTAATATGAGTTTATTTCAGTGATTCGTGAACTGTGAAACCAGCCCAGACTACTACAAAAGAAAGCCATTCAATGTCTACAACAACAAATCATTCCAGGTTGAACACACTGCAGGTAATGTTTGATTGCAATAACATCTGCTTAATTCATATGAACACAGGTAGTTTTAGATGCACGTACGAATGATTCACTGAAGTGTTTACCTCTCTCCTCATAGTGTAACATTGATCAAAATGAATTTTGTACTGTACATTGCACTGCTACAGCCTTAACAGTCAGATGAAAATGAACCAATCACAATACCTAAAATATCCACCTACTGTAGTACTCCTGCTTTATTTCCTAGGTCATGTATTACTTTGTTCTGTGAAGATGAGGCCTGCCTAAATATTATTTTAATTGATTTTTCCAACTCTAATTGGCAAACCTTTCACTTCCAACTGTGCAACGTATCTTGAATTAGCAAACGAGACAAGGAAACCGGAAACAGGAGTAAGATGGTGCCAAATCCTAACAAACAAGCCTCGAACCACAAAAACCCTGTCTCAGCTCCCTCGACATAAAGGAATTACTTTACAAAACAAATTCTGCCCCCCTAAAAATAGATTAGTTTGGTATAAGGAATGAAACTTTTTTTTTTTTTAAACTACTGTTACTGATTTCGCTTTCAGAATTTAAAGTTTTGTGCTAGGATGAACAGGTGACAACTGTGAAGATGAAAAGGCATTTTGAGGATTGATAGATGCTAGAGGGTACATGTTGTTGTGCAAAAGGTCGCCGTATGAGGATCCAACAGGGGCACCTGCTGCCAAGTGCCTGTAAAGCTGCTGAGAATTGGCTGAAGATGCCAGAAGCTGTCTCTGTACCATGAACGAATGAAATGATATTGGCTGCATTACTGGGGAATACATAGTCTGGTTTTTTAAGTATTGTAAAGGGTGTGAATATGCGGCTGGGATCCGGGAAGCCAAGCCAGTACATAAGGTACCTGGATAGAGACCGGAAAACACTGGTGAGGAAACAGAATATTTGTGGCCCTCTAACATACTGTCAGAATTGGAGTCATGCACAGTTTTAATTCTTTCTCCACCTGGATTGGAAATCTTTTCTCTTCCAGAAGTTTCTTTTGGCACATGCAGTGGGGATACAATTCTTATTTTTTTCTCTGAAGGATCATTGTGCAAATCATCCAGGCTTCTTTTCAAAGGTCTTGCCATGCCTATGTTAACAGTTTTACTGGTGGAGACTGGATGGCCTGTACCTTCCACCCGTCTTGAACTTTCAAATCTCATGTTGTGTGATGGTTCTAACCTAGGACTGGAGTCTGCCACCTTTTTTGGGGTGGTTATCATTGGTGATACACGACAGGCCTTGGGAGTGCAATCACTGCTTACGGTGTGGCTATTCTCAGACTTATACTTCAGTAAAATAGGTTTGCTCTCATATTGCACCATTGTATGTGGAAAGCTGACCCCATGGATACTTCCACTTTGCTTGTTTATGGTTTTGGGTAGGCTTAAATCTGTAGGTTGCTCATCTGTTGAAATTTCTGAAGACAGTTTTTCTTGCTGATGCAAAGATGGATGATAACTTAGATTATTTTTATCCTGATGCTTGTGTTGAGAAAAGGTAGGCTTTCTTTCACAGTCCCGCAAGGTGTCTCTTGAGAAGCTCTTTACAGACTGCTCGCCATGAAGGTGATGCTCAGTCTGTTTAAACAGCTTGTGCAGATGAGGAGAAGAGTAGAAGTCTTCCAGAAAGTTGGCTACACGTGAATGCTGTCCCGGCCTTTTCTTTCCATCTGTCTTCAAAACATAAGAGTCTCCGTGAGTATTTTTATTAGGCTTTGTGAAATCACAATTATGACCATCTGATTTACTTGAGGGATTCTGCTTTGTACAGTCATTGGTGGGTGGTCGTTCCTCTTCATACTTTGTTTTAAAGCTCTGTACATGTTGTATTACTGAGGGTCTGTTAACCGAAACGGGCTCTTTGATGCACCCATGTGATGATTGCTGTTCACTAGCAGATAGTTCATCTCTTGCATTAGTTCTTTTTTTGCTAATTAATGGTGGGGGGGATCCGTATGGATAACTACTAGATAAGGAGGCTCCACTAACTTGCGACAACAGTTTTTTCTTTGCTAGAGGAGACATAATTCCTGGGTTCCCCCTTGAGTACAGGAGTGGTGCATAGTTAAAAGTAGGGTTCTCATTCCCAGGGGCTGGCAATTCTTTTTCTTTTAGTATATCCAATGACTGTACAACGTACACTTTTGTATTTTGCTTCAGAGCGTTTTGTAATATGTTACAGTCCATTGCAGATTTCAATTCATCGGATCCTAAAGGGTCCATCTTTACTGTGCAGTTTGCCACATAATCGGGCAATTGGGGCAGATTGTCATCTTCCATCTTTGGATTTTGCACATGAACATGGATGTCGGGAAAAATGGTGAATGAAGCTCCTTGGAGTTCTTTTTCCCCTGGGTCTGTAAAAGACTGAATATTTTGCTCTTGCTTTGTAACAGGCTGTTTATCTATTTTAGTGCTTGAATGCTCATCTGAAGGACATGATTCTAGTTCTGATTTGGAGTCCGATAAATTACTAGAACCAGACGTTTCTTGCTCTTCCTTAGCCTCTTCTTCCTCATCTCTGCTACCATGGAATTCCAGCATGTCTAACTTTTCCATGGAAACAGACTCTGTTGCCTCCTGTGCTAAAGACACAGACTTTTCTGGTAACTTCTCCGCATCTTTCGGTGCAGGGACGTCTGATACAGCATGCTCCTCTTCTACTCCTTCTTGACTCTTATGATCCAGTGAAACCTGATTAAAAGAAATATATATTATAACCCATTCACTGTGTTTGCTTGATGTCATCTAATAGTGTTCAACTCAAAGAGCCATGTTATTTAAACAGCATCGAAGACACTCAATTCAAATTACTACATTTAGGCGAAAAAGCCTTCAGCGCATAAATTCAAAGCCACATTTAATATGCTATGTACATAATTTTCGAATTTGCTAATCAATTTATTGTTGGCAGCCCTATAAATTAACATATGACATAACTCTAAAAAACATAACTTGTTATAACAGTAACAAATCATATGATGGCATAAGATAGGTCATCGATGATGTCATGTATGAGGTCATTAGTAATGCATGGTGGGGCATGATTTACAGTCTGAGCAGCTTACTTTAACAAGGGAATGTTAGTGTTTAATTAACGGCAACCATAGCATCGCTTTAGGGGTGTTTTTGTAAGGGAATTTCTTTATTTAAAAACACAGACAAACCATTCCTGAAGCATATGTAAATTTGGAGTCTCCATGAAGTGGTTACATGTTATAGCTCCAAATACATTATTGGTACTGATAAGAGTTGACCTCAGAGGAGGTAACAAAATATATTTCATTTGAGTAATTCTGGGATGTATAAACCTTAGCAACTGACGGCGAACATATGCTACTTTAAAAAATCATGCCATATGGTCTGTAAAAAGGAATCGTGGAGGACAAGAGTAGTATCCCAATTGTACTGGGTGATCTAGTTAACCTCATTCTGGTATGTCTAAAGTGATGCAACAACAAAAGGTGAAGGATCTGTGCTGCCATAGCATGCATCCATTTGTAAGTGGTGAACCTAGCCCATCTTGTCTAGGAATTTAGCAGCTTCTGCATGCCTCACAACTTGCCAAAAAGGTGCCATTTTATTAAGAACAAATCAGTTAGTCCAGCCTGTGATATTCAGCAAACTTTAGTGACTTTTTTTTTTACAAATACCTTTGTACATAGCCTAGTACGATTCAAACTTTTAGCCTGGTTATGGTTCTAATACTGTTCTCCATTTCCAATACCTTTAGCACATTTCACCACAATGACTATGTCGTCTCTTATATGGCCTGATGCACAATATTTCAATTCGAATACACTCAGGGGCATATTTATGATGGCCTTGCATCATGCTTGCACCACGCAACGTGGTACATGCACAACACTTCGCTCCAAGTCATATTTATGAAGCCACGCAAAGCCACTTTACATGGCTTTGAATTGCTTCATAAATATGGAGTAATGTAACGCAGCGCAAATCGCTGCATTGCATTACTCTGCGTAAGGGAGGCCTTCCATGGGCATTACGCTGGGTGTTCCCAAACAAATACCATGTTTTTGACGCTATCCCAGATTTACCAAACCTGGTAAACCTGGGAATGCACCAAAAAGATACGCCTGAGGCGTAACAAGGAGAAATATGTTTATTTCTCCTCTGTTTTTCCTCTTTCTATTTGTGCTGCATTCTGCAGCAGAAATAAATGCCTCTATGGATTGTTTTTGTGCAGGAAGGGCCTACAAAACAGGCACAGTTGAACCATGGTGCAACGGTGCCTGCATTGCCACTAAGCTGCCGAAACGGTGCCAGCGCAGGGGGAAACAACAGGAATGCACCTTATTGGAAACATACGATGCATTCCTGCCCTTTCCCTATCACGCAAGGCAGCCTGCGTCGCAAGGTAAGTTGCTGCACTGCCCTGCACCACCATTCTCATAAATATGCCCCTCAGTGTGTGGAATATCAATATCTGATCATTTTGGTTTAAAACATAGATATGTTCAATAATAATCACTAAAAGACTAGTGTTTTGTGTGACATTACCTTTTTGAAGCCATTTTAATATGAATGTAGTGAGTATTGTTTAAGGCACGCAAGACATCAGTTTGTAAGGTAAGGCAAAAAAAGCAAAGCAGTAAGTCGGCCAGCGTCATTTTGTCTGCAACTGTTGATATCACAGGCCTGTCCTGAACAAGCTACTCAGGAAGCCAGATTATACCCCTAAGTAGTATACGTTTCTTAGTGAGTATGCTATCCAGGTTCATTAAAATATTCCTTTTCTCATACAGTAAATGTGAACTGTGGCACCCCAAAGGGTTTTGCCCGGTCACACAACATAATTTATATTTATGAAACGCACCTGCACAACATTCTGCTCCATCTGGTTCTCCTCCTCCACTGGTAGGCTGATGACGTTCATATTACTGTTTTCCTAACTGGAACTTCCACTTCTTATGAAACTTATTCATATTAAATTGTAGCCGTCATTATTCAATAGATGTGTAAAAACTGGCTAAATTCACATTTCATAGAAAATGATTCATTAGCAACTTCCACACGTGGCCTAAAAACGTACTACTTTAATTATTACATTTTACGTGTAAAGACATTTAATTCCAGTTCTAATAAAGTTCTAAACTGTAGCGTGCTTGTTTATTTAACTCTACCATAGCAACAGGTGAACATATAAAAAAGAAGTCAAAACAAGTAATCTGAAATGTAGAAGAAATCACCCTGACTGCTACTTCTAGTGCCATGGCAGGTCTATGAAAGTTACCCTAAACTCACCGCCTCGGTCAGTCTTTGAGATTTAGTGATTCTATTTACCTGATTTTCATTGTTTCCAATTTTAATTTATATTAAGTGATTTCTTTTTCTTTTGTATGTTTTTGAATGCCTGCTGTGCAAAAGTCTTTCAACCACAAGCCTCTGAAATAAAGAAAAATCGAGCACTCTATAGATGTTCTAATATCTAGCCCCTTACTGTTCCATCCATAACTTGTTTACTGCAATCACTAAACTTTATCCAATAACAAACGTCATTCCTATATCACTTCCTCATTGAATGTTGTCCATTTTAAAAATAGTCAAACTACACTGTAAACTATGGCCCTGATTACGATCTTGGCCGACAGGGTTACTCCGTCACAAACGTGAGGGATATCCTGTTCGCTAAATTACAATTCCATTACATCCTATGAAACTTGCAATACAGCGGATGGAATATCTGTCACGTTTGTGATGGAGTATCCCATCTGTCATTATTGGAATCAGACCCTTTGTGTGGTCTCTTTTGAAAAGTACTGACTTTTGCTAATGCTGTTGCCTATTTATACAGTGATACTACTGCCTTATGACCTCATGACAAGCGGGCTGATAAATTCCAAAATGTGCAGTAACTGCAGTCACTGAACATATCAGGATTATGAGTTTTGTGACCCATTGGAATGTTTTAAAATTCTTAAGGGTCTAAAGTCCGGCTCGCCTTTGGACCCCTGTCCTGCTAGGATACTGGCAGCTGTGGCTGAGGTCGCAAACACAGAAGTGAGCATCATCATTAACATGTCTCTCCAGAAAGCGGTGGTACCACAGGCCTGGAAGGAGGCCAAGATCTTGCCACTTCTGAAAAAGCAGTCATTGGACCCTCTCTGTCCAGGGAATTACCGGCCTATCTCCCTCCTTCCTGCTTTGGCGAAGGTGTGTGAGAAGGTGGTAAATAAACAGCTCACCGATTTTGTGGAAAGGGAGGCGCTCCTGCATCCAGCCCAATCGGGGTTCCGGGCGTCCCACAGTACTGAGACAGTGTTGGTTGAGGTGGCGAAGGCCATCCGGGAGTGTTTGGACGCTGGCGGGAGAGCTGCATTAATTTTGCTTGACCTCTCGGCGGCGTTCGACACGGTCCCACATTCACTTCTACTGTCACGTCTGGCCAAGATTGGTCTGTCTGGTGCTGTGTGGGGCTGGCTCCGATCCTTCTTGGAAGGGCGGGTTGAGCAGATTTGGATTCCACCGTCCTCCTCTTCCCCTCAGCCTGTAACAACGGGAGTCCCCCAGGGATCCTCCCTTAGCCCCCTTCTTTTCAATATCTATGTCACTCCTCTGATATATCTGGCGGAGGAGCTGGGGGCTAAGGTGATGGCTTACGCTGACGAAACTCAGCTGCTTTTTACCTGGGACAAAGATGCGGACTCTGTACTCTTGGTCCAGCATTGCCTATCATCTATCTTTAAATGGCTGGCGGAAGCGCAGCTTAAGTGCAATGAAGAAAAGTCAGAGATTCTGCTATTTGGTAAATTCCCCCTTAATTTTAGAGAGCAGCTCTGGCCTCCTGAGTTTCCACTACCTATCTTGTCAGGGAAGCCAGCTCAAAATCTGGGGGTTTGGTTCGATGAATGTCTTTCCTTCTCGACACACATTAAGAAGCTGGCCGGCTGCTGTTTCGGCCTGCTTAAAACTCTCAGCAGATTCTTCCCCCTTTTGCCTCAGGCAGCGAGGAAAACGGTCACCTGTGCGCTGATTTTGTCACGGCTAGACTATGCCAATGCCCTTTATGCTGGTATCCTGGGCTACCTGTTGAAGAAGTTACAGGTGGTTCAAAATACGGCTGCCAGACTTTTATTGGGCATGTCGGCTAGGGACAGTGTTCGTCAACAGCTGCACTCTCTCCACTGGCTCCCCATGGTGGATAGGGTTAAATGTAAACTTTTGACTCTGACCCACCGTGCTCTCCACGGTTGTGGTCCTCTTTACTTGCAGAGGCATCTCTCCTATGTTCCTGCGCGATCCCTGCGTTCTTCGTCCTTATGTTATGCTCAGGTCCCTCGTTTCAAGCTTCAGAGGATAGGGGGCAGCTCATTTGCAGTGAAAGCGGTGGTTGCATGGAATGCTCTTCCTTGTGCCCTGCGCACCATCCAGGACCCAGTTGCGTTCAGGAGGAAACTGAAAACACATCTATTCTCCTGAAGCTCACTGCACATACCCCGCTAGGCACCGCGCCGGGACACTCATGAGTAGCTGTGCGCGTTATAAACTCATATAACATAACATACACACTAAAATACCCGTTATGATTTTGATGCAGTATGCATCAAACTCTGCATCTTATTCCCCAAAAACTCATGGTAACCAATAATTATCACACCTAATAAATACTGAACACCTCAGTGTTGGTTCTTACCTGATGCAATAATTGCTGCATCAGATAATGGGCACGTCGTAATGAAGTCCTTAAGCTTTTACGGTATGGTTTCCATAGCTATGGAAGCTAAGGAACATCTTTCTAGACAGCAGGTCTATTTTAAGTCAACATTAACCACTCTTGGCAGAAATAGTAGTAAGCATAGTTAATCCCAGCCTAGTGTTTGAGCACTGTTGTTTTTACTGTCTGAATTAAATGTCCCCTTACCCAATGTATTGTATAAAATAGCAACAATGTAATGTATTTTAATTTGTCAATAATCAATTATATATATGTTATATGCAAATATAGAAATAAAAAGACAGACAGAAAAAGCTATATATTATAGTACTTAAATAGCACTTCCCATAGAAATAGCATTTTTTTAATCGTTAGTGACTTTTGCTCCATTTGACATAATTGCACAAAGCTTTACTAAATTTGTTTCACAAACATGGTCGTATGACATTAGTAGGCATGACTTAACTAAGCATGCCATTAGTGTGGATGCAATACAATGCATTGCATCATATCATGGGTCTTTACCACACATTTTTGTGGTAATAACTTTAAATTTTTTTAAAAAAATACATACATATACATATATATATATATATATATATACTTAATCATATATATATATATATATATATATATATTCAACCACTTTCTCCCCCTTTCCGGAAAAGACATGAGCCGCACTCACAACACAGGCAATTAAAGCATTTATTGAGCAGCATACGGGCAGTCCTGACGCGTTTCGTTCATCCTTGAACTTTATCAAAGGTAAGCCCTGGCAGCAGAAACCGATTACAAAACAACGGATTTCGATTGCATTTTAAATAATTTCGGCCCTCTAGTGGACACCCTTATGGGTGTTTAATTAGTGCATGCTGGAATCCGTGGTTTCCTAATGCGGTCAAAATGAAAAACCCTCCAGTGGGCTGTGCCAAAGTACTTTTTGCTGTCTCACCGGAACGATTTAGTTTCCAGATCTGTGTTGCTCCATCCGCAGTCCTATTTTCGAGGCTGCCTGGATCCATGCCATATTCAGTATATGGCAGCGTCCGTTACCCACAATCGTTTTCACGAGGCTTCCAAATTGGTCCAAGGTTGGGTAATGATGGCGCACTTGCTGGTGGTGCGTTTGCTCTGCGGCGGGACCAAGCCGCTGAATATTCAACCACTTTCTCCCCCTTTCCGGAAAAGACATGAGCCGCACTCACAACACAGGCAATTAAAGCATTTATTGAGCAGCATACGGGCAGCATATACACACAATACATATATATATATATATATATACATAATATATATATCTACACATAATATTATCTACTGGCGGTCGCCAGTAGATAGTTATAGTTAGGACCTATTTTCCATAGGAAATCCGCGACATTCTATTTGAAATAACTCTTGCGTCGGTTGACGAATCTTCGTGAAATTTTCAAACTTTATGGCCCGCTCCGGTCCGCTCCTACCCTGAAAGTTTCGGGGTGATTCGTCAAGTGGGGGCCGAGAAAAAAGGGGGGTCCCAAAACGTGTTTTCCCCATTCATTTTCCCATAGGAAACTTTAGCCACGGCTACAGCCCGAACTGCTGAACGGAATTACACCAAATTTGGCAAAGAGGTAGTTCTTGGTTCAGAAAGAACCCTTTTTAGGTCGAGCCTCGAGTAGCGCGCAAGCGCTGCTAGGCGAAGACTTTAAGTAAGGGAGTTTCAGAAGCAGTCCAAACGCTCGTGCGTCGTGGCTGGCCTTTTTGGGATGGTTACGCGCGGCAGACATGTGTTTCCAATTATCGTGCCCAGACGCGTGCGCGATAATTGTAAACACATGCCGGCAAAAGGCCATGACGCACGAGCGTCTGGTCAGCTGAGCAGGCTGCCGCGCTCGCTCTCGCCCCCGCTTTCATGCACTTTTGTTATGGTCAGCGTGGTCATGCTTGCTTTCAGTTTCATTTTTCGCGCGCATTGCACGTTTCACTTTAACAAGCTCCATATCTTCTTGTTCTGTTTGCTTGGACACCACTTTCCCCCCCCGCAGTTTTAATTCATTCACTCAGAAACAAGGAATGTATTTATTTTTATTATACTTGTTTTTCACATTCCGCGGCACGCGCGCTTACCTTCAGCCATGTTAAGCTAAAGCGCGGGTGCTGCGATGTTGAAAAGTAAAAAAATAGATGTTTTTCTATTTGTTTACTTTTGCTACAATCGTGGCACCCGCGCTTTACTTTAACATAGTTAGAGGTAAAGCGCGGGTGCACGATTGTTGAAAAGGAAAGAAATAGAAAAAATCTATTTGTTTACTTTTTCAACAATCGCAGCACCAGCGCTTTACCTTTAACCATGTTAAAGTAAAGCGCGGGTGCCGCGACCCGTGCCTCCTACTGCCCGGGTTGTGCTTTTTCACACCCCTTTTCCCAGGCTCCAGTAACGGCCGGACCCAGCGCTCCTCCTCACCCGTGGAAGAGTTAACTCCTGTGCGGGGGCGACGGTGAGTGTCCGCAGCTCAGATCCGGCAGCTGAGCGTAAACTTGGTGAGAGTGTGGACAGAGGGCCCTGAGGTTTAGAGTCCTTCATACCGGTACCTGCTCCTCACTCTGTCCAGCTATGGTGCTCAAACTAATCATCGGTATCTCTCACCATCGTTCACCTCTGACTGCTTTTCACGTTTCTAAAGACATGATGTATAGGTGCCCTGAAGACATGGGATCATGGATGTTGGCTGCAGGTAATGTTTCTAGTAACATTAAGAACAAGCTTTGGCATAGCCAATAGGTCTCGCCTTGGGGACCTTAAAGTGTTTAGCCATGCAACGGTTGATGTTGTTGCACCAAGGATATTGTGCTGCATAACTAAATACTTATAAGGTCCCAAAAGCGAGACCTATTGGCTATGCCAATGCTTGTTGTTAAATGGTGTAAATCCGTTCAGTAGTTCCTGTGAAAATCAAAATGAAAATCACATATATATCTATGGCCGCGTCGGATTCGCGCACCCTCCCGATCACGAGCTGCATGCTAATTGGCTGTCAACACTCCAAATCAGGAAGTGTTGGCAGCCATTTTATCCCTCGGTAGAACTGAGGGACAGAAACAAGTGCGCAAAACGCACAAAGGGGGCAGGGTAGAAACACCCTGACCCCTAGGTCTGCTCAGGGGTCCCCAAGGACCCCTGGGCAAAAAGCATTTTCTTTTTTAAATCGGCGGGATGCGCTTAGGGTGCGCGGATCCCGCCGATAAAAATCACAAGTCGCTAACGCACAAAGGGGGCAGGGTAGAAACACCCTGACCCCTAGGTCTGCTCAGGGGTCCCACGAGGACCCCTGGGCAGAAAAAAGCATTTTTTTAAAAATCGGCGGGATGCGCTTAGGGTGCGCGAATCCCGCCGTAAAAAAACAGCAAGCGCGATCTCCGCGCTCGATGTTATTTGCCCCGGGTGGCCCAAGTCCCGGGGGCATGCGAAGAGTGGGTTTATAGTTAATGGGGGGCCTCTAAGGCCCCCAAGCCCGGGACCGCCACCCCCGGGCGCTTTCTAATAAAAATGTTGCGGGAGGGCACTCAGCCCTCCCGCAGGCCCGGAGACCACCACCTCCCGGGGCTTCTTTTTTTTAAACATTTCCTGTGTGGGGGCTTGAGCCCCCATGCCCGGAGACCGCCACCTCCCCAGGGCACTAATAATGTAAATGCGGGGGTCCGTAACGGACCCCAGAGCCCGAGGATCACCACCTCCCGGGGCTTTAAAGACATGGGAGGGGCCGCGCGGCCCACCTCCTGGAGCCATTGATGGCCCTGGGGACCGCCACCCCCCAGGGCCGGCTCCTGCAGTGTCCCGGGGTGCCTACCCCCGGGACACTGTAGTTTGCAATGGCAGGACGGGAGCCTGCTCTCGCTTCAATGAAGCAAAGCAGATTGCTTTTCCACATGGGGAGCTGCATGTCAGCAGCTCCCCATGTGGAAAAGCAATGCCGGGACCGTGGGGGTATTGGGGACCCCCCCACGGTCCCCAACGGAGAGGGCCAGCCCCGGGGGATGGGGTCCCCGGGGCAAGTAGTGGCCCGGGAGAAGGGCCACGCGGCCCCCTCCCCAAAAAAAAAGAATAATTTAAAAAAATAGAAAAATAAAGGCCTGCCCCGGGGATGGGGTCCCGGGGCAAAGAGAGGCCTGAGGAGGGGGCCACGCAGCCCCCTCCTTAAAAATAATAAAAAGAGTGGCCATGCCCGGGGATGGGGTCCCGGGGCCGGAATCGGCCACGGGAGAGAGGCCACGTGGCCCCCTTCCCGTTTTTTTTTTAAATGAAAAAAAGGGGTAAGGCCCTGGGGGATGGGGTCCCCAGGGCCCAAAGAGGAAAAGGAAGGGGGCCACACAGCCCCCTTCGAGAAAAAAACACACAAAAAAACAAAAACAATCGTGCCTCAGGCCCCGCCCCCTTCCTTTACCACTCTGCAAGCGCGCCCCTGGCGCGTTTGCATGAAGAGACAATGTCCCCTTGAATTCTGGGGGTCCCTGGGAGCCAACTAGCCACCAGGAACCTCCAGTATGCACCATTGGGCTGCGTTGCAGAGAGGTGTACAGAGGCCACGCCCCTTTTTACACCTCTCTGCAACGCAGCTCTGTGGCGCTTACTGGAGGTACCTGGTGGGCTAGTTGGACCCCAGGGACCCTCAGAATTCAAGAGGACTTAATCCCCCAACTTAAAACGCGCCACGGGGCGCGTTTGCACAGTGGTGAAGGGAGGGGCGGGGCTTCAGGTGACATGTGTGCAAACAGGCCCCATGGCGCGTTTTAAGATGGGGAATTAAATCCCCTTCAATCCTGAGGGTCCCTGGGGCCAACTAGCCCACCAGGTACCTCCAGTAAGCGCCACGGAGCTGCGTTGCAGAGTGTTGTAAAGAGGGCGTGGCCTCTGAACACCTCTCTGCAACGCAGCTCTCTGGCGCATACTGGAGGTATCTGGTGGGCCTGTTGGCCCCTAGGGACCCTCGGGATTGAGGAGGAATTAATTCTCCAACTTAAAGCGCGCCACAGGGCGTGTTTGCAGACATGTCACCTCAGGCCCCACCCCTTCCTTCACCATTGTGCAAATATTCCTCTAAAATCAGCCGAACTACGAATTCCGATTTACTCACCTGTTATCAGGAGAGACCTCAGTGCTGCATCTTTGAGCCCAGTACTGATCCTGAAAAGTAATTTTAACCGTACTTACCAGTAACTTGAATTTCCTTCCATAGGATATCATTGCCTGCTTTTTGCTGAAAAAGTTTGTGTCGAGTTTTGAAATATACAAATATTCCTCTAAAATCAGCATAACTACGAATTCCGATTTACTCACCTGTTATCAGGAGAGACCTCAGTGCTGCATCTTTGAGCCCAGTACTGATCCTAAAAAGTAATTTTAACCGTACTTACCAGTAACTTGAATTTCCTTAGAAAAATAAAGGCCTGCCCCGGGGGATGGGGTCCCCGGGGCAAAAGGAGGCCTGAGGAGGGGGGCCACGCAGCCCCCCTCCTTAAAAAAATAATAAAAAGAGTGGCCATGCCCTGGGGGATGGGGTCCCCGGGGCCCAAAAAAAGGAAAAAGGAAGGGGGGCCACACAGCCCCCCTTCGAGGAAAAAAAACACACACAAAAAAAAAAAAAACAATCGTGCCTCAGGCCCCGCCCCCTTCCTTTACCACTCTGCAAACTGGTTTCACTTGGAAATTCTTCTAAGTGTGGAGTTTTGGAACTTTATAATATTCCTCTAAAATCAGCCGAACTACGAATTCCAATTTACTCACCTGTTATCAGGAGAGACCTCAGTGCTGCATCTTTGAGCCCAGTACTGATCCTGAAAAGTAATTTTAACCGTACTTACCAGTAACTTGAATTTCCTTCCATAGGATATCATTGCCTGCTTTTTGCTGAAAAAGTTTCTAAGTGTCGAGTTTTGAAATATACAAATATTCCTCTAAAATCAGCAGAACTACGAATTCCGATTTACTCACCTGTTATCAGGAGAGACCTCAGTGCTGCATCTTTGAGCCCAGTACTGATCCTGAAAAGTAATTTTAACCGTACTTACCAGTAACTTGAATTTCCTTCCATAGGCTAACATTGACTGGTTTCACTTGGAAATTCTTCTAAGTGTGGAGTTTTGGAACTTTATAATATTCCTCTAAAATCAGCCGAACTACGAATTCCGATTTCTTCACCTGTTATCAGGAGAGACCACAGTGCTGCATCTTTGAGCCCAGTACTAATCCTGAAAAGTAATTTTAACCGTACTTACCAGTAATTTGAATTTCCTTCCATAGGCTAACATTGACTGGTTTCACTTGGAAATTCTTCTAAGTGTGGAGTTTTGGAACTTTATAATATTCCTCTAAAATCAGCCGAACTACGAATTCCAATTTACTCACCTGTTATCAGGAGAGACCTCAGTGCTGCATCTTTGAGCCCAGTACTGATCCTGAAAAGTAATTTTAACCGTACTTACCAGTAACTTGAATTTCCTTCCATAGGATATCATTGCCTGCTTTTTGCTGAAAAAGTTTCTAAGTGTCGAGTTTTGAAATATACAAATATTCCTCTAAAATCAGCAGAACTACGATTTCCGATTTACTCACCTGTTATCAGGAGAGACCTCAGTGCTGCATCTTTGAGCCCAGTACTGATCCTGAAAAGTAATTTTAACCGTACTTACCAGTAACTTGAATTTCCTTCCATAGGCTAACATTGACTGGTTTCACTTGGAAATTCTTCTAAGTGTGGAGTTTTGGAACTTTATAATATTCCTCTAAAATCAGCCGAACTACGAATTCCGATTTACTCACCTGTTATCAGGAGAGAACCCAGTGCTGCATCTTTTAGCCCAGCACTGACCCTGATAAGTAATTCTAACCGTACTTACCAGTAACTTGTATTTCCTTCCATTGGAATCCATTGTCTGGTTTTCCGCAGAAAAGTTTCAAAGTGTCGACTTTCACAAACTACAAATATTCCTTAAAAATTGCCTGTATGACTTAAATGCATTATTTCAACTGTTTACAGGAGATGCACCAGTGCGGGGATCCAGGATCCACCACGGAGTAAGAAAAAGTAACAATAACACTACTTACCTGCTAAGTGAATTTCCTCCCATAGGATAACATTGGTGATTCTATGTGAAAAAGTTTCTAAGTGTCAACTTTTAAAATACAATAATATTCCTTAAAAATCACTACTGTAACCAAACGCTTTTACTCAACTGTTTACAGGAGATGTCCCAGGACTGAATCTAGGATCCAGTCCTGTGGTTAGAAAAGTAATCCATAAAGTAACTAATTGCATTTAACTAGAAATTCACATTGAGCTCAATGTTGCATTGTGTTTGAAATTGTGTTGCCCATTGCAACAACTGTAACTACTGTACTTAAAACTCTATTGCCTATTTGCAAAGTATTTAAAACTAAAGTAATTCATTCTGAGAAAGTATATTTTGTAATGTAATGTATAATGTAATTACAATGTAATTTAATAAATAAAATATCTAAAAATAAAGTTTTAAAAATGTAGTAAATCAGTATCAAAAAAATAAATATAACAATTAATACATTTAAAAATTGTCATTTACAAAACCTTTGAAATTCACTGAAAAAACAATAGGTTTTAGGGGCGTTATAGTTAGAAATTAGCATTTAAAAAACCTTTGAAATTCACTGAAAAAACCATAGGTTTCAGGCACGTTATAGTTAGAAATTAGCATTTAAAAAACCTTTGAAATTCACTGAAAAAACCATAGGTTTCAGACACGTTATAGTTAGAAATTAACATTTAAAACACCTTTGAAATTCACTGAAAAAACCATAGGTTTTAGGGACAGTTATAGTTAGTTGGACATTTCACTCGTACAAAACCATAGAAATTCCCCCGTTATAGTTAGTTCAGCTAACTATAACTCGCGCCCCCGCAATGCACTGCTGATGACGTCACATATTAAATCACTCATGACATGGTCAGTGACATCACTGATGACATCACTGATGACATCACTGATGACATCATCCACGTGATAATCTGATGCACCTCCTCACACCCTAATATAACTTTTGATACACCCACTGTAAATTACAGACTGCCATTGTCAAAACCATAGACACTCCAACACCAATTACTATATACACACTCACTGATTCTTAGGTCTACACACACACATCTACTCACTCACCCGTACAGTCACTCATACTTATAGTCACTCAGTACAGGACTATTATATGCACTCATACAGCTATATAAACACTCACACACTGCCACTCATCCATAGAGGTACTCACACACCTAGTCAGTCATGCAAAAAATTAAGCACACACCCATTTACTCACCTATACAGTTATACACACACCAGCTCACTCATACAAATACTAGCACATTCTTACGCTCTTATACAATCTCTGATACAAGCACACACTCATCCATACAGTCACTCTCACAATCACACACTCTCAGCTATAGCTATTTATATACTCCAACACACATATATACTGCCTTTCACATATGTAGTTACTCACACATGTACCACTGGGACATACATTCACTCACTAACACACTCTTACACACACTTACCCACCCATACAGTCTATCACAGATGCACTCTTGAAACCATCCACCCAGTGAATCACCCACTCACACATCTATGCACAGAGTCGCACACACCCCACCCACACAAACACTCAGGCACCCATACAGATACTCAGACAACCAATCAATAACTCATATAGACACTCATGTAGCTATTCACAAACCCATGCAGCCACTTACACAGCAACAGACAGACGGATACAGACATTCACCCAGTTTAGTCACTAACCCATGCATTCAGTAAGATACGTTTAATCACTCACTTATAGAGTTAGTCACGCACCTACTAAATCATCCTTTCAGACACTTATACACCCACTCATTCTTCAATACGCCTTTCCCTATATATATTAAACATATTTAAACTTTACAGAAACACACAGCCACTGGATGATGTCATCAGTGATGTCATTTGAGATGTCATCAGTGATGTCATCAGTGATGTCACAGACCATGTCATGAGTGATGTAATATGTGACGTCATCAGCAGTGCATTGCGGGCGCGAGTTATAGTTAGCTGAACTAACTATAACGGGGAATTTCTATGGTTTTGTACGAGTGAAATGTCCAACTAACTATAACTGTCCCTAAAACCTATGGTTTTTTCAGTGAATTTCAAAGGTTTTTAAATGCTAATTTCTAACTATAACGTGTCTGAAACCTATGGTTTTTTCAGTGAATATATATATATATATATATATTTTTTGTTTCCTTTAATCACGGCTATTTTTGTTTTCCGTTTTGTACCAGGGCCGTTAAAACTGACACTTTGTCTGTAATTACGAGTCTGCTTATCGGGCACTAGATTTGTCTCTTCAGAGAATTTACGGCATATATTGGATTATGTACAAAAGTATTTTACGTATGTATATACTTGTATGCACTCCAAGATGGCCGCCATGGTATGGTTACTGTGACCACTTTCAAACTGAGTCCTTTTTCAATTTCATGCATTTTGTATATATGACACTCTGTATGTGTTTTCATTTTGTGTGATCAAGGCCGCTGGACAGCCGAAACGCGTCACGTATAGATTTATGATTTAATAAATCTATTTGTAGTACCTATTTTCCCTGGCTTGTGATTCCTGAGAGCGCGCATACTGTGGCAGATGTGGATATATATATATTATATATATATATATTTTATTATATGGAAAGGCAACAAAGAAAGTGCACTAAATTTCATCAATGAGCTCAATAAGAATGAGGTGAATTTAAAATTCACATCGCATGTTAGTGATCAGTCTATAGAATTCCTGGATGTCAAGGTATATGTCCCCAACAAGAAATTAGAGACCACACTGCACCGGAAACAAACAGCAGGTAACTCCACGTTACATGCTAGGAGCTTTCACCCGAAACATCTCATACATAGCATCCCATACGGTGAATTCCTTAGACATCGACAAATTTGTAGTACCAGTGCAGATCTGGAGAAATGCCAACAGGAAGCTATGGAAAGATTCTCACTATGGGGCTATGATGACAAAACATTAAGACTAGCACTGAAGAAAGCCAATGAGAAACCTAGAGAGACCCTCCTAATACAAAAGAAAAATAGAAGTGATAGTAATCAGGTACTTAACCCACCAATTGAGACAGGTGACACTACAGTCAGACTTATAACTACTTACAATCTTCAAGAAAGACAACTGAGGGCGATAATTAACAACAATTGGCCGATTGTACTGACAGATGGAGTCTTGGCATATAGATTGCCGGTTAAACCAACACTCACTTTCAGGCGAGCACCCTCAAGGAGAACTAGCTTGGTCAAAAGCAGCCCAGAGATTAGCCAACCTATAACATGGCTAAAACCCAAGAAGGTTTTTCTTTAAATGGTCATCATGCAGGGCTTGCAAATTTGGCATCAACACAACACACTACTCCACACCATTTAATCCAACCCCTGTGGCAATTGAAGGTAATTACAACTGTAGGACAGAGTTTGCAGTTTACGTTTTGGAGTGCACCTGCGGCTTACGCTATGTGGGCAGCTCAAAGCTGCAGGTGCATGTAAGAATTCTTCAGCATCTTCGAGCAATAGTAAACTCAGATGCCACATACCCAGTGGCAAGACACTTCAAATTTGAACATCACAATGATCTGGAATGCCTTAAATATTTTGTGATTGATGCCATACCGACACTTAGGCGAGGAGGCAATAGAGAAAAAATGCTCCGCCAACTTGAATCACGCATGATTGTTGAATTAGACTGTAGAGCACCACTAGGTCTCAATAACAATGAGGATTTACATAACTTTCTATAGAACATAAACATTTCAGTTATATATAGAAGGAAAATTTGCTCACTGCTATTTTGCACATGTTGATTTTTTTATCTATTTATGATTGTATTTATATATATATATTTATTTATGAATATTTATGTATGTATGTATTTATGTATAATAGGTCCTAAAACTAACATATGACAATGTTTACTGGGCCAGCATTCATAAGTAGTTGTCCAGACCTGGGTCGTATTATGTATTCAAATGTCACCGCCATATTTGACTAAGCGGAGCAGTTACAAGACTAAGAATGCTATACAATATGGCAAAAAATATACGTATTATGTTCCTAAATGCCGACCGGAATAATTAAAGTATTGTTTTAAAATGTAAAACCACATTTATATATGTATTTTGACATATATGCACTGGGCACTTTAAAGCACACAGCACTTGTTTCAGACTTTTTAGCACGCACAGCACTTTATGATGGACAATGTTTTTTACAATGCTAAATATATGATAACCTTGTAAATAATTTAGATCTATGGTAATTTGGGCCAATATTTAATAAGTAGAATAGAATAAGCATTACAATACGCATTATGCAGTAATACATGTGATGTATCCGGTTCTCCAAAAGCAATACGACATATATTGTAATAAGATATTGTGCATAACTAATGAACAAGGTTGATATGTTGATATAATGTTAGCTTATATATTGGGCCCGATTGAAGGTTAACATAACCACACAGGTCAAAGAACGATAAAACAATCATTAGAGTAATTGTGAATGTATTTGTCATCCAAACATAGGGGCCTATTAGGATGGCGGGTGGATCGCCACCGCCGGTGGCGATCCGCCCGCCATCTGTTCCTGTTTTACCCCCCACCGTATTAGTATGGCGAGGGGTACCGCGGCGGATGGAAAGACCGTCAGCCGCTTTTCCGCCAGTCGGCAATCGTTACGATTGCCGGCCGGGCGGAAAAGGCCCATAATATGGTGGCGGTGCCTTGCAGGCACCACCATCCATATTATGATGCCTGCGGTGGGAATGCCTTTCCATGGCGGAGACTCCGCCATGGAAAGGCATGCGGGAAATTACTTTGGGGGCCCATTGCGGGCCCCCAGGGGGGTGGGTGGCTGCACTGGGGGGTACCTATGGTACCCCCCTTCATTGCCATGCACAAGGAGGCAGGCACCGCGCGGTGCCTGTCACGTTGTGCATGGCAATGCACAACATGGACTTTAACATTGCGGCGGGTGCTGCATACAGCTCACTTAATTTCCACTACGGCCCCCAGCGCCTTGAGACCCGTAAGGGTGAGTAGCTGCGCTATATAAAAACAGACTTACATTTCTTGGCAGGTGGTGCCGATGGATGTACGAGAAGGGCGCTGCAAACTACTTTGGATATATATATAGATATATATATTTCAAGCAACAACTCCGGGGGGGGTATGCTTCCCAAATTGATTTAATACAAATGAGCAATACACCAATCTAACAATGTGTTTCAACCATTAAAGTCTTCTTCACAGCCTGAGTCCGAGTAAATTACGATGTTCATACTCATGCCTTTTATACCCTGATGGGCATGCTGGTACTTGTAGTACTTATTGCTGTCTTACTTTGATATTCGTGCTGGGCTGATTACTTGTTCAGAGTTCTGAGACACACCACATCTTACAAAGATCTTATCCGTATTTTCAAGAAGAGAAGTGCAGTTCTGATGTTCTCATTAACTACACAATTCGGTTCCCAAAACACATACACCAGTCCATGCATTTAGCCATAGTTCCTAAGCCTGCACGACATTCATCTGCACTGAAGTATTGTAAAGTATCCAGCTTCTATTCTTGGGCAGTAACAATTGCTGAAAAGCATGGCAAACGGAGCCCCCAGACCCTCTGCATTTGAGGGTTGCATCGGCATAAAGGAAATTGGCCAAGGATGGGCACCAGCATCTAGAGCGCGTCACGTGTGACTGCTTAGTGTTTGGATTTGTGTTTAAGTGGTGGCGCTCTACCTGAAAGGAACTTTAAGAAATGGAATTGCTGCAGAGTGAAAGCATGAGATACTAATCTATGCGTGGGGGTGTGCAGACAGAATATCGAGTTGGAAATTTTGACCTACAGAAATATCGAGTCCTAAATATCGTGAGTCAGAAATATCGACAGCAAGAATATCATGGTCAAGAATATCGATTTTAAGGTAAGATATATCGTTTTTAAAAATATAGAAATCATTAATATCGTTTGCAAAAATATAGTTGTTTAAAATATCAATTTTTTAATTAGTGTTATGTATTATAGTATATATTTTAAATGTATGTGATGTATTTTTTTTGTACAAGAATTGTATGTTTTTTTAATATATGTGTTACATTTTTAGTAGTTATAAATTTTATTTTAATTACATTTTGCGTTTTTTAGTTCCGTAGCAGGTTGTGGGTTTATAGGGAATAGAGTGGGAAGTAATTTAATTATAATAAATTAATGATTATTTTTATTTATTAATATTTAATTGAGATTTTATAGTGTTAATTGTGGGAAGTAATTTATTATTAATTGGTTGTTAATCAATATTTATTAATTATTTGCTAATTATGGCAATTGTGTAATTCTTTTAGGTGCGGTTTGTGGGCTTTAAAGGGATAAAGGGTGGGAAGTAATTTATTTTAACTTAATTATAAGTTGTTAATTAGTATTAATTAATTGAAAATTGAATATGGAAATTGTGTAATTAATTTTAGGTGTGGGTTGTGGAGTTTATAGGGGTAATGGGTGGGAAGTAATTTATTTTTGATTAATTAATTAGTTGTTAATTGATATTAATTAATTTATTGAAAATTAATTATGGAAATTGTGTAATTAATTTTAGGTGCAGGTTGTGGGGTTTATAGGGGTAAAGGGTGGGAAGTAATTTATGTTTAATTAATAATTCGTTGTTAATAAATATTAATTAATTAATTGTAAATGCATTATGGAAATTGTGTAATTAATTTTAGGTGAGGGTTGTGGGGTTTCTAGGGGTAAAGGGCGGGAAATAATTTATGTTTCATTAATTAACAATTAGTTGTTAATTAATATTAATTCATTAATTGAAAATTAAATATGGAAATTGTGTAATTGATCTTAGGTGTGGGTTGTGGGGTTTATAGGGGCAAAGGGTGGGAAGTAATTTATGTTTTTTAATTAATTAGTTGATCATTAATATTAATTAATGAATTGATATTTAATTAGGGTAATTGTTTATATTTTTTTGTGTGGGGTTTTACTTTTATAGGGGTAAAGGGTTGGGAATGAATTAATTTTACTTACTTTATAATTAATTGTCAAATACTATTAGTTTTTTAATTGAAAATAAGTTTTAATTGTGTAATTAATTTTTTTACAGTTTAATTTTAGCTGTGGTTTGTGGGGGTTATAGGGGTAAAGTGTGGGAAGTTTATTCAGTCAGTCAGTCAATTAGCTTTATTCGTTACTTTTCAGTAACATTAAAGTACAGTATGCAATAAAAAGCAAATTATCAAACCAGTTAAAAAAACAACTCATATATATAAAAATATAAAATACATATGTCGGCCAGAATTAATCTTTACAATGAATTTTCCAACATTGTAACAACCCGCATACTTTTCCTGATCTTTAAAACTTGCCACAAAATGGAAGATATTGCACAGCATACAAGCGGGGTGTGTACTTGTAATAAGAATAAGAGAGCTGGCTTACATTGTCTAAAATTTAATGTTTTAAAAATCAATAAAATATATCGCTTCCTTGGTATCATAAAATTTACAAAAAAATATAATGTGCAAATTAGTTATTGAGGACATATCACACGGGCATAATGATAGCTCAGACATAGAGTGACAATTATCTGGGAATCCCATCATCAACAGGAGCTTATTTACCCTAAAACGTGTTAAAATGAGTCTCTGCTGATCATTACAAACCACTGTTAAATATGATTTCAAGCCCTCTTGGGGAAAGAGAGTTTTATAAATCGATACAGATGGTTTTAATCCCTCTAACAGTTCTCTCTTTTCTAATAGCTTGTGCTGAAAACGTTGTTTCAGTTGATCTTTCCCTATCAATTTGCTGGATTCTGGGTCGTGAAAGAGTTTTGGTAGACCGATCAGCTCACATGCAGATTTAATATATTCCAGCCATGGAATTTTCAGTGCGTAATTTAGGTTCATGGCATCACTAAGTACCAATTTATTCAGGCCCGTGTCCTCTTGAGACCAGATCGAGTGCCGGAGCATTTTGGGGGCTATCTTACATCTGTCGGAAATAAACGGCATGGCCAGTTCTGCATGGGCTACGTAGTTTGGCGTGCTGGGGGGAAGAGAGAGAATGGACTTAAAAAATGTGTCCTCAACTCTTTGCATGTTTTGTGTACTGGCCATTCCCCAAACCCCTGCCCCATATGAGGCCACAGCCACTACCTTACTCCTGTATATATTAAGAAGCTCCCTCATCGCTTTAAAACCAAAATTCTTAGTAAATAAGCGTAACCCATTTATAGCCTTCTCCATTTGTGTGCATCTGTTAATTGTCATTGGGGTCCACAAGTTCTTGTTATCAAAAAGAATCCCCAAGTAGCAGAACATAGGAGTTTCGGTCAACTTTTGCCCTTCTGCATAAAAAGTGAGTTTTGTCTTTGATTTAGCCCCAGTTATCATGATGTAAGTTTTTGAGCTGTTTACTCTTAAGTCCAAGTCCGCCATGAAAGTGATGTAATCATTTATAAGTGCTTGTAAGACCCGCCCGGTTCTAGCAATTAACACAACGTCGTCTGCGTATAAAAGAACCGGGAGGGGACGGGAGCCCATCATTGCTGTATCTCTGGTGGATAGAGTTAGGCAGTATTCTATCCGGTTTATATAGAGAGAAAATAAAAACGGGGCTAGGACACAACCCTGCCTGACCACCCTGGTGATGTTAAAACTACCTGAGCACTCACCCCTCCTGCCAAAACGGACCTGGGCCTTTGCGTCCGCATAAAGTTGCCTTATAAAACTAATGATCCCTAACTCAATTCCCATCTCCTCCATGGTTTTCCACAGCCTTCAGTGAGAAACGCAGTTGAAGGCTGCGGAAAGATCCATGAAGGAGAAGTACAGTGTCCCCTTCTTCGCCACTGTATATTTCCCGATAATAGTATTTAAATTTAAACATTGGTGGACAGTACTCAAATCTTTTTTTAAAACATATTGAATGTCTGACAGAGTGTTATTTTCTGCTGCCCATTCTTCCAATCTATTGAGTAAGATGAGCCCCATGACTTTGGCAGTAGCATCCAATAACGATATTGGGCGATAATTTTGTGGCAAGGATTTGTCCCCATTCTTGTAAATCGGAACTATAATTGAAGTTTTCAAAGAACTAGGAGGTCCTAGAGCTATGGTGGCATTATAAATGTTTGTGAGGAGGGGGGGGGCATAGATCAAGCTGCTCTTTATATAGGTCCAGAGGGGTACTGTCAGGTCCGGGGGCCTTCCCTTTATTACTCTCCGCTAGGGCTCTTTCTACTTCGTACAGGCTCACAAGTTGAGGAGGATGGTACGGAATCAAACTATTTTGCAATTCTACATTTTGTATGCTATCGGGCACCGCATGGTCTGCTCCATTTGACGGTTGGGCTTCATATATACCTGAAAAATAGTTTACCCAAGCCTCTTCCACGACGTGGACCTCCACAGATGGCTCGTTCTGGGCCTTAAAATAACTATTGTTAATTACCCTCCAGAATAGTTTACTATCCTTTAGGGCACTGGCCCATGTCAGTTCCTCCCAGGCTGCTTCTCTAATATACTTCTTCCTATTTGCCAGGGTCTGTTTAAAGTGTCTACAAGCCAGTCTAACAGCATGCACATCCCTTGGTTTCTGTTTTAGTGCTTGGAGATGTCTCCTTGTGCATTGTACACTTTGAGTCAAACCACCCTCCCTTGCATGCATTGGACGGAGGTTTGCTACAGGTCAGAGCTCGTTTCACACTACGAGTGATTGCAGAATATGAGTTAATAATATTTTGGCGGTCGGTCTCCGGGTCAAGGCACTGGGTAATCTCTGGCATGGTCTGCCAAAAAAACGATGGTAAAAAGGAAGGAAAATCAGCTTTCTCCCATTTAATAATAAACCTGTTTCTTTTTTAAATGATTGGCTCAAAAACCGTCTTAGTTCTCTCCATCGGGCTCATGGGTGAGAGCAGTGTAATCTCTATCATAGCATGGTCACTATACCCTGAGAATACAGCCTTGAAGTCACTAATTTCTAGATCTAGGGGTTCTGACACCAAAATGAAATCTATAGTAGACTTGTAATCGTTCCTAGAGAACGTAGGGGTTAGAGTATTACTCCCATTTATCACCCTATTTTGTATTCTCAGGCTTAGTTTTGTCATTAAAGTGTTCAGAGCTGTACCATATGTGTACGTGAACAAAATGCGTAAGGGCTTCACCTTTTATGTCTGTAATACCACAGATTGGTTAACATGAATGTGGGAAGTGATGAATGTTAAAATCTCCAGCCCAGATGAGACATACTGGGTTTCGGTGGGGCTCGACAATTGCTTGGATAGCAAGATCCAGGTCAATTAAAACTTGGCTTTTTGTATTATCAAAACAGTTATTATAAAAATGGATTAGTAATACGTCCCGCCCCTTACCCATGGTGCATAATAGGAGATGAAAATATGGGGATTCATTAATAAATTTCAAAACTTTGCATGGGGTGGTGATCTCTACATAAGTTGCAAGCCCCCCTTTTGCCCTGCCTCTCACAGAGGGAACTGCTGGTGTAAAGAAACCTAGGTAACCATCAATGTGGTGATCTATCACTTCCCATGTCTCTTGCAGGCAGAAGATGTGAACATCTGTTAGCAGGCATACCAATCTGGAAGCCCGATCTTACTTTTAAGACCTGAGATGCTCCAGGATTTAAGCCCTATCCCGTGTTTAGATGTTTCAAGCACCCCCTTGCACATATCTGTATCGTCCTTCCCCCCTGGGTGCACAACAGTCTTACTTTGAGAGAAATCAGTATTTAAAATTAGAATTTTGCCCTCACCTGTTAGAGAAATGGTGGGGGATTTCTTAGCTTGTAGGTTGAGTCAGTTCTGTTCGTTTAGTTCAGGGAAGTTTATTAATTTTTATGAGTTTTGATTTGTTTTTTAATTAATAATATTTCTTTAATTGGTAATTAATTATGTTAATTATGTAAGTACATTTTTTAAAATTTTAGATGTTGGTTGTGAATTGTGTGGTGTTATAGGGTAGGAAATAAAAAAGTAAATTTATGTAATTAATGTTTTTGTTTCTAAATAATTTCTAATTAAAAATATTTTTATGTTTGAAAATTATTTTTTATTTTATTTAATATAATATTTGTAGGTATGTGTCATATGCATTTAACATTATATGTTTTTTAAATTTGTAATATTAAATATATTTGTATTTTAATTTAACATATTTATATATTTTTTTATTTATTTTATTTTTTAATATTTTTGTTGTTAATATTTTGTTTGTTTTTAATTTTGAACCGACTGGAGTGAGAATATTAATTGTTACTCCTCCATAATCCAACACTTTCCCTACTGTTGCACTGATTGGAGTGGGAATAGTAAATTTTACCCTGCCACTATCCAACACTTTCCCTACTGTTGCACTCACTGGAGTTGGAATAGTAATTTTTACCCCTCCGCTATCCAACACTTTCCCAAACTGTTGCACTCATTGGAGTGGGAATAGTCATTTTTACCCCTCCGCCATCCAACACTTTCCCTACTGTTACAATTATTGGAGTGGGAATAGTAAATTTTATCTCTACGCAATCCAACAATTTCTCTACTGTTGCACTCATTGGAGTGGTAATAGCAATTTGTATCCCTCCACTATCCAACACTTTCTCTACTGTTACACTGACTGGAGTGAGAATAGTAAGTTTTACCCCTTTGCTATCCAACACTTTCCCTACTGTTGCACTCATTGGAGTGGGAATAGCAATTTTTACCCCTCCGCTATCCAACACTTTCCCTACTGTTGCACTGACTGTATTGGTAAATTTAAGTTTAAAGATTTTTAAATAGTTTAATGTTTTAATTTATAATACAATGTTTTTTTTAATATATTTTAGGTTATCAATATATATATATATATATACACACATATATTCAAATGATCAAATAAATAAAAATTAATAGTTTAATTGTTTTAAAGAAAATATATACATATATTTATTATTGTGTGTTTATCTTTTTTAATAAAGTTTATTTGTTATATTTGTTAAAATGTATATTAAATATGCTTTGTTTTTTTAAATTTATTATTTCATATATTTATTATTTTATATATATATATAAAAGCGATATTTTGTACAATACTTTTAACATCAATATTTTTTTCCGATATTTTTGTACTTACCTGTTTAAGTATAGGGAGTCAATATTTTTGCATTCTATATTTTTTCATCTATATTTTTGACATCTATAGTTTTTGACATCGATATTTTGTCAGTGAACCATGCGTGGGTACTATACATTTAAAGACCAAAACAGCCCGGATAGGCATTGAATTTAAATACGCCTTGTGGACCTCTAAAGCTTGAACAGACGCCAGAGACAGCTACATGGAGATGGTGAGCACACGTCTTTAGCCATTTGCTCCCATTTGGTTTCGGCGTGGAGCATCGCAGTTGGAATGTCAGCACGTAGGTCATTATAGAGGTTAGAAATCAGTCTGCGTCCACCCTGGCAAGTTCAACACCATTACTAGTGTATCAGAAAAATGTGGCTTATCCGGGAAAGTCAGCCAAAGGTCTTGAGCAGTATCCAAAATCTTCACATATTGCAAGTATTGGCCCATTCCCAGAGTGAAGGAATCTGTGGCATTGTTTCGGATGATAAATCGCCCATTGGGCAAAAGATCCCCTAATGTATTACAGCCCCCCCCTTTCCATTTCTGGGCGGACATGGATTCCGCTATTTTTAATGAGGGATGTAGGAACCACAATGGCATATCCGGGGCATATGGTGCCCTCCGCAATACTCGCGTGAGCACCCCCTCCCATAATTTGCACCCCAGTCATACCATATAAGGTGTGTCCTGGGGTACTCTTGTACCTCCCATCAATAGGACGGGGAGTGTCTGGTCGCCTGAGGAAGCCCCGGAGGAGCTTCTTCTCCCAGTTATACTTTGGGTCTAACCAATGGACTGCATGCTGCAAATGTGTAGCCATATAATGCAGTTCCACTTGGGGATCTCCAGGCCTCCCTGGGCCCAGGTTCATTTAGGGGTAGGGAGACCAACACGTTTCTGTCTATTGGCCCATAAGAGCTCCACCACTAGGCTGTCTATGGTCTTAAAATAATGCAAGGGGATCACATAGATGGTTCCCTGAGTGGCATATAATCATCCAGCGAGTACAATAATTTTGATGACAGCGACCCTACCCATTAAGGAGAGAGGAAATTCCTTCCAGAAACATATGGAGGACTGTAAACTGTCAATCACCCTCCCCAAGTTTAAAGCCAAGAAGGTTTGGGCCATATGGACCAGTTTAATCCCCAAGTATCTCACTCCCTCCAATTTCCAGAGGAGATCCATCAGAGAGGTGTCGCCGGTGGCATACCCGCCAGGTCCTCCAATAGAAACAGCTTGGATTTTTTTTAGATTGACTTGGAGGCGTGATACCTCACCAACCATCTGCATTGCATTTAGGAGCACTGGGATAGAGTCTTCAGGTTGCTTTAGATATATCAGGGGGTCATCTGCATAGAGCGAAACCACTAGGGTGGTCACTCCCAATGTGATACCCCAGGGGTGTATGGTCCTGTGGAACCTCTCCGCTGTTAGCTCCATTGCGAGTGCGAAGAGGATGCCGACAACGGACAACCCTACCTCATTCCTCTGTGTAGTGAAAAAGCATCTGATACCTCCCTCCCAGATCTCACTCTGGCACGAGGGTCAGTGTACAGCAGCTGGACCCACTGTATATATTTAGGGCCGAAGCCCATCTTCCGGAAGACCTGCCACAGGTAGGTCGAGTCCAATGAATCGAACGCTTGTTTGATATCCAGGAGAGCTAAGGCATAGGTGTCCCGTCGCAACTGTGGGGAGTGGAATACAAGCAAGAGTCATCTTAGATTTTGGCGGTTACTCCGTTGAGGAAAAAACCCTGATTAGTCTGTATAGATTAGATATGGAAGGTGAGGGAGCAGGCATGCCCCCAGTATACTGCTAAGGAGTTTGACATCTACATTCAATAACAATATTGGGCAATAGGAGAAGGCCTCCATGGGGGCTTTGATGGCTTTTTGAATCATTATTATTAAAGCCTTGTGCATTGTTTGTGGGAGGGTCCTGATCTGGAGTGCCTCCGGGTAGACCTCTAACAATTTATCAGCTACTTAATCTGCATATCGGTGATAAAATTCAGCAGCTAACCCATCGCTGCCTGGGGGTTTTGCTGATTTCAAGTTTCTAATCACCATGAGGATCTCTTCCTGGGTGACTGGTCCATCTACCTATAAACAATCATCAGATTACCACCTTCATTGCCTCCCAGTCTAATGCTCTGGTAGTAGCACTGCCCCAGTTCTCCACGAGATAGTGTAATATCGCCTCCTGAAGTGTGGCTTCAAACGGGGGTCTGACAACACCTCTACTCTCAATCTCCATAGAGGGATTGTGGCATGTCCATGCTCTTCCACAAAGCTCACCAAAACTGGGGAGAGGTCTGAAATATATCGGTTAAGTAGGAAATGTCCTGAACCTCCCGCACCAGGTTGATGGAGACTAGGCAGTAGTCAAACCAGCTGTGTGGATGCCACTGCAGGTGTATAACAGGAGAAGGTTTTTTTTCCGTTGGGTGTCTCTCATGCCATACATCCAAGAGGTGGAGGCCCTACATCATGTCCAGTAAGGATCTAGTCATGTTGGGCTTGGTATGGCGTCTAGGTGGGTCACGGTTAAGCATCCCATCAAGGACACAGTTGCAGTCCCCCGCCATTACAATGTCCATGCCGAGGTATCGTGATGCAGCCGTGGTCACTGTAGTATAGAAGTCTGGGCAGTCAATGTTGGGTGTGTAAGCGCCATTTAAATCACCATGCAAGATGAGGTATCTGCCCTCCAGGTCCAGGACATTACTCCTGTAGTGAAATGGGACCCCTGGAGCCACCCAAATTAACGTACCTTGGGCAAACCAAGAATAAGATGTAGTGTAAAGTTGTCCCCTCCCCCGTTTGCGAAGGCGAGGGATACAGTCCCCCCATACATGTGTTTCTTGCAATAATGCTATGGACACATTTTAGTGTTTCAGATATGCATACACTCTGCAGCGTTTTTCAAATCCGGCAATACTCCGGACATTCCAGGACATGAATTTAAATGTCTGTCCTGCCATTACCAGATCCGATTACCCAGTCCCCGACCCAGTGGATGGTCTCCACCTCTCACCACCCATCCAGTCCCCCTAAATACAGAAATGTGGACCTCATTATACAAGATCAGCATAACATTCCCAAACTCGTCTAACTTCTTTAAAAATGTATGTTCTCCCAACTCCCCCCCACACCCCTTGGGCAGCTACACCCCAATGTCCACTCTGGCAAAGGGCCAGGCAAGAACCAGCTTTCGCCACCCCATTCCCGAAACCACATAGCAATTTATGAACAATCAACTACTTATAATAAAACTTGGGCACTGTGGTAGAGGGCAGACCTCAACGGAGGTGCAAAGCTGAGGACCTCAAGCCCCTCCGCCATGCCTGAGTACCTCTCAGCGTGACCTCCCGCCAGCAGTGACATGTAAACTGAGATTGTGACCCCAATAAGGGACAGCAGGCCGTCTTGCCTCACATCCAACAAATCCCACCCCACAGAGTAGCCTTCACCCGAGTGTTCATAGTTTGTGGACTGTCCGCTGGAACCGCAGCGCTCTCCATCGGGCACCTCAACCTTTCTGGCAATCCCACAGCCTTGTGGGCATATTAGTACTTACAGTCTGGTAGACAGACTTCATGCAGGACCCAAGTCTGTGCTATGGCTGGCTGTTCTAGTATCACCTCGATGACCCTGGAGCTCGGTTCTTCGAATCCAGGATAACCTCGGTGTCGCATATGGTGCCATCTGAACACACTATGATTCTCACGGTGAGCGTGATCCATTCTGACTTCTTCTGCAACCATTCCATCAAGTGATCCATGCAGATTTTCTCTGAGTGTTCGAACACGTCAAGACCCCTTCGCAGCTGGCCTGGATCCTGCTACTCTGCAGTGTGTCCAACCACTCGAAGGCTTCTCCTTGTGTGCAGCAGTGGGCCAGGATGCTGTACCCTGTAGCGAGGGCTCACCATGGGCTTACCCCTCCATATTCCAAAATAGTAGGCTCCGCAGGTTAAAAGTGTCAATGTTCATATGAGCGGCAGTTCCGAGCTGCCCTGACCCCAATAGATTGCCGATTCTCAAACCAGGCCCCCGCAAGGGCAGTTTCAGTTCTCTCCAGGCAGATTAGGCAGCATTTTTGTAGCATGAGGGTGAAGACGGCCCCCGATGGATAGGGATATTTGCAGAATTTGCTTTATGCCAGCGAGAGCGCCGTTAAAGAGCATCTAGGCACCAATGCCCCTCCTCCTTCTACCTTTCTCTCACTACCCATCCTCTCATTCGCTCCATGTTGCCCACCACTACTGGCTTTGCTAAAGCTGAAAGCTTTTTAAAATGAGCTGGTATTTGGGAAATGCAAGTGGCGACTGGACATCTGAAAGTATATTTTTATACTTTCATGATGATCGCCATGTTGGTTAACACATCTTAGCACCCATCTTGAAAATATAGAAAAAGTGATGCTTACATACTTTCATGGGGGCCGCCACTTGTGTGATGCAATGCAGTGGCCACCTTGAAAGATGAGAAAATATTTTCATACATTCAAGATAGCCACCACGTTGCCTCATGGAACATTGGGCCTTAGTACGTCAGGCCGAAGGCCATCCATCAGCTCGTCTGTCGAGTTCCGCCTGACAACTTGAGGCATTGATCAGACCGCCATATTATAATACAGGATGTGTGACCGATGCCTGCGGGTGGAACCTGCTCCACCTCCGGCATGCTCGTCGTGGCGGAGGGCGGATCATAATCCCCAAAATGGAGGGGGTGTCTGCTCAGGCACTGTCGTGGGGATTACGATGCCTGTTTCCAACAGCCTTTCTATGGCAGTCTGACCGCCATAGAAAGGCTGCCAGAAAAGGACATTGAGGGCCCCCGCTATGAGGCCTGGGGGGCGCCCAAACATCCATGCATCCTGCTGTGCTTGTCACACGGTGCATAGATGTTCAAAAAGTGTATTTTCCTATTGCAGCATGTGCTGCGGCCCACAGCATAAGCCTCAACAGCAAACATGCACTTTCTGACCGCGGTGAAGGTGGTCGCATCCTAATTTGGGAACCGGGACTGCCGATTCCTTGTCGGTGGTCCCTTTTCTGACACAATGCTGGGCGGACCGGCATCATAATGAGCCCTATAGTGTCCATCTTGAAAGTAAAATAAATGGCCTTTAAAGATTGCTGGTCGCTGGTATTTGCTTTGCCAGTGCATTATAAAGGCATCTGGAATTTGTGGCAATAGTGTTGACAAAATGCTCTGGCTAACAAGACTACCTGGAATCATTCCGACTGATCTAACTACAGAGTGTTATCAACAAAAGGTATAGAAAGCTGTTGTTAGTCAGAATCCAGCAAGGAGTTGCAATAGAATTAGTATGTTGAAAGTCCAGACAGGTTTACTGAAATACGATGGATTGGAATGCTACCCTAAGTGCTTGCCTGAGGTTTAGACTATTCGCTAGCATTCCTCTCCTCCCATTTTGTGTGATTTGTAGACAAAAAAAATCAATAAATGATCGTATTTTTCTAGTTGGTTCCTAATTGCTAACATTTGTTGACTTAAAAAATGTGTCTGATCAGGTTTTTAGCAAAAAGTAGCCAATTTAAATGTTCTGTGGGTCCTCCGGCACACAATTTCCAAGTATACTCGGATTACTGGCTGTACGTTCATTTGTGATGAAACTCTATGTCTAAGCCTTTTACCCTACATCATGATAACCTCTGCAAGAGTTGTGCACTGGTTCTCAAAAAACACACACAAATACCCTTTGGCCTTTGCCACTGGGTAGTTATAGTTAGGACCACGTTTGCATAGGAAAAGCCTCTTTAGTTTGCTAATAATTTTGGTGCCGTTAGACAAATCTTCCAAGAACCTTTCCAAAAAAGTCTCCTCCACCTTAGCTCCTTCTGGAAAGTTTTGGGGTGATCTGTCAAGCAGGGGCCGAGAAAAAGGAGGGGTCCCAAAACTTGTTTTCCCCGTTCATTTTTTCATAGAAAATTTAGACACAGCTACAGCCCCAAAACGGCTGAATGGATTTACACCAAATTTGCCAGAAAGTTAGATCTTTGTCCAGAAAGTGTGCTTTTTATGATCTGATGTAAATTTGTTCAGTAGTTTTTGATAAATGAAGCCTCCAACTTTATAGCCATTTCACACTGTGGTTGATCCATGGGGCCACCACATCTCGAGATGAGATCTGATTGCCTGCCACCACATCAACAACGATGTGGCAGCATCCATCTCAGGACTCCGGACTCAGTACCTTGCCCTGTAAATAATGTTAAAACATCCCCCAATAAAGTTTAGAGAGATTGGTCCACCCAGGTTTGTGAAGGTATCCATATTTGTAATTAGAATCAGGGGCAATTTGGAGATAAGCTTTTTTTCTTATGTGTGTGCTTTACCTCGAGCACATGATTTACTGAGTGGTGCTGCTCACATTTTGATCAATAAAAAGTAGTGTTTCATTCCACACAGTCAGAAGCAGCAGTCCAAGTCTGCTTCAGGTCACCCAAACGTCCCACTAAAATGAAAAATGCTCCAATTGTACCTACTGGAGTTAAGGTGAAAGCTGACACTGCAAGCCCCTCTCCACCCCCATTTAGTGTAATGTGCTGAAAACCAGTAGATTCGGGTTGTTACACATGATGGTTAACTGCTCACTGTGGTAGTTGTTCAGCGAAATGTTCTTAGAAACCCATGGCCTTTGTATGAAAGCCTGTTGTGCCACTTTTTCCAGACCCCGGAGTGATGCTGTTCATAAAATGCAAGCAAGTGGAACGTACTATGGTGAATAAGGGGAGCTGGTGTGTGTATTGCAGCACTTAAGGGTGACACACCTATAAACTTATAAACAGTGTTCTAGATAGAACCTCAAGTATTAAAACTGCTGTATGTCTGCCATCCACTAGTGCAGATAATTTACAGTTACAAGCATATCTTCTGTTTACTCTCCGACTCATTTCAAACCTCATTCTACTACTTTTTCCAATGCGCTACCCTATTTCTCACCCTACACCTCTCTCAATATATCCTCTACCTCGATACTCTCACTCATCCCAGACCCCATTCTACTACGATCCTCAAAATGACCCGTTCTGGACTCTTTCCCTACTCTACTCCTCCTTGCATCATCTTATACCTCTTTTTCCATTTAGACCTCCCAAATAATGCTTTCAAAACCCTTCCCTCTGACTCTTCCACCCTCCACCTCCCCTTTACTCATCCCAAACCTCCTCCTACCGCTAAGAGCTCCAAAAAAATAATCTTTCCAGACCCTTCTCTCTTCTATCCCTCCAATATCCTTTTCAATCCAAATAACAGACTCACCTGTCCACCGCTCAAATTAATTTGATATTTCCCTATACTAATTCCCCACTAATTCTGTTTGGGTCACGGAGTAGCGCGCTACCCGTCATACAGCGCTTCAATACCTCATCAGGGGTAGCAAGCGCTATATTAATACAAACCCTTCCCTCCTCTATCCCTCCACTATCCATTTCAATCCGAATTGCAGACTAACATGTCCACCACTCAAATTAATTTCATATTTACCTATACTAATTCACCACTAATCCTTTCTGGGTTCCGGAATCGCGTGCTACTCGCCAAAAAAGCACTTCCACGCCTTGTCAGAGGTACTAAGTGCTATATAAATGCAATTACAATATAAGCAGGCACGGTAGGGATACCCTGCAATGCTAGTCCTGGTAGGGGTGGGACCACAGAGGGATCCCTGGGGCCAAAAACCAATTTGTTATTTTAAATTTGCAGAGGATCAGTAAATAAGCAGTAAAATTCCAAAAATAAAAAGTTCAGGATCCTGGGCTATTAAAAAAAACAAATAAAAAAAACAAAAAAAACAACCCTTGTGGTGAAGGTGCATATTAATGAATAAGGGGGGGCAGGTTCGGGGAGCCTCCTCCCCAAACCTGCCTACAGGCCAGACCCTGCGTTCAACTCCATGGTGAACACGGCCAGAGGCCGTGCGCACCGTGGGGTTGGAGTTACGAATGGTAATAAAATATTTCTTCAAATTAAGAAAAACCCTAGAAATTCACTGGAAAAAACACACAAACGTGAAAGTGATGTCATAATATCTTACCCAGGGACCCCATTCCCGGTTTGTTAATATTAAGGGAAGAGGGGCGGGAAGACACCCTCCCCAAGCCGTCTATAGGCCCCGAGGACCCCATCCCCTCTGCCCCTCATTTCTTCAGGGTCCCGTGAACCCCATCCCGGGACGCTGCATTTTTCTGCCTGGGAGAGTGCGGGCATACCCTGCTTTCCCTCTCCCGGGCAGAAGACTGAACTTTGCTCCCACCAGGCAGGAGCAGGCGGGAGCAAAGGAATGGTGCCTGCTTCTTGCAGCTTGCAGTATGGTATTGGCCAGGGTTCCAGCTGGGGCCAGGGGAGCCTTGGGGCTCCCTCTGCAGCCCCCAACAAAGGAGGGTGCCCCGGGTGAGCAACAAGGCATCCACCAAAAGATAAAGGGTCCGTCTACCACCACAATAGTTTCTGGGGTGTAGGCCTGGGCGGCTGGGGTCCTGGGGCTCCCCCTGCGCCCCCAACATATACAAAAATGTGTTGGTGCCCCAGGTGGGTACCGGGACACCCAAAATATATAATGAGTGAAAAAAAGAAAGATTGAATAATAAACGGGTGGCAGGAGCTGCTCATTTATTATGTACTGCTCCGCTAAAGAAGGAGCACCCCATAATGCCCTGCAAGGGTTTTTTGGAGCTTGGAAGAGGGAGGGTCATCAACAAGCCTTTTTTAAGTTGTGGGGAACTGCAGAGAGTGTAACAGCCCCCCCCCAGCAACATTTAAAAAAACAAAAGAACAGAAAGTTTCCTGGATCAATAAAACCATGACCAAGGAGATTTTTTCGTATTGTTTTTAGCACTCCTAGCGGGAGCTCTGTGCACTTCAGCTGGAGTGCAGAGCCCTCTCATGGTTGGTTCTGTGGCTGAATTTTGTAGTTTGAAAACTATTAAAAAATAATCAAAGACCTGTTGATTATTTTTTTAAATAAAACTTTATTATTATTTTTTATAAGACAATCACTTTTATTAAACATTGCACTGCATTAATTCATGGAATATACATTTATTTATAATTATTGGTGCTTTTTTGACAAAGAACATAGGTGCGCTTTAATATATGTCCATAAAGCCAATAGGCCCACTTTTATATTTTGGTGTTGTGGCTTGTTGATAAAGTCAGTAGCTTTGCCTTACTTAAAGTGACAGCCCTTATATTCAGCCATGCTCACCCACAGGTGTTTGGGTGCCAGGCCCTGCGCCCAAACCCTCCGCTGTGCATGGCTGGTGTGCAGCGGGGGGGTTGGGCACCAGCGGAGGTTGGAGTGGGCCTGGGTTCTGGCCAACCCCAAACTTCACATTGCCAAAGGCAGTGCGCGATGTAGGGTTGGCTGCCCACAGGGCATTGAACGCTGAATCTGGCTACAGGTCAGACCCTGCGTTCAACTCCATGGTGAGCACGGCCAGAGGCCGTGCGCGGTGTGGGGTTGGTGTTACGAATGGTAATAAAATATTTCTTTAAATTAATAAAAATCTAGAAATTCACTGGAAAAAACACACGTGAAAGTGATGTCATAGTTAGGCATGGTAATAATATCTTACTTGGCATTTAAAAAAAAAAACCTTCAAAATTTACTGAAAAAAACGAAGGTTGAAGTGACGTTATAATTAAGGGAAAATGCCAGTTAAAACATACAACTTTAAATAAACAAAACCACTGAAATTCACCACAGTTATCTCAAGTAACTATAACTTCTGCCAATGGCATGCACTGCTAATTACCTCCCGTTACATCACTCATGACATGGTCTATGACATAATTGAGAACATCACTGCAACATCTGAAATGACATGATTTATGACAACACTGTGAATGGCGGGGGCATGAGTTAGTTACTTTAGGGCACAAGGTATAGCTTCTTGAGATACCTATAGCTGGTGAATTTCAGTGGTTTTGTTTCTTTATAACTATGTTTTAAATGACATTTTCACGTAACTATATATATGCACACAAGCATACATTTATAGATAAGATTTTCCAACGTGCACTAACAAACATGACTTAATAGAGATGATTCAGATGTTCCTATGGTTGGGGATTCTGAAGCTTCTCCTTTTATATACTCATTAATAGCACAGACAGAAAGAGATCTTTAGATTTTATATTATGCAGTTAATACCCGGTTGTCCATTAACATAGGTAAAACTAAAGTTTTTGACTTTTGGCGGAGAAAGCCAGAAACAGAACTATAGATGCACAACTGGTTCAAACTCCTTGAACAAGGTTAATACTTCTTGGGACAGCAATTTCTACAATACGCTCTTGATAAAGTTTGAACAGAAGTGAAATGAGATTAATGATGATCCATTTCCTCACAGTTGTTGAGGGTAAATTATTCACACAATTGAATTTGGATCTAAGAATTGTGGGATGAGGGGACGTACATCAATCTAAAATTACTATAATCAAGGGTAAAACTTGACTAAGAGCTTTGGCATTACTCCTAGGATTACCCCTCTATGCCATGTGCTAAACAAGGAGAATTGCCATTAGCTCCGTTTCGGAGTATCACAAATAAGGGTTTATTGTGCGACTGTAAAAAATAACTTGTAACTACAGATTTAAAATGCACTGGAATGTATGAGGAGTTTTGCACTTTGTCAATCAAGATGGTGCTCTTGTTTCTTTGGACCATATCACCATAACTGACTACACAAAGGGGCTCATTACGATGTTGAGCGGAAAGCCTCCTCCCGACAGTCGGAATCTCCTCCACCGCATCACAGCCCTTCCGACCAACTCGTCGGTTTTCATTCCGACCACCCGATTTATGATGTTCGCGGTCGGAACATAAACTGCACAGTCATTCCGAATTGATTCCGACCAACTCACGGAGTATTTGTGCCGGGCGGAACCGAATCGTACAACCCTATGGACAGCTTTTCTGCCCTCAGGATTACGATGTCGATTTCCAACAGCCTTTCTGCGTCGGCCTGCCCGACATGGAAAGGCTGTCAGAAAGTGACTTTGGGAGTCCCTGGCAGAGCCCCCTAGACCCCACGGCCTATGATTGATGGCCGAGAGGGGTACATGAGAGACTCCCCTGTAAAACCCTGCACTGTGTGGCAGGCACCATGGGGTGCCTGTGACGGTGCAGGGTTTTCCACACACACACCCCATTTTCCCATAGGAGCTTGTGTTACGGGCGGTTGTCGGGCGTAACACGAGCTCCCATTGGAAGCAATGGGAATCTGACCAAACAGTGTTCGTCACATTGTAATCCGTCGGTCTGAACCGCCGATCACAAGTGGTCGGTCCCGATTCCGAGACGGTGTCGGGCGGAGGCTTTCCACCCGACATCGTAATGTGCCTTAAAGTGTTACAATTAATGGGTTAGTTTATGTGCGCTACTAGAAAAAAATCTGAGGGACAGCTCAATTACCCTTTTCAATTTGGGTGCATCTAGCGTTTCAATAAGGATGCATTGCTCCTATTAATCGTAGTGCAGTATTATTATGCAGCAGTGGCGTGGCATAACAAAGGCCCCCGCAGTGCGGGGGCGAGCTTCAGGGGGGGGCCCCCTCAGCACAGTATACTGGCCTGAGAGCTCCTGAGTGAGTAGGGGGGGGCCTCCATGTACTTTGCATGGGGGGGCCCTCAAGTTTCGTTATGCCAGTGTTATGCAGGAGCTATATAATGAGAAAGTGTCCAGTTCTTAAATGTAAATTGAGAGAAGTGCCATTTGGTATTTTTATCATTGTTTTTATTTTTGGAGTGAACACTGTAGAGGTTGAGAAAAAAAACTAAATACATATTTATAAAAAATGTTTAAAATTGTGATGTACTTCTCATGTTCTTTGCAAAAGATTACAAATTACCTCGGATGTACATTCACAGGGTTGGATAGTCTTCATTATAATGTGTGAAATGTAATTCTATGTAAAGTGCTCTGATATCTGTATGGTGCAGAAGTGCTATATAAAACTGTTAAATAAATAACAAACGAAGGCGCAAGTCTTTAAGTCCTGGGCCTAGTCTTTATGCTTCTCTCTGGTAATGAGATTTTCAAGAGCCTGCTTAAAGGCTATTTACTCGTTCAATTTAATTTTTTCCTTATTAGATTTTTCAACCCCTGAAACAGGGACATCATGGATTGTGGGCCTTCAAATTGATACAGTCACTTCTTCCACATCACAAGTAATACTAATCACTTCTGCAAGCCAGATAAGCATGACAGCTGCTTGCAAATGGAAAGGAACAAGAAGAGATCTTGCATAAAAGAGTTTTCTTGTGGCCTACTGTGAGTTTTATCATACTCGCCTACGAACCGGCATCACAATAACAATGCTCATGTATACACCATTAAAAACAATCTACACTATCTGCAGATGCTCAAGTGATGGCCGGTGTTTTATAACCGTATATGTCAATGTGGTCAACTAGGTGAAAGGCTCACGCATCATATTCTCTAAAAGTAAAACAAAATGTGAGTACCTTACGTAAAATAGAACAATTAGTATAGCGAAATAAAAACAAAATTTGAGCCACTTGCGTTCAATAGAACAATTAGTATAGCGAAATAAAAACAAAATTTGAGCCACTTGCGTTTAATAGAACAATTAGAAAAGCGAAATAAAAATAATTCCGCCACAAAAAAAGGACTAGAATACGGCGAATGTTTACTAAAATGAGAGACCCCCCCTCCCCCCCACAAATAACCAGGAAGAGCATTTGTGTTCTCCGCCGCCAGAAAATAAAGTTGTCAGCAATCCTGCGCCGTGCCCAGCAACAAATATCTTGTCCATTCACTGAAACAAATTAGTCAGCCGGCTATTCAGTCGCTCACTCCACTCCCGATTTAATGAGACCTGCCTGGTCCGCGCGCACAATTCGCCCCATTATGTGGAGCGCGGGCCTGTGACCCGGCAGGTTATTATAAGACTCCATCAGTGATGCTCACGAGCGGCGGCCTTTCCTCGAGCCGCTGCCGTGCTACTGTGACAAGCCGCGCTAAAAGGCCGTCTCCACACAGCAGCATTGTCCGGCCTTTTAATATTTCCCCTTCTAAGTTGCTCAGATAAGAAGCATCAAGGAAGCGATCCTCGCCGCGGTCAGCGTAGGAGGGTGGATAGAAAGCAGCTAATGAGTCACAACTGGTTTAAAGATTTATTTCCTCACAGCTGCTTTTAAATATCCCTGCGTGTTCAGTATTCCTATTAGTCACGAAGTCTTATAGCCGTCTGCGCCGTATTTTGTCTCCTAATAGCAGCCCTTTCAGTCTAAATGTCATCATTAGTCCTTTACAAAGCACTGTACTGTCCGCGGTCTCCAGAGCTTACACAATTACATGGAAATGCCAGACAGATGAGGGAAGGAAGGCAGAATAACGGGGCAGATAATATTTAGTAACTCAACCTGTTGCATGCAGCCGTTGCTGTAACGGCAGAATACGTCAATTCGAAACTCACTCATCCATAGCACGCAATATTCATTTACCAGCAGTCAAGTCAGTTAAGGAACAATGCACACTGCACCAAACATTAACGTTATAATGATTCAGAACAATAAAAGGAATACTATAAATAAGGCTCGCAGTCAGAAAAAAATCCAGAAACGTGGTTTTCTTAGTGGTAGCTCTACGCCAACAGAAAACTACAGTTCTTACTCTATCCAGTTACGGAATGAGTGTTTTGAACTTAATATGTCTAGCAAATAAAAAATAATTAAAGAGAATTCAACTGGTTCAATAATAAAGAAATGCATATGGAATCGGGAGCATGTTTTGTCCTTGGCAGTATAAAAAAAAGTCAAAACCTTTATGTTGTCAAAATGGATCTAATTAAAACTAGTTGCAACTGGTTAAGTGGAATGTCCGAAGCAAACATAAGGAGATGATGGGCGGAGCGCTGAAACTTTTCAGACCCTCACCCCCAGTCACAGATCTGGGTTGAATCCATCATCGTTCTTTAGCTCACTTGTGGAATGTCCACCAGGGCAAAGCTAGTATCTTACAGGGTGGACTATTTAGCTGAAAGGACAGGATTCCTTAAATAGACACCACACACGGAGCCAGAGTCAGACGCATGGCAAATTCCCTATCCCAATTCACAGAATTAAGAGCCCTAAGTCCGCAGACAGGTCACAAAAGGTGGCCACAATTTGCGCACTGTTTTTGAGGCCTTTCTCAATTTTGCGAAGTGACTTATGTTCTAATAGGTTGCATTGCAAAACCTCCAGTAGGAGGGGAGTCACAGAATGCCCTGCCTAACGACTGTAGGCAGGTTGGGGTTTGCGAGCCCTTGTGACTCGCTATAAACAAACAGTTGGTGGCCTGCAATATAAAGCAGACCAGCTGTCCAATGGGGACCTATTTCCCTTTGCAAATGTGGTATCATCTCATTTGAGAAGTCTGTAACTTCCCAATGATTTGCTACTGCCAATACGGTCACAAACCATTCATAATTACCATTGCGAATCACAAATACCATTGCAAATCACAATTCACACTCCCTCTGCTGTTCGGAATGAGTCTGTAAGCTTATTTTGCAGTTTGGGTTTAGTTTATTTTTAAAAAAACATTTTGCGGTCATGATCCCTTTGATTTTGTGAACTGCACGATTTGCAAAATCGAAATTAGTTAGTACACCAGCCCTGAGGAAACATGGGACCAAGGGCCTGATTACGAGTTTGGCAGTGCGGGAGTGGGACCGACCCGCTCACGCACTGCCAAACCCGTGGCTGAACCGCCCGCCAGATTAGGAGCTTTCTCCTGGTCTGGCAGGCGGTTCTTTGGCGTTCCCACGGCGATGCCTTTGAAATAGGCACATTAATGGGAACATCAAAATCAGTACCTGCCCGGCATGGACTGCTTCAGTCCATGCTATGCAGGTACTGGGGTGCATGCACACAGGGGGGCACAACATGTGTCCCCTGCATGCATCCCCAGGCCCAGAGGCAACAGGGGGGCCTGTAGGGACCCCTTTGTTTCCACTCTACCACAGGTTTCAAGGTGGTGGAACCGCCATGAAAACCGTGGTGGAGAGGAAACTTGTAATAAGCTAGGCGGGACCGTGGCGGTCCCGTAAAGCATATTGTGGCCTCAAGACCGCCATGCCACCATCACGGGCGACTGTGGAGGTCCCAGGGCGGCCAGATCGCCTTAGTTGTAATAGGGCGGTCAGAAGTTCGCCGCAATGAGTCTGATGGTCAACTTGTAATTAGCACCTAAATCTTTCGAAGTGTGTTTGTGGACACAGAACTTCTTTCAACAAGGTACATGTTTTGAATCAACAAATGCCAAAGGGATAGTCAATAATGTGGGTGATTATGGGAGGGGCATCTTGCAGAAGAAGTTGAACACCCCAAACCTGTAAGTGTGTGGGCATTCTCAATTACCTTGCAGGTAGTTAGTTCTGCATGCTGGACCACCATCAAATATTCGACTATCAAAGAAAGATATTACTTTGCAAAGTGGGAAAGAGGCAAGGACACTCCCATAAACCATGAGGTCTAGGGGAATAGGCTTCTTCATCAGATAAAATATTTTCCATGTGGGGAAAAAGAACCCAAAAGAAACAGGTGCACATTCTTGTTTGATTTGCTGAGGTGAAATTTTCCACCCAACTAAAATTTTACTTGCATATGTTTTTTTACATGTAGGTATTCCCTGAAATTTACTGCTGCTTTTCAGCGTTCTTCATTCCACTGCAGTTGTAAACCTTGGAAGCAAGACTGTGAATCCTTCGCTTGAAGAGCAAACCGTATACAAAGTAAGTCAGAGAGCTGAACATTTACCCGAGTCACTTTATTATGTTTTGCTACTTGCCCATGAGAGAATGCTTTTAATTGGGGATGATCTCTTTAAACAATTTAAAGGCATACAAATCAATTTACTGGATCCAACCTAAAGAGTACTTTTGAACCAATTTGCAAAACAATCCATATTCATCTTCAAAAACATGTAATGTTTTGCTTGGCTTCAAGGTAATTTCTTCTCTAAATTTTAGAAACCAAGTTATTCAGTTGCAACTGAGTCAAATCTTGTAGGTGCCACTGATGTTTGGCCACTGAAGATTATAAGTTAATATTCAATCCTGCGGTTTCCCTTTTTGAAATGAACTCAAAGGAAATGCCACTAACCCTACAATAAAGTGAATTTCCGCTACTGTGCAAAAAAAACCGATTGAGAAATTCAAAACAAAACTACAATGTTATCGTAGTTCCCGACAGAAGCAATTTTTAGAAATACTAGGCTTGCTGAAGGTGCTTGTTTTTTTCGTGATCCTGTGACATTTCCCAGCAGCTGGTTTAAGAGTCAGTATCATGTGAACATGATGTAAAGTAATATTTTCATATCTTCATGTATTGCACACCGTCTTGTTCCTAATGATAGGTCTGACATGTCGCTCTGAGAACAGTGCAACAGTTTAGTCTCATCTTTTATACACGAATAGCACCAGGGCTTTTTTTCCAGTAACTAAACGCATCTGCGGCTTCCCTAAATCATAGACCTCACACGTGAGGACTTTTTGCTATTCTGAGGTCACAGGAAATGGCAATCTGTAAACATAATAATGTTACAGTAACGAGTTACTGGAACATGCATTCTTCCTTGCTTTAATCATCCGTACTTTGGATTTCAATATTTCCACATCAGCAACACGAACTATTCTTTTTTTTTAGAATTCAAAAACATGACCAGTAATAACTCACTTATGACCACAATCTCAGAATTCTAACAGTTACTTCAAATTAGCGAGCTATTCAACAGTCATCTATGCAATACATTAATATGGCCTGCACCCATTGGGGTTAACATCCAGCAGGCCAGCAATTGCTAATAATTGTGGTTAGACTCACAACCAGACATAGTTTCAAAGTCCTCAATGAGGGCTCACAGCAGATGCCCCATCCTGCAAACAAGGACAGACGCTGCTGCTTAAACAATTTCCGCAGACTTCTGCGGGGGTAAACACGTTTACATGGCCATGCACGACAAGGAAAAGCAAAATGTGAGGAATCACATTTGGTCCTTGCACCTCAAAAATTTAACTTGCAAACAGAGCACATTTGAGAAGCGCAGCCACTCAAAACAAACACCCACTAAGGCACTCACAATGAACAGTGAGACGAGACACTGAAAAGTGGGAATAAAAGCATTCATCATCAATAGTGTAGAAGAAGTGTAAACTAAGGTGTAACTGAACAGTGCAAAGAAGGGACTGCACATATGAAAGGAGCAACCCGCTCATAAAATGCAGATACATTCATCATCTCAACCATCTCTAATTAATCCACTGGAACAGGCACAGACTTGAAGACCCCATTTAAGCACAGAAGTCTACCTCGTCAACATGAATTTCCTACTGGCACTGTTTCGTCAGTGTGGAAGCACAATATCTTCTCACTCCAGCATGTCAGTGGAGTTTTGGGCTAACTTTCCAGTGGTCATCTTCCAAGTCCCTTCCTGTACTAAGTACCTCTTGACACCAAGTCAGACTTTCAATGTTTAAACTTGTGCTGGACTTGCGCACAACGGTGTTTTGTCGAGGCAAACAAATACCTGCACACAGCTATGTGAATTTCTAGTTTCTTTTTTTAGAATGGTTGAGAAGATTTACATGAGGTCAAGAGTCCTGTAGTAAAATGGGCATTTAGTCTTTTATGAAGCTGGGCATCTTGCTAGGGACCCAAGCCTGTGTAGCAGGTAAAGACTGGCTTGCACTTTCTGAGGAGATACTCCTATACACTTCTTTGTAGAGAGGGTTCCCTGAGCAGCTTTTGGTTTGTGGAATCACTACGGAGGTACTTTGGCTGGTGTGGCACAGGTGAGTATGGATATAATACCATCTAGACATTCAGGTATGCTGTCCTTTTATGCATAACACTGCACAGGTTCTGAATTATTATGAGAGGTGGCATTGATCCAGGTTTTAAGGAGTGCTATACTTGGCATTCTATTGATTTGGGAGGTGGTGGAGGGGCATTTAATTTCTGTGACATGTCCGTGACGAGACCGGAGTGTGTCTAGATGGTGCCATGATATCCAGTGGTGGGATCAAAAGTTACTTCCAATGTTGTCACCTTGCAGTTGAGGGCTCAGTATGGTAATTTCCCAGTTGATGAGTATTGGGGTTATAATGTATTGTGGTGCAATCCCTAGGACAAGCTGTATGGGCAGTGAAGCAACATGCGCCACAATGTTTGCAGTGAGTTGTGCCAGATTTGTCTTGGTGCCACTTCTTACTTTGCCTCCAGTGTTTGTCTGTGTGTTTCATATTCATGTTGCTCATGTATTCTGTGGTCTTGTGTGTCTGGAAGTTAGGGATAAAGTGCCTCGGAGACTTACATTTATTTTGTATATTTTTTCTGGATATTTGTTGATTTTGTGACAAAGAATGTGTGTGTAGATTGAATTTTATCTTGGCCTTAAATGGTCAGCTGCATGTGAAATAAAATTCAAAGATGGTATAGGGTCTGTTAGAATGTTTGTGTGTTTGAATATGCTCACAGAGGGCTGGCATTGATTTTCGGTAGGGGTCAGTTGGTGCCAGTCTGGCAGGGCTGAAGGGGCATTGATATGTAATATTCGTTCCAGTGCATATGATTTATGTCTGAGCCTTTCCATTCCATATGATTCTGTTACTGGATATGGTGATGTTAGAACACCAATGCCCATATTCAGTACTGTATAGATTACTGAACAAGGTGTTTGAGTGTGTCTTGAAAGAAAAATGTTCTTGATCAGAAAAGGTCTGACTTGTACATGTTATGGATGCTGCCATGATGTACCTGGCTGTTGAAGATTCTGTATTCGTGCCTGCTAGCACCCCTGAGACACCCGGTTACCTACCTTGATGTATATGCTGTGCAGATTTTCCTAGCAGAAAGATTGTCTCTATAGTAAGGCACCCATTGCCTCAAGGATTTTGATGTGCTTTTGCTTGTTTTCCAGTGGTGTGTTAACACCTGGTTCCAACAACAGTTGGTCACCAGTGAAAGGCATATTTGTTATGTGGCTATGGAATTCTGGTCTATAAACTTAAAATAAGAAGTCACAGTACAGCTGAGCCACTGGTGAGTTGTCTACTGTCATTTACATCAGGAATCAGGCCCTTAGGTAAGTTTGCGGAAATTAATTTTCGTGCTTGATTAATAGAAGTAGCCCTATGCTGTGCTCTTCAGAAAAATAACAAAACAAGTCTTCTACATCCTCCCAATGTTTGTCTGTATATCTTTTGATCTGAAACCTGGAATTGGCATCTCTCCACTAGGTTGTCACTACTTTTTGAACCATCTCATCCACAACATCTAGTTTTTTGCTTTCTCTATCAGGTGCTAATCTGGGAGTGAAAAACTATTCACTGATAGCTTGTTGCTGGTTGTTGCAATGAGTAGATCAAGAACTTCTTGAGAATTTATATATAGGATTTTGCAGTAAGACCCTGAACTTCCTTTCTAATTTAAGACGGACATAGAGGTTGCCTCCGTTCATGGATAACACTAAGTAACATCAGTACACATAGTTTTTTTATTCCCTAAAGAAGAATTAAAGTTTCAAAACAAAGACAAGATTAGTTAGTATCTTCTTGCATCTTCATTCCTAACATTTGAGGAAATTGCCATGACAGTTTCAGATATTTCATCTGCTGACTGCTGGTGGTGAGTGTGTAGGAGGTAGGATACAACTCTTTTTCATGGTCAAGAGGATGAGTTTCAGGTGTCTTAAGAGTGAAAAGTTTTACAATTCCCTACGATTTCAAAGCCTATGTCAAAGCTTTTATCTTTGAAGCTCGTGTTTGTGTTTGGAAGCAAGCATAAAGAACTGGTGCCATAAATGCTGTTTACCTTTCAAGGGAGCTTTTTGATGTTTTAGCCATCTTGGCTTCTGGTTGACTAGGCCTGGGACTCTTCGGTTCTCTCTGCACCCTGTTCTTTGGTGGTTTTTGGCCACAAAGTGCTCATTATGTGGTCTGATTCGACATCAAATGTGTTTCATTCTTTTCTACATTGAGTGTGTTTGTTTAGGTTGAATGTTTTGGAGTGTTATCTTCTGAAAATTTCTCTGTGTAGCACAGAAGGTTTAGAGTTGGAAACTAAAAGTAACTGATCTTGGTGAGACAACTACTTCTGATTGTGTTCCTCATCAGAAGTAGAGAGTTGATCTCCCTGTACCCATTCTGTTTATTCAGTTGCAGAACAATCACCATCCATGCTAAAGCTGAGATCCTTATAAAGCTGGCTGTGAAGCCAGCTTTATAAGTCCATTTCTCAAATCAGACCTTGAAACCAGTGTAGTTAGCAGAAACATTTTCCTTCCATGTTTTCAGTACTTGCACTGATTTGGTAGTGATCCCACAGAATACAAAAATTACACATTCATTTAAGTGTATATATGGGTATTGAGGGTTACACTTTGGCCAGAGTCTAACATGTTCAGTCCATCAACTGAAAAGGAAAATTAACGGAATCTGCTTATGTTTAAAGTCTATATTGATTTGCTGAACTGTCGGACTTGCTCTATTGTATCATTTCAATGTCTTATATTTGTTGTGGCCCGCCACTGAAGTAATTCTTTGGGGCATTAAGAAAATTCATTTTCTGGTAATGACTGTCACCAAGCACCAAATTCTCATATCACAACCAGCTTCTAAAGTCAATGGAAAAAACATAAGCTGATGATGATAACATTGAGCAGATTTTGGGCTTATGGTCAACATCATTATGAACCATACAAGACAATGTATGACACCCTAAAAAATTCTATGTTTTTGCTTTACGAAACTCAACTTTCACCTGGTGTAATAATGCACAACATGTTTATCTTCAAAGGTTCTCATTGCTATGTACACTGAAAGACTTTTTACACTTTGCTTTACTGCTGAATGGCAACTTTTGACTTCAATTTGGCAAAGATCATATTTGCATTTGCTAGATGGTTTTGGGTTCACATTTCCAGCTTACTCAATTGGACCCTAAAAGTCTCATTGGAAAAAACAATATATATATATATATATATATATATATATATATATATATATCACACACACACACACACACACACACACACACACACACACACACACACACACACACATATACAGGGACGTTATAGCCATGTAGATTAAATGTATTTATTTACCAAGAGGAAAAACAACACAGCCACAATTTTTAATGCTCAATGTATGCTTGCATATGTTAAACAAAGGTAGGGTTACGTACCATACGTTGATTTGTACATATGACATCATGTGGTATGTGGAAGTTGTCTGAAAATGTATACAAATAGGAAAAAGCTCGAAGAAACACATAGATGTAAGTGCAACATTTTTGCGCCTATTTAACGTTTTTTTTTCCAAATTGGTGATTTGGTTCTATAGAACTGAATGCTAGATAGGTAAGGTAACCTAGACAATCTATTCTGCTCCATTTACACTTTGGACACTAAGGGGCTTATTTCGATGTCGGGTGGACAGTTTTCCATGTCGGAAAGTCCAGCATGGAAACCCTGCCTGAAACCGTGCATCGTAATCCAGAAGGCAGAAACGCCTTCCATTTGGATTATGGGCTGGTCTCCGACTGGCAGACGGGCTCCTGGAGCCATCGGAAACCAGCCAGAATGACCACCTGGTTTCAATTCCGACCGGCTGTACTGTAATCAGCCGGTCGGAATTGAAACCGATGATCTCGGTCGAAAGGCCTCCGGCCTAAGGTTAGAGGCTGTACGACCAAGATCGTAATTTGGCCCTAAAGGTTCCATTTTCGAAGTGATGTACCTATCCTTGTAAATTTGCATGCAAACTTTCACTGCATTTTAGTCCCACTCTACAACGGGCCTGGAATGCACAAGGGCAGAAGGTCCCCTGTCTGGCAAAATAAGTTCTGGCCTGACTTTCATAGTTAACCAGGGGTTGGAATGGGGTTTCTTTTAGAATTCAGTGTCAGCACGAGTAACTTGGGGAGGAGGACAGAGGCCTGATCATGGAAGCAGGACGCATGTCTGAATCCTCACTATTATTGGAAACATGGGCATATGCAGGGTCGGCAGAAAGTGAATGGAATAACAATGTTTAACTACCCAGAAAGAAACACTGTGTAAGGGAATTCACAGACATTTAGAAATTAATTTATGTGAGTTTAACTTGCACCTCAATGAATATCTGGCATCGTTTTTTTTGTCCAGAAAATGTGCTGAAGTGCATCAGTTCGTCCCACTTTAAAAGACGTGTGTACTAGATCGGTGTTTCCTCCGTATGTAAGTGAGGCAAATATAATGATCTGGCCGTGGCCAAGTATGCAGTCTGCATTTGAGTTTCAAGCACATATGCAATTCAATATGCACACATTCATCCTATTTTACACATGCACATTTTCCTTTCTTGAATCAGCTCATGGACAAATGCACTTATCCAATCAGCATACAAATACATTAGGAAACGTTTTTATGAAATCCGTCCCCAACAGTGCGGCTAGTGCTTTGACTCCTCTCCAACTTCCATGATTTGGGAAGTCCTTAAAGCAGTTACTCACTGCCCAGCTAGCCAGTTCTGACTACAGCTTCCCATAGACTAATCTTGAAACCCTTCTTTCTCCTCTTGCCATTGTCATGCTTTAAATTACATTTTCCTATGCCAGGTTTGGATGGGAATTGAAGATGGGTTAATGAAAGCAGGAATCAATTGCATTTTTTTTAAGCATGATCAATGAGACTTTTTTGGGCATAGATATCCAACGCCTTAATTTTCTTTTTGCAGTTTTTATAAAATGCGAACTGGACCAAGGGCATGCGAGTGCTTTAAATGAGTACCAGATTACATTACACAAGGTCAGACTCAGTTGGGGTTTTTAGGCATGGGAGATTAAGTGATTTGCCCAGAATCACAGAACGCTGAGCCGGCGCTGGGACTCGAACCTGGTTCACAAAGTACAAAGTCTGCATATCCTCCTGCCTGTTATGAGTTTGTACCGATCTCCTAGCCCTTTTGTGCCCCCAAGTTTAATCTTATAGATGTCCTGAGCACCCCACTCGTGTTGGTAGGTATCCGAGAGAGGCAGTGGATGCTTTTGGGTGGTTTCAAATGGAGAGTTGACTTCACTAAGGTACTGTTTTTTGATACGCACCTGCATCAGCTCTGCCCTGAAATATGCTTATCTTTTACCCACTTGCAAACTGTGCTTCAGGTGGTGTCAGTGCGCAGTGGGGGATACATCAAATAGTGCAATATTCCTTTGGTTCTTTCAGAAGTAGTCCAAATTATAGCCAAAGTAAACAGAAGAGGTTTCTCAGGTTCAATACTCACATCTGGCAGCCATGGAGATGAGAATGTATCAGTATGACCCTTTAGCTAAGCAGGGAACGCATGCAATTGCAAAGGCTGCAGTGAAACTCAGCCTTGGGCTGAAGTGACTCAAAATCCTGCTGCACTTTGAAGATGATAGGTGAAATGACACACCCGGCCTTGCATGATGCTTGTGGAGAGAAATCGGATCCAATCTCCCTTTTTGTATCATGTTTAACATATGTCTTTGAATATCTGTATATAAAATGGGTCTACGTTGCATGAGCTTTTGTGTTTTGCTTTCACTCATCTTTTGGATTAGTTTAATATGCAGAGACTTTACTAATACCAAATATATAGCTGCTTCTCCCTTCGCCCAAAAACTCAATGAGCCTGGAGGCCATTATCCTATGCAGAGGCTAGAAATGCATGTTTATTTTTAAACAGAGGGTTACTAATATGTTAATTTTTAGTGGACAAACGAAAAACCATTTGTTATTGGGTAGGAACTGATTATTCCTTCACAATCTGCTTTCAGCCTGTGACACAGCAATACAATGGACGTCATTAGGAGGTCGCTAGGGGTCGTAGCTGCGACCCCTGAATTGCCCTTTGCAACCCCTGGCATTGCCTTTGCGACCCCTGACCTTAGAGGTGGCAAAGGCAGTGGCAGGAACACAGGAGCAGCTCATCCTTATGGATGCTGGTTGAGGAACCACTTTCCTTGTTTTCAGTCAGTTTTTTAAATTACACTAATAGCGAATAATATCAGATTATTCACTATTAGCGTAGTATAAAAATAAAGTACAGTTAGCTGGAATATGACCCTATCTAGCAGCTGAAGTAAGTAAAAAATGCTTTTAAATAAATGTTCTGTGCATGCTTGTGGGTGAGAGTGTGCATATGTAAGAGTGTAGTGTATGAGTGAATGTATGTGTAAGCATGTGTGTTTGAGTGAAAGTAGAGGTCAATTGGTGTGATGCCACTTCTGCCACCCCTGACATTTTGGTGAATTGAAATCCATGAGCAATACTTGACATATGAACCATGTACCCCTTAGCCAAGTATGTTGGAGATGTGTTTTCTTACATGTCATGGAGTGGAAAAACTGAACATTTTGAAGCAAAATCAACAAAAATGTAGGTGGGAATCTGTAATAACGGAGATACGCAAGTCCGGTTGAAACTTGTGTAACAAATTCTAGCTGTTTTATCAGTTAATAAATCTAGAAGCTTTAGACATGAACAATAACAGCGAGAAACAGAAAATGTGACTCGGATTACACACAAGCTGACATAAAATACACACAAAGAGTTCAAATGTGCGTAACCCACCTCACAGGGATCCTGAGGTTTCTGGACATTACTTTTTTCTTTCTTGCTCTTCTTGGAATCTACTCTGATGTGTTTGGCTGAGGACACTTCTGTTTTTATTTCCCCCTCCTGTGCACCCTGTTCTTGCTTTCGAGGCTTTACTGGGGGCAGCGGTTTATCTTCCTCGCCTTTAGTAAATCTCTCATACGGGAGAATTAATCTGAAAAAATATATTTCACAACAACTTAACAAAACAGGTGAAACTGCATCAAAGCACAATTTGGGCTCCACAAACAATTACAGAACTTATCACTTGTTTCGTAAAAGAAATAAAATGTGTTTTATGAGAAAACATTGTCTCAAACAGACACATAGCGTAATAGGTTAAGATACTAAATAGGAAAGACATGAATTACCAAGTTGGTGCTTTGAAATATATTACATTCTACACTTTATTCATGCTAAAACCTGTTAATGTAAAATATTTCAAATAGCAAATACATTATCAAGTCTATGAGTAAATAATCTAATCACTTGCATTTGTGTGCTTAGCAGAAAGGACGTGATTAAGCACTCAACTGCTTAGGAAATATTTTCTGGCACTGATACAAAAGCCACGACCGGTGGAACACGAAATAAAAAAAAAAAAGGGCACGTCAAACATTACCAAGAATTAAGAGGGTCTGACAATGCACCAAACCAAATAGTCTACTCACCCAGTGTTTGAACAAAGCACCAAATAAGAAAGTACAGTGTTACTGATCTATTTTTGTGTCCCTGCCTTATTTAGTACTTAATCTTAAAGGGAACAAACCGGTTCAATTAGGAGCGAGATGGATTGTGTTACAATCTCAATTTCAACTTCAGTGATTAAAGGTTTTATACTGCAGTTGACATGATTAATGACTCACTGTGGGATTGCAACAGGACTGGTTGACAAAAAAAATATGAACTTCAATGCAGCAAACAATGTTGTTTTCAAATGTAACAAGATGACTCAAAAGAGAATGCTATTTTGCTTCCAAATAACATACCTCAGATGATTACGACGTCGTATTCAAAGCGTTTGTATTCTTAGACTGTCAGCACAACTTTAAATACACATTTATGCTGGTAACATAAGAAGGTTCACATCCTAACACACAAAACACAAATTAGACATGCCCGCTACAGCAACTGCGCCTCAAGGTTATCCAACACACACTGGGCCGACTGATGGCATCGTTTTTAAATAAAATGCAACACATTTCGTAATATAACATAAAAATAATTTATGTTGTATTGAAGCAAAATTCATTAACTGAGCACGTTCTGGCTTGGTATGTGCAAAGAGGCGTGAATAATACTTTCGAGCCCCGAATCTGGCAGCCGGCCAGCAGTGAAGCAAAGCAGAGCCCAGAGGGAATATTTCATCTTCAGATCCCATTACAAACTCAGTTTAAACATGTTACAGCTGCTAAAACTAGAAACGACTCCCTCTCGACAGACTCCCCAAAATAACACAGAACTGCCAAATACCTGTTTCCCACTGTCATAGTAGAGTTAATGTTTATGTAACAAAAAGGTCTCGCTATGCAAAATGAGAACAAAATCCCGTTTGTACTTAGAATTACACAGTTCCTGTTGCTAATAGAATATTTACTCGAATTTGTTTTCTCTTACCAGCCAAACACTGTGATGCTGTCATATATAAATAACATCTGTGACTAAAATGCTGCCCTGTACACACGTATATAGCAAGAAATGTTTACAATTTGGTACAACTCAAAGTTGTTACCAATACACAAATTAAACGTGGAGCACTGACAACTACAGAAACCAGTCACGCATAAATTGAACCTACAGAGATTCAAAACGGTGCTTAAACTCACAAATGTACTTGAAAATGCTTCGACTAAGCTGTAGCAAAAAAGAGGGGGCGCTGCAGGTCGCAAGAAACTTACTTGTGCTAATGTGTTAATATAACCACATTCACGTCACTGTGTAAACAAAATGCTTAATCTACTTTGTTTCCCTAGGTAATAAAAGGCCCTCTTTTGAAATCAGAAAACTCTACGAGGGGGGAAAAAAAAAGATGTTTGAACAGCTGTTCATGCGTACAAATGATATAATGATACTATCTGCAGCCCTGTGGTAAAAGGTATTGTGCAATCACCCTCTCGGTTTCACAGAAGTGAGAGCATTAATTCAGCAATGCTGGACTCAACCACATCAATCACTCTCAACATTCTTTCCATGCGGCCTTTTATGGTAATTTTATACAAATGCCCCACCTCTTTATTTTTCATTGACAGCATCATCACAGTACTAAAACAAACTCATTAGTCTGGAGCTAATTAGTAACCATGGCTAACTAACATTTCCTCTTCCAACCTTGAGGGATCAACTGGGAGAGCAACAATTTCATTTTAGTTATTTTTCCCTAAGCTAAGCAATTGGCACTTCTGCTGCAGTATAAATACACTTCACACAGCTGGTCAAAGGCCTCGCGCCAGGAGCAGAAAATCTGGAATGAAATGCTTCTTGTATGTGGGAAGCGGCACGAGTCATGACTAAGGTAAAATGGACGCGAAATAGAAGCATGGGCTTGTTCTCATCTTGGCCTTTAACGGTCAAAAAAATCACAACATGTCACCCGCTGTCTCTTCGCGATAAAGAACAAATTGTTTCAATAACGACAACTTTCAGGTTAAAAATGGGGTGTTAAAATGCACTATGATGCTGCAGAAAATGGCCTTCATGGTCATTAAACAGAACAAATGTTCTTTCCTGCAGACATTTCCTTTCTGCTGCAATTTTTATCGAATGCTTCCTAACACCTGCAATCCAAGCCCCAATGCCAAAAGGCATGTTTTTAAATATCCTTGCCACACAATGCAGGGATGGTTAGAGGGGCACCACAGGTGCCCCCCAGGGCCCATAGCTGAGGGCTATGGGGGACAGGGGCCCCAAAAAAAGCCTTTCCGCCATCCTTTTCACATCGGAAGGAATTACATGAAATGGCTGGCAGAAAGGTGGAACGTAATCCCCACGGAGGTGCCTGAGAAGGCACCGCCTCCATTGTGGGGAATGCGATCCGACCAACCGCCTGATGGGCTTTTTGAGCCCGTCGGAAGCGGTTGGTCGGTCTCTCGAGCAATGCGGCCCGACCGCCCGCATCGTAATGCGGCAGTGTGACCGCGGACATAGATGTCGGAGGAACCCACACCGACGACACTTCTGTGTCGGTCCCATCGACATCGTAATGAGGCCCTAAATGTTAACCCTCTATTTCTTGACATATTATGAAGACCTGTAGAACTAGCAATATATCATCTACTATGTCACTGCAAATACCAGACATTAACACACATCACTGGATTGACAGTTGTAAAAAGGAGCAAAACAGGTTTTAATACAACAGATAAATAGTAAGATGCCTGAAGTGCCTATTTATTTTTGGGCAATCCAAATTTATTTTATAAAAGGATGCTTAATTTTTTTAACAACCATTCGGGGAAAATTGTTAAAATTATTGATGCCAATTTGCAAATGTGTTTATAGAATATATTTTAATCACATTTAGATATAATGGTGTATCTAGGATTCTTATGATATTTTAAATGTAATGAAACTCAGAAACCATTTAATGTGCAGTTGAAGATAGAAACACTTGCTGATTTCTGGAATATTTTCAATCCTTGCACTAGAGAATAAATATTTTACCAACTTGCCCCTGATTCTGAACTCAGATGGATTATATTTTTACAAGCAAAAATGTGACAACTAATTTAAATTAAAAAAATATTTGTACAATGTTTGTTGACTATGATTCTGGTATTACTGCTTTGGATCCTGAGGGTATAGTGAAAAACATAGATGGATGGGGAATTAATTAATAATGCAAAACACACAAGATGATGGACGGAATGTTGCACATTGGCAAACATTCACTCCCAGTCACAGATCTGGGTTTAATCCATCGTTATTTTGCTTCACCACGCCACCCCAGTTCAGACATAGCCATATGCAAATCAGTCTTGACCCTGTGCCTCATGGGAACAGTCCAGCCCGAACTGCCAAGCCATGTCTTCCCTGGACCGGAATCAAGCATCCTAGGACCGGTTTCTGGCTATCAGCCGTCATCAGCCAGGATAGCTTGACTCCAGTGGCGCAGTGAGCACGGGACCCACGTCTGGGCATACCCTTCCCACATAGGGCGAAATGCAAAACACACAAGATGATGGACGGAATGTTGCACATTGGCAAACATTCACCCCCAGTCACAGATCTGGGTTTAATCCATCGTTATTTTGCTTCACCACGCCACCCCAGTTCAGACATAGCCATATGCAAATCAGTCTTGACCCTGTGCCTCATGGGAACAGTCCAGCCCGAACTGCCAAGCCATGTCTTCCCTGGACCGGGAATCAAGCATCCTAGGACCGGTTTCTGGCTATCAGCCGTCATCAGCCAGGATAGCTTGACTCCAGTGGCGCAGTGAGCACGGGACCCACGTCTGGGCATACCCTTCCCACATAGGGCGAAATGCAAAACACACAAGATGATGGACGGAATGTTGCACATTGGCAAACATTCACCCCCAGGGCAGTTCGGTCTGGACTGTTCCCATGAGGCACAGGGTCAAGACTGATTTGCATATGGCTATGTCTGAACTGGGGTGGCGTGGTGAAGCAAAATAACGATGGATTAAACCCAGATCTGTGACTGGGGGTGAATGTTTGCCAATGTGCAACATTCCGTCCATCATCTTGTGTGTTTTGCATTTCAGCCTAAGTGGGAAGGGTATGCCCAGGCGTGGGTCCCGTGCTCACTGCGCCACTGAAGTCAAGCTATCCTGGCTGATGAGGGCTGAAAGCCCGAAGCCGGTCTAGGATGCTTGATTCGGTCCAGGAAGACATGGCTTGGCAGTTCGGTCTGGACTGTTCCCATGAGCACAGGAGTCAAGACTGATTGCATATGTACTATGTCTGAACTGGGGTGGCGTGGTGAAGCAAAATAGCGATGGATTAAACCCAGATCTGTGACTGGAGGTGAATGGTTGCCAATGTGCAACATTCCGTCCATCATCTTGTGTGTTTTGCAATTAATTAATAATCACAGACCTTTCCAGATTTATTAAATCCCCACCCATCCACTTTTTTCACTATCCTGTATCCAAAGTGGTAATACGAGGGGCATCACCAAAACATTATTTAGCAATCCTGCAAATCCTGAATAATATTTTGATTAATAAATGTAGGGATACTTTTAAACCAATAATTGGGATACCTATTAAGTGTCTTTAAAACATTTATAAGTTCCTTTGTGTCTAAAAGGAATTTAGCTTTCAAAACTACTGAAAAATTAATTAAGCAAATCAAAATTTTGAATCAAGTATATTATACTAAATTAATCTACAAATGTACATCAGGCTTTTCTCAAAGCTGTATTTCAGCAAAATAATGAATTGGTTAATAATTAATGCTTGAGGTGCTTTACTAAATATTACTGCCAAATATTAAGGAAGTCAAAATAAAATGTGAAATAGAGATAATTATTTCACAATTAAGAACAGATGTAACTGAACTGAAAGTACGTTTATTGAATCTGGTGACTAAGTTGCTGTAGCTAAAACAAATATTGCTACTGAATATGAAAAAGTCTACAGGAATCTGTATTTTAAAAACAAGATCCATCTCAAATAAAATTGGATGAGTACTTTCAATCTATTACTAAACTTCACCAACAACATTTAGATTTACCTAGATAAAATACAATGAACAATAAAGGCTTTAAAATGCAAGGCAGATGGCGGACACCGATATTATATTTTCTTCTCCTACTAAACTAATATTTTGTCACTATAACAATATTAACTGTTTCATTAATTTTGATCTTCTAAGGAAGCATAGGGGTACTTTCTGGAAGCAGTGAAAGCATTACGTTCCAAACAGAGAAAGACTCAGGGGCCGATTCCGATCTCGGCCGGTAGGGCTCCGAATCGGATTCGGCTTTACCGGATCCGATTCGGAGCCCTGTTTCCCGACCGAACCGTACGCGGGTCCGGCCGGCGAGTACGATGCGGAGTCGCCCGACCGACTCGTCCGGGCGTCCCAACCGCTCCGACCGACTCGCTCCCGGCTCGAACCGCTCCGACCGACTCGCTCGGACTCGACTCGCACCGCGCAATGGAGACGTTCCCCGGCCGGGTAAGTACGATGCGCGCCGCGAGGCAGTCCGACCGAGCCGCGCACTCCGGCTCGAAAGAGCAGTCGGAGCCGTACTTTGGGAGTCCGTGTCGGACCCCCTGTACGCGTAGCCGCGCGAGTCGCACACAGGGGGACCCATGGGTCCCCCTACCTGTGCGTGTACGGCGCGAAGTCGCTTCGCCGCGTACCCGCTGTAGAGGCGCACTTGTCCGACTCGCACCCATTGAGTCAATGGGAGCCCGCGTACGCGTTGTACGACCGGCTCCCATTGACTTCAATGGGAGTCCGACCCGACTCGAGTCCGATAACATACGGACGCATCGTACTCGTTCGGTCGGACTGCACGGGTCCGATTCGGTCGGAAATCTCTCCGGGTCCGGCTCGGTCGGAGAAATTTCCGGCCCGAATCGGAATCGACCCCTCAGTATCTTTGTAATGGTTACTATAGCCATCAGCCTTAAGTTAAGACTTGTTTGTTCAACTTTTAGTAGAACTTGTTAAATCTGGATTTATTAAAAGGAAAATATCTTCTAATGATGAAGACCATTTGCAAATATTATTTTTAGAGCTCAACTTATAGTTTCCCCTTGCCTGCAAACATTGTTAGATGCAAAAAGGCATGTGATTGTATCAATTGGCATTTTCATCAAATTCTTTCCAACTGTTTGTATTTGGTCCTAAATTTATTAACATGTTTAAATGTGTATCTTAAAGCTATTCATTTCTTAACAGGAAATGCTCCTCATATTTTGGTGTTTATGGAGGCAAGCAGGAAAGTTTTCACACATAGCTTGCTTAATTTCCATATTCTGTTTAGAACCTTTCTAAGAGCATATTATATATTGTCTTTTAATTCAAGGTAACAGTCCAGTCAAAGAAGAGGTTCAATTGTCTGCCTGTGTAGAAGAAACTTTTAGTACATAGGTCTGTTCCTCTGTCTCCTTTGAAACCATTTTTTTGAAAAACCGATCTGTACTAAGAAGTTTCAGGTTCTAAAATACATTTTGATAAAATAGATGTTCTCGCTCATACTTTTTGTACAAGCAATAATTGTATTGAAACCAACTTTTATTGGAAGTCACCAAAAATGAAATAGGTTGGTACATATTTTTCAATTAGACACATGACATTAAAATTAATTTGATAATCAGTAAAGAAAAATTAGGTTCCCTGATTGATGAATGATTTCTACAGTACCTATCATGCTAGGGCAGCTAAGAAGCCATTAAATTATTTTAGCCCTTATAATTTAATGCTTTCATTTTATTTATGCAATTATGTCACTCAGTGAATGATTCCACAATAAATCTTAAAACTCAAGCAGGCATCATCAAATAAAGGAATATTCTTGGAAAACATATTGCTGGTGAATGTTAATGACGCAGGACTGGAAAAAAACAACATTTTTTCTCTGTAATGAATGGTTTCTTTAAAACTCTTGAATCTACTTTATATACTTTTTTTATGAAGCAAGGAAAGGCCTAAAATGGTTCTATTAAATTAAAGAAAATTACAGTTGAAGGTGGGATTACATTTGCAGATTTCAAATCTTATTATGCTGCCTTTTATTTAAAAGAATCTTATTACTGTTTAAATGATTTCTTAACCGACATCCTTCTTAGGGGGGTCACCTTAAAAGGAAATCTACTATGACCTTTCCTCTTTAAGCATATGTGACTATTCCAAAACATACTTCTAGTTTGCTTAGAAATGTGCTACACTGTCAAGTGTTTCCGGATTGGATGTATTTTTGCCTCCCCCAGATTGATAGAGTAATCTCATTAAAGTCAAGAATAAAACTATGAGGTGCGTGGCCAAGTGCTGGAACAACCCTGCCAGATAAACCCTAAGTAATATTCCATAAAACAGAGTGAGAGTAGTGTTGAAGCCTGGGGAAAAAAATCTGACACTTGTAGTGCTGATTTGTACACAGCAAGTCTGACCTGGAGTTTTATACTCTTTTTTTTTTGCTCTGAAGAATGAGCTCTTTGTCTTATGAGGCTAGCTGCTGCTGGGCCGAAGCAGGAAGGATCGGGAGAGGACGCAGTGAGGTGAGTGGGGCTGGGGTTGGGTTTTGGGGGGTGGGGGGTAGTTTTTAAGGGTTGGGGGTCGTTTTCAGGGCTAGGGGATCGGGGTTGTTTTCAGGGCTGGGGGGTCAGGGAAGTTTTTATGGTTCGGGGGTTGGGGTCGTTTTTAGGGCTTAGGGGAGGGCCGGGTAGTTTTTTGGGGCTTGGGGGGCAGGGAAGTTTTTAGGGTTTGGGGGGAGGGGGTTGGTTTTCAGGAGGGAGGGGGTAGTTTTTAGGTCTCAGGGTGGGAGGCAGGGATTGGAATACCTTTTAGGGCTGGGGGCAGGGTAGTTTTTAGGGCTCTGGGGTAGTTTTTAAGGCTTAGGGAGGGCAGGGTCGTTTTTAGGGCTTGGGGGCAGGGAAGTATTTAGGGCTCGGGGGGAAGGGGATTGGTTTTCAGGGGGTCAGGCAGTTTTAGGTCTCAGGGCGGAGGGCAGGGGTCGGGGGTAAGACTTACCTGATAAGTCTTAACCATGCATATATCTTTGCCATACATGCCTTAATAACGCATATTTGTAAAGGCATGCGTGATAAAGTCTTGCGTGGTTGAGACCGCGTGGAACCAGCATGCATGGTAAACGCATGCGTGGGTCCACCACACAACCCATTGTCAGACACCTAGGGAATCACGCACTTACAGTGATGTAGTGCTGAAGGAAAGAAGTGCTGAGGTTGATGAAATCATGGATATTCTTCTAAGGTTCCATTATGTCCCGAGTGGGGATCAACTCTTCTTCTACAGATGGTCCTGTAATTTGTTGCTGTGCCTTATCCACTATTGCTTAGTGCAAATTTCAATTGCTCTGGTCTCCTGTCCTTCACAAAATTATAGCTGTTCCAACTATTGTATGGGGGAGGCAGTTTTTGAAGGATGGAAGGTTACCTGAGCTCCACAATGGTCTAAATCAGACAGACAAGGAATGAGAGGGCTGTTTATGACTCCCTACTCTTGAGAAATGTGTGACTACAGGGTGGAGCCCCCTCATGTCCTTGATTAAAAAGAAAACCCATAGTAAGGGTTTCACAATACCACCAAACAGGTCAGAAAACGCTATTTGTATTGGATACATGGAATGAGTGTACTTTAGGCAGAGACGCCAACACTAGTATATGCCTGACGAAGGCCGCTGACCCGTATGGTCATCAGAAAAAGCCAAAACATGTAGGCAAGATATAAGTAGCTATATGGTCATTATATTCCATCAAATATTCACACATTACCGTTTTAATCATATCTGGGGTACTCTGTTAATAAAATGGAAATTCCCAAAGGAGTACACCCCAAGATATTTTTAAGTTACCTGGATTCCCTGCAACTATCCAGTAAATTTTATCTGAACTCCTGCACATTGTTTGAGCCCACCAAGGTAGTATCTACCTACCTTGGTGTAGATAGGTTACCGATGATGAAGCATGCAACAAAAAATAAGTGGGTGAGGTGACCTATCCAGATCTGTTGGATACCTGGAGTTGACCTTGGACCCTATTAAGTGTTCATTGTGATAACCCAAGCATCTTTGGGTAGCTGGCTTGGAATCATACCCTTACACTCTCCCCGGGTGAATATATATATATATATATATATATATATATATATATATATATATATATATATATATATACACACACACACACACACATACATACACACACACATTAATGCCTGAGCTTTCAGCCAAAAAAAGCTCTGAATGTTCTTTAATTTGAAAAAGTCTGCCGACTCAGCTGGAAGCTCGCAGACTATGTAGTTAGTCCTGCCCTCTGAAATTTACTTACAAACACAGTAAAAATATTTTTATTGCTACAAATATAAATGCAGAAATTTAGTAGTGAGCTCTGCAATTCATAAGCTGAAAACCCGAAATGGAAATCATAACTCAAACACCAAATGCAATGCTCATCCATGAGGTTGCAGCTGTAATTATACATGATATAAATGATCTTACAGGTCAGATTACTTATTACATAATGTTTAGAAGTACCAGTTACACAGCAATGATAACAGTATTAGCAGGGTTGCAGAATTTGATAAAATATCTACTTGTAAAAGTGACATGATGCTTCAGAAGTTTAGTTGGCCCCTTTGGTGCCAAGCAGTGAGGTGACAAATTACTGTTCTAGTATCACAGCTCTGAGAAAAGCCTCTCTGATTATGTTAGAGGGCATGTTATATCAGGGTAGGGATTCTGGCACACCTCTGATTGTGACACATTTCCACAAATCTACTTACAAAGGTTGTAAGTAGATGGGATACAGTAGTTCCAAGGGTTGCAATGCCCGGAGAGCCTGTGCACACCACAAACTAATATATTTAATGATATTCCCCAACTCCCCTCAAATTTCTTCCCACATTAAAAGGTTGGAAATGCACTCCTGACAATAGCAGGAGTAAACATTTTCCAGGGTGGGAATGAAAGGGGGTGTATGGATTTTGCAATTGCTGACCAGATTTTCACCACTAAATATAACAATGTATCTACTCATGCAAAAATGGAACTCACAAACATTAGCTAGAACTATTATTTCTAGACACTTGTGAATTCCTGAAAAGTCATAAATATGCACCAATGTTAGGATATACAACCATGGGAGCACTTTGGTGACCTTTAAGAATCTGAGTCCTAATTTAATTTCATGATTTCATGTAGTAACACATATTATATATATTATTATATTATATTTTATATATATTTTTTGATTTTATATAGCACACAGTTACCCCCAACGGGGGTGTTCCGGCGCTGAATCAGGCGGCAGAAGAAAGGTACATGGGAGACTAGGGGCGGGTGAACAGCCAGGTCTTTAAGGCTCGTCGAAAGATGTGTTCTGACTCAATAGAGCGAAGGGAAAGTGGCAGGGCGTTCCAAATTTTGGAGGTAATCACCGCAAAGGCTCTACCACCCATTCTAGATCTGCTAAAACGGGGAGTAGTAAGGAGATGGAGATGGTTGGATCTGAGGGTCCGGCTATGTTGATAGTGCTTGAGCCGCACTCTCAAGTAAGCCGGGCCATGTCCTTGGAAAGCCCTAAAAGCCAAAGTGAGGGCCTTGAATTCAATCCGTTTACTCACCAGGAGCCAGTGGAGCTTACTCAGATGGGGGGTGATCGAGTGGCGGAAGGGAATTTTGCAGATTACTCTGGCCGCCGCATTTTGGACTATCTGTAAACGCCTAATCAGGTAGGCAGGTGCCCCAAGATAGAGACTATTGGCGTAGTCTAGATGGGAGGTAATTAAAGCATGGATTATGGTCCGGCGGGACTCCAAGGGGAGGAAGTGCAGAAAGTTACGAAGCATATGACGCTTCCCAAAGCAGGAGGAGGACACCTGTCTAATTTGAGTTTTACTGGACAGCTCATTATCAAACCGGAAGCCAAGGTTCCTAGCCGAGTCCAGAGGTTTGAAAGGGGGGTTCATCTCGGGTGGCCACCAGAGCGACGGGGGAGGGGAAATTTTTGGGTTGAAGAAAAGCACCTCGGTTTTATCCGAGTTTATCTTAAGGGTGTTCAGTGACATCCACGTCGAGCTGTTGCTCAGGCACTTTCTGAAATTTGAGAATGCCGCCTCTGAATGTTCTTCAAAGGAAAACATCAGTTGGGTGTCATCGGCGTAGGAGATCACCCTCACCCCACAAGATTCAACCAAAGCTGCAAGGGGGAAAGGTAAACATTGAAAGAAGAGGACTCAAGGCAGAGCCTTGGGGAACCCCATATAGCAGGGGTTTTTCATCAGAGACAAAAGGAGGGAAGAAGACTTGTTGAGCCCGACTGCCCAGATAGGACCGGATCCAAGACAGGGGTGTGCCTTGAATCCCCAGATGGTATAGTTTATCTAAAAGGATAGGATGGGAGACCGTATTGAATGCCGGAGACAGGTCAAGGAGCATGGCTGCCTTGCCTGAGTCCACGCATTCACGGATGGTCTCAGAGACTTCGAGGAGGGCGGACTCGGTGCTGAAGTCGGATCTGAAGCCGGTCTGAGAGTCATGGAAAAGGTTATGGGATTCTAAATGGCTGGAGAGTTGTTCCTGAACTAATTTTTCGAGAATTTTAGCTGGTGCAGGTAGAAGGGAGATAGGTCTGTAATTTTTGCAAACAGTTGGATCAGCATCCGTTTTTTTTAGAATAGGCACTAGAAGGGCCTGTTTCCACACTGGCGGGAAGGTAACAGAGCAGAGGGAGGCATTCCAAATCTGGTTTAAAGGACTATTGATGAGTGGGGCTAGGGTATTGAGGAACTGAGCCGGACAAGGATCTTTAGGGGAACCGGAATTCCACGTTAACAATTTGTGGAGTGAAGTATCAGAAGAGATGGGACAAAAGATGGTCATAGTATCATTGCCAGCCAACTTAGTGTCAGGGGCTATGGGGTGAGGTGGAGGGGGAAACGTTGAATAGATATCAAGAATTTTGTCCTGGAAGAAGTCTGATAGCCCATTACAAAGATTCAAGGAAGGAGGAACTGCAGTCATTCTAGCAGTAGGCTTGATAAAGTCTTTAACAATTTTAAAAAGAGTTTTAGCAGAATTGCCTGTGGAGTGGAGTTTGTTGATAAAGTGCATAATGTTGCAAATAATTGTTTTGCAACAACTCTCCCTTGTAAATCTTTTATTAAAAAACGATATTGGCATGCATCAAACACACTGTATGAACAATGCAAAACGGATTTCAAGTAACAAATTGTTTTGTGTATATTTTACTTTCAAATCAAACAATCAATAATTAAGCTTTTATGCTTGTGCATCTGCATATAATCAGCAAGAATTCTGGGAGCAATATTAATAGCTTCAAAGTGTGCACATTTTGCAAACGTGTATACATTAATATTTTGGGGCCACTGTTAGTAATGCAAGATAGCATTACTGACAGTGAATCCACTATAAAAACAGCTGAAGGCATTTCCTCAGAGTGCTTGCCCTAATAGTGAGGGCTCTGAATTAATTAATCATATATACATCTTTGAACAACTTATAAATATGGATACAAACCTTACCTTAGTGGCAGACATTCCTCTTCGACAAATCCATATTCGGGATCATTGGTGTCGGACTACAAGAATTCTGCACCCTTTAGTATTTACTGGTTTGGGTATGCTTATTATTTAATGATATTGTGTTTTAGTATTGATTATTGTACTAAACATTGTACCCCTATCCTTTTAAGGCTCATATATAACTGTGTGTGTATATATACACTCACATATATATATATGAGCAAGGTGGTTGTAACCACCAAAGCGTGTTTTTTCTGCTTAATAAAAGATATTGATTTGGCTCCAGTCGTGTCGATGCCTGCTTACGAAATCTCCGAGTGGGGATAGGAGCAGGAGTGTCAATGGAGATATATATATATATATATACACACTAAGGGGCCTATTACGATGGCGGTCGGATGTCCACCGCCGGGCTGGTGGTGGTGCCCGCCGGACCGGCGGTGGACATCTGACCGCAAGCCAGAAATCCGCCGGTCAAATTAGGATGGCGGTGGTGACCGCGGCGGTAGGAAAATTCCGACCGCCGCTTTTCCGCCGGTTGCCATCTGCACTCCTGCCTGGTGGACGGAGCAGGACCGGGATAATGGTGGCGGTGCAGGCTCCGCCGGCAGGATTATGATGCCGGCGGTAGCCAGCCTTTCCTCAGCGGTCAGACCGCCATGAAAGGCATGCAGTGATTGTCTTCCGGGGGCCCGTTGCGGGCCCCAGTGTTTTGTGGGGGTGTGGGTGCACTGTGGGGGTACCCATGGTCCCCTACATTCCCTGTACCAGGTGGCAGGCACTGTGCAGTGCCTGCCACGCAGTGCAGGAAATGCAGGACATGCTCATTTGGACATCGGCTGCGGTGCTGCGGGCAGCAGCAACCACCGCAATGTTAAGGCCCGCGATATGACCGCCGTGGTCGGATTTCGAGCAAGGAACATCCTAATGCGACCTTCGGTTATGTCGCGGGCCTTGCGGGCGGTCTTTTCCCGTTACCATGGCGGTCGGGGAGGTTTTCCGACCGCCATCATAATAGGCCCCTAAGTCTCTGCCACATTTTATGACTCCACTTTAACTGTACCACCTTGAGAAATCTGAACACATTTAAAAATACCAAGAGTAAACAAAATATGCTAAGCATCTGCTTAGTATGCAATTTCGTCAACTGTATCAAATGGCTCTAAAAGTTATAAACAAATAAAAATACACCTTTTCAACCCTGATATCTCTAATTCAAACAAAGCAAAGGCATTCCTCTGGAAAAAGTTCAAACATGCCAATTTAATGTACTTCTATTCAGCAATTCTTTTTCTGTAGTGGAGAATCAAAATTCGTATGGTGGTTGAAATGGGAAAAACTGTTTATTTTCACCTCCATTATCCAACCTGCTTAAAGTTAGGCAAACCTGCTTTTTTTACATTTGTGCTAATTCGTCGAATAGCAACACAAAAATGGCTCTTCAATGGAAATGCTGACCTAACCCCTATTGCTATGCCACCCAAGTCCAGAACTAAAATTGGAACCAGGTTTGAAATTTGCCTAGTCTACAATGACATGGGACACATTTGCCTTCAGTTGCCTAGAATTTCTAAGTCTGTTTCTGTACCTCAGACTTTATATTGTATAGAATAACCAACGTTTAATGCATTCTAAACTTCATAAAATTAATTCTAAATATGTAAATAAATTCTTGTCGCTTAAACTGGTACTTGACATGTTATTTGACTATAAAAAAAAGTTATATGTTTGGGGAAAAATACAAGGCACAATTAATAAAATGAAATTTACAATATCTTTATCTAGTACCAAAATATATGTGGGCTAAATTTCCCCTCCCAATTTAAGAAGTAGTTAATTTTGATTGCTCTCCAGCAAGGTACTTCTCTTCAAAAGACACTCAAGAACAATTTTTCTCTATGGAATAGGGCTTATTTATTAATTGAGATGATACAGCTTATGCTTTTTACATTAATGATAACAATAAAAAAAATTAATTAGCTTTAGCTTCCTTCCAAACAGTTTCTCTAAACACCATATGAAGAATATTCTCAGATTTCTTACAACATGCGGGTCCCACGCCACCATAATTATTGTATTTTATGATACTATATTGTTAATATATAATCACAAATATATTACAAAATCATATTCAGCATCAACAGTAATTTCAAATATTGACAACATTATATATTCCAGGTGCCATCCCGTTTTTTCTTTCATTTTCATAGTTTTCCATCTTCCATCATCCCGTGGACCTAACTATTTATAACAGAAAATGATTTATAAACTTCTATTACATTTTTAAGTTTATAACATGAGCATCAACATTTTTAATCTTTTCAAAATGTATTTCTAGTGCTGCGTGGATGGTTTTGGGCTTATAGAACGCTAACCAAAATCTACTAGAAAAACAGATATTTGACCTGGCCAGACTGTCAGTGATGTTGTAGACCATATAAAAAAGCAGCCCTCCACCTAACGAATTGTGTGCACGTTAAGTGTGAAAGGGCAATGTTGGGACTTATACCAAGTGCTGCCATGTGTCTAGACAAATGTATGCTTCTCTGATGAGCTCTAACAAGAGCAAACGACATGTTAGGAGTTGCTTTTATTCATTACAAGTTGACTTTGATGGAAACATAACAATCCAAAGCTGTAATACTGTGCCTGATAATAGTAAAAGACTTATCACTTTTCAGCTAGGTGTGGGTAGCACTAGCTAAACCTATGCTTGAAGATTTTGCTGCAAAAATGGCAAAAGGCTTTGTTGCTTTTCTAACTTGGCATGGATGTCGGTAATTTAATCTAATGCTTAAAATGTCTGCTGGAAAAACAGACAATTGAGGTGAGCAGATGTGCCAGTAGAGTTGTAGAGTGCTCCATATAAAGGAGCTGCTCATGACCTAAAACTCAGGAACTACCCCAAGTTCCCAACATCTTGTGTGTGTGTGTGTGGGTGTGTATATATATTATTTTTTTATGTATTCTAGCCTAAAAGCCGAATTCAATCATCATGTGTTTACAAGTGGTATTAAAAGCTGGCTCTTCCGCAGACTTCGATTTTTATGCACCCCTCTGCTTTTAACTCGGTCCATCTATTGAAACAGAGTGCAATATGTTATTTATTAATGCTGGTGCCATCATGACCTACTCTTCGCCTCTCTGGATTCATGGCACCTCCCTACACTCAGCAATAGTAATAAATGGAATATTACATTCTGTACATCTAACTCTCTACTCTAAATGACATATTTGGGTGTTTTTATTGCACAATTACAGTGATACGAAAAACCATACTTTTATAAGGACTCATGAAATATTTTCCACATTTTGCAGAATTGTCATATTGACAGCCTCTGCAGTGCTTCCCCATTTTGTTTAATTAGCAACCTGTTCTAGAAAACTAAAGCAAACCCAGAATATTGAAATTAGAACCAAGTCCCTTTCTTAGCTGGACATTCAGAAAGAGTTTGAAACATTTCTGAGTTTAGCCATAACTCCTTGTATAAATTAGCTGTCAATTTGTGAAAGCCAGGCAAATCCGTAGTAAAACTCTCTGCACATTACACTGTGTATTGTTTAATCCACAGTATATTAATGAAAGCTGAACATTCTAATTAGAATCACGGCTTACAGATAGCTCTGCCTTGCTGGCATTAGCTTCAACCATCGCAAATTTCTATAGCTAAAATGTTTTTTTAAGAACGTGAAGAAGCCTGTTTTACCTTAAAGCCTGTATTCTAAACTTCATAATTTAATAATTGTCTGTTCTATTTACTGCAGACAATGAAGCAGTTCAGTCCTTCAATTGATGTTTTCAATAAACCTTTCCCTGTTTTTTTTTCTTTAAAAACACTATTTTCAAGCTCACTGAACTACAATAAACATGTAAGAGGTAATGCTAGTGTAGTGTTAATACTGATACACACTGAACAATTAGGAGTAGTAACAGTAGTAGCAACAGTGGTGATAGTACCAATATTAGCAACAGTAATGCTTGAAGTGGTACTGCCCACAGCTGCAGGACTGCTAATAACAGTACTTATATTAGTAGTACCAGAAGTAATACATATAGAAAAAACCCCAAGCCGGTGGACGCCAACTTTTCCCTTAGACAACCTGTCCTGTCAGTCCCGGTCCAAAGGAACCTTTTACACTAGCACAGCCCTGTGATCACTCATCTACTTTAGTCCACACCCATTTGTGATAATGTATTTAATGGCGAGTTTGCATCCCTGTTTTCTGTTGTCCCACAACCCAAAGCTATCTCTACTAACCCTTGCTCTCTCGGTTTATTACAACTTCCGCCAAAGAACCGAGGCAAGGCATTTTTAAATCTCTAATGAATTATGTAGTTATGGGTTTTATATATAATGGGTTTTTATTGGTTTAATGCTCACTAATGTTTCTCTTTTAATACAATTGTAAAGTTTTAATTAATCATACAATAAAGCATTATCTATCTAAAAAGGTGATACAAACAGCAGCTGTAATATGATTAGTAGTATTAGTACTGCCAGAAAAGAAGCACTAGTTGTAGTACAACACTATGGGGCCGATTCCGATCTCGGCCGGTAGGGCAACGAATCGGATTCGGCTTAACCGGATCCGATTCGGAGCCCTCTTTCCCGACCGATTCGTACGTGCGTCCGGCCGAGCGAGTACGATGCGAGCGCACGCGAAATCGCCGACCGACTTGTTCGCGGGTCTGAAGCGCTCCGACCGACTCGCACGGACACGCCTCGCACCACGCGATGGAGACGTTCCCCGGCCCGGCAGAGTACGATGCGCGCCGCGAGCAGATCCGACTGACTCGCGCCTTCCGGCTCCAAAGAGCAGTCGGAGCTGCACTTTGAGGGTCCGTGTCAGACCCCCCTGTACGCGTAGCCGCGCGAGTCGCACACAGGGGGGACCCATGGGTCCCCCCTACCTGTGCATGTACGCCGCGAGTCGCTTCGAGGCGTACCCGCTGTAGGGGGCACCCTTGTTCACCTCGCACCCATTGGGTCAATGGGAGCCCGCGTACGCGTTGTACGTCCGGCTCCCATTGACTTCAATGGGAGTCCGACCGAATCGAGTCCGATAGCATACGTACGCATCGTACTCGTTTGGTCGGGCTGCTAGAGTCCGATTCGGTCGGAAATCTCTCCGGGTCCGGCTCGGTCGGAGAGATTTCCTGCCCGAATCGGAATCGGCCCCTTAGTTTTCTTGGTATTTATTCCTTTTATGAGTCACAGCAGTAGTGAAATTGAATGAGAGTGATAATAGTATTGATAGCATAGTATCAGCAGCAGATTAAAACTATTGCCTGTCAGTTATGTATATTGCAAACCTTAAGTGCAAATTCTAGTCTTCTTTAAATTCCCTTACTTTATTTGTTATTGAAGATGTTCTTTACACAAAAACTATTTTCAATTAGGTTTATATAATCATTACAGCCAACACATTTCACCCCCTTTTTCAAAGCTAATTATTCTTTTGCAAAAATATGCATAAACTCCTTGTTTGGAGTTGTATTTGCCCCTTATTCTTAGTATAAGGCAAATGGATTGTTTGCGTCAGGACTACTGCTGCAATTTATTTATGATAAAGGTATTGTCATACAAAAGGCCCAAGATCCATTGTCATTCTGTTACAGGCACTGTAATCATATACCCAGAGCGATCTCTCTGGGTGATATCCATTGTGTAGTGTATACCTTTTACCCAATTATGAGTTGCTGGAAATTCAGGGGTTAGATATACCTGCCTGTAATTAACGATTCATTAACAAAATGCACCCACTACAACTGTTCCTGGTTTTCCCTGCATCTGGTAACTTTGACTGGTGGAACACTGGCCCATTTTGAATCGGATTAAACACTATCCCCCGCAGGAATACCCTTCCAGCTGACTCATACTAAAGCTCTTATTGGTAAATGACAGTGGTAATAGTACTGGTAGCACCATTAGTAATAGCACTACTTAATGTAGTTGTAGCACTGCAGCATGCTGTTACTGCCAGTGCTATCTGTACTAGCTTTGGTCTTACTATTATAGTACCAACAGTTTTAGAAGCAGTAATAGTGAAATAACTACCATTATAAACCATCATACTACCAATAGTAATACTAGCAAAACTGTTATAAGTAGCTATAGTAATAGTACTAGTAGAAAGACAAAATAGCAGTAGTGGTGTTTAACAAAGAGGGTAGAAAATGATGTAAATAAAGAAATGTAGGGCTACTAAGAACTATTACAATAAATGTGTGTTCAAGGAACTGGGTGCTGGCAGAAGTTTGGTGGTTCTCCTCTGACTGACATATAATCAATGTTTTATGAAATATAAAAATATACCTAACAGGTAACTAATTGTTATAGTATAATGATGCCATCTCCAAAGATCATGTACATTTATAAACTCCTCAAATCTGTTTACACGAATTACCATCAGCATAATCCATTAATATTACATTTAGAGAAACCTAATTTGCAATTTATAATGTATACTCTATTTTGTTTTAACGAGACAAACTTCAGTTTCAGTGTATAAGAGATTTTATTGAATACTGTATTATCGTTGGAGATAATGCAAAGGTTAGATTCACACTGAAATGAAAAACACAGTCATGTTTCATCTGCAAGAAATCAGGACCTGTATTGTCAAATCAAAGGGCCCTCCTTGCGTCGAGACAATATTTAGGACCTGGCCAACTGGGGGAATTAATAGAATTAAAGGTCAAAAAGCAATAACTCTGACCTAAGAAATAATTAAAAAACAAATTATTCCCCAAGGGAAAGGGTTACCAAATTGCCTATGTAATTAATTGGCAAGAAGACATCATAATACGAATATCCTTATTCGCCAGATGTTCTCAAACTAAATTGTTTGATTAAATGATTGAACATGCAGTTTATAAAGTGACCATTCAGTTTATATTACATAGTTAGACAGTATATATACGATTCTGCAGACATTTTTTTAGAAAATTGTTTTTCCTGACATCAATTATGCAAGAGTAACATTTGAAGCCCTTAAGCAAAAAAACAGTAGGGGGTCTTGGTCATCAGAGCCTTCTTGTTAAACCAAAAATGCTCTTTTGAAAAGAAAAATCATTTTCAAGAAAAAAAGTTTGTTTTTATCATTATGTTAACTACATTTGTAATTGAGTCCTTATATCAGACATTCTAAAATAACCTCGTCTAAAATAATGGTGCGACATCCTGCAAAGTAAATGTGTTCTGTTACTAGAATTCTGACAAGTACAATATAAAATGCCTGCTTATCCACCATGTGATATTCAACATATCTGATATTGTTACTTTCCAGATTACACAGCTTCTTTTGGTACTGACTTTTGAAATAGTTGGGGCATTTGGAATTATGGAAATTCAATGTACTGCTCTGTAGAAAGAGTCAAAGGTCACCAACACTATTACCATCAGCCACCTGGCGTTCTGCCAACCAGCTTTAGAACACTAATGCAGACATTTTTATATTTACAGAGTCTAAAATCCTCTCAAACGCAAAGCAGACATTTCATATATTGGAAATGCATTGTCTAGCGTATCCAATTTGCCTTTAATATTACAACACTATAAAAGGAAAAATAAAGCCGAGTGTATTAGTCGTGCTTGCAGAAAAGCGTTCAAAATGATGTAAAGGGTGATAGGAACTGGGAAACACTAATTCTCCTGCGTTTAAACTGGGCTGAGAAAGTATTATTTTAGTCAGACATTCTGCTCTTATGTGGAATACAATACTGAAGTGATAATAACTCACTGCGGTGATAGCTTGCTTTCAGCTAAGAGTGAAGAGTTTGTTGTGATTAATTTACTACACACAGTATATACAAGATGCTGCTGTGATTTATTTTGTTTTGCCTCCTACATATGGACACATATCTGATGGCTACGGCTCAGCAAATATGATTTAGTGAAATGTAAGACATATCTATTTTAAGTCCATACATTCATTTTGAAGTAGTGCTGAAAATATGTGATACTTTAATATGTCTTTGTTTATGAATCAGAAATTCAATTACAACACAGAGGAAAGCCCAGGGCTATATACGGAAACTCTAGAAGCAGAGTGGAAGCATGCATGGCCAAAAGGGTATTTAAAGGCTAAGAGATGGACTGCTTCCAGTTCTGCGGCTTTTATTTGGGGCTATAAGTTTAACCTTGCTGCAGTTAGATTAGTTAATTAATCATAAAGTGCAACATTGCAAATTATAGTATGCTTTAAGGCGCATGTACAATAACAATAGAAAACAGCAAATATAAACAATAAAATACATATACAGTATATTGTATTCAATTAAACATTAACATGAATTAAGAATCTGGACACAGGCAGCGAGCTAATTAAACTGCAGACACGCAGTTAAATTCTAACCCCATCCAAGAACAACCACCCTCCATACATGCCCAGTGAACACTGAAATCTCATTTCTCTTCCAGGGCTATTGCCAGGCAATCATGCAGGACGGCCAAATAAGTAAGTAGCCCTACATTCACCTTAACTAATACAAAAAGATAGTAAACTAAACAAAAGAGACACATAAGATCTAACTCTATTCTAACAGACAGAATAGCTATTCATAGTGAATATGTGAATATTTAGCAAAGACCAGCATCACTAGTGGCAAAGCCATGGAGGATACACCATCTTACACATGGTTCCAGGATTCAGACAATCAATGAGACCACTTGTTAAGGTAATGATCTGTCTCTAATGGGTACACAGGCACTATAACAAAAGAGTATTATAGGTTAAATGAGGCATGTAAGAGTATAGCATGGAAACGCACTTACGGCTCACAAAGGGAGGGGAGCCTCAGGATTTCCATATAACAAATTAATATGCAAATTACTTCCATTCTTAATCCTTATATGGACATTTGTCCATGAATATACCTGTTGGAACTTTTAAATGTCGGATTGGATTAATCCTGGGATCATTAGTGTACACTCATGTCCTGTGGTATACTAAAAAAATGTTTTTAAAGGAAAGCAATAGTCTGGAGACTGTATTCCTAATGTGTGGGAGGGGGAAACCATACAACAATTACTGCTATGCCAACGTGCACATCACTATCTTGTTTTTGCACAAAGCCTAGTAGAATATAAAGTGTTTCAAATATCTAACCTGGATGTTTTTTTAGTTTAAATCCAACAGTTCTCAAGTTCGTGTTTGGTAAGATCCATCTTAGTAACTGCTCACCCTTAAATATTTATGGAAAGTTTTATTTAGGTCGCCTTCTGTCCCCATTGTTTGGTCATTAAGGAAAGTAAGCTATTTTGTCATTCTTGATATCTTAAATCATCCGCGTTTGTCATAACGTTTGTCATTATTCACTGAAATTTCCTGTTAACATTAACATCACACATGCCGCTATATCATATCTATGCCACCCTTTGAAAGGTTTCTTATTAGATGTAGTACATTAAAAATGTTATACTGGTTGGCGTAGAGTTAAACATCAGATGACCTATAAATATGGGATATGCAGCAGCGGCCGGTGCAAATAAGCGCAGTGAGGCGGGGGGCCCTGCGGGGGGGATGTTGACAGAATAGAGCAAATAAAATAAATAACTCCTATTCCGTTGTCTGTTGACATGCTCCTCCACCCCCCGCAGCACCCCACCCCACCGCACTTACCTGCACCAGCCAGTGCTGGGGATATGGCTTTCCTGTCCTAATGGTTCTGCATGATGAGGACTGTCAACCATTGCAGTGGTATAAAAGTGAATCCCATTATACTTTCAATGCAATGCAGTTCAATCAACACAGTTTATACGGTGTCTAAACCAACAGATATTAAGGTCCACAAAGGCAAGCTGTAGGTACTACATACTCCAGAGAGGCTATTCCGTACTAATTGAAGTAGTCTTTCTAGTAGTGTTTTCCTCTTTTACCATCGTACTGAGGGAGGCAGACATCAAGTGTTTATGTTGTACCTACCAGTTCATGCTCTCATTCTATTACAGTCACACAAACCACAAAAATAATCTCTGCCACAATCAAACTGAACAAAGAAAGCATACAGCCGCCCAAGGCAGGACCAACACTGCTAATCTGAACCAGGAATGAATGGATTATTAGACAGTGCTTGTGCTGCTTAAGGTTTAAGCAGAACAAATGTTCGCAGAACAAAAGAACTGCAAATGAAACCATGATTAAATCATCCTACCTCAAGTCTGAATTTTAGACTAAGTTGAACTATCCTGTCTTGATAAAGACCCAAAAAGATGCCTAGTCTCACTAGTGGTCAAAAAACATTAACCAAACAGAGGCTTGGACCTAGGCAAAAACTCCCAGAAAGATCTGACAACCCAAAAAATGACAATAACCTGAACAACTCTCTGACCACTAGCCCTTGGACAAACACAAAAATCATACAACAGAGCAGACAACTAAAAACTGCCTTCTGGATCAATCTAATCAAATGGGCACTCTTGGGTCCCAATGTTAACGTGACACAAGTAGTGAAATCTGTCATGCCAGACTTGAGATTGCTTTTCATGAAACCTTGCACATGGGGAACTACATGTTTAAACTTCTTGGGAAAGGAATCACAAATCATGCTGCCACACACAGACAGCAAAGTTTTATTTTTGGCTCAAGCAGAATAAACACATTTTACATACTTTTGCAGAATAAGATCAATGAAACGTGTAGCCAAGATTTGATTAAAAGGATTACATTACTTACCCTGTAAGCATCTGTTCGTGACATGCAGTGCTGTAATTTCACATGCTCTTCCTACTTCTGCCATCTAGTGATGGGTCCGGAGTTCTGCAAGTTGTTTTTCTTCGAAGAAGTCTTTCGAGTCACAAGACCGAGTGACTCCTCCTCTCGATGATACTGTGCATGGGCATCAACTCCTTTGTTAGATTGTACTCCCGCAGGCGGGTGAGAAAGGCGTGTGTAAGAACAAGGATACCCATGCTAAATGTAGGTGTATCAGATAAGTATGTAATGTAACTGCAACAGCCGTTTTAGTTCTATCTATGTAGAACATGAGTTCTCTTTTTACATCTAGGGTATGAAGAGCTCCTTCTGCCACAGAATCAGGGGTAGGGAAAACTGCGAGCTCAGTGGATTGTTTGAGGTGAAACTGAGAGACTACCTTAGTTAGGAATTTAGGATTATTATGAAGAACCAGCTTGTCTCTATGTATTTGAAAGAATGTTTCTTCTAAGGTTAAAGCCTGGAGCTCACTAACACGCCTGAGTGAGGTAATGGCAACTACAAATGCCACTTTCCAAGAAAGAAATAGAAGGGGGCATGAGTGAAGAGGCTCAAAAGGGGACCCATGAGCCGGTTAGAACAATGTTAAGGTTCCAAGAGGGTGCTGGAGGAACCCGAGGAGGAATGACTCTTTTCAGACTTTCCATTAATGCCTTAATGACTGGGATTTTGAACAGTGAGAGATGCTGTCTATTTTTCACCCATTGCAGCGAGGTGTAACCTAATGGAAGTGTACGCTAAATTAGCCTTTTGCAAATGAAGAAGGTAATAGATAATGTCTTGCACCATGGCTTTCATAGGATCAATTTGTTTGGGTTGGTAGAAGCAAACAAAACGTTTCCGTTTTGCAACATAACATGCTCTAGTTGTGGGTTTGTGTGGATGCTTAAGAATGTTCATACAGTCTTGTGGTAAATTAAGATAGCCAAACTCCATGGCCTCAGGAGCAAACTGCTAAATTGACAGTTTTGGGGTCTGGGTGTCTGATTTGTCCTTGATTCTGAGTGAGAAGATCCAGCCTGATGGGGAGTTTCCCGTGTGGAACTACTGAGAGATCTAGTAGTTTTGTGAACCAAGGCTGATGCACCCAAGTGGGAGCTACTAGGATCATGGTGAGAGATGTTTGCCTGAGCCTCTGAACCAGGAATGGAATGAGAGGGAGAGGTGGAAAAGCACAGGCAAATATGCCTGACCAACTCATCCATAGTGGGTTGCCCTTGGATAGTGGGTTTGGGTACCTGGACGCGAAGGTTGGGTATTTTCCATTTCGGCTGTGGCAAAAAGGTCTATTTGAGGAAACCCTCACTTTTGGAAGTAGAACTTGTGGGTGGTGTGTAGGGATTGATGTTTTGCATCCCACAGACCTTGTGCTGTGAGGTGTTGTAGATGGGCACCCCAACCCGTCTACGATGCATCTGTGGTGAGAGTGAAGTGAGGAACAGGGTCTAGAAAAGGCTGCCCCTTTAGCAGGTTGTTCCACCATTACAGAGAACGGTGATTGCGGAGGTCTATTAACACTGGATCTTCGAGGTGACCCTGTGATTGATACCACTGGTGAGCTAGACATTGATGTAGGGGACGCAAGTGCAACCTCTCGTGAGGAACTATGGCAATGCAAGAGGCCATCATTCCTAGCAGACGCATCACGGTCAGAACTGTGAGAGTTTTGTTTGGTTGGAACTGTGGTAGAGTTACCTGAAAGTTCTGAACTCAAGCGGGATTGGGATAAGCTAATCCTAACGGTGTGTTGAGAATTGCTCCTAAGTAAGGTTGAATTTGGGGAGGTTGAATATGAGACTTGGGGACATTTATTGTAAACCGTAGTCTGTGAAGTAGATCCACTGTCAATTGAGCGTACCGTTGGCACTGTAGAGTGGGTACTGGCTTGGATAAGCCAATCGTCCAGGTATGGGAATAAGTCAATGTTTTGTCTTCACAGATATGCTGCAACCACTGCCAAACATTTTGTGAAAACTCGAGGTGCTGTGGTCATCCTGAATGGCAGAACTTGGAATTGGTAATGTTTGCTTGCTTTGACAAATCTGAGGTATTTGCGGTGTGCAGGGTGTATTGGTGTACGGAAATAGGCATCCTTTAGGTCCAGTGTTGCCACAAAGTGGAATAACATCATGTAGAGTAACCATGTGGAAATGTTCTGGTAGGATGTAGTACTTGTGGGGTCAGAGATCAAAGATTGGTCTCCATGAGCCATCCTTTTTGGGAATGAGAAATTATACAGAATATACCACTGATTCTTGCTGTTCTCACCCTAAGTGCGCCGGGTATGTCCAGACGTGGGTCCCGGGCTCACTGTGCCACTGGATTCAAGGTAGGCTGGCTGATGAGGGGTGAAACCCTGAAACCAGTCCCAAGATGCTGGCTTCTGCTCCAGGGAGGACCTAGCTTGGCAATTCGGGCTGGACTCTTCCCATGAGGAACAGGGTCAAGACTGATTTGCATAGGACTGGGTCTAAACTAGGGTGGCATGGTGAGCAAAAGAATGATGGATTTAACCCAGATTTCTTGACTGGGGGTGAATGTTTTGATTTGTTCTGTATTCCACCCATCATTTGTGTGTCTTTTGCTTTCTCGCATTAAGTGCGCTGGGTATGCCCAGATGTGGGTCCAAGGCTCACTGTGCCACTTGATTCAAGCTAAGCTGGCTAATGAGGGGTGAAGCCCCGAAACTGGTCCCAAAATGCTTGTTTCTGGTCAATGGAGGACCTGGCTTGGCAGTTCGGGCTGGACTCTTCCCATGAGGAATAGGGTCAAGACTGATCTGCATATGGCTGGGTCTACACTGCGGTGGCATGGTCGGCAAAAGAACAATGGATGTAACCCAGATATCTTGACTGGGGGTGAATGTTTTGATTTGCTCTGCATTCCGCCCATCATTTGTGTGTATTTTTCTTGCTGTGGAAGCAGCACAGGTTCTATAGCCCCTTTGAGAAGAAGGGCTTTGACTTCTTGTTTGAGAAGTGTTAGATGATCCTGTGATAACCTGTGAACGTGAGGTGGAATGTTGGGTGGTGTGGTAATGACCTCCAAACAAGCCATGTTGGATAATGGCTAGTACCCATTGGTCAGTAATGATGGATTCCCAGACTGGGTGGAAAAATTGTAGTCTGCCCCCATCAAGTGTGGAGTGGTCGGGGGGAAGGATTGGGTAGTCACTGCTTTGCAGTGAGTGTTGTTTTGCGTGCGGAGGCACCCCTGCCCCTTCCCTTGTTGTTTCAGCCCCTGAAGAAAGCTCTAAAATAGCCCTTTCTGTAGGCAGACTGGCCTTGTTATTGTTGGGAAGTCGAGGCCTCTGTTGTGGTAGATTTATATGCACCCCTGAAGCCTGTGCGACTAAAGGACCCCCAGGTGTTGACATCTGTAATGCTCCAATGGCCTTAGCTGTGTCAGTGTCCTTTTTCATTTTATCAAGGGTAGTGTCTACCTGTGGGCCAAAAAGTTGCTCTTTGTCAAAAGGCATATTTAGTACTGCCTGCTGGACCTCTGGTTTAAACCCAGAATATCTAAGCCATGCGTGTCGTCAAGAAGCACACTGGTATTAGCCCCCCTAGCAGCTGTATCCGCTGCGTCTAGTGCACATCAGATGGAATTGTTGGTAATTGCCTGACCCTCTGTGACAATTTGTTGTCCCCTTTGCGGTATTCCTCTAGGAGGTACTGTAAGAGTTCCTCTATCTCATCCCAATGAGCTCTATCATAGAGAGCCAGAAGGGCTTGGGAATTGGCAATGCATTAATGATTAGCTGCCTGAGCTGCGAGCTTCTTCCCAGCTGCATCTATTCACTTACTCTCCTTTTCAGGAGGTGGAGTATCCCCAGTAGCCTGGCTGTTAGCTCTCTTATGAGCAGTAGTTGCAACCATGGAGTCAGATGGAACTTAACCACTGATAAAGAGTCGCTCGACCGGAGACATGGAAGCCGTTGAAGATTTAGAGGCTTTCGGCTTTGTAATTTTCGATACCGAGGCTTTTGGTGTGAAACCGAGTTTTTTGCTTAGCACCGAGGTAAAGGTGGTCGGTTGCCGGCTCAATACCAAAAGGCAGTCTTGGTCAGACGAGGTCAATGCCGAAGGCTTGACCTTGGTATCGGCTTTCAGTGCCAGGCCCGAGGGCGGGGTGTCCAAAACAGTCTTTCGGATCTGACCATGGCCAGAAGGCAGTGTTGATCCGGCGCCCTCTATGTAAGAATGTTTTGAGGCCTGCTTGGGTATTGGAGCAGGGTCAGGGGCTATAGTACTCACGCGTTGACCGGGTGGAAGGCTACACATCTCCATATCGATCTCCACATAGGAGCCAGAGCTTTCATCAGGGAAGAAGACTGCTTGTTTGTCTTCTCAAGCTGGCTCCTCCTGTGGGTGCTCCTTGCCAATAATGTCAGGGTGTCATCTCTGCGAGACATTTCCAATTGACGAGCCCTTCGAACACCTAGGGTTTTTCTTGGACTGAAAGGGCTTATACGCGTCACAGTCAGCTTCACCATGGTCCGGTGAAAGGCACAAGCTGCACCTGAGGTGTTGATTGGTGTGCGGATATTTCGTGTGGCAACGTGGGCAAAATCTGAAGGGTGTGCGTACCATCGGTAGGGAATCTTCGATGGAAACAAGTGCATGTGGGAGTAGACCTGAGATGGGCGGTGCCCGCCCTGAAGGGCGGTCAGTCGAAGGCCAAACCGACGAAATTTGAGAGCAGCGCAGAAGTGAAAATCGCGATTGAAACGATACCATCAAAGATAGCAAAGAACCAAAGAAACGTACTGAACGGAGTTGAAACACGGAGCAGAGGCACACACATCAGAACCCGGCAGCAGAGAGAGAAACAATCTAACAAAGGAGCTTATAACATGCGCAGTATCACCAAGAGGAGGAGTCACTCGGTCTTGTGACTCGAAAGACTTCTTTGAAGCAAAACAACTTGCACAACTCCAGACCCAACACTAGATGGCAGGAGTATGCAGAGCATGTGTATCTACAGCCACGCATGCACTGAACATTATTTTACAGATCGGGCAAAAGAAAGAGATAAAGAATGCCCTGGACAAAAGGTAGACTTTAAAAGAAACAGGAAAGTGTCTGTAGATGCAGGAATAGTGACTTGTATTTGACAGTTCAAATTCAGAAAGTATGTATTGGGCATTTCAATGTTGTAAAAACAGTAAATAAGATATGAGTAAATAAAAAGGATATGGCAGCTATAGCATGATTGCTAGCTTTGGCTGCAGGACCACAAGTTAGTTTCTTAATTAGAGCAGTGATTCACAAGAGCTTTAAAGAGTCATGAAGAGTACTATCCCAGAAGGAGGCATTCATTGTTTTAGCAGTGACCACAGAGAGAACTGATCTCAATAGTGGTATTAGGGACTCGGACTGGACTGAATGGTGTTAATGTCCTTTATAATGGATTCCATTTCCTCTGATGAAATAGGTTTGATTGATATTAATGCGGCTTCCATATGCTGAGATACAGGTGCATGCTTCAATCCAATCAGAAACACCTTTTATTATTATTTTCTCTCATAGAGCAGGTTTTAGTTTCAATTAGTTTTCTATATTGACAAGGGTCTGCTTAAAGCTATTTGATAAGGACTGAAATGAATAATTTCCTTGAGAAAATGAAAGAACTTCACCAAAACTAAAGTTTTAGTTTTGTGATTACAGTAGAAGCTTTTTTAGTCTTTGTGATGGTTTACCTATAAATGCCTATGATCACGTAAGTAACAGTCTTCTCAGACTCGTCAACGTTTTTGTCCATTCCACTGTGGCCATATGTACTTTGATTTTAAGGTTGAAAGGCTCCCCTAGGTACCAGTTTAGAAAGGGTTTAGCGTTATATTTGGCTAATGGTGATTTTAGCAGTACAAAGTAATTGATGATAGCCAACAAGGTATCATTGTACAAAATTACTAGCTTCTCTGCTGAGTTTGCAAGACTGTTAATGGATAAATATAAAAAAAGAGTATGTTGCTATAAGATTTAGATTTATTAATCTGATCTTCTTGGTTTAGGCTTCTCTGCTTTTAATGAAAACATCTAGAATAGGCTAATCCAAGCCACATATCTGCTTACACACCTTGACCATATCTTTTTACCTTTGCTGATTGAGCACTTGCAAAAGCTATACATTTGGCTTGGAAGTTGGTCATGCAGGCTGTTAGACATGGCTTCCTTGGCGTGGTTCCCCCTGACTTTTTGCCTTCTGACCTCCTGTTTTGCTGACTTCATTTTTGCTGGCTTTAGGATTCTGAGCACTTTACCACAGTTTACCACTGCTGAAATGGATGCACTCTGTACTCTAAACATGGTAACATTGGCTTATCCACAATTGGCATATTTAATTTACTTATATGTCCCTAGTAAAGTGCACTTTAAGTGCCCAGGGCCTGTAAATTGAATGCTACTAGTGATCCTGCAGCACTGGTTGTGCCACCCACTTCAGTAGCCCTTTAAACATGTCTCAGGCCTGCCACTGCAGAGCCTGTGGGTGCAGTTTTAAACTGCCATTTCGACCTGGGAAGTTGCCCCACTTGTCAGGCCCAAACCTTTCTTTTATACCACATAAGTCACCCCTAAGGTAGGCCCTAGACAGCCCTGAGGGCAGGGTGCAGTGTATTTAAAAAGAGGGACACATACTTGTAAGTTTTACATGTCCTGGTACTGAAATACTCAAATGTGTTTTTCACTACTGTAATGCATATCTCTCACATAGGTTAACATTGGGGTTACCTTGGTACATTTTATAAGTGAAATTTCCAATTGGGACCAGATAGAAACTTGGGAGTTTGGTGTCTCTAGACTCAAAATTTAAAATCCAAATTTATGGTGAAGTTGGATTTTAAATGGTAAGTCTGAAAATGCCACTTTTAGAAAGTTGGCATTTTCTTACTTTAACTATTCTGTGCCTCTGCCTTTCTCTCAATACATGTCTGGTGAATGTGACAGCTGGGCTTTGTGCATTCCCTCTAGAGAGTCACACTTAAGGGGATCTGGGGTCTGACACTTGCATCCTGATGGCCCATCACCAAGCTGATGGACCTTCCTGAGCTAGACTGGGAGGAGCGGACACTTGCACCTGAATAGGGCTGTGCCTGTCCCCAACAAAAGAGCTGCATAGACCCCTGTAGTGGGTCTGAAGTCAGGGCAGGAAAGGCAGGAACCTTGTGTACTTCAAATGCCACTTTGAAGTCTCCACCACTTCAAAGACACAACTGGATATAAGTACTGGACCACCAATTCAGTACACTTCTGGATCTGAGGGCATTCTGCCAGGAAGAAGAACTGCTGTACTGCCAGGAGGGACAGCCACTCTGCTGCACTGCATTGCTGTGTTGGCCTGCTGCCTCTTGCCTGGGAGTGAGAAGGGCTGGACCTGCACCTCTACATCCTCCAAGAACTTAAGTGACTCCAAGGGCTTGCTGGCTTGCCTCCTGTTTTGAAGTCTCAGGGCCATCAAAGACTTCCTTCAACCCTGCTTCAGCTGCTGGACTTTGCCAACTGTGAGTGCTGCCCTGCCAAGAGGTGCCAATCCAGTCCTGGGCCTTGAAAGTAGGCTCTGCAGCTGTTTTTCTATTAAAATCAATCAGTGACAACTTTGCACCGATTGGAACCGACGCAGTACCCTTCGACGCAGTGCCACTTTGATGACATCCCTGCGTGGCTCAACGACGGTGGACTCGACTGTGAGGCTCGATGACGACGCAGCGCCTGCATCGTAAAGGGTTTGACGACACGGGACCCGACTGCGAGGCTCGATGACAACATAGTGCCTGCATCGTAAGGGGTTCGACGAGAACGCGGGACCCAACAGCGAGGCTTGACGATTGTGTGGATCAGAATTGATGCATTAAGTCTTCAATGCGGACGCTTGCTCCATCCAAGGTACTTTTTCAGCGGGACCTGCGTGAGTCCTGTAAACAGCCTGCCCTCTATCGCGGTCGACCTAAACTTTGAAGTTACCCCAGTCCAGTGCAACCTCAAGTAACCCCTAAGCGCAATTGGCTTCTGAGCACGATATTGCAGTTTGTTCTTTAAAAATTCATATCTCAAGTTCTACTTATTGGATTTTTGTTGTTTTGGTCTTGTTTTACTCAGAAAATATATTTTTCTAACTGGTGTGGAGTCTTTTTGTGGTGTTTTAACTGTGTTATTGTAATTTAAGTGTTGCAAAAATACTTGACACATTGCCTTTTAAGTTAATCCTGACTACTCTGTGCCATGCTACCAGAGGGTGAGCACAGATCAATTTAGGTTGTGTATCTGACTTACCCTGACTAGGATTGTGGTCCCAACTTGGACAGGGTGCAATCCTATGCCAAATAAAGACCCAATTTCTAACACAGGCATATTATCCTATAGCCCAATTTGCTTTAGCAGAGAGTCTTCAAATGTCCAGCAGTATTCGCTAGGCAGTCTCAACATTTGTAAAACAATGGCTCTTTCTGCATGATCACCCTCAAAAGTTTAAACTAATGCTGCTAGTTTTTTTTTTTTACTATAAAAGTTCTCTAAGTCCTGCCAGACAGGCCTCGGTGCCTATACTCTGACCCTTAAAGGTATATACACAATTGGTATACGATAACCTATTTATAAGTCCTTAGTATATGGTACCAGAGGTACTCAGGGCCTCCAAGTTAAGTGTCTCTTGTGGACTGCAGCACTAATTGTGCCACAACAAGTGTGGCAAAGGAAAGCATGACTCCCAGCCTGCCTTGGCAGGATGGCTGAGTGCTTTTTAAACTGCTAACTCCACTTTGCCATTTAAACCAATGGCAAAGCCCAGAACTTCCTTTTTAATATTTATAAGTCAGCCCTAAGGCAGGCCTACTGAGCCCTAAAGGCAGGGTGCATTATATTAAAGAGATGAACATGTGCTTTATTAACTTTACATGTCCTGACAGTAAACAACCAAGGCAATCTTGTTTTAATTGTGGAAAGGCTAGTAGCCCCATTGGTGAGTATGGAGTTACATGCTGAGAACTAAGCAGTGATAACTTCCAAATGGGACAACTAAACATGGTACTTATACATATCAAATGAATCGTTACATTAAACCCAACTTGTTGCTCAAGTTGAATTTAATGTAACTTTTGTACAAATGACAACTTTAGAAATTTGCCAATTTGTTGCCCAAAGTTTCCAGTACCAAGTTTATGGTTGCACACAAGCTCCTGTCCTCGAGACAGCCTTCTCGACCTCTTGGGGAGAGGTGCAAACGACTCTCAGGAACAGAAACAAAGGGCCTGCTGATGGAAGAGGTGTGACCTCATCCAGGCTGGATGGACAGAGTGGATGTGAGCCCAAAAAGCGAGCTTCAAAAAAGGGAAGCCACCTTTGTAGGCCAAATGGTAGTCACACAAGGAAAGGCTGCTTGTTTGTTTTAGCAGACAGGCTGGCATCACGGGTAGAGAGGGAGAAGCCACTGTCAAACCTGTTTTTTTCAAGGGGACCCCAGGTAGCCACACCTCTGCGTTGAGATAGGGAGGTCCACATAGCAAGAGAAGGGTTCTGCCATGTTGGGAGTGGGCAGGGTAGCGCATTCTGGGCTAGCTAGATAACACACTTTGCAGGAAGTCATCACTAGGCAGGAGAGGAGGTGGCAGCCCATTGAATAGTTAAGCCCACATCCCTCTAGATTCATAATTACAATAAAAGTGGCACCCCTAGCAACCAGACTTCAGATCACATCTGTATTGGAGAGAGGACCAAAGAAGGACTTGTCTGCTGTTCCCTGGACCCAGCAATGAGGTTGCACCAAAGGATGCATTGTACCTGCTGCACGTGGGACTAACAAAAGAAAGAACTGTGCCTGTGGTGTTTCTCTCTTGGAAAAGTCATGCCCGAGCACCAGACAAAGAAGCTAACTCCAAGAGTCAGTTGACTGACTCCCTGTCACAGCCACAGGGCCATAAAAGCTGAGAAACCTGCACCCTTGAGAGGCAAGCACCAAGAAGCATGACCGTTGCTAGACGCCGAGGTGCAGCCTGAGAGACAGAGTCCTAACTCTCAAAAGTTGTACTCAAGTCTGCTGGACCTTGGAAAGTCATCAGAGCACAATTTGGTCACCCAGCACCAAAGTTACTGCAAGATAAAGGGAAACACTGGTTTTGCTGTAACTGGAGACCAAAGGCAGCTGGTTTTGTGCTGGACTTCACCCGGATTTTGTAGAACAATGACCCCTGAAGCAAAAATTGTTGCCCCCACCCCATGCTTGTGGATCAAGGGGTGTCCACAGGAAGACCCTCGACACCAGCTCACCATCCATGAGCATCTTCAGCATCTTGCATCCTTTGCATCAGGACCACTCCATTGACTTCTATGATGGTTTGCCCATAAGACCTGGAACTAGACTGGAAATGGCTGAAGCCGACAGATAAGTGTCCCATTCAACCTGACTGACCCTTGTGACTGGCTCTCTATTAGAGGTGGCACCCCCAGAAGTGTCCATCTATCTTTTTTGAAGTTGTTTGTTGTGGCTAATCCTAAACCGCGCGTTGCAGTAGGTATCAAATATTAATTGCATTCATTAAAACAAGTGATTTATTGTTACTTTTAAAATTCATATCTCCGAAACCCTCTGGTGGATTTTTGTCATTGAGGTGTCTATTTAAAGATAAAAATACAACTTATTTTTATAAAATTGGTGTTGGATTTTTTTCCTCATGCGGCGTTTCCTTCTTATTCAACTGTTTTGGTATTTCATAATTCTTTACACTTTTTCCTTTGATAAATCCTGACAGCTCCGAGTCGCAGCTACCTGGGACTAAGCTAAGGTTTTACAAACAAACCTGATTGGACTGGATATGGAGTTGTGTCTATTACACAGTAAGGCTGCACAACCACACCATATAATAAACCACTTTCCTCACAATGTTCTTATAGGAGGAGCAATGATAAAGCTAGGTTCCCCATTGTGAATATGACACTCCTCCCACCTTGGGATGACAAGACAGTGAGTTTTCAATTTGAAATCCAAATCACATTGATCTAGCCTAAGTATACCAACAGCTTTAATTAAAACAGTTTTTGATCCTGTATAGATATATGATCTGGAGACTTAGTCAGTACTACTCTGGGGGACATAAAATTGTACCATTCCAATGGACCAACTAGAGTATAAAGGCAGAACCACTGAAGTCACCTAACGGTGGATTTTGTCTGTACAGTTAAAAGATAAAAAGGTATACCAAATAAACACCAGAGGCCCTAAACATAAGCTTAGACCTGCAGTTGGATGGATTACTAAGAAGCGCACTCGTTACCTGAGGAAGCCAAACCAGACTACTTAGTAACAAATGCTTCACGGAAAGACGATACAAACAGCTTTTCCATCTGTGGCTAAGAACTTTGGGGCAGATTTACAAGAAACTGACGCATCTGTAGAGATGTGTCAGTTTCCCTGCGCCAGCCTGCAATACCATTGCGCCACCATGGATGCGCCGTATTTACAATACGGCGCACCATGGCGCAAGGATTGACAGATGCATCAGAAATTCTGACGCATCTGTTGGCCCAAAAGTCACGCATTGCTGGAGTCGTGTCGCAAGCACGACACAACTCCAGCAATGCATGTTGAGGCCTATACTTATTGTGTTGTGTCACTCCTTATGCCTGCTTCAAGCAGGCGTAAGGTTTTGACCCAGTGACGTCCTAGAAGTGGCGCAGAGAAATCTTGTAGATTTCACTGCACCACTTCTAGGAGGCTTTCCTGCGTGGGAACACCCACCCTGCATACATTATACCTGACGCAGGTATAATGTGATGCAGGACTTTACAACGTGACGCATCTCCCTAGATGCGTCACGTTGTAAATTGGCCGTATTGTTTACTCCGCCGGTGCGTCACAAAAGTGACGCAACTGCGGCATAAAAATGTTGCAAGGGGCTTGTAAATCTGCCCCTAAATATTTAGGCTGGCCAATGTTGCACTTGATAGTGCCACAAATGTTCTCACCACTAAGACCAGACAATTTTTGTTTTCTCTTCTTGGCAGTACATAGTACACGTTAAGCTACCTAACTATAGGATGTGCCACTGTTGCTTAAAGGGCCTACTGCAGTCCTCCACATAACCGCTCCTGGAACCACTTGAATGAGAATTGTGATTGTGGTGGTGACCCATTAATATTACTGGCACACACCATGCCGACCTTCACCAAAGATCATATGTATGATCAAACTAAGGCTAGTTTGAATAACTCTGCTTTCTTTGGTAATAGCTGCTGTCCGAAACAAATGATCATGTTGGGTTATCACCAGAGGTACAAGCCCTGCCACTGCTAAACACATTATCGCCAGGAATCCAAATTACAGGGAAACAATTGTCTGCGAAATTGAGGTAAATAGCACAAAAAGATCAGTTCTGGACTGGTGTTGATAAACCAAATAAAAAACAGAAATTGCTGCTTCTATTTAAAGTGCCAATAAAAGTGTGTTCTCACCAACCATGTTTGTGATGGCTTTAAGTTGCAGTTGGCCTAGCCTTGCAGCCGACTCCTCTTTGGGCTGCAAGTGCTCTTTAAATCCACGGCTGAATTTGCAGCCCCAGACGTATTGTGTTAAGTGGCTAAATAATACACGAGTGGCAGGAAAAAATATGTTCTCCCTAATAGGTTCCTCCTGCTATTGGCAGTAATAGTATTACCGTATTGGTGCTGGTAATATGTAGTTACAATACTTCAGCGATTACGAGTCAGCATGGTGTCTTCCTCAACACAGAAGACATACACCTTCGGCATAATTTCCTCCATAATGAGTTTTCAGGTTTGTATCTCAATTCACACCTCACTCTTTGGTGTTAGAGAACATCTCTCCTTCCCTATTCTTAACATTGTAGCTGAAGTTTAGTCTTAACCTACACGCTGGCCTGGCACAAAAGGATACTACTTTGGCCTGAAGAGATAGAAGACACCTACCGACAGGGCCGGACTGGCTGTAGCGGGCACCAGGCGTTTCCCCGGTGGGCCGCCAGGTTGGGGGCCCTTTTTGATACCGGGGGCCGGCAATATCGGCCCCCTGTAACAAAATCGTCCAAAACCGGCCCTAGCAAACAGCTCGGCCGCATCCCCTCTTCCCCACCAGGGGGGCCGGACGAGCAGTTTGCCAAGGCCGGTTTCGGTTCCCAGTCCAGCCCTGCCTACCGACCAAGTGAAACAGAATATCTCTCATTGTTCGAAGGGCTGCAGGAACCGGATCTTTGCTGATATTAATTAATGTGCACTGATACCAAGTTACTTCTTGCTCTGTGGTCCCATCTGAGTAAAGCCTGTTTCAAATGGAAACCAACTCGCCGCACGTGATCTTGATTTCAATCCCTCCTGATACATCCTAAACATGTACTGTTCTGCATTATCCTCTTGTCAAAGCAGAATGTAATCCTTTCATGGTAAAAAAGAATAAATTCCCCTCAAAATGAAAAATACATTTCATACACAATAGACACAATGCTTGAAGATATCTAGAGTGTGAGAGTTGTGGATAGATTTAAACAGCAAAAGAGTATGTTCTTCTGTCATTTAATACTTTCTATTTTTGCAACATGCTTTCTGGGCTTTCAATAGCTCCTTTGTTAAAGCATCTGTTACAGACATAATTGAAAAGATGTTTGTGCAGCGGCATGCTTGAGAGTACAGTTACTTAATCTTAATGATAAAGCCCCGAGGAGAGAAACTCAGATGTGGAAGTCTCTTGTTATCTATCAAAAGGAAAACAGACTAGGACACCTAATCTAGTCTAACATTTAAATGCGCGTTTGACGTTAAATATCAATAATTTGCAGTCAAAGACTGCTTGCCAACATCCGGTTGGCACACTGCCTTTGTAAAAGCAGGGTATGGCTACAACAACAGAGAAAATGTATCACAGATGCTATGAAAGAGAGAGGGAAGCGTTTTGTAAGATTTTTGGCCAGAAAGAATGAGCGTCAGCGAGCCAAAGGACACGTATCCGTCACTTATACTTCTGGAAACTGAAGCTTTGTTTTATTACAATCCAAAATGTGATGCATAACTTTGTCTTATACTCAACATTTATGTAATATAAATCAATATATTTATTGCACAGAATTAACTTGGCCAGCATAAGCACCATGGGATACTATATACAGAATCCCATCTCGTGTAGAAAGAGGGGACTGTATTGTAAAAATCAACATCCAGTAATTTACATTCTGAAACGTGAATTTTTAATGTTTTAGAATATATGTGAAAGGCAGAGCTCTGTCTTATGTCCTAGAGTAACATTGCCTGCAGAAGACGTTAAAGTGTCAATATTCACAATACGTACAACTTGAATACAAACAAAGATGTCTTGAAATACAGAACCATGGGCCAGACTAAGGAAGTACTCAAAGTGCTGCAAGAGCCTGTGCCTGCTTTTTGTGTTTCCACTGCACTTTCGTGTTACAGAAGAGACCACCGCACTTTTGAAATGCTGTAACACCAATTGTTCAGATGCACATTTCATGTCACTGGGAAGATGGCATTCCTTCATTTGGCCCTTTGCAGTTGAGGGTAGTAGTGGTTGCTACTGAACGGGGGTGGTGAGGTGGAGGGAAGGAGCGAATGGGGGGAATAAAAAACAAAATAAAAGGACTTACCTGGGTGCCGCCGACCGCCGCCTTTTTTCAGTCGTCTTTTCCGTGCCGCAACAGGAAGTACAAAGCCTCCCAGAATCCCCTGGCCAATCACGATGCTGCCTTACAGCAGCGTTGTGATTGGTCTGAGCACTGTGGTTCGGAGCTTGGACAGGGAGGCTGTGCATTTTCCCCACCAGGCTGTATAATGCAGCCTGATGGGGAACATGCACAGTGCGCAGGACGATTTGGCCGGCCTAAGAAGGCCTGCCAAAACCATCCTGCGCACTTTAGAGTGTGCTTAACACCCCTCCCCATGGTCCCTGCTCTGGTCAGCCCAGCCCCACCTGCCCCGCCCGCATCGAAGCAGGAAGGAAAACTAAAATGATAACATTAGTTATTATCATTTTACTTTTTAAACTGCTCGCTGAGCAGTGGGGCAACGCTCCTCAGCCTTAGCGGAGGAGCCACCACTGGCTGAGAGAATGCCTTTGCTCGTACACTACATTACAAACACTAATTCGTAGGTACAGAGGTTCTCTAGCCTAGAAGTTCCCTAACTGTGCCCCCCCTTTGGGTGAGGGCACTGGGCCAATTAGAAACTCCCAAGGTCCCAACACAGATTACTGCAGACACAGAATGAAGGAGGATTACTGCCTCCATTCCGAAAGGTAGGGCAGGTCCACCTCTAATGAAAGATGGAGCAGTGGTGTGAGATCCGCTGTCGGCACTCACTCTAGCACATGCACTACTAATTTGGAGAGTTAGTGCATGCCATGGTGAGCACTTTTTTTTGTAATCAGGTGTACTACTTCAGTAATTCTGCACTAACAGTACCCAATCAGGGAGTTTAGTGGAACAGGAAGGTATTTGCACAGACTCTCAGCCCGATTTGAAATTGGGTGTTGTGTGTCAGAATGATATTACGACTCATTAGCAAGACAAAGTGAAGAGATAAAACACGCTTGGCTATACTGTGGTCTTGTCAACCTCTATGATTTAAGCAGTGTTGAAACAGCACTAAACCTCTGTAATGTAGGTATTGTTGATGTGATCTGCTTGTGTCTGTACATAACATTTATATTGCAGGGCGATACCTATACATCAGCAGAGCACTATACAATTTAGGAAGCCATTTTACAGTGTGAAGTGATCGGACGTCAAAGCCTTCCGTCAGGGGCATGATGACTTGGGGTAGGAAAATTTAAAGGTGAACACTATGCAACATTTTACTACAAAAATGTAATTAATTTTAGGGCAGTTATTTATTTTGGAAGAACCTTGTGCAAATGCACATATATTATTGAAAGGAGTGTTAACTCCTTCCATTGAGGCGAACAGGCTCAATAGCTGCATAGGATTCCTCTTTCAAAATTAGGAGGCAGGGCTGGACTGGCCGCAGCAGGCACCGGGCATTTCCCCAGTGGGCCGCCAGGGTGGGGGCCAATTTTGGACCCCTGTGAGGCCATTTTTGTTACCGTGGGCCGGTTTTGCAGCACAGCTGCAATATCGCCTCCCTGTAACAAAAGCGGCAGCGGTGAGACGGGAGCAGGGGCGGCTCCTCCATTAGGGCGGAGGAGCGCCGCCCCACTGCTTTCTCACAGTGTGAGAAGCAGAAAATAAAATGGTATTTTAAATACCATTTTATTTTCTGCTTCTCGCGCTGCGAGAAAGCAGAAGGCAGGGCTATGCCATGTTGGGGGCGGGCAGGAGGATATGCCTGGTTGGGGGCGGGCAGGTGGGTGGGTCGGGGAGGAGTGGCTTGCACCACTCTGAGTGCCCTGACTGCTTGGTCGGCCCTGGGGCCGACCAAAGCAGTCATGGGCACTCTACATTTTCTCTGCCTACATAGAGAAAATGGCCTCTCAACAGGTGTCCGGCTGGGCGCTGTCCGGGACTCCCCGCCAATCACAACGCTGCCATTGCAGCGTTGTGATTGGCTTACAGGAGGGGAGGGAGCATACCTCGTCCTGTTTCTGTTCAGAAAGCGGGACCCGGCCCAGGAGCAGAGGCGGCGCGGGACCCTGTCAGGTAAGTTTTCTTTTTTTTTTACCCAAGCCTCCACCCCCCCTAACCCCTCGCAGTAACTCCTGCACGATAACCCCCGCGCGACACCCCCCCTCACGCTTCCCTCTTTGTGCGCATTGCCAGTTACGCCATTGCACACAAGGTTCAGGGAGCGCTGCGGTGGACTTCGTCAGTTAAGTACAAAATTTTGTTTGCCAATGTACCTTGTTGAGCTGCCTGCTCCCCGCTGTGTACTGTCTTTCGCTTACACTAGCAGCCCTTCCAACTGGCTTTGTTACTGTATTGAGTTGTTGACTAGTTGCTCGCGAGAAGAAAGTCAGAAAGAACAGCCGAGACGTACAATGGGGGATGGTGGCCGTGCCGTGAATTCGTAACCCAGTATTCAAACCTGCAGACCGTGCATGTCTTATATTGCCGCTACCTCATGTGATGTGACGCAGTTCATTTGAGATTCATAAAATGGTGACATGAGCCTGCACTGTGCAATATTGCCGATGCAGTCTGCAGAAAAGCCCAAAAAGTGACCAGCATCCTAATCATCAGTCACAACTTAATTTTGTTAGCATGCAAACACAATACCCGTTCCAGCTCCCTGCTCGGAGAGTAGACTGTTTTTGCAATGGGAGAGTGCTTGCCAACATCTGCTGCGCCGTTCTTCAGTCGTATTTTTGTTTAATTATAGTCCAACTCTTCTGTTCTTCGCACTACATATTAACAAAAATAGATGAACTATCCGTGCTCTGTTTTCCTTAGTACAGAAAAACAATGCCATGGTATGTCAAGCTGTTGTATGGATAGAAAGTTTGGGCCCGAGTACTTCTAAATGTGGCCCTCGCCCTTTTTAGGATGAAGGTTAGTTTGTTTTTGCTTACATTTATCTGTTACATGGCAGACACACACACAACAAGTTACGGAGGTTAATTTAGATTGACTAGTATTACTTGTATAGTGGTCATCAATCTGATCGCCACCACTGCACATTTACAAACCGCACTACATGTCGGAAGGAAGCCACTGAAGGCAGCACTCTCTGAGTTGGAGAAGCGGACACGTCGCATGCTGTGTAAAAAAGAGAATATCAGGAGGATGTAAAAAAATTGTGTCTATAATATAATTCGATTTCTTTTCAGTGGCTAATTGATCTAGAATGTGGTGCTGGCGCTGCCTGGGTTTTAAAGTCCGTAGCACCAGCAGTAAGTAGCTAAGGCACGGGTCCTTGTATTTCCTTCCTTCCATTTACTTAGTCCGATTCACATTACTTGTAGTACTAGCTTTTGATTATGATCACCTCGGCGCAGACCCCATTAGTCTGGAGTTTCAGTGTCTGGGCACATCTACCTGCAACCTGATCCTGTCTAAATCATTTAGACTAAATGGTTAGCAATGGTTTGCTAAGAGGTGTTCAGCGCCTACCTACCGTGTCTTTCACTTGCAGCCTTTCACAGAACAAAACACTAATCAACACTCCAGGTCTCAGAGACAAGGCTGGGCAGTGATGTGGCAGCCTGGCTTTGATGCCGCTAATAAGTTTGTTTTACTACACACTTGTTGGAGATAAAAAATAACAGCGGAACAATGGGGTTGGGGGCACATCAGAAGAGCAAGAGGCTGAGTGAGTGGGACGTGCTAGGAGTGTTGTCTGCCCTTCCCGTCTTTTACTCCCTGGTTAAGTTTACATCTAACCCCCTCACAGCTTTACTTGCAGCTAATGAAAGCCATTGCGCCTGAAAGTAGCCACTTTCTCAGCCAGGGAGGAGGAAAGACTGGAAAGTGAAAGGAAGTGAACCAGGCCCTACTAGTAGCCATACAAGCACGAGGAGAAAGGCTGTTATTAATGATGCTGGGGAATATTTTATGTTGAGCCCCACGAGACAAAATTATGGAGAGGACAGAGTGTTCACAGCCAGACTCAGGCAGTGCAACACAAAAAATAATGCACCCACTACACTTGCAAGCGCACACGCACTCCTCTAGTGCTCTGTACTCAGGACCAGAGACAAACAGGTTCCCATCTGATAGGCATCATTGTGCGCTCGTCCAGCACTCGAGAACACAGGCATGCGCTGCAGGCTCAGGAAAAAGTGCACTCAGTAAGAAACATATGTGCACTACACAGTGTACCCACTAGTACACCAAGGAGCACACGCATTCATCCAGCACTTGGGAACCCAGGCACACACTAGCGCGCTCAGGAGAATGTGAACTCAGGATGGCATGCACTAGCACCCATTAAGCACGGCGGCCACAGCGCTGTGTAAAATTGATAATTATAATGAGGCAAAAAATGTACTGGACTTTGTTCTGTGGCTGGCTGATTGTGTTGAACTGAAAGCATGTGTTGCTGCCCAAGTGAAAAAGTCAATAAAGCTGTAGTGGTTCAGGCAATAGTACAGGCCCCACTCATTTAGCATGAGTGTAGTAAGAGTGCAGTATGTTGTTGGTGGTGCATTTGGGCCACACTGTCACAGATATTGTACTAACGGATGGTGCAGTAGCATAGCGCACTGTCATTAACATATAGCACATTTCCATTATCCATAGCAATAACCCCTACATTTATACAGACAATCATACATTAACCTCTAAGTCATAATCAGTAATAGCAAAATTGCAGGTACTTCAGAATTCCACCGCCAGATTGCTCTTTGGTCTGTCCAAATATTCATCAGCCAAGCAGGCCTTGAACATCTTGCATTGGCTGCCTATTGAGAAGCGCATTAGATTTAAGGCATTGTGTATCGCATTTAAGGCCTTACAGAACTCAGGTCCCACCTACCTGGTAAAACGCTTCCAATGGCATACACGGGCCCGTACACTTCGCTCGGCTTCACTGAAGTTGGTGATAGTGCCATCCTCCCGTCTTCAGAGATGGGGTGGAAAAAGCTTTTTCAATATCACCACTAGATGGTGGAACAAGCTACCTTTTCAATTGAAGAACTCTACTGATCTCTTGTCCTTTAGGAAAGGACTGAAGACCTGGCTTTATACTCTGTAATTCTGTAAGCACTGGTTCTTTACATCACGCAGCTGCTTTGTGGGCTACCTCTACAAGCGCCCAGACGCCCTCGGGTATTAGTGCGCTATATAAATATATAAATAAATAAATACAAATTATCATATGAAATATCTTTATTGATGTCATAGCTTCAGTTGCACAATTGCTTTATTAATCTTCTTGCTTTCTCAAATTTGCATGATAATGCACCATTTGCCGACTCTCTTCTAAACATTTTCACGGGGGGAGAAACCCCCATCCCTCCCACCCAAACTCCTCTTGACGGTTGGACTCGCTCGATATGCCCGCTCGCCACAGGGGACTCATCATGAAAATTTACGTCTCACCACTTTCAAATGTCACCAGCCGCCACTGGACGGGAGTGGTGCTTTTCAAAAGCACCCCACCCCGGAGGGCGGCCGAGCTGTTTGCAGGGGCCAGTTTTGGGTCCCAGTCCGGCCCTGGGAGGCATTGGCAAAACCAGTTGATCATGCTTTTGAAAGGCACTAGTCGACCCACTGAACAGCACTGGCAAAAACAAAAACATAAAAGTCCCAAAAATGTCCAGCCGCAGTATGATGAAGTGTACTTGTGCATGTCTCACCACACAATTGCATGTATGACTCAGATGCTGTAGCCATCATTTTTCTTATTTTTACTTTTACTTTGGAGTTTCAAGAGACAGACACCCATATTGGAGTGGTAAATAGAAAATAAAAAGTGCACGAAAGCACATTATCCCGAATAGAACGGCCAAGCAGTAAACTGCATTTGATATGGTCTGGTCTCCGGAAAAAAAGAAATTTATATGAAAAAGGACGGGAGCAATGACGGAGTGAGGGTGGATCAGAAGAAGCCACAGATGAGGTGGGAAGAATAAGCATTGGTCTGTTACCCTCGGTACATATTAGACTGAATACTGTGTGGGCAGGACTATTTTTTTTTTTTTACTTCAAAAACATCCCAGAAATGCAAATCGTAAGGCGGTGCCAGTATATTGTCTGCCCTGCACATTACTGCAAACATTAGTAAGGCTACACATCGGTTATGGCAGAGAAGTGAGAAAGGGAATGTACCACTTGGAGATTACTGTTAGATCCTGTACTTTGTGAAACTCTTCACCTGTGCTAGTTGTGAACAATAAAGTGGAGGGTGCATCACAATTTCCTAATATTTTGTGCCAAGCTGGTTGTCATGCAGTGTTAAATTAAAAACGAGGCACCCAAACGAATGCTTCCCACCAGCACCGTTAATGCATTTTAATATTATTGGGACAGCTGATTTGCAAGTTACAGTGAATAAAGAAGAAATTCGTCCTTGGTGCCAAAAAGAATAACTATTCTTGAATGTGTGCCAGGTTAAGAAAGATGTCCAACGTTCTTTCTCACATTTATGCACTGCAAACAACCATGCTGATTTATATCTCAGTGACTTAAGCATTTAGAAAATTTAATGTGTTTAGTTTCAAGCATTGAATGTTCCAGGAGACAGAATTATCAAACAATTTTAATTCCGCTGTTCAATTAACACTGCTGGAAATGCTAGGTCTTGTAGGTCAGAATACTGTGTCTCTTATTCGATTTAAGTAAACGGGTGTTACAACGGTCAAATAAGAGGCCACTTCCTAAAATAATTTATGCAAAACACACTTTGGAATGCTTGGTGACAAAATTGTTTTTTGCTGCTAAGTTGCTTCCTCTCTAATTATCATACCTTACTCCCAAGTCTTTGTCCTTTCCCCTTGCTGGGCAAGTGGAACGCAAGACAAATACCAGCAGCAGATTCACCCCCCAATACTAAGTAGAAGAGCGGTTTAGATAATGTAATGAGGCAAGAACCAAATATTCACCATGCGTCTGTTTTAGAATATGCGAATTCAGTAGTTCTGCAACAATGACTTACTTACATCGGCACCCCTCCTTATAATAAATATGTTAAGCCTTCAACCACGGAGATCACGTCAAGTTATTAAACTGCATTATTTCTTTTTATAGAGATGTGCCAGTGTGTACAACACACGCGCACACACACACGTCAGATTTTCCATTCAAAATGCATTTTTGTTTTGCGAATAACTTTAGAACTGTTCTACAAATCTGCAGTTTTTGACAGTACTAAAGAGTAATCATCTGTACAGAATTACAAAAGAGTTGGCATGAAAGCAGAACTTTTGTCGATGAAGTTCCTTTGCTTGTATTGGTGTAAATGTGTTCACTAGTTCACTCATTCATTTACAAATTATATATATATATATTATATATATATATATATATATATAGAGAGAGAGAGAGAGAGAGACATTTGTTACTTATTGCGGAGTCTAATACTTCATAGGCATGACCCTACAAATCTGCTACCCTAAAATGCATTTCTCTTGACCACAGATTGTAGGAAACAGCCATGTTTCATACAACTGCAACATTTAATATTACAAAAGAAGGCCTTTGATTGAGGAAATTCGACCTAGTCCACATTCATCAAACCAGTGGCTCCAACACCATACACAATAGGTTACACACCAGAAGGCTAACCAACATTACTCTTCAACTGTCAGAAATCAAAATACACCCCCTTTAAAAGATGGCTGTTGTGAATCTGGAACAAAACATACAAACAAAAGACTAGGTGCTAGAAAACATAACAACATTCCTGCCAGCATGAGAATGTGATGCTCTTTTAAATAAAGGTGGATCAGTTACTATGAGAAGGGTATCTGCTTCTACTGAGATTGTAATACTGGGCAGTTACAATGACATTTTGGGCGGTAATCCAAAATGGTGCGGGAAAGAAAATACTGCTTATCCTGCTTGAGCAGTAAACTGGGCCTTTATGGTTTAATCTCTTGGATTACCCATGTCTGGTATTCAGAAGTTACAGGAACTCTTGCCTTTTGGCCTGAGCATCAGAAACCCCCCAGAAGTCTCCCTGGTTTGCCATGCATGCTGTAGGGGGTCGCCAGGAGAATAGATAGGAGTCTTATGGCCGAAATCCATTAGTATGTGTGATTACTAGATTAATAACAATAATAAAAAATATTGATATTCACACATACCCACATCACTGACTGATGTACTTTGAAACTGGTGTGGCATAAATAGCAAGCCCAAATTTCACCAAATGAGCAAGCACAACAAACAAGCCGAATTACCCACAGGGGAATTCTGTGAGGTTCTCGTTCTGAACTTTATTTAAAAACATGGGTCCAAATTGTGCATTTACACACAAAGGGGCCGATTCCGATCTCGGCCGGTAGGGCACCGAATCGGATTCGGCTTAACCGGATCCAATTCGGAGCCCTCTTTCCCGACCGATACGTAAGTGCGTCCGGCCGAGCGAGTACGATGCGAGCGCGAAATCGCCGACCGACTTGTTCGCGGGTCCGAACCGCTCCGACCGACTCGCACGGACACGACTCGCACCGCGCAATGGAGACGTTCCCCGGCCAGGCAAGTACGATGCGCGCCTCGAGCAGTCCGACCGACTCGCGCCGTCCGGCTCGAAAGAGCAGTCGGAGCCAGACTTTGGGGGTCTGTGTCGGACCCCCCTGTACGCGTAGCCGCGCGAGTCGCACACAGGGGGGACCCATGGGTCCCCCCTACCTGTGCATGTATGCCACGAGTCGCATCAAGGCGTACCCGCTGTAGGGGGCGCCCTTGTTCGCCTCGCACCCATTGAGTCAATGGGAGCCCGCGTACGCGTTGTACGTCCGGCTCCCATTGACTTCAATGGGAGTCCGACCGACTCGAGTCCGATTGCATGCGTGCGCATCGTACTCGTTCGGTCGGACTGCCAGAGTCTGATTCGTTCGGAAATCTCTCCGGGTCCGGCTCGGTCGGAGTGATTTCCGGCCTGAATCGGAATCGGCCCCAAAGTGGGCAAAAAAAACATACATTTGCACAAAATATTCCAATATTTTTATGATATGTCAATCAAGCTTGACCCTTCTGTGGGGTCGAGGGGAATTCCACCTCTCAAAGAAACCTGATAAAATGTGGTAAAATTATGCATTTTTAGCAAATGTTTCCTAAAATTGAGTAGCAATCCAGGGTTATTAGAGGTAGCTTAGAAAATGTGGGCATGGTACAACAGCCAGTTTAAACCAGCCCTACTGCCCAGGACCCAGGGAGGAATATTAATATGTTCTCTAAGGCACATTGGGTTTCAAGCAGCTCTTAGCTATCCCAGCCCACCACGACCCCTCTGCTACTCTCAAACCCTGTATGCCATGATTATAATGAGGCAAAAAGTCCCACCAATTGATTCTAACCTAATGATGGGTGACTGGTGGCCACAGCTAGAGCTCGATATTATACAACTGTAGGAAGTATATCAATTGGGTAAAAGGGACGCAATTGCTATGTGTTTTATGAGAGGATTCAGGAAATTCCTTCCTTAAATCTCTGCATATGAGCCCTTGTGCTGTGCAGAGAAAGAATTTTGAGGTAAAAATATCGAATTGCACAAATATCGTGGTAAAAATATCGTGGGTCAGGAATATGAACAGTAAAATCCTCATGGTCAAGAGTATCAATTTTAGGTAAGTAATATCGATTTAAAAAATATCGAAGTGTTTAATATCGTTTGTAAAAATATAGTTGTTAAAAAAATCGATTTTATTATTAATGTTATGTATTTTAGTATATATTTTATATGTGTGTGATGTTTGTTTTTTGTATAAGAATTGTTTGTATTTTTATTATATGTGTTAAAATTTTAGTAGTTAATACATTTTTTTTAATTGAATTTTGCGTTTTTAGTTCCGTAGTGGGTTGTGGGTTTATAGGGGAATAGGGTGGGAAGTAATTTAATTATATAATTTTGATCGATTATTCATAGTAGTTATTAATTCTTTTTTAATTGAATTTTGCGTTTTTTGGTCCGTAGCGGGTTGTCTTTTTATAGGGGAATAGGGTGGGAAGTAATTTAATTATATAATTTTGATCGATTATTCATAGTAGTTATTAATTCTTTTTTAATTGAATTTTGCGTTTTTGGTCCGTAGCGGGTTGTCTTTTTATAGGGGAATAGGGTGGGAAGTAATTTAATTATATAAAATGTATTGAATAATTTTTAATTCAATAATAATTGTTTAATTGTGATGTTATAGAGTTAAATGTGTAAATTAATGTATTAATAATTGTTTAATAATTAGTTGTTAATTAATTTAAATTAATTAATTAGTAATTAATTATGGTAATTGTGTAATTAATTTAAGTGTGTGTTTTTGTGGTGTTTATAGGTGTAAATGGTGTGAAGGGTGGGAAGTAATTTATTTTTTATTGATGCATTATTCATTTATTTAATTTAAATTAGTTAATTAGTAATTAATAATCGTAATTGTGTAATTAATTTTCGGTGTGTGTTGTGGATAGTGTTAAAGAATGTGTACTCAATTAATGTTTTAAATTCATTATTAATTATGTTAATTATGGAAATAAGTTTCAATAAAAATGTTGATGTCTTTTTTATTGGTGTGGTGTTATAGGGTAGGAAATAAAATAAATACATTTATGTTTTAAATAATTTGCTTGTTCGTGAATATTTGTTCCTTTTAAATAAATATTGTTTATAAATTTCTTTTTTTTATATATCATATTTGTAGGTTTTTGTTATATGTAATTAACATTATAATATGTGTTCTTTTTATATGTTTAATATATTTAATTGTATTTTTAAAATATTGTTTATAAGATTTTTTTTTTTTTTAATTGTTTAAATATTATTAGTAATTTTTGTTTTTCTGCTATCCAATACTTTCCCTACTGTTGCACTCACTGGAGTGGGAATAGTAATTTTTTCTCCTCCGCTATCCAATACTTTACCTACTGTTGCACTCACTGGAGTGGGAATAGTAATTTTTACCCCTTCGCTATCAGAGCACTTTCCCTACTGTTGAACTCACTGGAGTTGGAATAGTAATTTTTACCCCTTCGCTATCCAGCACTTTCCCTACTGTTGCACTCACTGGAGTGGGAATAGTAATTTTTACCCCTTCGCTATCCAGCACTTTCCCTACTGTTGCACTCACTGGAGTGGGAATAGTCATTTTTACCCCTCGGCAATACATGTACTTTCCCTACTGTTGCACTAACTGGAGTGGGAATAGTAATTTTTACCCCTCCACTATCCAATGCTTTCCCTACTGTTGCACTAACTGGAGTGGGAATAGTAATGCATACCCCTTCGCTATCCAGCACTTTCCCTACTGTTGCACTCACTAGAGTGGGAATAGTAATTTTTACCCCTCCGCTATCCAGTACTTTCCCTACTGTTGCACTAACTAGGGTGGGAATAGTAATTTTTACCCCTCCGCTATCCAGTACTTTCCCTACTGTTGCACTAACTGGAGTGGGAATAGTAATTTTTACCCCTCCACTATCCAATGCTTTCCCTACTGTTGCACTAACTGGAGTGGGAATAGTAATTTTTATCCCTTTGCTATCCAGCACTTTCCCTACTATTGCCCTCACTGGAGTGGGAATAGTAATTTTTACCCCTCCGCTATCCAATACTTTCCCTACTGTTGCACTCACTGGAGTGGGAATAGTAATGTTTTTTACCCCTCCGCTATCCAACATTTTCCCTACCGTTGCAATCACTGGAGTTAAGATAGTAAATTTAATTCTTCTACTATCCAACATTTACCCTACTTTTGCAGTCAATGGAGTGGGAATAGTAAATTATACCCCTCCGCTATCCAACACTTTCCCTACTGTTGCACTCTTTGGAGTGGGAATAGTAATTTTTACCCCTCCGCTATCCAACACTTTCCCTACTGTTGCACTTATTGCAGTTGGAATAGTAAATTTAATTGTTTCGCTATCCAACATTTTCCCTACTGTTGTATTTATTGTGTTGCAAAATGTACTTTTTAATTTTGTGTTAATAGTTTAATGTTTTAATTAATTATAGAATGTTTTTTTATTTTAAATTATTGATATATGTATATATTTTATTTTTCTATAAATTAAAAGTTTAAACATTAAATAAAGATAATAGTTAATATATTATTTTAAAGTAAATATATGTATAAATTATTATATTTCTGTGTTTAGATGTTTTTAAATTAAGTTTAATTTTTATATTTAGTTAAAATGTATTTTAAATTAAATTTATTGTGTTAAAGATAATATTCATATTTTATATTTTTGATATATATTATTTTATGTTATTTATATTTTTAAATCGATATTTTTACATCTATATTTTTAAATCAATATTTTTGATTCTATATTGTTGTACTTACCTGTTTAAGTATAGGGAGTTTATATTTTTAATATCTATATTTTTTTCCGATATTTTTAAAATCGATGTTTTTACCATCGATATTCTATCAGTGAACCCTCTTGTGCATATAACATGGTGCACAAAAAGTTCCAAATACCTGTTCTTGCACAGATTCCCATCCACGTCTAATGTATATCGCTAGGAATGCAGAAACTGAAAAAAGAAAATTCTCTATTGAGTGAATGCAGCCCTTTTTACCTCAAACTGACTGACTACAATTTATCTTGAGTAACCTTTTACTCCTCATGATTGGCAATGATAACACTGGTGGGTTGTTTGTACATCTACCACTCTTGCTTATCCAGCTGGTATCCAATACTGATATTTCCTAAGCAAGGCAGTTGATGGGATTACTAAAGTCCTCTCCAAGATGAAGGTTCTTGTTCAGATGAAGGTCAGCTAGGTGATAAATCTGATTTTGTTATTTCTGCATCTGATAATGCATGGGTACTGTATAGTCGTATAAAATAACTCTTTAGAGAAAAACATGTAATTACTTTTAAAGATCTCTAGCAAATAACTCAACTCAAAGGTTAGTGTTGCAAAGTTATCCTGTGCCCTGGGCACCCCCCAACTTTTTGCTGACTGGTACTGGTGGTAACTGACTCTGACTGACCCTGGGCTCTTCCTAACCAGGCCCAGGCAAGTGCTATGCTGAAAGAGACACATTTAGAATACAGTGAAAACACCTACATACACTAGGGTACACTATGGGTTGGGGTACCCCTGTGATTGGCATGACCTACCCTATAAGACCCTAGTACATAATAGGGCAGGGGGATTGGAACTACCTATCAGTTCCTAGTATCTAGTAGGGCATGGCAGTTTACAGGCCACCAGCCTTTTCTGCACTTGCATGTGTGCACTGCTGAAGCCTGAGGTCAGTTTAAAAGCAGCCCTGGGTTCCATGACTGCTTTTAAAAAGTAAATTGTGCCCAAACTCGACTTTGGTGTTTGGGGCACTTAAAAATGGATAACCTACAATGTTTTGGCATATTAGGAACCCCAGGGTCTCCCCTAGGTGTCCCAGGGGTGGAGGTCAGGTATTTATAAGGTGGACCCTTATAAAATGAGTTTTATATGCCCTGGGTTAAGTGAAATTTCACATTTCACTCCCCACAATGTGATTAAGTGCTGCCCAAATTCGACTTTGATGCTAGGAGCACTGGGGAGGGAGGATCTGCAATATTTCTACAGATTCAGAACCCCTAAAATCTCACCTAAGTGATCCATGGGGTGGGGGTCCTGTAGATATAGGCGAAGTACTTATAAAATATGTTTTTGTAAGCCCAGGTGCTGGAAAAATGGCCCAAGTCACTTTTTCCCATTGCAAATCCCATGTCACATAGGTTAACATGGCAAGAAGTTATTAACTAATAACTCCTGATAGGAGAATGATAGAACTTCCATTCAAAGAATCCAACAATATGATATTGTTGAATTTCTCCTAAAATGTACAGACAAGAAGTTCTAAGACGTTCTTGTTTGTAGGTCCAGATTCAGCCTTCCAGGGGTCTGTCCTGATTGGTCAGAGTTAAGTGGATTAGCCAGGCTGCTTTGAAGAGGTGATAAAGAGCCCTGGGGTTACCCAGCTCTTCTGGGAGGGCAGTGTGCTGTTCCACAGGAATGCCAGGGCAGGGGGAGGGAAGAAACCAGTGTCGTTTACAACTCTAAACTTTTGACCCCAAGCCAGATGCTAGATTAAGGAAGGAATAAGCAGATGCAAGGGGGAGAGACTATGGAAATAGCCATCCTAGGGGTGTGTTTAGCCAGCTCTTAATTCTGCTGGAAAATCAGCCATTATGAATTTGGAAGAATTGATGCACTCTGGGACAAAATAAGGCCACACTCTACAGGATGTGGTCATATCTTTGGGGAGTTACCCTGCCCCCATTGGACAGGAGTGACCTCCTGTTTGACCCAGAGAACTTGGAATAAGTATCTGAGAAGGGCAGAGCCCCTCAGATCTGCTGCTTGAAACTTAAGAAAAGCAAGACGTTGTGCCATACTGAGAAGTTGGATGTGCAATTGCTAAGGCCAGCCCTCTGAGGACTGCACCATCTGGAACTACAGTCCTGTGGACTACCTTGCTGTGAAAAAGACTAAAGAGTGGACTCCCCGCAAGCTACAGGTTAACAGAGCTCACCTGGATCATCACCACCAAGAATCCTCAACCTGGAAAACTACCAGTGGATTTGTAAGGGTTTTGTCCAAGTGGATTGTGGGAACGGAAGTCCTCAACTTTCAAGGACCATCTTGGAGCTTCCAGACCCTTGGAGTGAGTTTGAGACACTTTGGGACCCTTTGGGGACCTTCAGGAAGAAGTTCCAGGAGTTTGGAGAACTTTGGAGCAACTTTGAAAAAAAGCTCCATAGGGGGACCGACTCAACCTGGTCAGCCAAGCCGCCTGCCTTCAACGGCGAGCCGGCCAAGCCATCCAGGTTCGTCCCGCTGAAAGCTCCGTAGGTTCGACTTCCAGAGTTTGACCGGGAGTAGAAGAAATCCGAGGCCGGCGAACCCTCACCGAATCCGGGCTGGTGAAGAGCATCGAGGGACCCCACGAGAAAAAGCTCCAGAAAAGTTTCTAAGTCCGAAGGTAAAAACTGTGACCGGGACCTACCGCGAGGGGTAGCCGCTCAGGGCTCCATCGCGGTCGGCCTGAAACTTTGACTTTGAGCTGGTCTATCGCGACCAGATATCCCAATAAGGTGCTATAGGTTTCTAAGTGGTAAATCTTTAATAATTCATATCTCCGGTTCCCTACATTGGATTTTTGTCATTTTGGTGTCATTTTAAAGATAAAAATATTTCCTATTTTTATAAATTGGTGTAGGATTTTTATTGTGCATTGTGTCTTAATTATTTACTGAATTGGTGTTTTTAAATACTTTACACACCTGTCTTTGAAGTTAAGCCTGCCTGCTCGCAGCCAAGCTACCAAGGGTTGAGCATGGGAATAATTTTCTAAGACCTATGCTGAGTCCTATCATGTGTTAGTGACCTTATTGCCAGTGGCAGATATACATTTGCCCCTAATAATAATCCACTTTCCAACAGTTAGACAGTTTTTTTCAAATGCATAAAAATGTTGAAAGCTGCAAGATGGTGGGAGTACATGAAATGTAAATCTTACGAAGTATTTGTAAGTACAGCGAGAGAGATAATATGAGATAAGACACGTGTTGGAGAAATGCTACATAATACTCCTGCGCCTTACAGAGAAATGCACTGCATGCCTCATTTGCAAGTACTTTGATCACTGGCATGATGGTAGCACTGCTGGCATAAGGATAGCCAACCTTGTATGGTCTACATCCTAGGGATGGTGCTGGCCACCCCTCACACAATGCTAGTCATATATGGCATATTTTGCGCGTCCCTGGAATTAAAGAGCACATTCCTGACCTAATAGTAGTCCTGTTATATTTGTTCCCATCATCAGTATATTGTGATCATCCATGGCATAATGGTGGCCTCTCTGCAATTCAATAGTGATGAATATGAATGTGACCATTTCAAGCAGACTTTGTCATAGTGTGGCAATAGCACATATAAATGCTAGAAGAAACTGACAGGAAAATATTTGGAGCCCAAACGTGTATTTACTAAAAGTGAAAAGAAGGTATTTCAGGACATAAAGCTGTAATTTTTGCTCATGAACATAAAAAGCTTTTATTAGGTGGAACTGGGCTCTTTTTCCAAAAAATAGGAAAAGCTTGTATTTAGTATCACAATGTTTATTTTCCAGAGCTGAACTGGCAAGCTCATTTCTGGGTGCTAAATGTTCGCATTGCCAAAACATATTGAAATATGAGACAAATGGTAATTCATGCTGAATTTCGGAGTCATATAGCTTAGGGGATTTCACTGGTGGCAGAGGACACTTGCTGCTCTGGCTGTCATGTAATGACTCTTTTGAGGGCATTTTACCATCTTTTTGAGAAAGCATTTTATCAACATATTAATATTCCTCTCTGGGTCCTGAACCGGTGGGTCTGGTGTAAACTGCCTGTTGTACCATGCCACATTTTCGAAGCTATCTCTAATAACCCTGGATTGCTACTCGATTTTAGGAGACATTTGCTGAAAATGCATAATTTTACCACAATTTATCAGGTTTCTTGGGGAGGTGGATTTCCCCTTGGCCCCATGGGAGGGTCAAGCTTGATTGACATATCGTGAAAGTATTGGAATATTTTATGCAACTGTATGCCTTTTTGGCCACTTTATGAGTAAATTACACGGTTAAATGCAAAATTTGGTGCCATTTTTTCAAATAAAGATCAGAATAAAAACCTCACATAATAGGGCTTGTTTGTTTTGCCTGCTCGTTTGGTGAAATTTGGGATTGCTATTAATGCCACAACAGTTTCAAATTACATCAGTCAGTGGTGTGGGTATGTGTGAATATTAATGTTTTTATTGCTATTGATCTATTAATGACACATACTAATGGAGTTTGGCCAAAAGACTACTATTTATTATAAAATCAGAAAGACATGAATAAGTATCCAGGCAAAGTTCACCTGCAAAACATGGGACAATATAAATTAGAGATCGTAGGCGAGCACAAACTGTTCAAGCCTGCAATGGTAAAAGTGCTTCCCTTGCCAAAACACACATTTAGCTGTTCTTTAAGTAAAAACATCCATCCATTCTTTTGAGTAGATGCACTTTCATTGTTATGCTCATTATTAAAGGAAATGCATTCAAACCAATTTCTGAACATCATTTACTGAAACATTAGCTACCTTTCCTAGAATTAAAAAAAAAGCATTTACTGGCAACACGATTCACTGCGTAAAAAGAGGAAATGGTTGATAATGCAGAGCATGCAGAGTAAGCGCATGTTGCTCTTCTTGGAAATAAAAATATACATGACTAAAATAAGCTGATCCTGTCTGTCACATATAGCAGCAGCTGTGGCAGAGGTTATATTACAGATAGCTAAATTCTCCATGAACCAGGGGTAGTCTCTCTCCAACTCGGTTGTAATCTTCCTGAAACGGAAAATGACCCTAATCGCTCTGAAATCGTATTTTTCCTACCTCCAAGAATCCCTAAAATCCCTTAAAATGGCTCAACACCCCCAAACACTGCTACAACTGACTCTAAATACCCTAAAAGAGATCCATGTTCTTTACTCTCAGAACTCATGAACAAAAAGTGCCGTCTTCAAACCAAATGATAAATACTGATATCCACAAACATCTACAGTTGTAAATGAAAAGTAGAACTCCCGAAAATCCTCTAGGTGGGCAGTTTTTCTGCAGTAGTGTGTTCTGGAAATGGGTGGGAAAAAGGCAAATTAAGCATTCATAATGTATTTCCCATCCTGAAATTACGTGTAAATTTTGCCCAAGAAAAATTGGGTCAAGGTAAAATTCATGATAGTAAAATTCCCCACATTATCACTGGTCTGGTGGAGTGAGCTGTGGTAGGGTGTGTAGCGGCTCAGGAGTGCCAGAGCTGATGTTAGCATCCGCAGAGCCAGCACTGGGCAAAGCACATCTCAGGTGCAGGAGGCAGAGTTGCAGGAAGGACTGGGGAGACCAGCAGGTGACATGGCTAGAATGCAAAGAGGAGCCTGTAAGCTATCCAGAAAACAATGGATGCTCAGAAAGTCTAAAAACTGTAAATGAGAAAGCCAAAGCCTGGATTCAAGTCAGAACTAAAAGGAGAAGAAACGAAATGCACCAAGATGAGGGACAGGCAAAACCTCACTCCCAGGCATATTTAATTTGCAGAACTGGGATACATACTTCAAGATAGCAGACCAATAGAAGTAAAGGGGAAGAAGAGGGTTGCTTATGAGTGACAGGGAATTATCCAGCCCCACATAGAAGAGTCCATGGAACGATGACGGATTTCTGGAGTTCATGTGCCTTCCTGCTCTTTCTCTTACAAGGAAAGGTGAAATGGCTACTAGAGTGAGATTGCTAATTGCAGAAATGAACTTCAGGATGAAACATACAGTATTGTCTCTCATTGTAAATCTCACTAGGACAAACTAAGATTCAAGATCTCAGATATTATTACAAGGTGCAAATTAACTGAGACTCTTCCAAGCAATGCACTCATGAAATGCTGCTGCTATGCAAATATTGATGTCAACATGAAATGTCAAGAATAGGGAAACAATTTTTTTTATGAAGGATATTGATCCCACTCTATTTGAATTAGACTTAACTGTGCAAAGTTTTTGTTTCCTGGTGCTAGCAAAAGCTATTTCCCCAATTCCATCAACTGGGGACTTTCACACCACCATGATTGAAATTATCACTGTTTTAGTGCCTCATTAAACCAATCAACAGGAACTCCATGTACACCTTTTCAGCAGCTTTATCTGGTTGAACTTCAAATAATTATTTTTGTTGCACACTTTAAATCGTTTACCGGATGGTGGATACTTGGCAAGTGCAGCAAATAGCTGCTTTTTTTCTGGCTCCAGGCTCACCTAATTCCAGAGAACATAGTTCACTTATCAGAATATTTTTCTTTAGATAAACTATGTTCCTTGCACTTCCAAAGTTTTATTACCCAATATTATAAATTAAGACCATACCCAAAACAACTTTGTTGAAAGATTCCAGTATTCTCATATGCACATTATAGCCTATAGACCTTGTACACAAAAAAGTCATAAATCTAAGTATGCCTAGACGCACATTTACAACTGTCTACTCATTCACAAAACTCACAGGTGTACTAGAAGGGAAATTATAATTTGAGTAACGTTTTAAGAACATAACTATTTCTCTATGCCTATTGGTGAAAAGTCTCTGTAGTGTGGAAAATCCTCATATGCAAGGTTAGGAAATGTATGGAATGTCACAATAAAAGTCACTCCTTGTGAGGATTTCAACACTCACAAACCATTGGGAAAATGTGATTATTCTATTCATTTTCCATATTTTTCTGGACTTTCTGTACCACTTGCACCTTGTTCAATCAGGTCTAGATTTAGAATTGCAGATATATGAGGGAAAGAAATTGCAAATGTTTGCTAACACCCACGAAGTTGCAACAGTAAGAATGTTCTCTTAATTTATAATGCATTTTCCTGACCATCTAGCCCTCCCATAGAAATGCACCAAATTACTCTTTTTGGAGGCAAACTATGACTGCAGGAAAATCCCTGGGTCCGAATTTAAGCAGTACAACACATGCTGTGCATGTTAGTTAAATTACACATAAAGCTCAAATTCTGTGAAACTACATTTTTCTAGTCCTCACAAGAAATATCGAAATCAGTAATGACACAGCAAATAAAATATTCATTAGCCCTGGGCCCTTCAAACCTAAGATAAACATGCACACATTGGAGCATCAGAAATACAATGAGGTCTAGCAAACATGAAACCAAGATCACAGAAATAAACAGTAACTGGAGGTCTAACTAATATGCAAATTAAAGGCAAGCATATACCTCTGAACCACAGAAACTGAAGAAACACTTCTGTTGCTGAATCCTGATTAACAGAAACTCCACTGGCAGCACAACAGCCTAAATGAAAGAAGTTATGCCTCTACTAATGTGGCAATGTCACAGCCACAGAACCAAAAGACCAATATTGAAGTATACAAATATCAAGTCACAAGACACATAAACAGAAGGACACATTATAAGTGTGCACAAGCTAGAACTATGTATGGAGAAAGTCTACTTTGGAAGCACTCACTTTGCTAGGGCGATTATAAAAACGAACAGTCTCACAAACTGACCAGACAAAAGCCTTAGAAATAGAACACGTCGCAGTGACTTCTATCCAATGTCATACATGGGCCGAAGACATGTAAACAGGATTAAAAAGAGCCTCAACTAAACAAAAAGATCACTACTGTGGTGAATCCATCTCAATTTCACATTCTAAGCAGTACTCAAATGTCTGATCCCTAGGACAAGCATATTAGAATGGCGATTCCAAAAACTCTGAGCCTTATAAATGGAACAAAAAACTCTACACTGTATTCAGAGAAAACAGACTTAGGGTTTCATTACGATGCCCAGCGGTTGGACTGCCAGTCGCTATTGAGGCGGTCGGGAGACCGCCCGACGAGCATGTTGCGGTCGACCGCCCTATTAGGATATGACCGCTGGGCTGGCAATTGGAAAGTCCGCGGTCTCACTGCGGCAGCATGGCTCAGCCATTTAGAAGGGCCACAGCAGATGCCGCCATGGTGTCGCACCTTCTGCACGTCCGTGCATCGTGTGCCATGCACCATGTCGTGCATGGCACAGGGTGCAAAGAGGTGTGTGGAGGCACTACATGTGCCCCCAGGACCACTTTTCGGTGGCCTAAGATGGCAGCGGGCCCTGTTGGGGGTGCCCCATATTCCTTTGCGACAACCTTTTCATGGTGGGGTTCCCACCATGAAAAGGCTGTCGGAAAGGGATATCATAATCCCGACGGCGGTTCCTGCCTTGGCACCGCCACCATTGAAGGACGCTGCTCCGACCGCCCTACCATCGGGTTCTATGATCCTGGCGGAATCAACGGTCTTGCGTCCGACAGATTAGGGTCCGACCGCCAGTATGATAATATGGCAGTCGGACCGCCACCGATGGCCTGTCGGTGATCCGACTGCCAGACATCATAATCAGGGCCTTGGATAGGAATGCAGTCAGGCCCCTTCAGAGGAATAGAACCCTTGCGCAAGATGCTACTAGAAACCACAGCAATCCTATTAACTGGACGAGGACTAGTGGGACAAGTTTTAACGTTCACAACCATTAACATTAGTACTGCAAAATGTAGTCCAAAAATCTAAGAAACGAGTTAGTCCTTGAGCAGATTTTTTTGCTTTCTAATTTTCTCTTTTTTGTTAGTTTCTAATCTCTTAATTTGGCGACTATTGTCAAATGACTCTTTTTTGGTACTACTAAACAAACCAGGTATCTGATGTGCTGCTTGTTATAAGAAATACACATGTGCAAAAATACGGAACAAAATACTAAAGAGTGTTTTAGTTATGACACAGTATATATGGAATGTATAGGCATAGCTAGTCAAAGGGGAGTAGGAGCTACACTGCACAAGAGCATAAGAGCAACAAAATGTGCCAAGTCAGAAAAAAAGATTGTAACGAGACATTATTTTCTAAATAAAATATGCAATACCTCTTTATGCACATTAAAGATTTTAAAGACCATTATTCACTATGATAGTGAAAAGTTTCAATGTGTTTACAGTTCTATAATGGACATGTCAGTGTTTGAAATTAATGAGATTATTAGCAAAATACATCCAAAATACATGCAGTGTCCTGAAGACCGTCATGTCTGTTTATGGGAATTTACCGTTCGTAATGCCTGCGAGTACATGTAGCAGCACTGGTACTTCCAGGGTTACCACCTAATTCATCATAGACATGTTTCCATTGTCGACGGGCGGTAATCTGGTAAAATAAAAATAAGAGGAACTTGAATGTAGCATTTTAGGAGTTTAAGCAACACTTGCACACAGCATAAGCAAAGGCATATTCTCGCCTTCAAGGCATCGTACGTTATATACAACGTTTTTTAATGTAACTGTAGGGAAAACTACTTTCATTTTCTAAATGTTTACAATGAAAATTATTCTGAGAATGCTTATGTGTTCAGAAATTATTTGCCGAGGACATTCCCTGTTTTCTTCTGCCGCAACCTCTTTCGTTATATGATCCCTTATAAGAAGGTTATGTGTTCTATGTGGCTACAGTTTCTTTGTTTCCATCTACAGACAGTCGGCATCCTATCATTGGAATACCCTTTGCTCACTACTCGATGACAAAGGTTATCTTCTGCCAGAAAGTGAAAGGCATACAGGCATCCAAGTGGCAATAATATTTTAACATAGTTGAGAATGCCAGGGTAAGTCAACCGATCCGCACTCAAAGCTCTCTAGCCATGCCTCAGATTTGTGTCTCTTCTTTCCTACAAGTGTAGTCTTTGAGATACATCATGAGACACTGGGCAAATCATGAAACATTTTACTCAGACAAAGGGCAGATTGAATATATGATCTCTGGTGGCACTGCGGCATACAACCGTTCCACCAATCTACAAGTTAATTTCGTGTTATCATATTCAAATAGTGATCAAAGAATTCCATGTTGAGTTTTTGAGCATCCTCCCAGAGAACCATTCTGTCCTGTACGTATGACAGGTTGTAGGCCAGAATTATGTCATGTGATACCCAAAGAAAGGCTAGTGACCAAACTGAACCACTCAGGAGCTCACTGTAGAGGTCACGATTTTCAGCTGTCACCCACTAGGTAAACACTTTTCAGATCATTCAAATTGTAGAAATCATGGGGGGGTGCATTAAGTTGTGAAAATACTGAGCTGAAACATTAGACTGCATGTAATTCTTTTACTTTCTTTTTGTCTCTTTGTATGTTATGTGAAGACATATCTAACCACTCATATTCTCTGTCTTCTTGTGCCAATCACGATATAATAGTTAAAGGAGAACTTGGCCTGAAGAATAAAGGTATATTTCAGTGAGGTGGTCGGCTGTCTATTAACCAGCGAGTAACTTAACTGTACGGTCTCCTAAAATGAAGCCGGTGTGACCATCAGCATGAACTATGAAACCTCTGGGTTCTCAGGCAGTTAGTGTTCCTTGTTAGTATTCTTAATGGTAGCACCATTTACCACCAGTGTTCCCTGGCTTCGGGTGCTTCTGCACAGCCAGCTGGATAATCCACTTACTTCTGTTATTTACTTTATAAAATTTGGACTCTACTAAGGACATCAGAAAATTTCACAAACAATGATAGGAAGGCTCCTATACCAATTAGCAAGTTCACAACCACCACTTTGACGTTGTCCTGTACATTCTCCACCTATCTATATACCATGCTCTTTGCAGCAGGATTTCCTGTTTGTCACTCTGTGGCAATGTGGGCCACTCTGAGCAGTCTTGCTTTATGTAGCCTTTCACCCCCTAGATGAAGCAACCACTTGGGCTGATTCTGGTCATCTTTGTCCCTGTTGGGTTTGTTGCCCCAGTGGAACGACCCAATGTCCTTGGGCTTCTGGCCATTTTGGGAGTCCTCATAATTACTATAACCATTGACCACGATGGAAAGGTATCGCCCATTCTACTGCAAGTTTTCTTTCCTGTGAGTTGAGACCCACTGCTGACCCTACCACTTCTTTTCATAGGGACTACCATCTTGTAGGGGGAATGAAGGTCCCAGTTAATAGAATGAGGGTCACCAGACCACACACTACTTAAAGAAATACAGACAAAAATCTGTGTGCCCTTCAAGTGTACCCAAAATATCACCAGCGGTCAGTGTCTCTAGACTTCCAGGGGGCAGTTCCACCCTGCACTAATATTAGGGACACAGTTGTGTTTACAGGTGACCAGCTGAGCGTTCTGTTCTTCTGAATGAATATCAAAAACCTTGGAGGACCCTCTGAGCATGTGCAGATTGTTGGGCACACTTGAGTAACATAAAACAAATCAGAGCAGGCCCATCAGCATTCTCAATAGAGTATGGGTTGCAAAACTTTCTTTATCTTATGACAATACCCTGAATATTTCATTCTCATGGTCCACTTCACTCTGGCCTAGTTGAAAATAATGGAGATAATGCAGAGTGTATCTAAATTGACCCGCACAACTTAAAACAGGTTTTCAGTTAAATTAAACAAAAGGAGCTTACACAACAGTAGCTGGAGAATGGAATACCCTCTCTCTGGATAACCTACACAGCAAACTGTATGTGGTAGAGAGTTTGCCCAGCATAAAAACTCTACCCTCCTCCCATCCCTCTCTCGACCCAAACCTTCACCCCAGAACCCAGATTCGGTTGTTAGAATCACACAGAATCGGATTGTGAGGTATGGCACAGAAGCCAGACTGTTGTGAGTTATCTTCTAATGTGATGCTGCTAAATACCAGAGGAATCATCATTTGGGAGGTAAAGATTCTTTTTTTAAATCCCACATATAAAATAAATGTAAGTTAACATACACTAATTTAACTCATTTATAAGGTCATCTGTGTGGATAGAATTTACAGGACCTGCAAATATATCACTCGCTCACATTAGATAATAACCCAAATAGACACACACTAATATTTTCCTAAAACCTGTAAATTTTTCATCATTTGATTTGTGTTTAAGAATGTAGCTTTTGCTTTGATTTGCTTTAACCTATTTGAAATGGGAAAAGGTGTAAAAGCACTGCTCTTTGTTGATCTTTATACCTATAAATCTAAGTTGTGTCACCAGTGGAATAAAATTAAAAACAGAATCTATCATTTTTGTATTTACTATGTAGATTTCAATGCTTGTTTAATGCTCAAGGCCAGCATAATATCCATATAAGCAAACGAGACATCTAAATATAATTAAATGCAGATCGCAGAGTTATTTGGTACCACTCCATTTCGGAAGGGTGCAGGACATTCAGTCCTTATGTGAAATTTACTTCATGTATTAGTATTGTACTTCTGAATAATAACAGTTCATGTTATCAGGCAATACTTAACCAGCCTTTGAATACCATGCAGCCTCTGTTTCCATCAGGCTTCATTTTATATTTCCTAATTATCAATTAATTCAGGGATAACTAAACCGTATTGTCAACATGTTCGCCGTGGCCCTCGACCAAGGAAATGCATTGTTGTTAAAGGGGCATTTTTGTGCGCCAGCATCAGAGTGCACAGCACAACCTCCGTATGTCTCGCGCAACAATAGAGCCAAGCTATTTCGCTCTAAATAAATTACTTCCATAAAGAGATGCTTGAGATTACGTTTCAAGAATTAATTCAGCTCTTTTGATTGCAGCAGCAGCCGCGGAGAGTAATCAGATCGCTGTGTGTACGGAAATATTTCCACTGACGCAATCTCCCTGTGTCAATTGCCTTTTGTTCTGTTTTTATATTACAGATGTCATCTGCGCGCTGCATTGAAGCGGCTCTTCTTTTTTTTTTTGCAGATTTCAATCTAAACTGCTTGCTCAAACATATCAATGGTTTCCCAGTACATACTGTACTGTACAGTGCACGACCATCGAATGTTCCTGGAAGCTAAAAATAAACTGCTTATGTCAGATACAATTAAGAGATAAACAGTGTCAAAGCATTTTCTGCGCTTGCTTGATTGCTTCCTGTTTGTTTGCCGCTGACCTTGATATGAGACAGCTTTTACGCCGGCCATAAAGCAGGCTCGTGCATCACACCATTCCTTAATGGGTAATCGTGATTACGTCGGAAGGCTTTTAATACATTTCTCATATGAGACGAGAACAGATGTCAGGTATGTTGCCAAGCGAAATGACTTTTATACAATCTTGGCTGGCCACACAATAATAGCCGTTTCTCAACATGGGAAAAAATTACAGCCCCAACTAATTTCCTTGACAGGGAAGAGTTACATGTGTTTTCCACTGGTAAGCTTATGACGAGTTTACAATTCTGGAAAGCTGGAACTAATTGAGCCCGGCTGTGGAGCTGGTTCAAGAAACCTCTGATGTGTTCAGCTATTCCAAATGACTGTTTGCCTTTGCATCAACCCCATTCCTGTCAAACAAGGGAGCGTTACATTGCACAATTAATTTTTAAGTCACTTAAACACTTACTGTTTCATATCCTCCCAGTTTTTGAGCAGCTTGAAACATAGTCCAAAGGTTAACTGTTAGAGGGACAATAAGTGTTTAGATAAGCATTGCATTAGCCACAGTGGTTCATAACAAAAGCACATTCAACATTTTCCATGTGAAAAAAAACCCACACAATATCTTTTTATCGAGGCGATGTTTTTAGACAGTGGCGCAGTTCCAGGAATAATATCAAATTAACAGAACACGTTAATAGAAGTGAACAAATTCAAATCCCTTTGGAAAGCAGAGTTTGAAAACTAAAGAAAAATAAAAAACTACGCTGCAGGGAAAATACTGTAATCTTGCTCGAAATAGTGCTCAATTTTAAGTAAATTGGGCAAGAAATTAATTTTTCGTGCATGTAAGAAGTGCTTTGCCACACAAAGGCCTCAAGCGTGCCCACATATGTTCCTGCTGGGATACCTTTAAAAGTAATTTGCATTTTTCTGATCTCCACAAACCAGAAACTTGACATGCTTGCTCGCAACTGAAAAAACTATTTTTTTCACTTCCACTGGATTCACAAGTTTCGCCTCTCATTACTCTGCACCGTGGTGCTTTAATTATTACTCATTAACATTCTGGCACTCTGTTGGTTTTTGACTCACGTGTTGGAGACCTACAGTCTGCACAATAGCTCTTTGTGGGAAAGTGATTCCACAAAATTCAAATGCTTAATTGAAGAGTGGGTATGGTTTCACAGTTCAGTCAACACTCCCATGATTCATCACACTATCATCATATGGCTCACTGCTTAAGGGGCCAAGCAGCCTATAATTAAAGCTTCTCTTATCAGAGTTAATATTTACCTAAGGCAGATAATAAAACCGCCACACACAATTAAAGAAAAATCTGAAAAGTCACACAGCTACAATAGGAAGGCAAAACAATTTACCCATATATCCTCTGGAGGAGTGCACGACTTTTCACCCTCAAGAGATCCATCAAGGCCAGAAAAAAGCAAACTACATCATTATAGCTGACGTGGGTCATAGGAGAAAGGGCTGCAAGCCATGAACCACTACTGCAAATTACCTGATGCCAAGGTGCTGGTGACCACTCCACTCTCTACACTTTCCAAACCACATAAGGAAACAAAATAGCAGTTTCAAAATTTCTAAAGTAAACCATGAGGAACTGACAACAATGGTGTGCACAAGGATGCCATAGGCCCTAAAGACAAAACCGGTGTGAGGTTACTAGTGTTCCTGTCTAGAGGACACCTGGCCTGGCAGTTGGGTTGGACTGTTCCTATTGTTGCAGGACCAAGATAGATTTCCACTGGGCCGATATCAATCTAGAGTGGCATTGTGGGAAAAATGATGGTCAGGAATGCGTCACACAAGGGTGGCCAATGGGCAATTCCAGAATTCCACTCATCACGTTGTTGATTGTTGCAGTTGATACCTTAGGTGTAAGAGGTCAGCCAAGACCCGGGTACCGAGCTCACTGTGCCACAGGACTCAGGCTATACCTCACAGACAAGGCCTAACAGGCTGAAAGAAAATCTCGGCTGTGTGTGGTCCTGTACTGAGGGGACCTAGTCTGACAGTTCAAGATGAACTTTTGCTGTTGGAACAGGGCCAAGACTGATTTGCTTGTCCGAATCTGTCTGCAGTCACATGTGGGTGAAAAACAAAGGACTGGAATGCAGTCCTGAGCAATCCTCAGAGGCTGGGAGTAACTTAAGCTTTCTTTACATCACTTTGTTGATAGCTGCACTGTAGGCCCTAAAGTAAGCAACAAAAATTGCCCTTTTCTCCCCGGATGGGTACAAAAAGACAGCCAAAGTATGGATGCAGTTCTCACCATACCTCTTGGCCTCAGTGCCAGCGCACCTGCTACACCAAAGATACACACCCCTTACTGGCAATAGGAACACCATACAAATTCCTAAAAAGCATAAAAACAAATCCTTCTTCTGAATGAAGAAAGGTCTCAACTAAGGAAAGAAAGACACAGAGCAATACCCATCCAAGGGATGTGATATATGTAAAAATGCTACTTATAAGACAGTGTTACTGTACAAAATTCAAAATTTGTTTGCCACCAAAGCTGATTCGGGGAGAGGGGGGTACCAAACCACACGCATTTTGTCACCGTAGCTATTTTACGAAATGAGGAACTGATTTTCTGACAAATGTACACCCTATCAAATCCAAAGGCCTTGCCACCTAATTAGATGATGCAGGCAACCCATTAAGTTACAGTGCTGACATATCTGTGTTCATAAGATATATTTAAATGTCACTCCCCGTGATGCCTCTGGTGGAAAGCACGCAGGGCTTTTTTATGTACAGAGCAGCAGTTTTCCAATGCATAATTTATTGTCAGAGCTGCGTGGCTTCTCTAAAACAGACAGGCAGCAAAACTTACAGTACATAAGCGTCAGGTGCCCCAGTTTGCGCCACGCCATAAACTCTGCACTCCCTCATCTCCTGATATCACGCGACCGCTGAATTAAGGATTTGGGCCCATTTCTGCTGGGCCTACTTGAATTAATCCGCCCGTGGTACGTACGTGCGTGCAGAAATAGTAAACAAGGCCCTTTGACACAACACCTTTCGAAAGCATCGCTGACCCTTGTACTGCTTCAAAGCCATTAACAGATTTGCTTAGGCATTCGTTTAAGCAGAATCTGCTCGCAATGCAACAAAGCTGTTCACAGCACATTCATTTTATGTCTATTTTGAGCAGGCCTCGTTCAGACAAACAATGTAATCATCTGTGGTTCTGCTAGTTTGTCGTGCTTGCCAGGATTCTGTTGCAATCAGTGCCAGTTGCTATTTGGTATTCAAATTGTTATTTAAAACATACACGTTTTACATTCTTTACAACGTGACACATGGTTTGAATCTGGAGGGAGACATTTCAGTGCATCACATAAAGTTGTGTATTCCTCTTTACATATATTCAGTTGCACATTTGATTTCACGGCACATACACTGCTTTCCAAGGCTGTGTGTCTTAACTTTACTTTAAGATTTGCGTACAAGCAGCTTGTTATCGCCTACCTTACAGCACAACCACAAAGTATGATAAAGCACAGGACCATAGCACTGAAAAGGTTGGATAGTACTGGAGTGTAGGTAGTGTGTGCAGAAGATGATGTGCAATGTTTTTTCCCTTCCAATTAAACTGTTTCCCGCTAAACTTCGAAAAATTCCTCTGACGGGTCCTCTGAATGTAAAGGCTGAGCTTATCAAGTACATGAGTCTAACAGCACCCTAATCATAAATTGCAAATAAGATAAACAAAACACTCCTGACAGCGGCTGACCCAAGGTTCAGCACATCAATCCCTATCAACAAATATTAAGTGTCCTGTGCATCCACTTCCGGAACCTGCCGCCATTGAGCTCAACTGGAATCCAGAAAAAGCAAACTGTTTGAAGATGGAAGGTGCACCAGGAAATGGAGTCAAAATCGTATGTAGAAGTCCATCAGTTTTCTTTATTAGTAATAGGAGTAAAAATGGCCATCAGCCAACGCGTTTCGTTCCTTCGACCAAAGGAACTTCATCAGGGCTCCAAATATAAAGTAGAGTACTCAACACATTCAATAAGTAACTGAAATGCACGTATAGCAACCCGGGAAGATACCACACTATAAGGGTCAACCGAATCCGATCCAGACTCGTAATCTGAAACTTCTGTTTCCCGGCATATGGCAAATGTACCCGACCTTAAGTACTGGAGTGTAGGTAGTGTGTGCAGAAGATGATGTGCAATGTTTTCCTTCCAATTAAATTGTTTCCTGCTAAACTTCGAAAAATTCCTCTGACGGGTCCTCTGAATGTAAAGGCTGAGCTTATCAAGTACATGAGACTAACAGCACCCTAATCACAAATTGGAAATAATTCCAGATTTAAATTTCCAGGAATGTGGAACTGTGAAGAAATGTAGTCCAGATTAGCTAATTTGTGACAATTTATGCAATCCAAGGACAAAAACAGAAATTGACCAGGGCTTCGCCCCCTATTTTAGCAGTCACGTTCTTCGAACGTTCATATGGCTGCGTGTGATATCAGCAAGTCAGGATCATGCCAGCTTTTATCAGAATAAAGAATTCAGGCAGATTCCAATTTACCTTAAAATATCTAAAAGTCAGAATTCAACTCTGGAAATTGTGATTGATTTTATTTAAGTAGCTCACATGCAGCAGAGCTGGCACAAAAAAGCACTGTAACTCTTATTATGGAGAATATTTGTATTATAGCAGAGGCCTCTCAAAAGTGAGATGCTCTATTCAGAGCAATATGGTGCACGAGATCTTGTTGAGACCAGATTACCATATGTAGGATGTGATTGAGGGTGGGTGGGGCAAGTAACTTGCAGGCTACTAGGCAGCACACTGCAAACTTGCCCTTTACATAGTTACATCATACATGCCTTTACTTTCAGTCACAGGGAGGTGAAGTGATTTGGCAAGCACCACACACTGTTTCTGGTGATGTGCCAAAGCAGGGGACAGAATTGCAGTCTCCCGATTTCAATGTCAGCAGCTGAACTAATGGGCTACATCTCCTCCCATTGGTAACTGGCCTTTCTATGCCTTTCTGGCATTAGGAGACTGATGCCAGATTTGCTCTAGTTGACTGGAGTGCTGGCAATTATTAATGTAACCTGCCTTAAGACAATACATGAAAATAACCCTTTAGCAATAGGAATTCGATTCCATTCATTTAAATCATACTTATTTCTCAAATTGAATTTTTGGTGCATACTCAAACCTTTGGAGCGGAGTACTGAAGAGGTGAAGGGAAAAGTTACCTGAAGCAGTAAGTCTCTGAAAGACCACTGGAGTACCTTTTTCTACCACTATAGCCAGTGGAAGGACAGTATACATATTTTCAAATTCCACTGTGTCCCATAAAGTACTACTATTATCAATTCTGCTACCCTGATCTCCCACCTTAATTGCCGGAGAATTAGCAAAAATCCCTTTTAGCATCATCCTTATTGGTCTGTTGTCACTATTTGCCAATTTACCCCAAAGATTCAGGTTACTTTAAATATTTAAATATAATGAGCAATGTAATCCTTGTACTCAGTCACCGAGATCATTTAGCAAATGATTAGATTAATTAGCTTAGAAAATTCTTTTAGCTTGCCCTAGGTTTAGACTGGCATGAAAAGGCTTTGTGCTTTATTGAAAAACATAAGGTGCTGGGCAGTACTGGAGGTGGCTTTTGGCATGTAAGGGATGTATTTGAGGTTGAGAGTGGAGGAGGGGAATACCAGGGAGAGTGTTGTGTAGTTCCTAATGATAGATAGGATCTGCACGTTTAAACAACATAAACTAAGGGATTGGTGTCCAGACTGATTCCAGATACCCCCAATTGATATGTTAGCCTTTAGACCAGCTAGCTCACAGTGCCACTATAAGCCCCCTAACCTTACCAAGGAGCGAATAGTTTCTGGCAACTATCAAACATGACAACCCTTGATCCTTCAGGAATCATGGAAACAGTACAGAACTTTTCGTTCAGTCACTCGTGCTGGTGCAGAGACTTAACATCGATGTATAAATAATGACTTGCACCAATATCGAGGTAAAAATATCGTGGGTGAGAAATATCGCCAGAAAAAATATCGTGGTCAAGAATATCGATTGTTAGGTAAGTAATATCGATGTTTAAATTATCGAAGTGTTTAAAATAGTTGTTAAAATTATCGATTTTTTATTAATGGTATGTATTTTAGTATATATTTTATATGTATGTGATGTGTTTTTTGTATAAGAATTTTGCGTTTTTAGTACTGTAGCGGGTCGTGGGTTTATAGGGGAATAGGGTGGGAAGTAATTTAATTATATTAAATTTATTGATTATTTTTAGTAGTTATTAATTTTTTTATTTGAATTTTGCGTTTTTAGTACCGTAGCGGGTTGTGGGTTTATAGGGGAATAGGGTGGTAAGTAATTTAAATATATTACATTTATTGATTATTTTTAGTAATTATTAATTTTTTTTATTTGAATTTTGCGTTTTTAGTACCGTAGCAGGTTGTGGGTTTATAGGAGAATAGGGTGGTAAGTAAATTAATTATATTAAATTATTGAATATTTTTAAATTTATTAATATTTGTTTAATTGAGATGTTATAATGTTAAATGTGGCAAGTAATTTTTTATGAATTCATTAATAATTTATTGTTAATAATTTTTAATTAATTAATTAGTAATTAATTATGGTAATTGTGTAATTAGTTTTAGGTGTGTGTTGTGGTATGTATAGGTGGGAAGGGTGGGAAGTAATTTATTTTTAATTGGTGATTTAATAATTAGTTGTTAATTTTAAATAATGAATTAGCAATTCATTATGGTAATTGTGTAATTAGTTTTAGGTATGTGTTGTGGTATGTATAGGTGTAAATGGTGGGAAGGGTGGGAAGTAATTTATTTTTAATTGATGATTTAATAATTAGTTGTTAATTAATTTTAAATAATTAGTAATTAATTATGTTCATTTTGAAAATAGGTTTAGGTGTGTCTTGTGGTGTTTATAGGTGTAAATGGTGGGAAGGGTAGGGAGTAATTTATTTTTAATTGATAAATTAGTTAATTAATTTAAATTAATTAATTAGAAATTAAATATGGTAATTGTGTAATTAGTTTTAGGTGTGTGTTGTTGATATATTGTTAAAGCATGGGTATTTAATGAATGTTTATTATTTTTAATTAATATTTTTAGTTGATTAATAATTATGTTAATTATGGAAATAAATTTAAATAACACGTTTTAAGTGTTTTTTATTGGTGTGGTGTTCTAGGGTAGGAAACAAAATAAATACATTTATGTTTTACATAATTCTGTTAATATTTGCTCCTTTTAAATAATTATTGTTTTTAAATGTATTTATTAATTTTTTTATATAATATTTGTAGCTTTTTGTTATATGTAATTTATATTATAATATGTGTTTAATTTATATGTTTAATATATTTAAATGTATATTTTTTAAATTTTGTTTATTTTTTTATGATTTAAAAAAAACTTTCTATTGTTTAAATGTTATTAGTAATTTTTGTTTCTCTGCAATCCAGCACTTTCCCTACTGTTGCACTCACTGGAGTGGGAATAGTAATTTTTACCCCTCCGCTATCCAGCACTTTCCCTACTGTTGCACTCACTGGAGTGGGAATAGTAATTTTTACTCCTCCGCTATCCAGCGCTTTCCCTACTGTTGCACTCACTGGAGTGGGAATAGTAATTTTTACTCCTCCGCTATCCAGCACTTTCCGTACTATTAAACTTATTGGAGTGGGAATAGTAATTTTTACCCCTACCCTATCCAGCACTTTCCCTACTGTTGCACTCACTGGAGTGGGAATAGTAATTTTTACTCCTCCGCTATCCAGCACTTTCCATACTATTAAACTTATTGGAGTGGGAATAGTAATTTTTACCCCTACCCTATCCAGCACTTTCCCTACTGTTGCACTCACTGGAGTGGGAATAGTAATTTTTACCCCTTTGCTCTCCAGCAATTTCCCTACTGTTGCACTCATTGGAGTGGGAATAGTAATTTTTACCCCTCCGCTATCCATCACTTACCATACTGTTGTACTCACTGGAGTGGGAATAGTAATTTTTACCCCTTCGCTATCCAAAATTTTCCCTACTGTTGCATTTATTGTATGTTATAATTTTTAAAAAATAATTTAGGGGTTGATTACAATGGCGGGCGGAGGCACATCCACCGTGGTGGCGGAAAATGCCCTTTTCCGCACTCCATCGGCGGTCTTTGCGTCCGCCGTATTATGATGGGCATAGATAGCCCATTTCCCGTCCGCTGCGGTGTTCCGGGTTCCGCCGAAAATCTCCGTCCGCACCGGTAGAGGACGGAGCCAAAAGAGAGGTACCGCCGTGCGGAATGCGGTCACGACCGCCGGTCAAATCACGATGCCTCAAATCACGATGCCTCAAACAGCCCACCACACCACTGCGGAGAATTCGGCCATTCGAGGATGGCGGTGGCAATACTGCGGATAGCTCCATGTGTTCGAGAACGCTGGGGAAATGGCGGTCTTTGGCCTTTCCGCAGCAAATGCGACCGGCGCGGACGGATTTTCAGCTTTTCCGGCGCTGAATCCTGGAATCCGACCGCCGCGGTAGGGAGTTTCTGGCGGTGCATCCTAATCTGGCTGGCGGTTTTGCCGAGGTACCTGCGGGCGGAAATTTATCGCTAGCACGGCGGTCGGAATGCTTTTCCGCCCGCCACCGTAATCAGCCCCTTAATGTTTTAAATTATTATAGAATTGTTTTTTTTATTTCAAAATATTGATATATATATATTTTATTTTTATATAATTTTAAAGTTTACAAATTGAATAAAGATAATTTTTAAATATATATATATATATGTATAAAGTATTATGTTTCTGTGTTTATATTTTTTTAATTTAAGTTTATTTGTAATATTTAGTTAAAATGTTTATTAATTTTAATTTAGTTTGTTAAAAATAATCATATTTTTTAATATATTTTATTTAATTTTATATATATTTTTAATTCGATATTTTTTACATCTATATTTTTTACTTCGATATTTTTGAATCAATATTTTTGTACTTACCTTTTAAGTATAGGGAGTCGATATTTTTGCATTCTATATTTTTTCTTCGATATTTTGAACATCGATATTCTATCAGTGAACCCTCGTGCTCACTCGGTCTCAGAGAGATACACAGAATAAACGATGGGGACGTTTTCAATAAGTACTTATTGAACTAGCATCATTCTAGTATAAAAGACGTGTGCTGCAACAACCATTAGACAGGAACAGATATATACGATTGCAAGCACCGACAGAGTAAATAAAAGGTAGAATCCTACCATGGTGCTAAACCAGTGAATAAATGCAGGCATATAGATACATAGCAATAATCAAGTGTACTCCTAAGATGCGTACCCTAGTTAAGTGTACTTAGCATATATGTAGTTGTGAAGCCAAGAATTCCCCTAGGAAAGAGCCAACCCCATTACCTGATGGGAAAGAACGAAGGACACCGTCTTGGTCTCGAGCTAGGCACCCCGCAAGGGATGTCAGATCACTGGGTGCTGGAGTTTCTGCGTACAGGGACTTCAGCGTCTTGTGTCGGCATGGAAGCTTCTCCTCTGGTTTGCCCAGCGAAGATGTGGTGCGTATATACACAAAAGGTACACTCAGGGGGTCTACCCAAGGGTACTGTGGGCCTGTCGTTCAAGGATGATGATAGAGTTGACTTTTGTACAGAGTTATTATACAGAAGATGGTAATCCTGCTGTGATACTAAGAATCCTCATACATAATAAATGAGGCTAGTTTTTGAAGAAAACCACACAACATTTATTCAGCACATAACTAGGTAAAAGGTCAGCGCCAGAGCCGTTATGTGGAGCAAGGTAGGACAAATGTAGATTAACGGTTGTGCCTCTACCTAGGCCTATATTGGGGTACATTGGGGCTCATAACAAGAGAAGTGCATTTTCTTTGGAGTTATCAAGCTATAGGTACATGCAAGTATATGCCCATTTTTGTGCTATATTTAATTGAAATACTTAGTAATTTGGAACTCTGTAAAAATGTTTAAAGTATTTCATAGTTATTAACATGAATTGAAGAGACCAGAAAACTTAAATTCTGTGTCATCTAGTGTAGAGGGTTTCAGATTCTGGAAAATAGTGAAATACATGAAGCTTCTCTGAACAAACCTTTCTACTTGTGACATTACAAAGACTGTTATCCCCATTGCACCAGACATGACTTTTGGACACATTTTTGTTTTATCATAATTGAATGTATGCACAAAATATCATCAAATGTTAATATTATACATGTAACAATAATTAATAATTAATACCTAAATCAACCTAGGAGGTCTACAAAACTACGTGTTAAAAAGAGTGCACCTAAATTAACACCCAGATAAAATACATAAAAGATCGAAATACAAAAGCAAACAATATTACAACATATATTCACATTACTCAAGTATCTTAACCAAACCAATATACAGCCTATAAACAATAGTTCATTCTGAGAGAAGTATGGATGTAGGTCAGGAGAAAAGCCCATAAGAACTTAACTATGAATGTGCATCATAAATTCAGTCAACATTCAGTCCAATAATTCAACCCAAACATCATAAAAGCTTTGTGAATCATTCTTGTTATCTAAAGTGAAGACTGTCTATTGAGGCCACATGTGAATGTTCCTGTCACCAGTGTTGTTGTTCTTCCATTTGCAAGAATCAGCTTCTTTTCCTACCACTGGCATTTTGATGATTCAGTAACACACCCCTTACTGTGTGATTAGCTAATCTTTTATGTTAGTAACGATGATACAAATTTGCATTGGGATCATTATTACCACAATTTATCATATGCAATACTGAATGGACTTACTTTATGACAACAAACAAAAATGAATGTCGTCATTACTATATGGTAATTGATTGTGTGAAAATTTTTAAACTTTTTTAGCTGTTTAATGATTTAATATGTTCCTGTTTTTAACTGCTTTTATGGTTGTGTGATACAACAATCGAATAAAGCTTGTCTTTTATATATATATATATATATATATATATATATATATATATATATATATATGGTTCACAGCATCACTTGTACCAATCTAAGTTTACAGGTTTCAGGCGTGATAGCTTAACTAGGGACTTACACATTCTCAATAGGATTTTCGTTTTGCACCATTCAAAATATAACCATTCAATCAGTACCTATTCCTTGGTGAACCTTAACAGCTTCAACAAATTCCCTTCCTACATAAAGAATGTCTTTTTTAGCAAAACAAAGGGTTTTTTCTCTTAAAATGATACAACCCTAACTACAAATTACAGAGGGTTAACCGTCACCTCAAGATCCACATTTACAGAATCAATGTACATAAAACACAAATCAAACTATAAAAGCACAGTTAAAAATATGCACTACATATCAAAAGAGAAAGCCTTAAAATCATTTAGCAGCAATAATGGCCCTTCTTTTTGCCCACAGCAAGCCCAAAAATGTTGCAACTGTACAAACATACAGAGGAAGTGGGTCCTTATGTAATATTCTTAATGCTACCAGATGGCACATTGGCACGATCCAGAAGGAAAGAAACCTGATGTACGCAGGGGATACAAATAGCACGTGCGGGATGGTCTCCTTTTGACCTTCGCAAAATGGACAATCCTCACTAGATGCACCTTTCCATTTCGCAGTAAACGCCTTAACAGGGAGGGTGCCCACTCTAAACTGATGTACAGCTTCCTATCAGATGAAACAGTGACCAAATCCCAATACTGCTTCAGCGCATATGTGATTTTTAAAATTAAAAAGCTCCACAGTCAGCGTTGCATCCCCAGCCCTATGCTCTTCGTTCTGTAGGGTGTGAACCCAGTAGTTTTTTTCCAGCACACCCTTTGAAGGAAGTCTCGGGATGAAGGCCCAGGACACCAAAGCCAATCGCCTTCAACAGCTTACTGAGGTCAGCCATAGAACTTTGTTGGCTTTATCCAACTTGATTATCTCATCCAAGGCTGCTGCATAGTGCGCCAGCTCCAGAGTGACCCAAATCCTACGCCAATGTAAGGCGAGGATGCAAGTGGGCTTTGAGAGTTACTTTTTTTCATGCCCAGATCCATAGATAAAGGATTCACAGGGGAGCTAATTGTAAGCGAAACCAGTTCTCTTACAAATTTTGTTCTCTGATTTCGCTAGGCCTGTAATGTCGCCATAACCCCAGAGCTCGGTGCCATACAAGGCAGCTCCTAGAGCTTTAGCTTCATAGATTTTCAGAGCGGGCGCAACAGGCTTAGTATGCGAGACATCCTGTTCTTTTAAGATTACACCAGTTCTCTGTCTATGTTTTATGGTTGTGACGTTAATATGTTGGCCCCAAGATAAGTTTGGTGAGAGTTTAATGCCCAGGTATGTAAATTAATCTACCTGTCCCATTAATTCGCTCCCTAGGGATAGCTTTCCCTTAAACTTCTTACAATTGTTAAATGCCATAAATTTTGTTTTTTTGGCATTTATCTACAGGCCAGGCTCCGAACAAAAATCCCTAAAGCTGGCTAAAAGTTTTTGCAGACCACTAGATGTTTTAGAAATTAACAAAGTGTTGTCCGCAAACAACAATCATGGTATCTTCCCCTTTGCCAAAGATGGGGCATCATTCTCAACTCTTAAGAGATAGTGTACCAATCCATATATATATATAACGAAACTAAAGAAGGAGCCAGTACACATCCCTGCCGGACACCCTTCAACACATGAATTTTTTCATTTGGTTGTCCCTGTGGCCCCACCGTACCTGGGCAAAGTTGCTATAGTGTAATTTAACCAGTAAAGATAATATGTGAAGGGGCATCCCCATTTCCTCCATGATTGACCATAACCTTGAGTAAATCGAAAAAGGCGACATATAGGTCACCTTTGCCGATCAAGACTGTCTTCCAGTATAATATAGCAAATCTGAAGACCCGATCAATTGTTGATGTCTTGGATCTAAAACCTGCTTGCAACGGGCTTATAATGTCATTGCTTTCTAACCATTGTTGAATCTTTACTAGTACCATTCGGCTAAAAACTTTCTGTAGGCAATCAATTAAACTAATAGGCCTATAGTTGGCTAGCAGGCTCTTATCCCCCTTTTTATACACTGGAACCACCTCCGCTCCCTGCCAAGATGCCGGAATAGGATTTCCCATGGCTATCTCGTTTGCAATGACCAGTATATAGTTTGTCCATAAGTCTATATCATGGAGATAGACATCTACTGGAGTGCAATCTGAACCAGCAGCTAGCTCTCCCTGTAGAAATGGAGGCCAGCGAGTTAAAAACATCCTCCCTAGAACAAGGTGGTGAATTAAAATTAATCTATGTGACATTCAAGGATGTTTTGCCCAGGTTTATAGCATCATCGTGATATAGTGCTGAGAAATGATTGAACAATCCACAGAAGGGACATGATTCTCGGGCTCAAACCCAGCTGTATGCTCTCCTCTGGCAACTAACCTCCAAAACTGAAAGTATTCATTAAACGCACATGTCTGCAATAATTCTCACCATCTCTTGTCGTCCCACTCTTTTTTGGCACTGGACAATGACAACTTATGCAATTCTCTAGTGGATACTATCAAAGGGGAGTTTTTTGCTTTTATGGCCTCAGCTAATAAGTGTCTTAGCTTTCTGCACTTGCTATTGAACCAGCTATTCCCACCACTATGGGCTGACTTCCTACTTGCACAAGGAGCTACAAAGTGAGCGGCAATAACTTCAAAGAACTTTGTGTGCATCTCGATAACCTCTTGTTTATCCTTAATTACATCTCTGCAATGCAATAATTTAGGCAAAAATTCTAGAACGTCATTCTTTATAGTAGCAAAAAGCTCAGGTTCTCACAAATTTGCCGACATTTAAGGCAGTGGTTATCTGCTGTGTGTTCAATGTTTCTAGTTCTTGTGAAAGTTGAACTATCAACCTGGAACTTATTAAATAAATCCTTCATCGTGCGGCATAAAGGGTTATGATCCCTCTCTTCCCTTTCTAAATCAGTCATATTGTTAACTAGGTGCAACAGTTTCAGATCAACTATTACATAGTCAATGGGACTTTTGGATCTATGGTTGTTAAAGCTATTACGACAGTTGCTTACCCTTGGATAGGCCCCCTCTCTTTCGCCAGTGGGTGTAGGGGTAGTGTTTCTAGTACTACTGCTGGATCTAGAGGTGTTAAGTTTAAGCATAGATCTATGGGTCTGTGGTTCGCTAGGTAATACTTGGGTCAAAGAAGCAGGCCTGAGCAGACTTCCCTAAAGTTATTTGTAAACCTGTGCACTGGTGGTAGTGCTGTATCTGCTCTTGCATTTCCAGACCTAGGCATCAGTTGCTGCCCCCTTTAAGGTTAAAATATGGTCCATTTTACTCATAAGAAGACTTAACGCCAATTTCAACTCTCCCACCTCAGCTTTCAACTCCATAATAAGAGGGAGGTAAGTGGCCATATTAGGGAGTTATAAAGTACAGTGTATTGGACCAGTCCCCAGTGCACTCCTATCCTTAGCAGGTGTAACTGTGGACCCATCCTCATTTTCCATCAGGAAAATAAAACGATTTTGACATACTATTGATGTTGCTAAAGATGGAGCTGTGACCCTTGATGCTTCTGACTGCACAGATCTTGAACATTGGGTGGAGGGTGGTGTCACTGTTTTGTTAAAAGTAACTTGAAATTATTTGAGGGCCCTTTTTCGCTTTATTGGTAGCATCTGCTTTTTGAGCAGTTACAGCCTCCACCTTCTTGATTAGCTGATATATCTCACTGAGGGTTTGGCTGTCAATACGTTCAGTAGCTTTACTATACTTGACAGTTCCTTGCCAGGATTCTACCACCTTATGTTTCCCCATATTCCCAAAGTAACCCAAGCCCACAAAGGCAATTTTAATTCCTGATAGTCAACTCAGGTCGGGGTTCCCATTAAGGTCTAGCAAGGTGTAAGAAAAAGTTAACACCCCCTTCACCTCAACGAAAGGACACCCAGCTAAAAGCCTTTACTTAAATTTGGCCCGTGATGCCATTACTTCTACTTATGGCTATATAATTAGAATCATGCATCTTAGCATACAGCTGTGGCGCGCAATTATAAACTCCCAACACCTGATATATTCAGTTAGTATATGTGTGTCCACAACCTGCAGTCCAGACAGAATCCAGGCAGTGTTGGCACTAAGTCCCCAGCAGCAATGAGCAGGAAACAAAAGGGCACTGCTCCCCCAGCACATCAACCTATCTCAGACTTCACTCCTCTCAGAGGGTTAACCCTTATGTATGCACTAAAGGCTATGATCTAGAAGCTAACAACCATTGGCTATCTCTGGTATGGCTTGCTACACAACCATATTGCTATTGTCCTCATGCACTGTGTATCACCTAAGACATGACATTACGCTAGCCTTATAATTGGCATTGTTACTGATAGGAATGTCACATCAACAATTACATTAATGATGGCATCACTAAAGTGACTCATGGTTGCATTTTTTCATGTTTGCTATTAATAGAAAAGCATCCTTCTATTCAAGGCAATGTGTGTGAAGACATGTGGTAGCAGAAAAAAGAAATGCACTCTTACAACCGAAATGTAATGTCTGTGAGCATATCTGTTACTTCGGAGTGTGACTGAAGAAGCTTTCCTCTCTATTAAATATCTGTGAGAACATCTATTTGCGGAAAGTAGTACTGCAGGTGTACATCTACAATAGAATTAAACTCTGTGGATCTGTCACGTCAGAGTGTGGCCGTGGAAGTCTTTGTTGCTGACTGTAGTATTACAGTCTTTAGTCTCCATGCACTCTCTCCTACTTCACCTATTTGCTGTCAAAGAAAATGTAACCATTCGTTTCCATGTAATTTAGGCGATAATATGTTTTACAGAAGCCTTGCTTCTCTGGAGAAAATCTAGAGGTAATCTGTTGAATCACATTAAAATGACAGCATTTGTTCGCACTCTGTCTGTGAAACTGTAGTTTCTTTTTATTTCCTCGTAATCTCAAAGAGTACATTTTGTTGGTGTGCAGTCGAACCACAACCACTGTTTTCATTGAAATGTGTGTGAGGCCATGTTGGCTGTCATTTGTACTTCAGTTTTACCTCTTAATCTACTGTAATTTGTGAGTCTACCATGAGTAATTTTATCAGTGTCAGCATATTACTAATGATGTCATTACAAATGTTATTCATGAAACGTGAGGCCACAAGGGTGAATTTTGATGCCATTACGTTTGCAAAACTCAACATAGCTAGGGGTGGGCGTAATTGGCAGAATTTGATTTCACGAAATTCCACTGAATTAAATTGAAATTCCACAAGATTCTGCGGAGTTCCACAACAGGGCGGAGAGGGCATTTGGCACTATTTTCTTAGAGCAAAATGCATCCTCTAGTCCAAAACCTGATGTGAAGATGCATTTTGCACTAAAAAATAGCTCTGCCAAATACAAAATGCACTTACAGTGCATATCCCTTGTAGCCCATACACACTCAGCGGTGATTACTGCTAAGTATGTAAGGGTGCTAAAGTGTATGCACTGTAAGTGCATATGGTATTTGGCACTCCTGTGCATGCCCCTCGGCACACTTACATACTCTGCAGTAATCAATGCAGAGTATGTAAGGATGCCAAGGGGTATGCACTGTAGTGCTTACCCCTTGATGCCCATCCATACTCTGCAGTGATTACTGCAGAGTATTTAAAGGCATCGAGGGATATGCATTGCGATGCATACCACTTGGCGGCCTTGCATACTCAGAGTATACAGGCCTTATATACTCTGAGTATGAAAGGGCACCGAGGGGTATGCACAGCAGTGCAGACAGTGGTTTTTAAACAGGGCCAGAAGAGGCAGCTGTCCCTCTATGTTTGAAAATGACTGCAGATTAAGGTTTAATCTGCAGTGGCGTTTAAATTTAGAGGGACTGCTCCCTTTTCCAGCCTTGTTTAAAAAACAAACACTGCAGATTAATTCCACAATCAGAGTGGGGGAAGTTATTAGTAATTCCGCGTTACAAAAGTAACAAGGAATTACTAAATTCCTCCAGTTCCCCAGGTGGAATTAAAAATTCTGCCTGCCCCTTAACGTAACTGGGGAATTTCAATGATTTTTAGGTTTTAGAATGTAACTATAATATCCCTTTAACTGGGTTTTTTAACTGAAAGTTTATTTTTCTGATAACATATGTTCCTTTTTAGGTCTCACAGACCTAGTGCTGGAGCGCGCATGCGCTCCTCGCTCTGCGAGGCTTATTGTCATCGATACACTTTTAGAAGGGGACTTGAAGCCCTGCCCATGATTCCTATTGGCTTGCGTCATAGTGCATGGTAAACGGTGGCTTTTCATTGTAAAGGAGGCTTCTTAGTCCCTCCTTGTTACCGCCCTGTCTCCTTTTGTCCCCGCCCACCCGGACTGGATCGTTTACTGGCAGAGTTACACAGTCTCCTTTGTAACTCCGTACGCACTATGTTTTTCCAGTCAGTCCCGTGTTCTCTCCGGACTTGCAGCACTTTAAAAAGGGCGGCCCCTCACACAGCTCTTCCCTGCACTACCACTGCCCTGCTATCGAGCTGTCCCTAAACTCGGGTTCATCCCTCTGACACCTTGACACTCCTGTGATCCTGCGCAAGTGACTTTAATGCCGCACACCCGAAGTGTCTAGAAGCCAACTGTAAATCAGTATGATGCGCTACGTGCACAATTGGCCATTTGCAAAAACACGTGGCTTGAAGTATTTTGTGTTTCTACGAGACCCTTTAACCGTCAGGTTTTCTTTAAGTGCCTTTGCGATTAGGTCTCATTCAAATGCAATATATAAATGTTCAAAAACTAGTCAATTGTTGTCGGGGAGGATGGGGGCATGTCCAAGGTTCCACGCCTGGTTGGAGGACGGTGGAGGTGGGCAGGATCCCTCCGCCCCCACCCTGACGGTGAGAGGAGGCTGAGAACCACCAGTGCCGCTCGCACACAACCTTCCACTTTCAGTCTCTGATCGCAGCGCGCGAGCCAGGGGGAGAGCCAGGTTTGCACCCGAGCCTCCTCCTCCCTTCCTTCTGGCTGTGTGCCCCCCCTCCTCCCCATTCTCCATGGACCGGCGCCCCCTCCTTACTGACTGATGAGCCGGTGCCTCCACTGTGTGCTTTCTGTTCGTCTCTCAATTCGGACCCCCGTGTCCATCCGGACGGGACATCCCCATCCCGGATTCCAATCCGGGTGGGGTCCGAGGGCTGTGGCGGGGTCCCCAAGGATGAAGCCGGCGATTTGGATCTCTGTGGTGTGCAGCCAGTGGATCCTGCAGGCGGTAAGTCAGTGGCTGGCATGGTCACAGCGCCCTGACCTGGCACACGAGCGCCTCTAGGCACTGCACGCATGCATTTATTCCGTTTTTATGTAGTGCCCAGACCACAAGTTCCACTTTTTACTGCAGAAGAGAGTTGAGGCGCTGGAGGAGATTGTGCTCTGCCCAGGATCACACAGTGTAGTAACAACCTGGGGAAGCCGGGTTTAGAACTCAAGTTTACCGTGTCCACAGTCACTAAAACGCACACTGTCCCTAAAAGTGCTGACGCACATACTGTATGTGTTTCCTAGCCTATGTTTGTAGGGTTGTGCACAGTTTGTGTTGATCTTAGCCTTGTGATGCAGGATATTTTTTTTGTTGTTGCAATTTTATATAGCGCAAACTCACCCGAAGGTATTGGAGCGCTTTACATGAGCACCAGTAACATTACACAAGGACACCTTTTCACGCTTGGAAAAATGCACCTCCTTATTAATCACAGCTGAGCTATTACTGCGAAGGCAGCTTAGTAGGTTAGGGCGACTTATATGAAGTGACTTTTCTTCTACTGGCGACTCTACAGTGCATATAGGCTGCTTCAGAGAGCTGGGTATTGCGGTTCTGGACTCCTGCAGAGTCCGTTTTTCACCCTTCCGTGGCCGATAAAATGAGTACCACTGAGTTGGGAGCCGTGGTCGTGAGATGCAGCTCCGTTCGATGTGTCCCTGATAAAAAATGCCACAGTGAGTCTCTCTGCCCACAGCCCTGGCAGTGGGCGCCCAGGTGGGTCTTTGAGACACTCAGAACGAACGAGGGGCGGGAGGCTCCACGGAAGGAGCACGTGTGCCACCCACTGCCGGGTGGTATGTGGACGCGCCCCCCGAACAGGCTACAGCCTGAGCGGTGCAGGGCTGGCGTATGCCGCTGCCCTGCTGGAGGGTGTGGACAGACAGGACCCCTGCCTATATCCGTGTCTCTGTCAGCGCGCCCATGGCTCTGTTACTCTCGCTTTAACGGTCTTTCTCTGTCTGTATTTCTTTTAATGTCTCCCTCGCTTACCTTTCCCAGTTTCTATCTGCCTGCCACCCCCATGTATCCAGCCTCTGTCATTCTGCCTGTCACTTTATATCTGCAACACTCGCCTCTCTTTCTATCTGTCTGTCTCTCGCTGTGCTGCTCTTTTCCACCTCTTGCTTCTCCTATCTATCTATCTATCTATCTATCTATCTATCTATCTATCTATCTATCGGTCTGTCTGTCTGTCCACATCTCTTCTCCATATTTGCACATCCCTCTCTTCCCACCTGTCTATTGTTTCAGCGATCTGTCTCCCCATGCCTTTCTCTTCCTCTCTCCATCAGCGTCCCGTCTCTGTCTTCTCTCTGTCAGTGTGCCATGTCTGTCTGTCTTTCTCTTTGCCTCAGGGTGCTTGCCTCTGTAGAAAGACAGACACGTTCTGTTGACTCAGGGAGAAAAAACTATTCATGCCCAAAACTTTAAGTGCGGCATCGACAGAGTGGGCATGACGGGGGCACGCACTCGGGGTAAATCGTACTGAAGACTTCAGAGGGGCTTGCGTGAGTGGACACAGCTGACAAATACGGCTGTTTACCCTCTTTTCACCAAATCGTCCAGGATTTTGCGCAAATGCATTCCTAATTTAGTCACAAAGTGAGCACCTCTCGAAGCAAACACAGGGTGGAATATCACTACACACCACATACACTCCATAACACATGGATAAAAGACATTGTCATTTACAACGTCAATAGCTCTAACATAAGCAAATGCGAGACCTATTGCATTTCCAATGCTTGTTAATCTTAGTAGCCAACAATACTATACCTGTAATGAATTTTCTTTCAGTTATTGTCTTTAACCCGTAACAATGTTTCTAATGGCCACAGGATATGGCCTCCAATTATGGCAATAGAAAGCCACTGTCACAAACTTTGTGATACATTTATTCATCCATCCATCCACACATTAAAGTTAAGCTACAGTGATAGAAAAAAAGAGCTATAAACTCACAACTACAAAATGCACTATGTGAATGTATTCATACTTTAAAAACTGTCTCTGGTCATTACTGCTTTAGTTAAGTATTTGAGCTACTGGTAACAAAAATAAGCATGAAATCATATACTTACTTTGCTTGAAACCTAAATATGGTATTCGTTCTATTGGCGTTTTTCTTTCTTTCATATATTTATAAAGAGCCACAAGAAAATTCTGCTCCTCTGCCTTGCATTCTCCAATGGAAACCTTCAGACTTTCTTCAGTCGGTTTCTTGCAATTATTGTTGTTACTCTTAGGTTTTAGCAAAGCTGATTTGTCCTCACACTTTACCTAGAAGAACACACTATTATTGGACTAAACCAAGATAGCAACGTCTATAATCATTTCCACATGCACATGTAAAACAGCATAACACTGGCACTCAAACTCATTTTTCAAAATATACATCATGTAGCAGGATACAAACCAAAAGAAACTGTGGTTGGGTCTACTCTGGAAACATTACCATGGAAAACTATTGAGTAATTTGTATGTTTAACATGTATTGTGTGCTGAAAATTATTAGATTTGCCCCTTTATTTAGCTTTGTACAAGTAGAACCAAGCCACAGGGGCAGGGTGGGGTAAAACAAAATATAATTATTCTACAAAGAAGGAAAAAGAAATATAAAGGTTAAGCTTTTATGTTTTTCAGTGCTCTTAGTGTGTGATGTGTCAATACGGTTAGAACAATTTCCATATTCTAACTTTAAGCCATTTGATAACATTTGATTGAAGTAATCTCTTAAAAATCAGTTGGCATGCTGTAGAGTTCTCACTGCCAACACTATTCCAGAAAACCAAGACCAGAAAACAATCTAAAAAAGAACACCTACCAATTATTTGTTTATTTGACTTTATTACTTGGAAAGGAGATGCTAACATTTTAAAGTGCTCAAGTCATTTTCTAATCTAAGCCATGTTTCTGAAGACAGGAGGTGTGATTCCCAGCTACACATTTTGTAACTATTTTTTAAAGGAAGTCACTCTATCCTCATCAGTCTACAAGTACGGTGTGTTGGTTAACACTGTGAACATTGTCTCAACTCCTGGGCTAAATCATCTTAAGTTGTGTGGCATTCACTAAATCTATTGGAGATCTGAGAGATTTAGTGGAATCTGATGTGATTCGAGGTAGTTCAACTTCTAAATAGGTTTTCTCAATAGTGCATGGAGTATTGGTTTTCTTTGTTACCTGTGAACGTGGAAAAGCAGTTGCGGGGAAAGAATTGCCATAACCTTGCATTATGAACAGTTTGAGAGTTTGAAAATCTTGATTTCCTCCATAATTTGAATAGTTTTAATTTGTACAGCTTTGGTACAACCTGGACTAACTGGCAGTACATATGGACTGACCAAGAAGTGCATATTCAGTGAAACTGGTGCAAAAACTGATGCCATGCATCAAGAGATGTTCAGTTTAATCTCCGCATGTCTGATCTACTGATAGGTCTAGGGTGTACTTAACATGCAGGCTGTGGCCAAAAAAACAACCCCCAACTCTTCCAGGAAGCTGATGGTCCATCTGCTCAATTTTTACCATTTCATTATCTTGTAATCTCTTTAGCCTTGATACGGAACCAACCCTCAACATCTCCCTCCGTGTTTTGGTCTCGGTATTGGCAGCCCAGCTGTCACACAGACCTATTGCTTACAATTTACAGTGCATGGGCTTTGAATCAGCACCTTTAAATAACTGGCTTTCTTTGCAGACATTTTACTATATATATATATATATGTATGTATGTATGTATGTATGTATGTATGTATGTATATATATATATATATATATATATATATATATATATATATGCTGAGGATCCACCCCTTTCAATGACTGGTTTTCTTTGACCAGCCTCATTTAGCCATTGGGTTCAGACACCATCCATCACATCTTGGCTCAATCCAGGGAAGTATCAATCTCTCACCTAATGCTAGTGGAGGTTTGGGTGTGTCCTTCCACCTTCAGTTGAGTGGTTGCACTGAAATACATGATGGACTATTTTACAACTGTAGCTCTCTCGGTTCACTCCTGCTGGCTACCTCACACGAGTATCTCTCTAATGTGCCAGTACTACAAGCGTTAGTGCATTTCCAGAGTTGTTGGCGTTGACAATGCTTGTTAACATACAAATGTCCTTACTTCAAGTCTCTCTCACACAAACACAAATACTGAGTACGAGACATGCATTATGGGCTTCGGTATGGTTCATTTGCAATACTGACTGTCTTACAATATGTTACACCATTTGCAATTATAGCAACATTCATTGATCATAAACATTAGTCTACAGTTGGGGTTACAATTATATTCTAGAAACAGTATCATTTGGATACAAAAGCAATAGCGTATGTCCGGAATGAGATTATGAGAAGAGTTTTGAGTCAGGCTATGGCAGTGCTTAACTTGAGCCAGTGGTTTCTGGTGCTCGACACTGGGACTTAATTGTCAGCACCAGGTCTAGCGGCAGCCCACCACATGGTGGGGCTGTCTGTCAAATTTTGAGACAAACACAACAACAGTATTTAATAAGTCAATATGCATTAAAAATGATTAACATTTGACGCACTCTTCATTATTATAACTTTGGGTGGCCTGGGATAGTTTGAACTGTCACACTGGTAGGAGTGCAATGGTTAGTTCTTGTTTTGGTTCTGTCATTGGTAGCGCTGGAAGGGGCAATGAGTGGTGTGTGCTGCAGTGGCCTCCCGAGAAGGGCCCTGGCACTTACTTTTAAAAAAAACATTTTTTTATTTAAATTAAGCACTGGGAATGACAGGACGGTGGTTTAATAGTGACTGCACTTTCTTTCATAACAAATTAATTAAGGCGTTGAAAACAAAACCCCGAACTATATCCGAGGTAAAGCAGTCACGCTTTGAATATAAGCAGGCGTTAGAGAAACGCAAGCTAGAAATTAGATATGAGGCCTGGGAATAACTTCACGTAGCCTGCCAGAGTAGAGATTCCAAACTCTTTTGGCAAACTGTTAACCAGGATTATTTTAATGGTAATAACAATAATAAGATTGATGTGGCAATCATGCGCGAGATTTGGGTCGAACATTTTTCAGGCCTTTATAAAATTGGTATTGATCCTGGTTTTAGTACTAATTTTAGTACTAATTTTAAATATGGGGCATCAACCCTGGCACCCCCTACATTAGACGAAGTGGACAGGGCTTTAACACAGACCGTGAGGAATAAGGCCTCAGGCCCTGACGGCATCCCCGCGGATCTGTTCTTGGCCAACACTCCCTTGTGGCTCCCGCTGCTAACAAATATCCTAAGTTGCTATGTGGCTCAGGGACCCCCCGATTCCTGGAGATCCGTGATAATAGTTCCCATCTTTAAAAAAGGTGACAGGGCGGATCCCAAATGTTACCGACCAATATCCTTAATTGACTGTACCTGTAAGATCATGGGCAGAGTAATTCTAGAAAGGTTGGAGGCCTGGGTAACGGAAAACGGCAAGTTTTCGGATATCCAATATGGTTTCAGGAGAGGCCTAGGCACTGTTGAGCAGTGCCTTAATCTGCACCTAGTCATAGGTAAATATACCCTAGCCAAGCCTGGCTCCCTTTTTTTAGGGTTCATGGATTTAACTTCTGCCTTTGACTGGGTGCAGAGAGGGAGGCTCTGGGAGAAGATGCTGGTAATGGGCATCGAACCGGCCATTGTGCACTTTTTAGCAGCTATGCATCGGGATGTCACGGGGAGAGTTCGTTATGGAGCAGGTGGGGAACTTACTGCCCCAATTGATATGAAACGCTGGGTACGCCAGGGCTGTGTCCTTGCCCCATTTTTATTCTGTCTGTATATAAATGACCTAGAAAGCCACATTAAAAATGGGAATGTGGACGTTCCTCAGATTGGCCGTAGGCTGTTACCGGCGTTATTATATGCAGACGACTGTGTTTTAATGTCCAGAACTGGGGTGGGGCTGCAAAGGCTCCTAACTAGTTTTAATAATTTTATGGTTGACCTTGGCCTGAAGACAAATGTAGCGAAATCCCATATTATGGTGGTGGGTAAGTCCCCCACAATTTTAAAGACGTGTTTTATAAATAATGAGAAATTGCTTTATGTGCCCACCTTTTCTTACTTAGGAATTCTCTTTGACTCAAAAATACTTGGTCTCACTTAGTAGAGGCAAGGATCAGGGGTTTCAATCAAAATCTGGAGGCAATTTTTAGATTCACAAAAAAACTAGGCTCCCGCCCCATCATGGTAATGACTGAAATTTATAAAGCACGTACGTGTGCTGTCACCTTGTATGGTGCCGGAGTTTGGGGTACCTGTAATGTTGAATCCCTTCAGAGAGCTGAGAATACGTTTTTGAAACGCTTGTTGAGTGTTCCAAAAAGCACTGCTGCCACCATTTGTCATAGCGAACTTGTCGTGATTACCCTGTCCTTTCGCATAAAATTAGCTCTTTTGTCATTGTGGCATAACATCTGGGTAAAGGAAGAAGCGGCTTTGAATCGTGCTGTTATTACAGACTGTCTAAAACTGGAGTGGGTGAGTAAAATTCCTTGGATCTCTTATGTTAAAGCTCAATTGGAGAACTTGGGATTGTTGGATTGCTTCGAGAACCCTGGAAATATTGCCAAAACATCAAGGGCAAAACTGAAAAGAGAATTTTTAGCTCACTCCTACTCGTTAAGAGGTACTTGGGAGATGGCAAAAAAAGGGTTGCTGCCCACTCACTCCTAGTTTGTTCCCCAGGTATTGAGCCCTATGTTTCTTTTTACCTTAGTCATGCTAAATTATATTACCTTATTAGGTTCAGGTTTGGAATCTCTCACTTTTTGGTTTCATATCCACGAAATGTATATTCTGGTGCTCAATTGGACCTATGCCCCTGTGATTCAAAATCTATGCAGAGCACGCTGCATTTTATGTTTTTCTGTAAACTTTATATTAATCAAAGACGTGCTTTTTAAAACCACTTTTAAAATTCCAAAATATAAGAAAATGTCGGGCTGCTTTGCACTATCTCCAGCTTTTAAAAGATGAATTTATCTGCCTAATGGTTTATAAATATATTTCTTCCGCAGTTCGGCTTCGAAATATTGTCGGAAAATGACTTTTTATGTATTTATTCTATTTCCACAGTGGTTAATGATGAAATTTCAAAATGCTGCCGATATGTACTATGCTTGTAGATGCTTTTTTATTTACGGAACCTCTATTTGATGTTTGTATTTTATTAACTACATTGTGTTTTAACTAGAAACGTGTTATCTTTTTGATGTATTCTTTTATGGCTGGTTGCAGCCGAATAAAGATTTTAGCTGACTGACAGGACGAAACAATAGTAAAAAGAACATAAACTTTAACAGAGATCCCTGAGACATCAAAATGTAAGTCTCAGAGTTTATCAAAGGGGATGATGGACGGAGCGCTTGAGCAAATCAAACACTCACCCCCAGTCAACTGATCTGGGTTTAATCCATCATCATTCTTTAGCTCACTCCACCACCCCAGTTCAGACATGGCCATATGCAAATCAGTCTGACCCTGTGCCTCATGGGAACAGTCCAGCCCGAACTGCCAAGCCATGTCTTCCCTGGACCGGAAACAAGCATCCTGGGACCGGTTTCTGGCTATTCAGCCGTCATCAGCCAGGCTAGCTTGAATCCAGTGGCAAAGTGAGCAAGGGACCCACGTCTGGGCATACCCTGCCAAATTAGGGCGAACAAAGCGATACCAGAGTTTATTGAATATATATGTAGTATTTGCATGCCGGAAACCTAGCCTAAAGGCAGGGCAGCGCTGAACATGCTACCACCACCCAACAAGGCATGGGCCAGAAGGTCATAACAATACAATATCAATACAGGGTGAGTCCGATCTCGCCTGTGATGGAAACACCTGAATCATGGTCTGGCTCACCCCGAAAAATCACAAGCCCATAGCAAAGGGAGGGGCAACAGGGCTTGTGGCCCAACACCCCGTTCTCACAGCGCACTGCCGATACAAAATAGATTTACATGATAAACAAGCAAGCCTGGCCTTTTCAGTCGTGATACAGCTAATGCGACCACTATGAGGGGCACTAAATATTGTGATTTCTCTTTCTACTGCGAACATGTTTTCCTAATGACCAGGCTCTCCTTGGATTAGAATGCAGAGGAGCTCCACACGCGTTGCTGCGGTAGGCCCTGCAAATGCTGCAGACATATTTGAATAGTCAACAACGCAATGAGCCATGCTTTTGGTAAACTGAGCGCTATACAAATGATAAGATAACAAACCCCCACACTGAAAAAAATTGTGTGGTTTTTTCAGGAAATGTTTCAACGGTTGTGGTTAAAAAGTGACATTTTACTGGAGTTTCCACGTACTATAAAATACTGCAAAATTTCGTATACAGTCAGATTTCTTTTAACAGATTCTATGCAGCATTTTGCTTACCTTTGAAGCTCCTTGAAACCCAAGCCCTGCGGGTGGCGCACGCCATATAAAAACTGTGACGTAGGCGGAAAACTATATCCATGTCATCATGGAAAAAACTCGAGTAAAACATTTCTAAGAACTTGTTTGACAACTGACTGGCTCCTAACAATAGATACAGATGTCCAAGTCTGCTATTTAGACAGATGCCGCGTCAGAGAATAAATGCTCTCCATGAAGAACTGACTATCATTTTAAGTGACGGCACAAGTTTACCCCGCGCTTGCTCCTTAAACAGAACAAACATCCGAATGACCCCGACAAACTGCGATCGCCGATGTCTATTAAAAATCCTTCCCCGAGCCCGAATTACTCATTGAGGGGCAGATTTACAAGCCCCTTGCGCCACTTTTGCGTCACTTTTCCCATGTTAAAAGTGACGCAAAAGTGGCGCAAGGTGCTTGTAAATCTGCCCCTGAGAGAATGACTAACTGAAGCGTCTGGCTGACCTTACAGACTTGCGAACGTGTGTTTAATAGCGACGGGCCCATCGTGTTTATTTTGCTCTCGGTGGATCATTCCAGCGTGTCACTGTGTTACAGGGAGTGAAATCGAACACTCGGTGACGTCAGGGCTCGAGCGCTGCCCTACTTATAAACAAGCGGCATCTTTTCTCTTTGTCCCGAAGAAGCAGCAAAGCGAAAAACTGAATGCGGTGGAAAACCTAGAACGTCCTATTCAGAGGCCCAGGCCTTTCCTGGAACTACTGGGGACAACACTTCACCTGAACACAAAAAGGGAACTCGTGAGGGAGTTTTTTTTACCTTGGCAACAGCTCTGGCATCGCAATTACTGGACGAATCTTTCACGCAATTAAATGAATCTCTCCTCTGTGAAAAGGGTTTCTTCTTGCGAGGACGGCCTTTAAGATTTGGGGCTGAAACAAAGAGGGAACAATTTTAATGTGAGCGCACACGTTCTCCTAGTAAATGCAGCCAAGCTCAGCGAAAGCACAAGAAATAAATACATGATTAGTTCTGTGACTGTTTTTCTAATACCACTACTATTAATTTCCAACTATGAGTGCCTATAAATAGGACTGCAATGCAAAAGCTGTGGAGACCGGGAGAGAGCATGTTTATTCTCGAGGTAATGGTTCTGGGGCCAATCCTATGCACACATGTCTGGGAAAATGTAAGAGTAAGGAATGCAAAGCTTAGTTTATGTTTACAAATGTGGGTAACTAACAACCTCCAGTCCACTCAAAACCAATTCACTGACACTCAATCTTTTGTACACATTGTGCAACTTACCTTCACAGATGTCTGGGTAAATGTAACAGTAAGGCATGAAACGTTTAGTTTATGTTTACACATGTCTTCCCCTAAACAGAGAGTAGGAGGTTCAACTTCAAGAATATCCCATTATAAAAGAATATGTAACATAAGACTACTTGAGGGCAATGAAGTCACTGCTGAACAATCACAGTTCAGACTTTCTTGAGCAGAGGGTTATCAAAAGATTTGTGAGAGGGCGTCTGACCCTTAACTTATCAAGGCATGCATCATCACTTGGCGCCCTCTCACACTGGTATGGTTAAAACAATAAACTAAAAGTCATAAGGTGAACGACAATGATTCACTTGTAAAGTAAGGTTCCGAGTATACCCCTAGGTATTTTTAAAGCTCTTTCTTGCCAAACTAACAGGACCCAAGGTATTGTCCTGACAATAGATTTCTAAGAACTCCTAGTGTTAAGAATAGCTTGCCTCGGTTGAGTCCACTGGAGTGTCGTCGTTCCTACTCCAGTGTGAAAGGTCGCCAAATGATGAGGCATGCCTTGATAAGTTAATGGTGAGACAACCTCTCAAAAATCTTTTGAGGACCTTCTGCTCAAGAAAATCTGAATTGCAATTGTACAGCAGTGACTTTGTTACCCTGAAGTAGTTTTGTGTTTTGTATATGTTTACACGTGTGCCTAACAACCTCCAGTCAGCTCATAACCATTTCACTATGGTTCAGGCTTATGCACACATTGAGCAACTTACCTGCATACAAGTCTGGTTACATGTAAGAGGAAGGTATTCAAAGCTTAATTTATGTTTACATGTGTGTAATATACAACCTTCAGTCACTTCACAATCAATTCATTGAGATTCAAGTATATGTACAGATTGTGCAACGTATTTGCACAAATGTCTGGCTTTAATGTAAGAAGAAGGTATGTAAAGTGTAATTTATGTTTACACGTGTGTCATTTACAACCTTCAGTCAGTTCACAACTATTTCACTATGGCTCAAGCTTATGTACACACTGCGCAACTTACCCGCACAAACGTCTAGTTAAATGTAAGAGGATGGTATGCAAAGCAAATTTATGTTTACACATGTGTGTCATTTACAACCTTCAGTCAGTTCACAACTATTTCACTGTGGTTCAAGCTTATGTACACATTGTGCAACACATTGTGCAACATACCAGCACAAATGTCTGGTTAAATGTAAGAGGATGGTATGCCAAGCATAATTTATGTTTACACGTGTGTAATTTACAACCTTCAGTCAGTTCACAATCAATTCACTATAAATGCATTACACATGTGATTGAGTTCAGAAAATGCAGCATTTCTAAAGCTGTTCCACTTAACTAACAATTTCTGAAAAACTATTATTTAAGGCATATTAAAACTACACTGACGGGTATATTACCATAATTCGCCATTCAAGTCAGTTGCAAATCTATTCACAAGCCTCTGAGAGTATCATATAAGTCACTGCTTTGTGCTGTCAAGTATATTTCCATTGCATATCCCTGGCCACTCCACAGACACACCACTGGCTACTGCTGTTCTTGGCATACCCAACTGTAATTGATGTGTGTAGTGTACCCATGAGTACATTAAATTACACACTTGGAAACACATTTAAACTGTTAATTCGCGCTTCTACTTTCTCTTTTAGCTTTGGCTGTACTCAACGCATGGATGCGTAATCGACATACTCATGAATAAGTTATGCAGGCGTCACCACCTTTTTAAAAAATGTAAAACATATAGAGTGCCTAAAAAACCCCTTTATAACCCGTTCACTGTATGAAAAGTCCAGCCACAATGACAGGGGGGAGCATGCAGTTCGGTGAATGACATTCTGAGGCCCTGTCATCTCATTGGCTGGAGAGAGGCAGGAACAGCTACAGGAAATAGTATTATGAATGGCGCGGTGGAGTCCAAGTTACTAACAGCATAAATGACAGTGGCTGCCTAAATTTGCTATTTAAATGCCATCGGTACGAGATTAGTCTCTATAATGTCACCAGCGTGTTTGTTGTGAAGGTGAAATTGCAGTCCATCTCCCCCTTACAACTCACTGGCTCCTTCTGGGACAGGAGCAGCAGAAATGATTGCACAGGGGGCAACTGGCTTACATGCACCTTTCCACATGCTGGAAACACATTCCCTGCATGCCTGCGGTATAAGGGGCTAATAATGCAGCATGTTGACAAAAGACCTTCCCAGCACACGCCGGCTTTCTATTTTTGTCCCCCAAAGAGCAGGGTAATGCAATGTCATCCTGACCTTGTTCCATTTACGTGCTGTTTGTTTCACAGCGTGAGTGCCAAGTAAGCATTTTAAAGCATTGCAAATCTATGCGCTGCAGATAGTCGGCAGGAACGGGGATTTCTCGTTCAATGTGCATTTGTTTTCTGTCTTACAAGCACATCCTCTTTTGTTGCTCAAACCCCTGCATGTAGTGGAAATAATTCACTCCTTCCAGCTCATGAGAGCCACTGTCCAGCGCAAACAATAACTCGTCAATCTCCTCACTTTGAAATCTTTCCCAGATTGTTAAACTTTTCCTGCCAACAGTTCAAACACTAACACACAGGGGAAAAAAGTCAGCGAAGCAACAGTCCTATTGTATGAAGTCCCCTAACCACAGGCAGTGTAGCGTGTCCTCCTAACGACAGGGTTCTGGTGATAGTCAAACAGAAGGGTCCGAAGCTGGGGAAACGCTCTACACACACCTCTTTCAGCACCGAGCAGCCCTGTGGAGGCAGGCATCATCACCGCGAAGGGGTACTGTGCGGGACACGCTTCACAAAACACTCGGGGCAAACACCACCCATCCGTCTGCAGTAACAGTTAACAGGAAAGTCCCACCGTCTGTCCATTCTCTGACATACTAGTGTACGACAGGACTCACTCACACCGCCATCCGTCCAGAAACACACGTTCACAATAACTTGCTCCGTACATTTTTTAGAGTGCAGTTTCCGATTATCATGACAGTCTAGACAAAACACATTTTAAAAGCACTCCCTTCAAAACGTACTCAAACACGACCCCTTTCAAGAAAGTGAAGTATCAAAACCGCATCACACTTCTTTCTATACTGCTGTCCTTAAAGTTTTTGCCACAATGCTCGCCGGAGCATCCATTAAACATCAGAAAACTTGTTCTAGTAAAATCAAAAGAACAATTATTTACCCATTCCCTCAGAGATGGGCGCGCCTCATTTGAGTCGCTCCTCGCCGGGGATCCGCGGCATGTGACTGCCCGCTCCGCTTTCGGAAGTCTCGCCTCGGTGTGGATGTGAGCCCTACACACACCGAGGCGCTGCCGGGAATCTGCTGCGTGTGCGCGCGGCTCCCGCCCCTCCCCCTGGCTACAGCTCATTACACACGTAAACAGAGAGCGGCGGCTCGCGTGGCCGAGGAGCTGCCAGTTGGTGCGGTCCGCGAGCCCTCTGCAAAGGCTCCGCTGACTCAAACCTCCGGCTCACACTGCCTGGGCTTGGTACGGAGCACTATGACTCAGGCGGCGTGGCCAGGCCAAATACAACCTGCTAAAGATATCACAGTGGAAAATCAAAGCGGAAAGCGGGAGCTGTGACTGATATAACAGTTGACGGAAGCAGCAGAACATTAGTGATTCTGAATGACTTTACAATTGTGAATAGAGCAGGAGTCAAAACAAACCCCGGTCACCCACAGGTGGGTGCTCTTTGTGGAATGCACACGCTAGATTTACTAATGAATAAAACAGGTGGAAGAGTGCTGAATGTGTAAAAGAATGAGTGCTGCTGCCCGAAGCTCCGCTTTCAAACCCGCGGCCGGTGCTATTACACGTCAGCGCGCCGAATACCAAGGCTGTGTAGTCTGGAAACCACCTCACACATTTTTAATTCGCTACCAAACACACCCTGCCCTTTTATATCATCTTTGCAGTTTCCTTCTTATCCTCCCTTTGTGACGGTTTTCCGTCTCTTTCTCCTTCTTGCCCATTTGTTTGTTTTCCATTCTCGCTCTCTCGGGCATTCATGATCAGGAAAAATAACTGCACCACTGACTCAAATTAAGTACTGGGTGGGAGAGCCAGCAAATTAACAGGGCGAGCTAAGGGTCCGGATTGGCTCTAAAAATTTGAGCCTGTGGTCTGGCTTGGCTCTAAATACCCCTGCAATCCGAGCCATGAAAATGCCTGGGGACGTATCATTATGGGCTTTGCTGGCGCAGGGTAGAGCCAAGCAATTCTTTTATGCGCCTTCAGGGTGTAAAGTGACTTCATTTATCCCGAGATTTCTCTGAGTTATTGTTTTTTTTTCTCCAGATAGTACACCTCTGAAACAGTGGGCAATGTTCGCCTCTTCCTGTTTCTGCTCTGTCTTGTCTATAAAGCAGTAACCTAGAAAAATTCAGGTAAAATGAATTCCCTTTACGCACAGCAGGCGCATAAAACAGTTGCTTGGGTCAGCGCCAGAAAAGCCCATCACGATGCTTGCTGACCTTGACTTGTAAATTGTGCAACAAATTTCACGTTGAAATATGATAAAGTCTTTCTAAAATTGAAAAAGTGTATTTATTTAACACGTGGAAGCGCTTCACCTTAGTACATCAGATTGTATCACTGTTTTTAAACATTAACTTAGAAACCTTTATGCCCTCCAACTCATACGGAAATGCCATTTGGTGAAATGATAGGCAAGCAAGCAGTCAGGCATTGTATTGTAATTCCATTTCTATAGCACCTATGACCCCTGACGAGACGTGCATATATATATGACCTACAATCTTATTATACATGGAGCAAGATTACAGATTAATAAATCAAATACAAGAGGTTTTTGTGCAGCGCAGATCCTGAACTCACGTATTTCATGGTGTTCTCACATGTGATAACAAAGAAAAAGGAGGCATGATGAAATAAAATATTTGTCTAGGACCAAACACTTTGTTCAGCCTGGGAAAGCAGGACTGATCCCAGGTTTTCTGGTTCACATTGAGAAATTCGGCCACTAGGTGGGTGTCTATTTCTCTCTCCTGGTTTACATTCTTGGTTCATAAAGTTAGAGCGCGAGTTGCAGGCTGGTGGCACATGAGAGCTCAGTTCATGGGTCCAAGAGGACCTCGACCTCAGCCAGATCCAGGTCTCTGGCTCGAGGCTTCAGTGGCTCACCCACCTTTATTAAACAATGATGGGGGAACATATTAAACATTTCAGAGTTCACAAGATAGTGCATTATTACTCAGTGCATTCTAGAACACCACAGGATGGATTAAGGTAGAAACACAGTGCACTGAACAATTTACACCAGTGTGTACCCTCAGAGCCTGCTGACAACGATCAAGCCCACACATTTAAACAGTGAATGCACTAACTCAGTAATTAATCATATGTGCTGCACATACCACACAAAAATGTATCAGCAGTTCACTCGCTTCTATTTTCTCTGCCCCACTGGCCCTCCAAAATTTTATTGGGCCACAGCTTACAATGCATCCACCCTGGCGGGAGTATGCTGGACCCTTCTCATGGGCTGCCTTCAGGGCGCTGAACAGATCTGGGTAGTGCAACAGTTGTTGCACTATTTTGTTTGTCTACAATGGCAATCCACGACTACCTCCAGAGGAGGTAAGGCAATGCATCCCCCTGGGTGACTGCTGTCTGTGTGCCCCTCTTTTCTCCTTCTCAAGGGATAACTGGAGGATGGACTTACTGGATCACTTCCTGGGAGGCATTCAGTGCAGGAGCCTTTGGTGGGTGCCCCTGAATGTGGTTCGGTGCAGAGACAGAATATCGAGTAAAAAATATCCAGTTGCACAAATATAGTCATTAATATCGTGGTTCAGAAATATCGACAGCAAGAATATCGTGGTCAAAAATATCGACTTAAGGTAAGTAATATCGATTTTAAAAATATCGATGTATTTTGTATAGTTTGCAAAAATAGTTAAAAATATCGTTTTTTTATTAATGTTATGTATTTGAGTATATATTTTATATGTATGTGATGTATTTTTTTGTGTAAGAATTGTTTGTATTTTTAATATATGTTACATTTTTAGTAGTTATTTTTTTTATTTGAATTTTGCGTTTTTAGTTCTGTAGCAGGTTGCTGGTTTATAGGGGAATAGGGTGGGAAGTAATGTAATTATATTAAATATATTGATTATTTTTATTTATTAATATTTAATTGAGATTTTATAGTGTTAAATGTGTAAAGTAATTTATTATTAATTAATAATTGGTTGCTAATTAATTAATTGGTAATTAATTAATTAATTTTAATTAATTAATTGGTAATTAATTATGGTAATTGTGTAATTAATTTTAGGTGTGTGTTGTGGTGTTTATAGGTGTAAAGGGTGGGAAGTAATTTATTTTTAATTTATGAATAACTGGTTAAATAATTTTAATTAATTGGTAATTAATGATGGTAATTGCGTAATTGTAGGTGTTTGTTGTGGTGTTTATACGAGTAAAGGGTGGGAATTAATTTGTATTTAATTAATATATAGTTGTTAATTATTGTTAATCATTTGATATTTATTTTGAGCAATTGTTTATTTTTTGTGTGTTTTTGCTTTAAAAGGGGTAAAGGGTGGGTATTAAATACATTTTAATTACTTTATTATTAGTTGTTAATAGTAATAGTTTTTAATTTAAAAATAAGTTTTAATTGTGTTTTAGTATTTTATAGTTTAAATTAGGTGTGTTGTGGATATTATAGTGTTAAAGTGTGTGTAATCAATTAATGTTTATTAGTTTTTTATTAATAATATTTTTTAATTGATTATTAATTATGGAAGAAAATTTAATAAATAATGTTGAAGTGTTTTGTTATTGGTGTGGTGTTATAGAGTAGGAAATAAAATAAAAACATTTATCTATTAATTAATATTTTCTTGTTTAAAATATATATTTTCAAAATGTATTTAATATTTTATTTTATATATTATTTGTAGGTTTTTGTTATATGAAATTAATATATGTTTTCTTTTTATATATTTAATATTTGATTTTTCATTTTTTAAATATTGTTTATTTATTTTTATGATTTTCTAAAGATTTTTAATATTTTTTATTTTTGTTTTAACTGTTTGAGTGTGAATAGTAATTGTTGTCTCTCCGCTATCCAACACTTATCCTACAATTGCACTCACTGGAGTGGGAATAGTAATTTTTACCCCTCCGCTATCCAACACTTTCCCTACTGTTGCACTCACTGGAGTGGGAATACAAATTTTTACCCCTCCGCTATCCAACACTTTCCCTACTGTTGCATTCAGTGGAGTAGGAATAGTAATTTTTACCCCTCCGCTATCCAACACTTTCTCTACTGTTGCTCTCACTGGAGTGGGAATAGTAAATTTTACCCATTTGCTATCCAACACTTTCTCTACTGTTGCTCTCACTGGAGTGGGAATAGTAATTTTTACCCCTCCGCTATCCAACACTTTCTCTATTGTTGCACTCACTGGAGTGGAATAGTAATTTTTACCCCACCGCTATGCAACACTTATCCTACTGTTGCACTCACTGGAGTGGGTATAGTAATTTTTACCCCTCCGCTATCAAACACTTTCCCTACTGCTGCACTCTTTGGAGCGGAAAGAGTAATTTTTATCCCGGTGCTATCCAACACTTTCCCTACTGTTGCACTCTTTGGACTGGGAATAGTAATTTTTTCCCCTCCGCTATCCAACACTTTCCCTACTGTTGCTCTCACTGGAGTGGGAATAGTAATTTTTACCCCTCCGCTATCCAACACTTTCCCTACTGTTGCACTCACTGGAGTTGGAATAGTAAATTTAATTCCTCCTCTATTCAACACTTACCCTACTTTTGCACTCAGTGGAGTGGGAATAGTTATTTTTACCCTACTGTTGCACTGATTGTATTGTGAAATTTAAGTTTAAATATTTTTTAACAGTTGAATGTTTTAATTTATTATAGATTTTGATTTTTTATATTTTAAATCATTAATATATTTTGTTATTTTGTATATTATTTTAAACTTTTAACATAAATTAAAAATAATAGTTTATTAATTGTTTTAAAGTAAATATATATGTATAAATTATGTTTGTGTGTTTATTTTTTCATTGTTATTTGTTATATTTTATTTAAATGTATATTACATTTCTTTTATTTTGTTAAAATTATATTTATTATTTAATATATTTAATATATATTATTTTATTTTATATTTATATAAAAGTCGATATTTTATACAACTATATATTTTAAATCGATATTTTTTAGTCGATATTTTTGTACTTACCTGTTTAAGTATAGGAGTCGATATTTTTGTTGTATATATTTTTTACTCGATATTTTTTACATCTATATTTTTTAAATCGATGTTGTGTCAGTGAACCATGTGGTTCGTGAGCAAAGACAATACTTCATTTGCATTGTCTTAGCCCCAATGCAAATGAGGGAAAACCCACCATGCATTGCTCAGACGGGATCTGTGCACCCAGGCACTAGGAATTACAAAACCAGGAACATACATATTTGCAGCTGCTTCTGTAATACTAAATTGCCTTCCAAAGCAGGTGTAAATGCCTGTTACGCTATTGTAGAAATTTCTCTAATCCAGCACATGAATGGAGAGTTTTGGTGTTAGCAGGGTCAGAGAAAACATCTTTCCAGTAGCGACCAACACCTGCATTACCAAAAGCTTGAGAAGTCGTGGTTCTGCATGCATACACAGATATAGATATAATGAGCAGAAATCTTATCCTGCATCCAATCAGTCACAGGAGTGGGCCCTCCACCGCCAGACTCTGCCATCACAGTCTATAGGGCCCTGGGTACTTATATGGCACTTACTACGCCTGACGAGGTGTCAAAGCGCTTTTTGGCGAGTATCACGCTACTCCGGAACCCAAAAGGATTAGTGGTGGATTAGTATAGTGAAATTTGAGTTAATTTGAGTGGTGGACATGTGAGTCTGTTAGATGAACAGAAAAGGATAAAGGGGAGGATAAAAGAGGGAAGAGTCTAGAAAGTGTTTATTGGGAGATCAAAGCAGTAAGTTGAGGTTTGGGATGAGTATAAGGAAAGATGGAGGAGGAAAGAGTCCCTAGAACTGGATTAGGGAGATCATAGTAGTAAAATGAATGAATGAATATTAGATTTATAAAGCGCTAACTTAGCCCAAGGGCGTCAAGGCACTGCAGGAAGGACTATTATACAGAATTAAGATATTATGCTCAAACTGATGTCTATGTAAAGAGCCAAGTCTTCAAAGCCTTGCGGAAGAGGGAGTGTGCCACTTGTAAAATGAGTTTTGGGATGAGTCACAGGAGGGATAGGTGAGGGAAGAATTTAGAAGGGTTGTTAGGGAGATCATAGTATTAAAATGCGGTTTGGGGTGATCCAAGAAGGGCTATACGAGGGAAGTCTAGAAAGGGTTATTTTGGAGATCATAGAAGTAGAATGAGGTTTGGAAAAGCCAGTCATCACGTTGTTGGGAAAGCTTAAAACATATTTATTGTTGGCTGCCAGGCTCAATATAGCGCAATTCTGGCAGCACCAATCCACCGCTCTGATAGCTCAGTAGTAATAAACTGGTAAAAAACTGGAAACTGTACATAATGTAAAAGCTATCAACTTTCATACTTGATAAAATGCAGAAATTTAGAAAAAACGTGGTTGATATTTAAAACGTACACCAAGACAAATTGCAGGCAAGCTGAGGTCCCACCTGATGTGCAAAATATTACCCATCAGCTTAATTTGCATGGCATAGCTTATTCCGGGAGTAGGTTTGCAAGCAAGGTGGCCTAGTCCTTCGGTTTTATTTCTATGCACACTGACCTAGAGTAACAATTTCATACCTGTTGCTTGATAGGTTTTATTTCATGTGTATATGATTGTTTACGAATGCACAACCTTATTTTTTATTTCTGTGATGCGACTATCTTCAATATAGTGTAACCAGTGCCCACAACTTGAAAATGCTAATAAACAGATGTGAAAACTGCACCACTTTGCTCCTCTCTATATCTTTCACTAAAATAATTATTGAAACACTCAAATTATGAGGTCCTCTAAAATATGTCCTATGGGGACATAGCTTACGAGGCTCCGGCATGGCCAGTCACACTAGTTGTTGGCTCCAGCATAGTGCTTAATTTGTAAAAACATAAGTGCCGGGGTCCTCATCAGGAGGCCACTGCAGCTTGCACCACACATTGGCACTGTACTAACACAATTACTAACCATCACACTGCTGCAAGTGTGACAATTCAGACTGTTCGAGGCTGCCAAAGCTTTAAGAATAGCTTGGGTGGCAGGTATAGTTGTTTGTAATGTGTATTAAATTAACATACAACAGTTTTTCTCCTTATCTTTAAATTGCACAAACAGCGCCAATATGTGGCAGCTGTCATAAGTGCAGGTTCCAGCAATTAAGTGCCGGTGCCGACTGAGCACTGGAAACCACAGGTTCAAATTCAGCACTGCGCCAGTGTAATTCCATGTCTAGACTGGTTCCTGATGCTCAGAGTGCGAGTTGGGGTGGAATCTGACAAGCAGAGGGCGAGGCCTCCCTTTTGAGAACCCCTGCTGGTTCAGAGACTCACTGCCATCAGAGTACACTACTGGAGTAGTGACCCACAACAGACCTTAGACAGTGGCACTCTATGCGTACAGCTTCTGCCCTCGTGAGTGAGAATGGTGCTAGGCACACATTTACCAAGAGGTTTTTTTTGGTCCGAGGGATGCAGTGGAGGCACTAGGCTGGGGCGTGGCTGCCAATGGTGCAGCAGGAGCTGTGGCAATGGGGACCACTGAATCCTCTTTATTATATTTTATTAGCTGCCCGGCAGTAAAGGGGACCATTTGCTTTGATTGCATCTGGGTCCATGGCTTTCTTGCTACACCATTAGCTTCCGGCAGACCAGTGTAGAGGAGAACTGAGGCACCGAGGTGGTGGTGGCACACAGGAGCTGAGACTAGGCTGACTGCCGGGAATCTGGGAGGGGGGGTGAGGTGGAGTTGCACTTTGGACTGATATCCAGCAGTATGAGCCTCACATTGTGAAAAACTCTGTTCCCCTGTGTCAGACGGAGACTCCAGACATTCATCAGCAATGAAGGAGTACAGCTGTTTCACTAAAGACAAGTAAAAGAATTTTACGCTGCTAAATTTAACTCTAAAAGAAGCCCATAGCGATGGCAGTGAACCAGCTAAAATGTGGGGGCTGCCCTCCTCCAAGGAGTGTGGCTCAGTATGGTGATTTCGAGAGAGTTCCAAGGTACCACAAAAAGGATTTAGGATAAAAAGTTAGTGATGGAGGGGGCATTAGAAAACATGAAAATCCAACTGGCTGAAACAATAATATGGGGCTCTAGATCACCATGATGGAGTGCTGGAAAAAGCTGTCTGAAAAAGAGATGAAAACCCAAAGGGCCCACATCTTTGAGAAGAGTGCACCTCAAATAGAAGATTACGCGCATCAAAAATTAGATCAGACCTGCGAGGGTTAGAATTCAGGAGCTACCCTTTTCATTGAAAGATGATGACCTCAAAACCAGATGCAATGCTTTGTACCGCTGCTGCTTTTTCAAGACATGAAGAAGTCACATAGAAGAATGCAATGTGCTTACGCAACAGTAATTCGGAGAATGGAAATAGCCTAGAGACTGTAGTTGGTGGACTGGGAAACTCAGAACAGCGTGATCTAGTATCGCAGAGAGAAAACTTGAATTAAAAGCTTGAGACCCTACAGTGCACATCTTCTCAGACCTTAACTTCCTAACCTTTAGGTGGAGAAAAGGCTTGCAACACATGAAGGCCATGTTGGGTGCGGAGGCCTCCTGTTGTTCTAGGCTTGGCTGAGGATTAGTGATGGAGAGAAGGTTTTTCTATTCACACAAACTGAAGCTGCTAGAGACTTTCTAAGCACCAAGAAAATTGTGTGGTGGCAAGAAAATAATGTTGCTTCCAGCCGGGACTACCCTGAGGCCCGCAATTAATCTGTTTTTGAGGGACAGCTCTGATTTCCTATATCCTGCTTGTAGATCGTGTAGGGTATATGGGAAATACCTTATGTGGAATTTATTATTGTGATGTTAGCCAGGGCATTGAAGCTTTGCTAGAGCTTGTTAAACAGCTGTGACACCCAGGCATGCCTCCTCTTTCTTCTGCCTTGATACCTTTCTGGGAGAGAGTGCTTTATTTATGTTATGAATGAGCTTTTATAAAGATATGTTTTTTATGATTTGTTGCCAGTGAGATGCTTATGCAGTAAAAGTTGGCAGGATACAATAATGTAGTGGTTCTCTTGTACACTGTACTGAGTAATTGTGCTGTCTTCCTTAATAAAAAAAGTTTAAAATAGCTGTATAATTTTCTCCAGTTTCTATAAATATCTTATCTATTGATTTCATTTCCCATCTCTTAGCTAGGATGACAGGTTTCTGGAAAAATTGACAAAGGACCCGATTCACAAAACTCTAGTATTACTTCATAGAAGAGATTAATAGCTTTAATTGACCTGTATCTCTCAAATTACAAAACGGAAAAGCACCCTGTGATTACTTGTTGAAAGTAATACATCATTTTAGATTTGGCTATATTAGACTCATCATCATTCAACTCATTAGCAACGATAATACACATTGAGCTTTCTAACCCAAATCATTGACAGCTATTTAAAAACTAATTTGTCAGAAAAGGGATCCAGCAGCTGGATTTACAACAATGAACATCATAGTCAGAGGTACCTTTTTTCTCACCACAATTAATATACAAAACAGATGCTAAAAAAGAACACAAACTTGTCCTAAGTTGGGAGTAAGAATATTTATATATAAATAGATTTGAGATGCACTCTTCTCAAAGATGTGGGCCCTTTGGGTTTTCATCTCTTTTTCAGGCAGCTTTTCCCAACACTCCATCATGGCGATCTAGAGCCCCATATTATTGTTTCAGCCAGTTGGATTTTCATGGCTTCTAATGCCCCCTCCATCACTAACTTTTTATATATATATTATAATATATATATTGCTGCACAACGCCTTGTATTATAATGAAGCGAAACTGGCACTCCGTGGGTTTAAATATCTGGCTTTATTGCACGAGTTAAATCATCCACGCGTTCCGGCCGATACTCACAGCCTTGTTGACGATTATATATATAAAATTACATTTTACAAATCTAATATGAAAAATTCTTAATAATTTAGGAAGCCAAGTAGGGCTACAGTGGATATTCAGACAAAATACACAGAAAAAAAATATAGAGGAGCAGAAATATCGAGTTTCAAATATCACGAAGTACAAATATCGTGTGCAAAAATATCACTGGCAAGAATATCGATTTTAAGGTGAGTAATATCAATGTTAAAAATAGCTATGTTGTTAATATCGATGTTAAAAATATCTACGTTGTTAATATCAATTACAAAAATGTCATTGTTAATATCGTTTTTTGATTATTTTTATGTTTTAGTATATATTTTAATTGTATATGCTATAAATTGTTTGTATAATTATTGTTAATGTTTTTTAATATGGTTTCTTAATTTTTAGTTGTTTTAAATTTAACTTAATAGTTTGTTTGTATTTTTAGTGCCATAATGGGTTGTGGGGTTTATAGGGGTAAAGGGTTGGAAGTAAATTAAATATTTTTAATAATTAGTTACTAATAATAATTATTTAATTGTTAACTATGTTAACTGTGCAATTATGGGTTTTAATTACATTAAGTTGTAGGTGTGGTTTTTTCGGGGGTATAGGGTGGGAAGTAATTTAATTATTTAATAATTAATTTTTAACTTAAATAATTAATTGATAATTATGTAAATTGTGTATTTAAATTTTTTATTAATATGTTTTATGTTGTGGTTTTTGTAGGGGTAAAGGGTTTGAAGGAAATTAATCCGAATCATTAATAATTGTTAATTATTAATTATGCAATTGATAATTATTTAAATTGTGAAATTAAGACATTTTTTAAGTTATATATGAGGTGCGGTTGTTGTGTTTGTAGGGGTAAAGGGTGGGAAGATAATTAAATATAATTAATTTATTAGTTAATTGTTACTAATTGTTTAATTGATAATTATGTAAATTATGTAAAGAAGATTTTTTTCAAATTTATATTTGGTGCACGTTATTGGGTTTGTAGGGATAAAGGGTGGGAATTAATTAAATATATTTATTTAATCATTAGTTAATTGCTATTAATTGTTTAATTGATAATTATGAACATTTGTAATTGTCATAATTTTAAGATACAATTTAGTGTGTGTTGTTTACTTGGTAGAGGTATAGGGTAGGACGTTATTAAAATAATAAGTGGGAAAATAGTTATTTGTTTGAAAAATGTGTTATTATGCTATGCGTTAATTGTGTTATGCTTTTTAATTGTAAATAACATTATATTTGTTGGTTGTTATAATTGTGAAAATGTAGCGTGGTATTTTAATGATATTTGTTTTAATTTAAAATGTTTTTTAAACATTGTAATAAACATTTATTTTTCATCAAAAATATGTATTTTAGATTTAAATATTTATATTTGTTGTTATTTAATGTAGTTGTTAAAATATTTTATTTGTTTGAAGAGAACTACTCTCTACTGTTGCACATACTGGAGTGGGAATAGTAAATTTTACCCCTCCTGAGTCCAATGCTTTCCCTACTGTTGCACTGACTGAAGTGGAAATAGTAAATTTTACCCCTCCGCAATCCAACACTTTCCTTACTGTTGCAGTGACTGGAGTGGGAATAGTAATTTGTACCCCTTCTGAGTCCAACGCTTTCCCTACTGTTGCACAGACTAGAGTGGGAATAGTAAATTTTACCCCTCCTGAGGACAACGATTTCTCTACTGTTGCAGAGCTTGGAGTGGGAATGTATATGTATAATTTCTACAATTTTATAGTTTTGTTTATGTTGTTTAGATTTATATTATAATGACGTTTCTGTGTTTTTACCATTATATTATTTTATTTATTATTGTTTGTAATATTTAATATATTTTTATTAAATGTGATTTATTTTGTTTACTTTTTTATGTGTAATTAAATTGGTATTTTTTTAGAATAGTTTTCCAGTTGGTTAGTTTGTAATTTATTATATACATATGTATATATCACGTAGGAATTGCTCGGAAGATCATGAGTTCCTCTTACAGTTTGACCAAATGTACAGCAGGTTTTTAAGAAGAGGATATCCAATGGTGGTATTGGACAATGCCAAAATAAGGGCTATGAAAAAGAAGAGAGAGTACTTATTGCAACCCAAGAGCATCAATGTGAAGCAGAGGAAAGAACTTGAGGAGGACAAAGTAAGATATATTACACACTTCAATTCCTCAAGCAACATGGTAAGAGATGCTCTACAAAAACATTGGAAAATCCTGACAAAGGATGAGGATTTGAAAATGTATACATCCAACCATCCAAGTATCACCTATAAAAAGGCATCCTCACTGGGGGACCTGTTGACACATAGCCACTATCAGAAAGCAGACCAGAGTGGAAGCAAAAGTCAATGGTTAAGAGCAAGGGTTTTTTTCAAATGCCCTAAATGCAAGGCATGCAAGCATTGCCAAAATCGACAAGAAGTAAATACCTTGATTGGAGAGAAAATCAGAATCAAAGAAAATATTACATGTGAGACTACACAGGTCGTCTATGCCCTAAAATGTGAATGTGGAAAATAGTACATCGGGAGTACAGTGAATAAATTAAAACTACGTATTCTCCAACATCTTAGGGCAATTAAAAACAAAGATTTTACTTACGCCATTGCAAAGCATGTGTGGAAAGACCATGAAGGCAACTTTGAGAGCTTATCATTTTATGGCATTGAACATATCCCCTTGAACATTAGAGGTGGTGATCGGGAACTGACGCTCAGGAAAGCAGAGTCCAAGTGGATAATTATGATGGGAACAGAAATTCCATGGGGACTCAATGCCGATGCAGAATTATACACCTTTTTATAAAAACTGCCACAACGACATGTTGCTTTAAAATGCTGCTTGTTATTGTGATTTGGGATTTTTATTGCAGGCATTTGCACTTCAATATAGAGAAGGAAGGAAGATTCCCTAAGGCCCAAAGGGCAGATGAGTTCTGGCCATCTATGAGATAATTGAATATCATATGCAGGAACATGTGACTACATTGAATTCTCATTATGAATCATTATGAGAATTGTCATAGGACATACCGAGGATTATCTGGTAAAGCATTACATAAAAAATTGAGAAAAGATCATAACATTGCGAATTAAATGTGCGAACATTGATTGTTTGGGTACTTTACCAGATCTCAGATATATGTAGACATTGCCTTTATAACATGTATATATTGTTATTTATTGCATTTTGCACTTTACTGCATTCTGCACTTTTTCATGTGTAGTGGGAAAACGGAATGAGAAAGGGCTATACAGTCACACAGGTACTTCACCAAGTTCAAGATGCACATTGACAATTTAATAACTGAGAGAATGTCCAGATTAATTACATTTCGCACTTTAATGCATTGTGTATTCTGTGTATAGACGAAGTCAATGTTTTATACATTTTAATGCTATGAATTGTCTGTGCGAATATAGATCATTCAGGGATTTTACCAGGATTTAAGAAATATATAGACATTCCCCTCTTGTTTTAAAAGTGGATTTATATTGTTATGTATTGCATTTTGCACTTTATTGCATTCCGCACTTTACTGGTATTCCATGTGAAATGCGTCAATGGAATAAGAAAGGACTGCACGGCCTTATGACAGCATGGGTACTTTACCAAGCTCGAGATGCACTTTGACACTTTATCAACCGTGAAATGTTTACATCCATCGCACTTTAAAATATTTTGCAGTCTAAATATGAACAAATGTAACGTTTTGCAAATAATGCTTTACACAGTAACCAATGAGGATGACTTAATGATATTATGAATCTTGTGAAAATTTCGAAGTGGTTACTTGCGCATAATGCTGTTTGAAATCGGTTCATTTTAATCAATTCTATTTAGGAGAAATTTGCAATGGGTACTTTACCATATATAAATTATGTATCTTTTGGAAAGATGGTCCAGGTGAATCCTCCTCACAAAGCTTCTTTGTCCATAGTAACCAATGTAAACATTAGTGCATAAAGCTGGTAATTGAAAAAGAGGAAAAAAGGGGAAAAAAAGCCTAAAAAATGTTATCTTCCTTTAATAGCTAACCAGTACTAGGAAAGAAAATGAAAAAATAAAAAGACTTTTTTCAAGCTACAAACCTATTGTGAGCCCGCTGATTCAAGTGCTGCCTTTCTGTGTCCTCCTATGACGGTGGTGAGACGTGTGTGGAGGGAGACATGGAATATCATTATATATATATATATATATATATATATATATATATATATATATATATATATATATATATTGAAGGCTACGGCTGAAACGCGTAGGCCATTACACGCTGCTGCTGCTGCACATGGTTGTTTAAATAAATAAATAAATCATCTTTAGTTAACTGCTCGGAGGTGCCATGTCCTGCTTCTGAGCGCCGAAGGGATTGCTGTGCGCTCGTTGAGTGGACTGAGATGGATATATATATACATATATATATATATATACATATATATATATATATATATATATATATATATATATATATATATATATATATATATATTCGTTCCACAAGTCCCGGTAAGAATATATCAGGCTGTCACGGGCGGTCCGAGTCGGGTTACCGGTAATCCCAATTATTCACTCCACAACTCCCTTTTGTACTCAAAGCGTGATCAAGGCGTAAGCCAAAACGCGTCGTTTTGAGTCTGCCATTAAAGACTTTTGCAGCACGTTGAGGTGTCCGAGTGTTTCCTTGTACAAAAGGGAGTTGTGGAGTGAATATATATATATATATATATATATATATATATATATATATATATATATATTTGTTATTTTTTTTTAAATTTACAAAAAATTAGTAAATTGTAACAAATTATAATTATCTTAACAAGTTTTAAATTATGTGTTTATATAAACATACACATTTTTTAATAAGTATAACATGTATATATACTTTTAAATTATTTAAATATATGTTAATTCATTAAATGGTGACTATGTTTAACTATGTTTATATTAAAAAACAATATTTTTGTGTTTGATATTAGTGTAAAATTATATTTTTGTTACTTACATTATAAGAATAGGATAACCATATTTTTGTGCTCAATATTTTTGACACAATATTTATGTCTCACGATATTTGCAGTTTCGATATTTTGTTAGGGAACCGCTACAATGACCATACTCATTCTCCTAATTAACATATTCAATCAATCAATTTGTGTTTATTTCAAATTAAATGCCTCCTTAAAAACATCGTCAAGAATAAAAAATAGAAAGTACAATATATAAAATAAGCAAAATCACAAAATTCATACCAATTAAAACATCTTAGCTTATGACAGTTTACAATAAATTACAACACATAAAATCATTAGTATATAGCAGATATAGACAACCAGCTGTTCTCAAGTGAGAAAAGACCCATCCACTTTTGAACACAAAACCTTTCACAGTTCCCATGTCAGGGGTAGTCAATACAACTTATCAATGATTCGTATAAAGTACAACATACAATAGACATACTCGGGACCCCCACCGACTTGTGAGAAGAATTAAAACAGAATCTAATCAATCATAGGCCACTGCGTTCATAGCAAATTAACTACTGATACCATTTACAGAGAAACACAAAAATTATTGTTAAAAAAGTGCACCTTGGACACATTTATAGATCAGGATGCTGTCTGATAAAAATTATTGGCATCAATTAACATATTCACATATGTCACCCAAGTCGAGTTGTCAGTGGAAATAAATGCAAAGTTGAAAGACTGGATATTAAATTAATGCATCATAAAGCCAACAGGTTGACCTCGTGGCAATCAGCTAACAATTATTAATGGTTAATAACTCCCTGTCTTTAAATGTAAGAATCAGCCATTCTTGATGCAAGATTCAATAAAGTGGCATAGATCAACCCAATGTCCCCAATTCATTTTACTCCCATGCACATATTTACATCACCCATAGGTGATAAAAAGTAACTGGGCTAAGCACCACACAAACCCACAAGGATAGCATCATAGCGCTATGGAACCTTTTATATTCAGATAGTTAATAAACATTGAATAATAAGATACGTTTTCTTTACCCAATATTCAATAATACGAGAACAGTTTCTTTATCCAAACTGGCATGTTTTACAAATTAAACATTGCTCACACCTTGCCACAAGCATTACTGTGACACAAGCAATATTTTTGCTAGAATAGGCTGTTAAGCCACCGTTAGGACATGCATTCACTAACATTTCATTCCAAAGACAATTACTGCCTTCCAGGTTTGTGATACCATCATCATTTTCCTACCACTTCCTGGTGACAGAGCATCTAATACTTCTAAATATAGCTAGCATCCTCATCTTCCATATGTTTTCTTAGTCCTGCTATATTCCATCAAGTAAGCTGAAAGTTATTACAGGTTTTATAGTAGGCTATATTATTTGAAGAGAAATTGTTTCTTGATAAAGTTCAGGTAGTCCAAGACTGACCCGAGGTCTCAACAACACTTGTCTTAGCTTGGTCTAACCTATCTACCAAGGAAACGGATCCCTACCAACTGGCAACCAAATAACTTAGATGAAGCATGTTTACCCAAGAACTTGCAATCTTCATAAAAGGCACTATAATTTCTTAAATCCCCCTTAGCAGCAGTCTTCAAATCAATTAAAAAAAAAACAAGTGCTACATTGATTCCATGTCATCCCTATTTGTTAATGTAGATCCCCCAAAGAATCAAAAACGAAATGTCACCCATGTTAATTTTTCAAATTAATTAACTGGGTTAAGGATAAAAGATACTGCTTTTAGATAACATGATTTAACTCTCCTTAAATATGGTGTCGTGAAATATATTTGTAAGCGAAAATTCAAATTTAATAAGAAATCTTATTGCACAAAATAAGTGTGTGCTTGTATTTGTGTGTATATACATATCTATTATATGTGATTATATGTGATTAGTAAAGAACAAATTATCTTTTAGGAAATCTGGCACTATTGAGTCTTAGATGGCAGGCTCAGGCCGTAAAGGGCTCATTCAACATTATATAATTACCTCCTCTAAAACTCTAGCCCATCCTTTTTTTGCTAGAGTCGATATGAGTTAATTGAAATTCCTATGTAGGATCCTTCCTCACCTCATCACCCCTTTTGGTTTGAATTCCACTTTAATTATTCTCATCACAATTCTGAGTCTAATTTCAGAGGCCTTATGAACTAGCCTCCCTCAGAGGATGCCTCCTTATTTCTCAGCCTTCTCACAATTTCATTATGCAGAGTTAATGACATTAACACTCATTTTAATTTCTCATTTGTTCACAAACTCTTAATTTTGAATTCAAAGGAATATCCACGCATTATATTTTTTATTTTTTAATTAAAATGTAATGTCACTGCCACTAGGGTTTGCTTTGCTCCACCACTTTATTTGTGTTGCAACTGGATCAATCAGATTTAGTAATTTCGTTTACCATAAATATTTCTGTATTGTAACAAAACCCGTATATAGAGAGGCACTGAATGTAGAGGGATGGTGTTCTAGAGAGTACGTGCACAAACCTAAAAGCTACTCCATTCATGGCCAACATATCTTGAAGAAGACACCTTTAAAAGAAGGAGACTGGCTGAGCCCCAATATTTATTCAGAATCTGCAGTTCAGTACAGTGCTAAAGGTATCTATGATCAACTACAGTTTGACTTTAAAGAAGATACAAAATACATAAAAATCAACTTTGGTTTTACAGCAAGCCAGTTCAATAATCTGAGAAACAGAGATGGACATCTCCAGAATAGTGAATGTGTTACACCCGAAGTCCTCATGATGCTTATGGCAAAAAAAAAGAATAATTTCATACTACATCTTTAAAATAAAAAAAATACACAAAGTGATCGTAATCTATCCATAGTTGTATCATTCATAATGTCAATTTTATGGTAAATATGTCATATCAGAAGTGAGATCATTTATGTCATTATGAAGTTATCTGTTAGTTCAAAGGTGAGGTCATGAGCATTGCATCTGTTGTGCAAGTTATTTTCATTGAATATTATATATAGATATATATGGATAGATATATAGATAGATATGACATGGATAAGCCCATCTTATTGAATATTTGTCAGTGGTTTCACAGTGCTGAATTCATTTGCAGGATATTTGGCTTCTCTAGCAAATAAAAAAGTTAAATGGATGGCTAACACAGCATTTCTTCTTTATTTCAAATCTGTTAAACACCTTCATAATAACAGTGCTGCTCTCAGAGCATCAATTAGCACACCTGGCAATCTCACCACTGCAGGCCTATCCTTGATGCAAGCATCTTACAACCCTTCCTAATGTGTGAAAACAGACTTTCTGAGCAAAAAGTGACACTGCCCCACATTGCACTTTATTCACTATAGTGTCAATATACTGCAAAAGAAAAGCACACTTTAAAATACATGTTTTTAATTTCCTTACAATGCGCTTTGCATTTAAATATGACATAATACACATTGTTTCAAAAATACACTTAAATACTAGCATATTTCACCAACAAAAACAAACATTTCTTAAAACATTAACATACATATCTGCAGTCTCAGGCAAGCATGAATAGTAAACAAATGATAATCAAATGCTGGAAATCTTTCTACAGAGTACTAAAGTCAATGAATAATATAAAAAAATACAGAATAAGGAATATGGAATATGTATAACATGGTCCCATATTGCCATATTTACAAACTACTCAGACTAGGGAGGGGGAAGAGAAAGAGAGAGTATTTTCAGGAAATATAAAGTTCCTTTATGCTGTCCTCCTCAGCTCACACGAGGCAAATTATGTTTCACGGGCAGAAGTTTCTGCATCACTCATCAAACAAGTCATCGTTGCAGGACAAAACGTTGATTTGCTGTGTATTATATATGTGTATATATAAATGTTTATAACGTGTGGCAAATCAAGAAGGTGACGGAAAACAAAATTTATATGTTATCTAGTGGCAGTCGGGAGTAATAGCTAGGTCTGCTTTTCCATAGAAAGAGCGTTTTTTTGATTTGCTATTAGCTTTGGCCTGTTGGACGAATCTTCACAAAACTTTCCCCCCAAAAAGTTCATCCAACTCAGCTCCTTCCTGGAATGTTTCGGGGTGATCGGTCAAGCGGGGGGAGAGAAAAAAGGGGAGTCCCAAAATGAAAAATCCCCATGCATTTTCCTTTGACTTCTTTAGACAAGGCTATAGCAAAAACTGCTGAATGGAATTACACGAAAGTTGGCAGGAAGCTAGATCTTGGTCCGCAGATTGTGCTATTTGTGATTTGGTGTAAATCCGTTCAGTAGTTTTGAGAAATTAAGGGACAAAACAAATGTTATATCTGAACGTTTGGGTCACGAGAGGCTCAAGAGACTTTTGAGGGGGCGACAATTTAAAAATGGAGTATTTTGATTGGCTAAGTGAGCTTTATTTCCCTTGGGCCATCACGCTCCTGTGGAAGTCAGACTCCTGCGGGAGCAAGCGTTCCGATTGGCTGAGAAAAAATTTGCTGGCAGCCATTACAGGACACGGGGACTTAGTCCCCTATGCTGAAGTTAAAATAAAATAATATAAGGAGGCAGGTTAGGGATAACCTGACTTCCTAGGCCCTATGAGGGAGACCCAGAGGGATCCCCCTGGGGCCAAAAATAAAGAAAAAAATTGGCAAAAAGTGAGGCAATCCCACGAGACTATGGCAGGATTGAAAAAAGAAAAAAAAAAAATGGCAGCCAGGTTGTATTTAATACCCTTTTACCCCTGGGAGCCCACCACGGGCTGTGTTCATAAATGAGAGGGGGGGCTCTGTAGTCCCCTTCCCTGAGCCTGCAGAGGTCCCAGGAGCCCACCACCTGTGGCCGAAACTACTTTCTGTGGGCCACCAGAGGCCCCAAGGCCGGAATGTCTTTATATGGGGAGGGCAGCCATATGGCCCCCCTCCCGAGCCTCAAAAGGCCCCAGGATCCCCATCCCTGGGGGCCGAAGTTTAACAAAAAGGGGAGGGGGCCATGTGGCCCCTGCCCTGAGTTTTAAAAGGACCAGGGGAGCCCACCCCCTGGGCCAGTTACTTTAAGGGGGGGGGCATTTGAGAGATCAGTGATGTCATGAATGATTTCATAGAACATGTCATAAGTAATGTCATGTGAGGGCATAAGCAGTGCATGGCGGGGGCGCAAGTTTATAGCTTGCTCTGCGAACTATAACTGGGGAATTTATGTGTTTATTTAGTTCAAAACGTAAACGTTGGCCACCTAGCTATAACGTTACTTTAACCTCCATAGGAAACCGTTTTTTGTTTTTCTTATAACTTTAGTGGCGTTTGACAAATCTTCACGAAATGTTCAAAACTAGTTTGCCACTCACTTCAGCTGCTGCCTGGAAAGTTTCGGGGTCATCCATCAAGCTGAGCTAGAGAAAAGGGGAGTCCAATTTTCCATAGGGAGTTTAGACACGACTGCAGCCGGAACCGCTGAATGGAATTACACCAAATTTGGCAGAAAGCTAGATCTTGGAAATATCTCTTTTTGTAATTTAGTGTAAATCCATTCAGCAGTTTTTAAGTAAATAAGGAAAACAAATTAATGTATATCTAGGGATGCAGAGGGTCAGTGGATCTGACAAATCTCATGCTGAGATCTGATTGGCTGCCACCACTTCAACCAGGAAGTGGTGGCAGCCATCTTGGGACTCAGACATGGCCCGAGTCCCAGAAAATACAAAAAACCTCAAGGGGGCGGGGTAGGAATACCCTGACCCCCTAGGCCTGGTGCCAAAAATGCTTAAAAAATTCTTGAAAGATCCACGTTAAAAGTAAAAAAAAAAAGGCCAAACCTCTGTTACACACGGCCTTCGGCGGTGGTTGGATTAACGTACGGTAATTAAATATTACTTTACGTTAAAAAAAACCTACAAATTCACAGAAAAAAACAAAGGTTATAGGGACGTTACAGTTAGGATATAGCATTAAAAAACATACAAATTCACAAAAAAAAAAACAAAGGTTACAGGGATGTTATAGTTAGGAAATAGAATTAAAAAACCCTTAGAAATGCACTAAAAACAACGGTTACAGGGACGTTATAGTTAGGTTCAGATTTTACACACACAAATCCATAGAGATTCAGCAGCTATAGTTAGAGTTATCTCAACTAACTATAACTCTTGCCCTAAAATTACTATACCCCGCACCCTCAGCATGCTTTGCTAATTACCCCACATATTGCATCACTCATGACATCATTGATAATATCACTGCAACATTTACAGTGAAATTATTCATGAGAAAATTGTGCATGTGGGGGTGCAAGTTATAGTTACCTTAGGGCACATGTTTCACTGCCAAAATAAAGTGTGAATGACTATGTGAGTGGTTGTGTGGGGGTGTGAGAGAGTGTGTGAGTGGTTCTCTGGGTGTTTGAGTGGGTGTGTGAGTGGGTGTGTAGGTGTGTGGGTATGTGAGTGGTTCCATGGGTCTGTGAGTGGGTATGTGAGTGTGTGAATGGATGTGTGAGTGGATATGCAAGTGGCTGTATTTGTCTGTGAGTGGCGTCTGTGACTGGTCTTCTGGGTCTCTAAGTGGATGTATCAGTGAATGCATGGGTGCGTGATTAGGTGTTTTAGTAGCTGTATGGATATGTGAGTTGGTATGTGTGAGTGGTTGTGTGGGCGTGTGAGTGACTTTGTAACTGGACCTGTGAATAGGTGTATTTTTTTCAAAAAGTGGGCTCTGGATCAGAGGATTCATCGTGGATCCAAACTGGGGCAGCGCTGAGCGCTGTGGTGGATCTACAGGCACCACCAAAAAACATTTTGGGGCGATTTCTTGTCCATGAGGAGTTCCTTACAGACATGGAGCAGCTTTTAAACGGCTGCTCTGTATTTCTCTTGAATGTGCTGCCCTGTGGGCAGCGCATGTTCGCTGCTGCCCTGAGGGCAGTGCATTCTCCATGATAGGGTGCACTTTTCCTTTTTGCACCCAGCGCACCTGCTTAAAGGTGTGCCACGGCACAAACGGGAAAAGTGTACCCTATCTGTAATTGGACTACTGGGGTCTTCAATAATTGACCAGTACATCTCCAAGAATAAGCGGACCATCTTTCCTCTCTGGTCTTTCCTGCTTGTTGAAATACAGAGATTTAGCAATATAATATGTTTCTTCTATAGCACCCCACTTTGTCAAGCTGCAGCCACCCTATCACCAATAGGTCAATCATTTGCTTCTGATGATGGGGACACTGAAATCTTCGGCTATCAATTGAAGGCTACATATGTCCTCTTTCATTCTGCCACATGTATATATACTGTTTGGTGTCAGTAACCACATCATCTTCTTACAATGTTCAGATAAAGATGACACTCTTTTTGGGGTTGACATTTGATGTTTTTGGCAGAATCTGCTAGCACATCATTGCACTTGTTATCTACTTGTTCAGACAGTCTTAAATCTAGATGCATAAGTCCTCAATGCAAAGCTGATCTCACATCTCATTTAGCATCTTAGGCTTCGATTTGATATTTCCCCTTCGTTATTATTTTCCCTAATTGACTGCATGTACTAGACAAGTTATACCACTGGGCTTCCTAAAGCTGCCCTGCATCAGGTATTGTTATAGCATCTTACAATTAGTGAAACTGTACAATTCAAAACCTTCTCCACTCTGGGAAGAAATGGAAAAAGCCCAAAGACTCAGGCTAGAAAGTAAAATAAATCAAATCCAACCAAGTGATCAACAAAAGGGTTGAAAGATTTGTGGGACTGAGGGAGTTATGTTGAAAAGAGGTAGACTGGTTACATGCATTAAATGGCATAAACAAAGCAAAGGCTTACAGGAACAGTAACCTCTATGGATAAAATAAGCAACCTGCACAAGCATACCAAATTCGCTGGTCAGCAGAGGCTGGCCTCTCATCACAGTGAACTCTGAAGAGATGAGAAATGTGTTGGGTCACATAAAAACAGCAAGCTCTTGGAAAGAGAGGTGTGCCAGAACTCCAAGCGTTAGAAAGTCTTCAACTTCTATCCCACTGAAGCAGATTGCTAGCCTTGCCTAATGTTACGTCCAAGTGTGTTCTTAGTCATTCTTTCACATGAAAATACAGTTAAGACACCAAGCCAGTTGTTCATAAAGTTACCTGTAGGTACTCCCAGATATGGCAGGATCGCCCAAGAAATTTTCTATTCCATTCCATAGGCTGCACAGTTTATAATCATAGGTTCTGATCATACCTGCTGTTTCACTTTTGTCCAGTAGATATCAAAATGACTCCCACCAATGCTCTTCCCTTTACTATTCAAGTCTAAGTAGCTGTGGCCAACTGCAGATGAGCAGAATACTCACCTGTTAATACAGATGATATTTCTGCTTTGTCAACTCTTTTTCTATGTATTTGGTGTTGAGCTTTGTGGGGGGTGTCAGTTTAATCAATCATAATATTTCAGTTGGATTACGGGACATTTTACAAAAGCCTGAATATATCCTGGGTATTCTTCATATAAGTTTTACATTTGGATCAGAGCAAATCATGGAACAGTGCACCTTGAGAGCATAACACTTGCTTGTCTTTAACCCATCATAAATTATCTTTTTAAGTCATGGTTTATTGTTAAATAGCCATATTTAACATAGTGTAAATTGTGGTCACTACATATAGCGCATCCATGCCCTTCAATGCAGCAGGGCTAGAAAGTAAGCAGATCAGAGATGCTAATCCTGAAGGTTACAAAAACCGCCTCAGCACAAGTACACAGTGAATGCTTGTCCAAGTTCCTTTACCTCCTGGTACTTCAATATCTTGGCATATTTCATTGGAAACCCTACCAAATTTAGTTTTAAATTCCACTTGGAAGTCATTATGTCTGAGATAGTTAGTAAACATTCTACTTCAGATGTGGTAGTTTTAAATGCTCAAAGTCAATAATTTGTGGTATGTTGCAATCCTTTGACGTGGAAATTAAGGATAGCTTATTTGGATAATCATACATCACGAATAGGTTCCAAATAGTTTTCTTATAAAATAACTGAAACAAATTAAAACCAGACCATTTTAAGATAAATGCAAAACACACTTTTTGTCAATTTTCAAGGAATAAATATGATCCATGTGCACAGTCCTTTTATTTTTACATCTAAGAAATGATTTCCTTAAAAGTTAGATAATGTATAGTTAGTTCAGGGCTTCACACAAGTTCATGGTAAACTAAATATATTTTTTTAAACACTTTTATTTAAAAATGTACATTTCTGAAAGGTGGTATGCATGTGGCAAAAGGACAATAATATACTTCAGTCTCATAGAATTTAAAAAATCACAAATACAGCAACATTGTGTGCCTTAATTTAGTGAACATCTTTCACTTTTCTATTGGCTGAGCCATGTATAAATGAGGTTGAAAAAGGATAGCACTTTTTAGAAAAAGTATTGAAAAACTGCTTTTAGGAAAAATGATTATTCTGCTATATAGTACACTTAATCTACATTATCTATAACAATAGAAACACAATTTTTATTTACAGGGACATGAGTAGCTAATGGGTCCATTGAATTACACAACTGTGATAGACTGATACAGTTTCCAGTTGGTGTGCCACATAAAAATATCAGGGGGCTCTAAAGAAGATTATATTATCAAAGCTCCTGGTAAGATTGTTTAGCCCTGTGTACAGTCTAGAGCTGATATTTTCTCACAGAATTGAGCCAATATATCATCGAGTATCTTAAATGGCAGTTTTCTTGGGGTTGTATTATAGGCACAGCACGCTGCTTGGTTTGTGCTGCAGCATAACCTGAAACAGGTGTTAATGGACCAGTGTGCCTTATCACAGCAAATGTGCTGTTCCCAGTGCAGTTGCAAATCCAGGCCTGCACTGGGAACAGCACATTAGTGAAAGACGGACTGGCTGTTTAAAGCTTCCAGTTCGCCTTTAACTGAGGCAGTAACCCCAGCCTCAGGTTTAAAGGAAGCGAAGGATCCCCTTCAAGAGGGTGTAATAATTGCACTCACCTGCGGGGGGTGACTGAGAGGACACAGATCTCTGGCCCCTCAGGATCTGTGTCACTTTCATAAATGGCACCCTCTGGGACACACTGAGTTTGTATCATCAGAATGTGGTGCACAGTATGATTCCCTTTAGACCATGCTGGCACACAAGCAGCACTGCCATGATTACAGAAGGGTCAGCGTAAGCAACTGCATTGCCTTCTGTAATACTAAAGTGCCCCAGGGGCACAGAAAGCAGTTGTACGCTACCGTGCACCTTTCTATAATACAGCCCCAAAAATCTGTTATGTCAGCATTCTTTGTGACACACCTGAAATCGTTCTAAGAAATGTTAACAAACGCTCACATTTCCAAACATTATGTTGCGCTAGCAAAAGTATTAGAAAGTAATTTAAAGTATGGTCACCTGGTCAGCAGAGGGCATTGCTTCTGCTTTCTTATTTTAAGACCGATCGCCACACTTAAGAGATCCCCACCAGGCCGGCAGTGCTATGTGCCTTCAGTTTAGTTGCCCAGGTGTTGGCTCCATTTAAGTCAGAAGTTTGCCGAGTTGGATTCATGTTTGATGCACCCACTAAACATCCAAAGGAGGAGTTTATTCTTGAAAAAAAAGAGAAATCAAAGACTCCAACATGCAAGGTGAGTGTTTCCTCAGCAAGTGGGGGGCCATTGAGCGATTTCCCTACCCTAATGTGCCTGGCCTCACATAGTCGCCCCCCAAAATATAGTAGTATGACTGTCCCTATCATCTGATGCTGTTGTAGATGGACCATCAGGTCCGAGGTTTCCGATGGCCCAGCCAGTTAAGGCTCCACCACCGGAAACTTAGTGCTTCCTTCATCTCTAAATGTAGCAGATAGACCACATGTTAAGTGAGGTCCTCCTCTCCACCAAACTCTAAATGAATCCAACAGTCCAGTCAGCTTTTAAAACTCCACTGACCATTCTGTAAAATAATTGTACATGTCCAATCAAATGAGACAAAATATTTTTATTTATAATTTTAATTTTAGCCAGACAGAGCCTACCACTCCCGTCAGGGGTGCGTGATTACACTCACTGTATAACCTGCGCTCATTCTTGGGTAGCTTTGCTCTGAGCAGTCAGGCTTATCACAGAGGTAATGTGTAAAGCATTGGCACAGAACTCTCACACAATAAATACACTGAGCGTCTCAAAAGAGACTTTGCACATGGTCTAATGTAAATAAAGTTTGTATTCAACATACACATTAATTAACACAACATGAACATCATGTATTTCTGGACATAAATCACATTTGGAAATACCACTAGCAGCACTAGGCCCAACCGTGTTAAAATGACATCAGTAATATGCACTTTGGGAAAGATCCTACATTACCCCCCAGCATCCTTCTGCTGTGCGAAACATTGTCAGAATGAGGCCACCCTGGCAATTATTATAATTCAATACCACACACTTATAGGGTGCACCCCAGATCACAATATCAGAAATGTGTACACACAGATAATTACAACACTCTTAAAAAGCACCATGGGCCAAGGCCACACAGCTAAAAATCAATGTGAAACGTAGTGTTCTTTTGGCAAGGAATCAGCGTGTAAAGCAGCACTGCTGTGCGGTGTAATTAATAACATGCAGTCACTCCCATACACTCACTCAGCACCGATACGTGGTGCCACGGATATCAGGCAGGTCTGTGTAGAGTGCACTCGCACACACACGCACACAGGACCGTAATGCAGTGCATTGAATATCCTCCAGGTCAGTTGATAATGCACATGCAGACCCGTGGCCCAAGCACTCCTCCACCATTCATCTAACTCTCACTACCCAGCACCCACAGGCTGGAGATAAAGAAAACCTTCCGCTGATACTAGGCAGATCGCGGCCAGAGTCACACTTAGTCAGGGTCTGAGGGCAGAAAGTGGGGGGTAGGTAGCAGGGCTAATTAGGCAGCAGTCGACAAATGGAGGTTTGGCCACTACTCGGGAAGTTCACCCACAGTATGCGAATCAGAAGCGGGCTTAGGGCGACAGTCATTCAATTAAAGGATTCCACACTGTGCTTTCCGGCACCAGCCCAGTTCTATGAAGCATGGGGGGTCACACATTCTCTTGACCTGCTTCCAATCGCTCTCTGAAGCGTTCCTTAGCCCAGTCAATTACTCTCACCACCCAGGCCCGATCCGGGCAATACTACCCGGCAACATGAAGTTGTTGGGCCGGGTGAGGAGAGGGCAGTAACAATCGAAGAATGGGGGATGAAGCAGGGGAGACTCTTGGAAGAAGGAGGCACCTTGTCAGACACACATCAATCAAAGTAGCACACAGACAATCCGGCGACATCGGACCATGAATCGGCTCCTCTGCACCTCCCTGGAAATGAAGCACAATGTCTGGTGCGTGTTGATACAAGTCGCACCAGACAGTTCCGGCCAAACACAATGAAGAGTTGCAAATTCCATACCTCCCTGTAAATGAGGCACAATGTCTGGTGCACGTTGATACGGGTCGCACCAGACAATTTTGGTCACACACACAGATGCAAGTTTAGCAGTGCCGCACGAGGTAGAATGAGGCACTACTACTACGGGTACGTCCTCATCTCAGAAGGTCGCAACCTGTGAATCAGACACCAAATGCAATGAGCATGCAGTGGGCATGTCGCATGAGAGAGTTGCAGCACGATCAATGAAGCGGGCCACACGGGCTCCCGCCACCGGTAAATCCGCTCCCCAACAACAAGACGCTTATGCGTGTTGAGGCCCCACGATGCAGGGGACACACTCCTTAGATGCGGGCAGTACTTTTGGGGCTCCGCACAAGGAAATCCGGTCTCCAGGCACAATACCAAGTTCCACGCCGCGCTACCATTTGGGATCCAATAGACGATATAGGCACGTAAGAGGGCACCGCTCTCCAGGTGTCACAAGTAGACTGTGTGGGTCCCTCACAGGAGGTCTTTGATGTCCCTGAAACCTCCACAAGAGAACAGGGGGCAAGCCAACAAGCCCTTGGAGAGCACAATTCAGGGTGTCACACAGCAGCAGGTAGTCAGCCCAGGCCAGCCACTATTCAGGAAGGGTGCACGGTCCCTTCCAATTGCAGTAATCCTACTTGTGCACAACAGATTCCTCTGGCAGTGTGCAAAATGCAGTTCCAGGATCCCATATCCCCACAAGTGTATTTCTAGCCTTCTGAAGTATGGCACCAGTAGTTATACTGTAGTGTGCCTTTGAAGTTGGGGGTGGTTCAGAGGGTTTCCCTTTGAATCACAGATGTCTTCCCTAAATTTAAGTGCTGCCTCCCATGGGGCCGTGGAATGCAGATCTTAATCTATAGTGGGGCCATGATCTGGCTTCCTAGAGGCCAAGTGTTCAAACCTCTCCCTCCAATCTATCCAGCCAGGCCCTCAAATGGCAGAGGTCTGTCGTTCCAGTTGCATGACCAATGTTTATAGCTGTCTCTGGGGAATGCACAGATGTGCTCCCCCAGCCTCCATTGTGGACTGGAGTCAAATTAAAAGGCACACAAAGAGTTTTAGATCAGAGAAATGCCCACTTTCTAGAGGTGGCATTTCTAAGCTATTAATGACAAATCCTCTTTACTACAGGAGAGGGTTTGCTATTGTGAATCCAATGATGGGTAACATTTTGAGGCTGCTCCACTGTAAGCCACTATTGCAGCCTAAAGTAATTTCAACTATTCCCCCATGTTAACATATGGGAAGAGCAAACCTCATAGGTAGTGAAAACACACATGCATATTCTTCATTACCTGGGCAGGGAACACACATGTGTACCTGCCCTGCCTTTCACCCACCACTTGCTTCACTCCTTAAGACCTACCCCAGGGGGTGCCCTAGTGGTAGTGAAAGGTCCCCTCATGGTTGGGCCAGTAGTTTAGAAAGGCCAACCTGAGAATAAGTGCAATCGCGTACACAGAGACCTGTAATGTCAGACTTGACACATGTTTAAAAACCTCATAGGAACAAGTGCGCACCCACACGCCTGCAATGGCAGGCTTGAGACCTGTTTAAAAACATGAGGTAAGCACCACTTACTAGCCTGTGTAGGAAGGGCGCATGCACTTTCACACTGCATTTACAGTGGGAAAGTGCCCAGAGCCCTAAGCCCACTAAAAGAGAATCAGCAAAACCCCGGTGTTGTCCCATGGGCGGAGCCGGCCTCCTAGGTAGGGATAACCCACATGGGGGTCTTCACTACCTGGGCAGGAAACACCTATGAGTATCTTCCCTGCCTTTCACCTACCACTTGCTCCACCCCTCAGGTCCTACCCTAGGGGTGTTCAAGTGGTAGTGGAAGGCCCACTCACAGTTGGCTAATGAGTTAAAAATGCCAACCTGAGCTTATGCGCAACTGTACACCCACAGGCTGCACTGGTAGGCTTGATACATGTTTGAAAGGCTATTCTGATGGGTGGCACAATCAGTGCTGCATCCCACCATTAGCCAGTGCAGTCGCTGCCCTGGTATGTGGCGTACCTTTTTACAGGACACTCACGAGTACGACACCTAAGCCAACTAAGTAAGCACCACTTCCTAGCATGGGTAGGAAGGGCACGCGCGCATTCACATTGCATTCCAATGGGGAAGCGGCCAGAGTTATAAGGCCATGAGAAGAGAATCAGCAAAATTCAGGAGTAGAAAAAGAAAAACATTTTAGGGAAATCCCCTAAGATGGGCCATGTCCAACAGTTTACAGTTGTTTTACTTTTTGCAGGTTTCAGACAGCTGAATGCAAATGGGATTTACATGAAATAGGTGATATCATAACCAATATTCCCTAAACTGCAATATGTTTCAAACTCAGAGGTATTTGAGATTATGCCTTAATTCAGCCTAACACATAATTTTTAAGATACTGCTGTATCCAAATCTCATCTAGATGTCCATTTCAAGAGTTCTGGGAAAAAGCACAGATCCAGATGCATGGATATCTAAGATAATAAATAGTCCTATCGATGATACATGCACAGTGCTCCTGTCACTTATGAGGTATAAACCAGATTATAGATGCTCACTCCTGACAGGTATCTAAAAGAGTAGACTGCCCAACAAGGTGCTTTACTTTAGCTCTCTGGGAGCTCCAAGTATACCTATTACTAAAAGACACCATATGACATTGAGTGAAAGGCTTATCTCAGAAATGTCTGCAATGTTTGTAGGATGAAATATGTAAGACCCGGGCAAATGTAGTCTAATGATAGTGGCCAGGAAGTGCCTCAAAGTTTATCTGTCTAACTTCAGAATTAGTTAACTAAGATTTTAAGCTGATATCTGCATGTCCACATTCCTCAGATACCAGTTTCCCATTCTCATGAAAAACAATTATATGTATTACTTTTATATGTCCAGGGCACATTGAGAGAGAGTACGAATCACTCCTAGAATTACTATCCAAACTGATTAATTGATTTTACACTTTTTATGAGATCAATTCTATTGTGAGTAGTCACACATTGGTTTGCCACAGGCAAAGCACACTTTACTTTGTGCCAATTTTATACAAGTTTGAAACATACAACATCAAATGGACAGCAAATGTTTTTTTCTTGACATGTCTATGACTTTGTGAATTTGTTCATCTTAATGTTTTCTTCCCTTATATACTATTAAAATTATAGCACTAAACTACTATAAGGGTAATGGTGCACTTTGCAAAAAGGTTAACTAAAAGGGACACAACAATAGCTCAAAAGTGCCACAAGCAATGGATGAATAAAAAAAAAACAATAAAAGTAAATATAATTAGAAAAACAGAAAAAAGACCAAAAAGAAGGAATATCACCCCTCTTACTTCAAGGTGTGAGCAAAGGTAATCAAAGGTGTTTGCATTTTTAATGATATTTCATAACAAAGATTGGTACTACATAAATTATGTTAACTTACTGAGAACTGAATTTTAATACGGAGGGATGATGAGGTATATTTTCCATATTAAACATATTACAACCAACTCTGCCCTCCGAGAACTGGGTTGAGAATACTGCAACAGCGCTATAACAGTTTACAACAGTGTACATTATTGGCATTGACTAACCTGCCTAAAAACTATAACACACTTGTTGGCCAGTTCAAGAATGACTTTTTTAGAAGAGATGGTCAGTGAAAATGACATTTTGACACCAGTCATAAAAAATGGCAATGCAAAAGTTTCTATCACAAGTGCAATCTATACATTTGCACTGTGGGGACTATGGAAAGGAAATCATTTGAGCATGCGAGCAATGGCCTAAAATGTACTAATAATCTTTTAAATCTTTGCCCACATATCGCTACAATGTGAGACTGGCACTGCATTAGTGCAGAAAGTAGTTGAGCCATTGGCCCATCCTGCTCCACTTACAACTCATAATCAAATGGCTATTCAATAAACGCACATATATATCTGTCCAGGAAATAATCCCATATCAATATAGTGGCACCAGTATTATTTGGTTTTCAGCAAAGCCACGTATATTACTAAACCGATCCGCTCATAATTATAAGAGAAACAATATCCTTCCAATATTTACAGATGATAGCTCTTGCTAATAAAATTAGAATAAAAAAATCAAAGATTTTTGTGGGTTATTTAACTTCAGTTTCTGGTCCAGCACCCCAAAATTGATTTAAAAAAAAAGTTGTCCTTTATCTTGACCATCAAATAGTTTTTGTTTTGCTCTACCCATGGACTTGCCAGAATTCTTGAAGTGCAGAGCAGCTTCTGTACACGTGGGGACCATCAACCACTTATTGCATTTCTCACACTTGACTAGAGCCGACCAGATCAACCTATATAGAGGGTCTATTGATACTTGATATTTATACTCTTCTTTGCAGCACTGGAATTCCTCTCGCTGAACAGCATCTTGTCGCACAAATACAATTTGTACATATTCAAACCAATTAGATAGTTCCTTCTTGCAGGTCTTTCACTTATTTAATTCCTTCTTTAATTTGCTAACCGCCTCAAACTGCCTCTTAAACTTATCCTCCTCACACAAGTCGCAATCTGATAATGGGTAAATCTGAAACATCTACCCCAGTTGCTTCGAATATGTCTTTTCAAGGCATAACTTCCCACTAGATTAACAATTATCTAAAAATTGCCTCTTTCAAAGGAAGGCTATTTTTTCATTTTGTTTGGCTGCAAAACCGGATACAAAATCATAAACTGAATTATGAAAAAGGCTCCAATTTCTCCATTTCTACTGATTTTTACATATAAATACAGACAGAAAACAATGTGTTTTCTGTCTGCATTTATTTTCAAAAACAAAAAACACAGAAAATTAGGCTTCTTTTGAGTAACTCTCCAGGCTCTCTTTGATGAATTCCAGGCCAACAGCTGAGTAGATAGAAAGCATGGGGTTTGAAAAAAAAGAGTGAGATATCCTTAAATAAAAGCATATGTCAACATGTATTTGAAGCTAAGTTGCACATTTATCAGTTATAAAATACTTTTAGTATAACTTATTCACAAAATACATATAAATATGGCTATATACTGATAAGAAGGCCACAAAATAAATTAAAATTACAGATGGAAATGTTAAAAAATAAATACCATAAAACCGGGAGCCCTAATTATAAACATACAGGATAAGTAGCAGCTAATCAGTAAAATACATACAAAATGTGTCAACAAAGAAATGCATTAGAATTTATAAATGTAAAGTCTGCAAGGTAAAAGCAACTACATCGCAATGACAATCTGTTCTCAAACATATTTTAACTGATCTCTTATTTTGAATGATAAATATTTCCAGTCCAGTCCATGAACTTCATGGCTATAAGTAGAAACAAATCAGTAAAAGTCACACAGTAGTGCATAAGTGCTTCAACAACAGGAAACATTAGTATTCATAAAATTAGCACCTGGAAAGGTAGAACCAACTACATCCTTGTGATAATCAGTTCCCAAAATTATGACATCTGTATGGATTATTTTGAATAATAAATATTTCCATTCCATGTGTTGAGGAATTTTGAAAACTAGAGGGATACATTGGGAGAATCCTTTTCAAGCCAGGCTCTCACAACACATTAAATTGCCATCAAAATCGAAGAACATGACCCCGGTAGAAGGTATATGGAAATTCAATCAATATAAATTTGGGGGAGGGGAATTGTGTAATATGAATTAGTCTACTTGCTTCCCTACCCACTAGGGTCCAGAACTCTTGAACTTCCATACATTTAGCAAAAATATGAATCATATCTGCCTCTAAGGACTTACACTAATGCTGATTTCTCCAGATGGCCCCATGTAACACAGTCTTTAGGTGAATAGTATAAAAATTGGATAATTTTATACTGATGAATATTCACTCTTAAAATAATAAGGATTTTATGGTAAAGATCAATATTCTTATACATTTCCTCAAGCATCAATGGTTCCCCTATTCTAACAGATTATCTAGATGATTCTCCAAACATAAACCTGGCCAATTATCCATTTACAGTAGGTAAAGGTTAGTAATTTAATAAAGGGAATAGGGTTATATAAAATAAATGTATTTGAATATGTTAAATAACAGTCAAGGATAAATCGGAGATGATTATAATTATGTACACTCATGTAATAGCACTACACACTATAAAGTAGAATTAATCCAATGTAAGCCAATTAATTTGTGGGGGAAAAGTAGATAAACAGGTATTATACCAAAGAGCAGTATTGTTATATTCCCAGGTTAGGCCCAAGTAGATAAGCAGCTTATTTCTTACATTGTCCTCACAAATAACATTTTCAGCTGTGACCTTTTGCACATATTTGCTTGCACAACAATATTACATTAGTTTCCCTGAAACTAAACTTGTTTACACATCTAGCGTCGCACAACATCATGTACAACGTCTCGTTTTGCACTGTGTACAAATGTCATCACTATCTTCATCCATGGGGCATCAGGGGTATCTACATATCCATAACATCGCTGATCTATAAGAAATCTATTTAATGTAAACAGTTAGTATTAAGCAGGGCTCTATCAAACCTCCAACTCTTAAGAATAGGTTTTGAGCACAAATTATCTTGAGATATAAAGTGCAATAGGTTATGATATGAAATAATAGAAGAAAATACATAAACAGAAAAATAAAGTGAAGGAGCCTAAAATATTGGCTATCAGGTGATGAATCAAATTATATATAGACTGGTGAACTAGAACGCAAAAGCAGTCTACAAGTCCATAGATTTCCATAATATGACAGGCAGCTGCTCATGTTCACCGCATGCATCCATGCTGTATAAATTGAAAAAGGCAACTCAAGGTCTAATGTTAGATTAATATTCCCACACAAAATGAGGGGGGCCACCCAAGAAACTAATTCCAAAAGCAATTGATGAACAATTAATCATCTTCAGTTTGTGCCATATACCATACATAATGTTAAAAATCCACTTTCTCCAACAATCCTTGCAGTCAGCCAGCACTCCAAACTATTCAAGCAGTAGCTCCTGCAAATGCATAAATTACCCTTTGTGAGAAAAGCTACCCCGCTGACAGGACGATCTTGTATGGTAAAACCTATCACTTGATAACTGAGCAGCCAGCTTACCCGTCTCACCTTTTGCCAAATGAGATCTTGGAGACATAATCTTCACACCTTTATATAGTAATCCTGCTATAATAACTTGCAGTGTAGAAGTCACCCTGAAACCACTGACAATCCAAGAGGAAATGCAGATGCTTGTCTTATAATCATCTGATCTAGATAATTGTGGTATGATATTCCTTGAAATTACGAAATTTACCTCTATCCTGAATCATCTTTCCCATTTTTACCTACATACCGGACCGAAATGCATCCCCTTTGTCTTCGCTCAGCCCCAAAGACATCAGACTTCCCAACCAAGGACCCCTCCCTCCCCCAATCTCTCAATTTGTGTTCCACAGGCTCCACAGGGAGCACAGCAAAATCACATCCTACCATTTTGAGATATTTTTCAGCCACTGTTTAGAGATATTTTTCAGCAGTGGCTGAGGCGGATATCAAGGAGAAAGAAGCCCAGCCCCCCACACCCAAACTGAAAAGAAAAAGGATAAAGAAAAATGCAGTGAATAGCCTATATAAGCCCCACTGCATGCTCATTATTAAACCGCCCTGTTCCATCAATATCCGACATACGCCCCTTAAACAATAAGTTTAGTATCTCTTTAACGTGTGAATCTGAAGTACATGCAAATGTACAGTTATTGTAAATATGTTTAAGTTTGGCAAATTCCTGCAGGTAACATTGGGCCTCTGCTGCTTAGAACAATGAAAGCACTTGACACCGCTGCCAATCAGGCTCCACAGTTGCCTGGCAGAAGTCTGAGCGTACAAAAAGCACCAAGTCTCCAACTTTCTCTGGGTTGTTTGGGCACACAGTCTAATATTAGAACTGTCGAAAAATAAAATTGCTTATATATATTAGTATTGCAGAGGGAAATTAATTCCCCCTTCAGTCTTTAGTATACTGGAAAGAAAAATGATGGGTTCGCTGAATCTGGCAATCTGACAGATTTGGAAAGGCTTGCTGGAATAGACAGGGAAACCTCTAGGGTCATCACCATCTGTTCCTTTCAAAATGCTTAAAACACATAGATTATTTCTGAACATACAATTCTCCAAGTCTACTTTCCAAAGTTTCTGTTACACTTGTTGTTTAATAGAGTGAGCTGTTTCTTCCAGTTTGGAGTTACATTGTTCAACCTCTGACAACTTGCCTCCCGGAGTTCCAACTTGTTTAGCTGCTTTATGCATTGTTATTTAAACCATCAGATGAGAGGTTTTAAGTACACACAGCACCCTATGCCCACATAGCAAATCATAAAATGATGCAAGGGTTAGATGCTGGTTGGGAAGCTGTGCACCAGGGCTTGAGCTACCCTGCTAGCTAGCTGTGTTATTCACCCTTGGGGCATGTTCAGTTCAGTAGAGAACCGTTAAATGAGTTTATAAGCAGAGAGATCCTCTTGCAGAAGATCTTCTACCTCTTCTTCCTCACACCGAGAGATTCTCATACAGTTGCCCTAGAACTGTTTTTGATTGCTTGGGACTGATTTTATCCGGATTATCCATTCTGTCCATTGTTTCCATAACATGACCTCAATCTGTATCTGTATCTGACTCTCCATCGGAGGGATTGGATATGGAGGAAACGGTCTCTTGAACATCCAGCGTCTATTTGCTTATATATCTGTAGGGGCTGCCATCAGGTTAGGGCTAGGAATAAGATTTGAATTTAGCCTTGCCATCCTGTAATAGCTCACCATCTACCTCATCAGGTTAAGCGGCTAAATCTGTGCTTGCGATGCTCATAGTGATTAAGATGGTGTGCTTATGTCAGGCCTTGCTTTAAGTCCATTGCTATCCAGGATTAGCTGTATTTTTCCCCATAGAAGCAACATGTATTGATCTATTTATTTGGGCCCAGACTCTTTGCTGATCAAAGCCACTAGTAGCTTTTTTTTTTACATTACCTGCAGTATCATAAAATTCCACCCTTGCATCACATACTGTCTTAGGGGCTTATAAAGGTCACCAAATATGTTAGGCTGCCCTTCTCTGATAATTATATTACCATCACTTGTTATCACAGTAGCACTATATTTCCTAGTCTTATTACGCAATGGTATAAACTGCAGATATAGGCGGTCTGTTTCTCCCAGAACATTTGCACTCTGTTCTGTGCTTTACTCTTTCACTCATCCTCACCAGCTTCTTCCACAGCAGAAGCAGGTTCCGAGGACCGACCCTCCAAGTAGCTGCTATGCTGTAATCCTCTTCCCTGGTCCCAATTGTTTTTGTGTCAGGTGCCAGAGATAGGTTTGTCAAGCGGCTTTCCAGATTAGAATCTTGCAGAGCAGCTGGCAGCACAGAGAAAACCACAGCTGGCTATGTTGCTGCGTGATCTGTCATCCAGGGATGCCGATGAGGACCTTGCTTGGTTCCCGCTTCCAAAAACTGGAGGGTCACATTCCAGCCACATTTCAACTGCTGGATGGAGGGCCAACCTGAGCCATCTCTCCCCACAGCAAAACCAGAAGTTGTTGGGTAGTGTGCACCAGCTTTCGGCCCTCTACCTTCACATCCAGCCATTAGCCTGGAAACACACCAACCACTCCATCTGCTGAAATGAAGCAAAGACACAGTGGAGGGCAGACCAGTTACTATGTCGCGATGGGGTGTATGTTCATGCAGAAGTCCTGCTAGTATTATAGCAAGTAATAAAATCGCCATACATTTCCCCAGAATGCTTAAAGAGGGCCCCAACTGTATATAAACCTAGTTTTATCATGTAATTATAGATTATTAATGTATGCATTCAAGAGAGGATCGTAGCCTCTTCTAGCCTCACCAGCACCTATCAGCCTGTTGCCATCTTGGTAGGCATCAGATTAGATCTTACGTAGTAGGCTATTTCGAATGAAATAACAAGCGCCCTACGTGCGAGCATTTGTTTGTTATACAACAATCTTGCGTTGAGCAAACCTGTATCGGGTACCATTACAGAAGCTTGATCTAGCTTAACTTTACTCATGCAGAATGCATAATTCTATTGCTGGCTGAAGGCACGTAGAGACAGTTTTATCAGTTGTGCATTCCCTCTATCAATATGAGGGAACAAATACCACCACAATTGTGCAAATGTCTGAAGATTAAAAATCCTTCTCTAGCACTAAGTAAAAATAGTTGTAAGTGGTTCTCGGCACACTTTTGGTAATAAGTTGTTTGCAGCTCAACTGGAGTGCAGAGCACATCCTGAAGCTTAACTCACAAGCTAAAGTCATACACCATTGAAGGTTTAGACTGACAGTAACATTTTCACTGTGATTAAGTGGTAGGAAGCGGAAAACAGGAGGTATTCACAGTAAGTACAATTTAATTTTAAAAGGAGTGTCAACTTCCAGTCAACAACTGGATATTTATATTAAATGATCAAAATCAGCCATAGACAAGACCTTCAGATGCAACTGCTTATCCATCTATGTCTGACTCCCTCAGACACACTTGCATAAAACAGATATAACCCTGTGGCATCCAAAATAACAAATGAATAGTGCAGATCTGGATGATCAGTTGTAGCAAGTTGAGTCCCAGCTGACAGGAAGGCCTTTAATCAGTATAGAAACCGTAAACCACTCAACCACTTGAGCCTCCTGGTTAACCATATTAAATGCTACTGGGAGATTCAACATGTGAAGAAGGCAGGCATGCCCACCTCAAGTCAGGTCAGGTATTGTCCACAACACGATTGTCAGGCTTCCTAGTGCTGCAAAGAAGTCAAAATTGAAATTGATGGTATTTAAGATCACTATTATGAACCTAAGGATTTTGTTGCATTTTATTTGTATATAGAATTGTTTTATATAACAGACATGTAATTCAGGCATGTTTCATAGTGCTGAACAACAAGTGGGATTTACATGAGACAGGAGCACACATATTCAAAGTGCTATAATCATTTTGTTTACCGTGTACTCATAAATAGGAGGATACTACAGTATATTCCGGTGGTAATGGTATATAACAGGGTATGAACAATGTATTGGTATTTCAACTCTTAGAACAATGCAAGGTGGATCAAAAACACATTAGAAAGTCTGTATAATGGTTTATATTGGTTTTTCAAATAGCCTGCACACAGTTTACAGTCAGGTCGGTTTAGTGGGTCAATTGTAAAATCTGTTATGAAATTATCAGGTATTTGTTGATGCAAAGGTTTTATAGATGTTTCTTGAAAACAAGTAATGAGGGGGCATAACTGATCTTATTAGGGAAGGCATTCGAGATTTTGGGCACCAGGATCCACCAGACAGCTTTCATTTCTGTCTCTCAGATATTAAGGTGTTGTGTGTTCTTTATAGAGATTCAACAGCTATGCTTTAACAAATACAGTAACTATTGTTCAAGGATGGGAGATGCAACCACATCATATAAAGCAGCAGATAAAAGAATATTAATTATTAATCTGAAGTGCAGCACTTTAATGAGAACTAAATGATCAAACAGATTAGCCTAGTGAGGGTTAGTATATACAACAATGTGTACATTACAGCTCCCAAAAAAGGACTGAGCCAAGTTATCCTAAAATTGCTGTTAATCCTTGTAAATTCTTTATACTCATTTTTCTTAATGAAATGATTAATGAGGTGTACTTTCAAGCTGCCAAACATGTTTAAGACAGGGTAAGAAATTGGATGAAAGTTAATTTACTTAGAGCAACCAAAAATTGATTTTCTTACCAGTGGCATCAACGGACTTGTTTTTCAAACTGGAAGGAAAACGGTGGGCCAAATAGGAAATAGTCTGCATTCCTAAATTGCAATTTCCTAATAGGAAATCGCAATTTAGGAATTCCAAACCCAAGGGTGCCTCTGGGCTTAAGGCCCCCCTAAATTTTTAATGCGCATGTAAGTGCACATATGTCCTAGAGGTATATGTGCGCTTCATGTCACATTAAAAAATAATTTTTTTGATTTTTGCACATGGTTACCATCAACTTTGAGTCGATGGTAATAGCATTTCCTAAATGCCCAATTCGCATTTAGGAAATGCTTTAGACATGTGCTTTAGGAATCGCAAATAGGTAATCCCTATTTGCATTTCCTAAATCGCTGTCGCAATTGGCAAATTTTACCAGGTAGAAATCGCAAATTGCATCTGGTTTTTGGCCTTTGTACACATGAAAAGGCTGTTTTACATTTCTTAACGGACCGAAATTGTGATTCGGCCTGTTAAGAAATGAAAAACGTTTTTGTACATCTGGCCCATAGTCTTCAAATAAGAACGGAAATCCAATGCAGACTCTGAATACAGCTCAATCTCCCTCTTTAAGGTTGTTTCTTGGAAGGTGCTATGCTCCTCACAAATCTTGGATGATCTTGGCCACTGCGGTGTCAACACATATCCATTCTCCTCCCATGGCATATAGGCACCTGAAGCCTAACTTGTAGCATTACAACTCTGTCAATGGAAAGTACCAAATCCTGTCCCTGAAAAGTCTGTGAGCAACTATTCAAAACCCTGAGCTATCAAGGGAATTAGGTAATTTGCATTTCTGTAGCTCTCATTTCTTTCAACTTTTTCAAGCTCTGGGCTTTGCTAATAAACTTTAGGGACAGGCAGTAGGAATGGTCTATCTCTGTATTCCCCCGGTGTAAATATACAGTAACACATCAACATTGGGGCATGAAATTGATTGACACCAGAATAAGATGTAACAAATAGGTCAGACACCCACCCACTACACAACACCACACCAACAAAGTTATTAAAAACAAACTCAACAATCGTGAGACTAAATCTGCTGAGGAAATTGCCAATAATTTGAATATAAAGTGAACTGTCCTCTTTCCTTTGATCAAGACACCATTTTGCTTTTCTTTTTGACTCTTTATGGAGACATCATTAATGTACCTTAACAAAAGGAGAAACTTGATCATTGAACTATTCATGCCACGCCATGCTTCCAGAAAGTAATATTTGAGACGCGAGGCAAGCAGGCAGTTATTTTTACTAATATTTTCACTAGGTCTATGTTACAGAGTGACACCACTCACTGTTTGGACAGTATCATTTTACACCAGAGGGCACTGGAGGAAAATAGACCATCCTCACACATTAGTAGGTTTACACTCTATTATTGCAGTTTGATAAATTCATTCAGTATTTTATATTACAGCACTGTTATTTGGAAGGAGAAATTCTCACAACACTTTATATAAAATGACATTCACAAAACTCCCATAATATTTACATAAATACAAACACATCTTAAACATTAACCTATTAATAAAGTGTCTAGCGATTTAGTAAGCTGTCTTCATCTTAGAAAAGGCCAGAAATATTTTTTCTTCAAACCAAGCAAAGTGCCTCAGGTTACAGTGCGGAGAGGTCAATCATAAATGCTGTCCAGAAAGTGGAAAATAAACTGAGCAATAATGCGCTCAGAAGGCTTACTGTTTCAAAAATATATCAGAAAAAGCATAACAGACTAAGGATAGTAAAAAGAACCGAGTGAAATAAGTGAGTGCATTGACCACTGTCACAAAATAAAATCACCTCGCAGGGATCATTCAGAACCAACCACATTAAAGAATCCTTGTAAATAATATATCTCTAAGAAAGAGCTAAACATTTGGCCCAAAGAAAAGGAGCCAGGAGCGTTCCAGTGAAGAGCTTCCAGGCTTTTAAAAAGGCATAGTGTTGCACATCCTAATGTCTATGCGTGTTTATTATAGTACCACTTAAATAGAAAAATAAGAGGGTTCACATCCAATGATAAGTTTATAGGTGAGATTCATCCTCCAATCCAGGGCTAGAATTTTGGCACCCAAAGCCCGCTACTCTGCAGCTTATGTTGCTATCTGGCGCTGCCCTGCTGGTGGAATTCTAAATAGTTGTCTACTATTGCCTTGCACTAGACGTGGTCCTGCTTGGTATCAGACCGAAGTCCTTCTTTAACACAAGTAAGTACAGGGGACTCCAAGAATGGGCAATAAGTTCCCGGGACTTATTTTAAACAACAGCTATGGTGTGGAAATGAGAAAATCACATGTGATGCAACAACACTTAAGGCAACCGCAAATAGGAACACCACATTATGCAAGCCTTAAGCATTTGTTTGGATTATTGCATAATGTTACAGCTCATATTAAGAAACTGGGCACATGAAACTATCAATTAGCCACTTCACCGAGCATGAACTAGTTCCCCTTAACTATTGTACACATATAGGGTAAGTTTAATCACAACTAAACATGTCATACATTCTATTATCTGCCAAACGATGTTTCTAACTGGAATATCATTCGCGCAAGGGGGTGTATTAAGTTTAGGGGCATGCCAAAAATGAGTTTTTTTGTTCAAGCAGCAACTGGCAATGAGTATCCACAATCTAATATTTACTGTGGCAAAAGTTAACCACTGAAAAGTTTTTTTTAGGTGGCCTCAATGTTCATTCGTTTATTTCTAAAAAGAATATATAAATTCAAGAAGTAAATAAGGGTCTCATTAATGCTGCATGTTTTGTAGAATGTGGATCTAGGTAAAAATCAGAAAACATCAAATAAAAAATAATGTGGAATATAATTTTTTTATGATGTATGGGCATAATTACAAATGATTCTTCATTTATATTTCCTATTAGAACATTGGAATGCTGGGATCTTCAATGAAGACAATGGAGTGCTCCGGGCTTCTAATGACATAGAAACCCCGAGCATCAACATTTCAATGTTTGCCTTTGTTCACAGCTGCTGCTGTTAACAAAGGCCTTGCAAAGCCCAAGGGAATTTAAATCCCCTCGGGCTCCGTGAGGCCTTTGTTTTACTATTTAGAATATTCTCCCCTCTAGGGACGGAGTGTTCTAATAGCTTTATAACCCTCCATAGTGGGCTATACCCGCCATTAAAAGTCTGCTCCCTTGGTAAAGACCCTCGTTAATAGCCGTATAGCCCGCTACATCAGGCTTTAAGGCTATAATAGGAGAGCCCTCATTTCTCCCCTTATGCATTGTGCGCTCACCAAGCAATTTCACTTTTTGGCTACTCCTTGCCCCTTCCTTCTGCCAACATCAGTCCTGATGTGCATCTGAACCAGAAAAGAGCTTCCATTTCCTAAGATGGGCTCAATGGGACTTGTCACATATTCTCTTTCTTCTTCTCAAAATGAAAGCAGGCATGTAGCCCTCTGCTAGATTTGTGAGTGCCTGATTTGGCACCAGGAGTAGGTTGCACAGCACCAGTTTCAGGTGGCAGCAGAATGCTTCCTTTTCCAAAGCAGAAACAACTTTTGCGATGTTGGATAACTTATTTTTCACCATTAAAGTAAATTCTCAAATCCATTTTAGTTAATCAACATTGTTGTAGTCACTCTAATTTTTTCATCAGTACATAATGCAAAATAGTGTATGAAAGAACACCAAACAATAACACCCGATTTCTTTTTACTTAACACTTTTTCAAAACTTACTGTTAAGTACATTTATTGGAGTGGTCAAACACTGTGTGTCCTTAGAGACAGATGGCTGAAGGAACTAGCTATTATGTTGCCAAAATTATGCAGTAAATGTGGCAACCTCCAGTTTGTTCACCCCTTTTCATTATTTATTGACTGTATTGAATAATTTTTGTGGTCCTGTATTTACCAGTTGGATCATAGTATGATTAATAACCAAAGTGTTTAAAAATGTAGAGAGTGAAGGTAATGCGTCTTTGTTTAAAACGTGCTATATTTTACTAAAATAAAGATGTAGAGGCTTGGGACAGAATGAGGACTTAATCTTTTGGCACTGAGTTGTGTCATCCAGGTACTGTTTTTGAGTCTGGTCTGCATACATTTTCCCGAGACTACTAAAGGTTAGCCGAAACATGTCTGCCTTCTTAAGAGGAGGTACTTCATCTAAAATCTCTTGGGTCACAATCTGCTTGCCTTCTTCCATGAAAGTACCTCTTTATGGGTATTCATGGCTAGAGGCCACTCTCCTATTTTTTAGGTCGGTACTTCTACTGGGTGACATGTCTGTCTCAGGTCTTCCTTTTCCTGAAAGTTATCTGGTTCAGGGTTTCCTACTTCACTTGGGTCAGTTAAATCACAGGCTCGCCATTTTCAATTCTCCTAGCAATATAGCCATTCCAGTGACATTACAGAAAGGACTTTTTTTCATCAGCTTCTTCCATGGACTCATTGTGATATTATGTCTCCTGTAAAGGCTCACTGTCATCTTGTTTGAGCCTGAGGTTTACACACCATTTTCGTGTGCTTACTGGGGTTGGTTCCTAGCTTCCAGCTGCTTTACTTCTTGGTTTCATTACATGTTGGCAAGAACTCTGCTAGTAACCCAGAACTGTGCACTTGTTTCCTTTCCCAGGTGCTTCTCTATACTCATAACCATGTCAAGTTCTTTCCAGCCATCTTCTTAGCCTCAAAAGTGACTTCACTGAAATTTTTGGTTGATCTGCTTTTTGCTCAGCGGAGTTGAACCTATTTACATCACCCTTCAATTAACACTATTTTCTCTCTATCTGTAGCTTCTGTGTAAAGCCGAGTGACCTTCCAAATTTAGGTTGATGCTTTGGACATCCTTATTGGGTCTTGCAATATGCCTCACTGCAACTAGCTCATCAGGCCAACTGCCTGCCCACTCCTCTTGTCCATTTCAGAAGCCACAGGTAAAACTCTCCTGTGTCTAAATGATGGGATTCCGTCCAGTGACGACCCATTAACATTACATGTCATCAACCCTCCAAAATTGAGGTTACTGATGAATGTGAACACGTTAATCACAGTATTTCAGTTTTTTTGGTAAACCCCAATCAAACCTGAGACTGAAGACCTCTAAACTGATTGTCGTAAAAGAAAATGGGAAGAGACTAGTGAGGCCACGCTAACACTGCTCTTGTATGTCATGAGATGTGCAGCTTTCTCTCTTATGCCCTTTCATGTTTACGCGCCTGAGGTCAGACGAGCCCCCCCAATGACTTGTGTGAAGTATGAGGTGTTACATTCAATATTATTGAATTTACAGTCTTTCAAATTGGTGTGTACTTTAGCTATAAGTAAACATGTTCGACGGCTGGTATTAACACATTTCAGTGAAATAAAATACATATTCTCTTTTATCTAACATTTTCTTTGGGATTTTTGTTTTGCTATCCTTTCACTGTTCAATGCTGTCTTTTTTCTCAAGCACACAGAGTCCTGATTTTACAAAATGTAACCCCGCACGTTTATAGTGTGAATGAACTTGCTCAGAATGTGGAAAGTTACAATATGGTCTACAGTCTTTACAGGCGTCATTCATTCCAACCAGACCTCATTCACTCGAAAGAATTTGATATTGTTCTGCGGAAGTGATTTTCATCAAAGCAGCAAATGTGCTTCTGCGCTCTAGGGGTTAAGAATGCCAAAGCAGACAATTGCCGTATGACCTTGTACTGAATGGAATGCAAATAACTCGAGTTTTACCACAAGGTATTTTTGAATACCTAGCTAGTGAAACAGTAAACAGGGCCATCATTTTTAAAATATTCAGACTGCCAATAATACAGTGCATAATGGAAATGCGTTCCAAACATTGCTTCAAGCGTAAAGATTTAGTAGGATATTATGCCCTCTGAGAAAAAAAAAAACATTCATTATTTCAAAGTGTTCAAAGACCAGAAAATTAATCGTTTAAGATATGCCAATAAAGTCAAGTAAATCGTTAAAAGGCCTGTACTTAAACGACATTTTAATAAAAAATGAACAAGTAAATCTTTTGTAATAATGCAGTTTGTGACGACCAGAAAATAATATTTTTTTTACTTTGTAATTAACGAGTCAGATATCATTTTTGTGGTTAACAACCTTCTCTTGTGATATTATTTAATCTCTGACCGTAAATGTGAGGAGGTGCAAGATGTGAGCAGATTTTTATTCCTTAAAGAGATGCATGGCATTCTCTCACTTATGTGTATAAGTAAAAAGTTAAGCAAGACAAAACAGCTCAACAAAATGTATTGAACAATTGGCAGAGGTTTAAAAAACAGTCCCAAAACTAACAGTGGACATTTTTTTTTTAGTGCGTAGAAACTTTCTTTTCCAAAAAGACAAAGGATTTCTTTAATAAAAGCCTTTTACAAAAATAGGCTGACCTTTCTTAAGGCAAGTCTGGGTCAAATCTATAAAGACTATTTTTAAACAATGCTGTATATTTCCTTGATTGATAATAGGATGCCTGGAAGACGATGATGCAAGTTGCCTCAGGCTTTTCTGATCCCTAAGTGTAGCCGGGCTTCTCGTTGTGCACAGAGCTACTTTACTGCACATTTTATGCATATTTCAGCATTCAGCATTATTAACTCATGACTAACTGACAGTTGACCATAATCTAACACATGGGTCTTCAACAAATCCTTTTTTGGGCAAAATCTGCTCTCAGGCAGACTGAGACTATATTTTCACTAGGGGTCATTACGTGCTGTCAATGGAAACTCGTATGCTGCACATATAAACAGAAAACCGTGGACAAGAAAATAAATCTTTTTGTTTAAACCCATGAATGATGTTACAACCATTCCCAACCCTAGTTAGTTCAAAGAGTATCTCGGTTGCCCTCTAGTGGTGAATGAGCGTAATGGAGAAGGACAAGAGCCATGCAGGAATAATATACACAAAATGTAATTAAGTCTGCAAGGAAAGGACATTTTTATGAGAAAGAGTTGCACGGATGTCTATTTCCATAGCTGTCTTGGAATTACTGCTGATGCTAACCTCTTATCATAACATAAAAGGCACACTTTTAAATAAGAAATGCGGCACATTATCCATGCTCCTCAGTTGTCAAGATTACAGCTTGATCTCGCAACAGGCTGAAACACAGAGAAAGGCACCACACTGCGCTCTGAAACGTCTAGTCAAAGACAAATTAAACTGGCACAAAAGTGGGTTCTGCATAAAGGGATATTGCTACAAAATACACCTTCTTTCTTTCCTAACATGGCAGATGAACACGTTCCCCTAAAGCAGTCTTTAACTCTTATCCAATAAAGCCCTCTAGTTTCACCAACACACATTATATGTCTATGCTATGACGCGAGATTCTTATGCACACTAACATTCACTGCATGAACGACTAACTGTGCACAGCAAAAACACCAAAAAAGGCAGTCAAGTTTCAATTCATGCCATGAAGACCACGCTGAGATACCTAACGCTCCAAGGCTCCACAAGCTATTCTGCATCAAGAAGTCACTGAAGAAAAATATGGACTTGGTAAGTAAATATATTCACCCAGAATGTGTTCTCTTTGGATTCATATACCTGAATCCATTGTGTTTTAGTAGAAGACAACGGATCCTCTTCTAAAGAGACATATCTCATCGCATCCAAATGTGTTTGACTGACAAAGATGGCACGCAAGTGCACTCTAATAATAATAATATTAATAGTAATAATAATAAATTGTTTTTTTGCAGCTTCTTATATAATATTTCTGCCATTCTAAGAGCTATAAATAGTAAATAACAAGCATTGCTATTACCTAATTTAATGGTACACAATTTATCCATCTGTGGAACAATAGAAGGCTTCCTTGTTTTGCCAGGATTCTTACTTGAGACCTCTAAATAGCCTCATGTTTCTAGGACATTCACCAGCTCATTCAGCCTCTTTGCCAGCTTCTATAGAGATCCAGATTTAAAGAAGCAGGATCTGTGGATATTCACGCTGTTAGGTGCAACCTAATACCACAAATGATCTGCATGTACTGTGTATTTTTGTCAATAAAGTAAGTGGAAGATCTTAGGGGGAATGAGTGTTGCCAGAGAAAGTTCTAAATGGAATCCACTGAAAATGAGCTATTCACAAACTTGCCACATTCTGCGTATTCAGGAATAGCCTCAAATATTTTATTTGCCCACATTTACATGTAGATTGTTTCCCCAAAGTGGTTGGAGTTTGTGAACAAATAAGGCAGATGCAGTCCTCCAATACCCCCATATTTGTAGTGGGGCGCAACAATAGCCATTCAGGTTTTGCATCTCAGCATGGAAAGCATTGTGCTAGTCCTATGCTTAAAAGCTTTGCTGTAGAAATGGCAAAAGACTTTGTCCCTTTCCATCTCGGCATGGATGGCACTGTGCTAACCCCATGCGTAAAGACTTTGATAGAAAGGCAGACATTTGAGGTGAGCAGATTTAGAGTGTCACTAGTGTTGAGGGTGCGCTCTATACAGGAGCCGCTTTCCACCTAAACTTGAGAACTACCCAGAGTTCTCTGCTTCTCTATTTTGCATATATATATATATATATATATATTTTCTTCTTTTTTTCACTGAAAAAAACGAAGGTTACAGGGACGTTCTAGTTAGGCTCAGATTTTACTCATACAAAACCAGTGAAATTCAGCAGTTATAGTTACCTGAGCTTACTATAACTTACACCCCTGCAATGCACTGCTTAAGACCTCACATATTACATCACTGATGACATGGTCAGTGACATCACTGATGACATAATTTATGACTTCTCAAATGACATCACTCATGACATTGCTGATGACATCATCCAGTGATTGTGAGTGTTTTCTAATTTCGTTTCTGTGTTATACGTATATACTAAGGTACCACAAAAGTTAAGTTAGTATACTTTGTGTACTACTAATGAGTAATTCCTTTTTGCACGCCGACAAAAAGCAAAAAAATGAACTTTTGAAAATCGTGGAAACAATCGGTGTGCACTCTGTCACTTCTTCTCTGTAATTCCTTTTTTTAACATAGTTTATGTGAGTCGCTGTGTGACTGTGTGTATCTGTGTGTGAGTGGGTGCCTGAGTGAATGCACAGGTGTGTGAGTGGCTGTATGGGTGTATAAGTGGGTGTCTGAGTATCTGTGAGTGTGACTTAGTGGCTGTGTGAGTGGCTGTATTGGTGAGTGGGTGTGTCAGTGACTGTATGGGTGAGTGACTAGCTGTGTAAGTGGCTGTGGGTGTGAATGAGTGAGTGTTTGGTTAAGTGAGTTGGTGTGTGAGTGGCTGTATGAAAGAGTGAGTGTCTGTGTGAGTGGACCTGTGAGTGGTTGTATGGATGTGAGAATGGGTATGTAAGTGGTTGTGTGGTTGTGTGGGTGGGTGTGTGAGTGAGAGTGTAAGTGGTTGTATGAGTGAGTGGCTCTGTTGAGAGGTTGTATAAGTGAATGAGTGGGTGTGTGAGTGGCTGTATAGGTGAATAACTGGGTGTCCGAGCTGTATGGGTAAGTGTGTGGCTGTGTGAGTGGCTGTATGGGTGAGTGACTGGTTATATGATCAGGCTCTATGAGTGAGTGGGTGTGTGAGTTGCTATGGATACATGAGTGGTTCGTAAGTACTTGTATGGGTCTGTTAATGGGTATGTGAGTGGTTGTGTGGGTGTGTGAGTGGGCGTATGAGAGATTGTATGGGGTGTGAGTGGGTGTGTGAGTGGTTCTATGGATGATGTCATCAGTGATGACATTTGAGATGTCATGAGTGATGTCACTGATCATGTCATGAGTGATGTAATATGTGAGATCATAAGCAGAGCATTGTGGGGGCATAAGTTATAGCTAGCTCAGGTAACTATAACTGATGAATTTCACTGGTTTTGTACAAGTGAAATCTGAGCCCAACTGTAATGTCCCAGTAACCTTAGTTTTTTTCAGTGAATTTCTAAGGTTTTTTAAATTTTATTTCCTAACTATAACGTCCCTGTAACCTTTGTTTTTTAAGTGAATTTGTACGTTTTTAAAATTTTATATCCTAACTGTAACCACTAACCTTTGACATTGAGTGTGTGAGTGAGTGCATGAGTGTCTCAGTGGGTGTATGAGTGTCTGAGTAGGTTTGTAAGTGGGTGTGAGGGATTATGAGTGGGGCTGTAAATGGGTATATGAGTGTCTGAGTGGGTCTGTGAGTCGGTGCATGAGTCTCTGAGTAGATCTGTAAGTGCGTGAGAGAGTATGAGTGATTCTGTAAGTGGGTGTATGAGTGTCTGATTGTGTCTGTGAGTGGGTATACGTGTCTGAGTTTGTCTGTGAGTGGGAGCATGAGTGAATGGGTCTGTGAGTGGCTGTGAGAGTGTCTGAGTTGTTCTGTGAGTGGGTGCAAGAGTGCCTGAGTGGGTTCTTCTCATTTTCTGTTGGCCTGGGTCGAGCTTGTGGAGTCTCATGGAAAAACTCTGCCAAATTCCACGGAGTTCAGTGAGCGGGCGGAGTATTGTTCGGCCACCCCTAATGAAGTCCCCTTGGCTGCTGAGGGTCATTGGGGGCCAAGACCCCCTACTGTTGCCACTAGTAAGTCCCCCACATCAGGATTGCGGAGACCTTGTTTGAGGACCTGTCCCCTTTCTCAACCACTCTGCAAATGCGCTTCCTGCGAACTACTAGTTGGAGGATGAAGTCAGCTTGGCTGCTGAGGGTCCTTGGAGGCCTAGAACCCCTATTGTTGATACCAGTTAGTCTCACACAGTGGGACTACTGAGACCTCATCGGAGGCCCCACCCCCTTTCTCAAACACTCTGCAAACGTGCCTCCTGGCGCACTACCGGTTGGGGGCGAACTCCCCTTGGCTGCTGAGGGGCGTTGGGGTCCATGAATACCTATGGTTGCCACAAATAAGTCCCCCACTGCGGGATTGCTGAGACCTAGTCAGAGGCCCCACTCCCTTTCTCAACCACTCCCCAAAGGGGCCTCCTGGCGCACTACTGGTTGGTGGATGTAGTCCCCTTGGCTGCTGAGGGTCGTTGGGGGCCAAGAACCCCTATTGTTGCTACAAGTAAGTCCCCCACAGCAGGATTGCTGAGACCTCATCGGAGGCCCCACCCTCTTTCTCAGCCACTCTGCAAAGTGGCCTCCTGGCACACTATTGGTTGGGAATGAAGCCCCCTTGGCTGCTAAGGGTCAGTGGAGGCCAAGAACCACTCTGCAAAGGGGCCTCCTGGTGCACTACTGGTTGGGGGATAAACTCCCCTTGGCTGCTGAGGGTCATTGGGAGCCAAGATCCCCTACTGTTGCCACAAGTAAGTCCCCCACAGTGGGATTGCCTAGACCTCGTCAGAGGCCCCACCTCCTTTCTCAACCACTCTGCAAACGCGCCACCTGGCGCACTACAGTTTGGGGGATGAAGTCTAAGGGACAGTGCGCGTCAGTAAACTCTGCTCCGCCAGTGGTTGGCAGAGTTTTTGCCAAACTCTGAGTTCCAAGCGGAGTGCACAGTGGCAAAACTCCGCAAACTCCGCCGGCATAGCGGAGTTTACTGTCCACCCCTAGTTTTCCGCCTTTTTTTCTGCTCACTTCTGACCTTTATTTTTAAATCTTTCCTAGGCAGGGCTTGCACTGTCCGTTCAAAACATCCTTTATTAAGGTATGGAATTTAAGCTGCACCCATTTTCCCACTCATCTTTTCAATAGGCTCCTCCTATTGTCCTTTGTATATGGTGGCTGTTGATTAGTGAATAGGCTAAGTAGTCCCTCCTTAGTACCTTCCTCTCTTCTGTTGTTACCTCCCATGAGGATAGCCCCTCTTACACGTGTCCTTACTCTCTAGGTTTCATTAATTTTAGTGAGCACTATTTAGTTAATTAATGTCTTGCTGAAGCAGGCATGACATGCTGTCCGGCTTTTGCAATCCACCCACGTTTGTAGTTGCTGTTTGAGGCACGAAATGATATCCTGCTTCTGCAACCTGTGATGCTGCAGAGGAGGTAATTTTTTAAAAGTCTGCTTTACTGTAAAATTTACAAAGTAAAGCTTTTTTTTTGTTTTTTACCATTTATTTACTTTATTAGCATTTGCAGCACGCCGCGCTTTAGCTTCACATGTTTAAAGCTAAAGCGCAGTGTGCCACGATTGCTACAAAAGTAAATGAACAGAAAAAGGTGGCCGGCCACGCATTTTTTATTTATTTACTTTCGTAGCAATAGCGAAATGCCGCACTTTAGCTGCAAACATCTGAAGCTAAAGCGCGGCATGCCGCAAATGCTAATAAAGCAAATTTTTTAAAAAATGGCAGGCGGCCGCCTTTACATTATTGTTGCTTTTACCTTTCACCATGGCGGCCGCCCACCTTTACTGGCTACTTAATTACTTTTCAGGCATTGACGACACGCATATAGCTTTAAACATATAAAATTATAAAGCGCCGAAATGCAAAGGCTACAAAACCCACAAAAAATGCTCCTAATTCTTAATGCTCACGTTAAGTTTATTCACTTTAAACATGGCGGCCGCACGCCATTCAGTTCTATTTATTTTTTCCTTTAATAGCATTTGCGGCGTGGCACATAATTCTATTCCCTTATTAGGTCTCAAGGAAAGGCTGCAGTACCACAGGCTGTTACTAAGTGTCCCTGTGGCATTCAATAAAAACAAATGAAAACGTATACTCAGCAGCAATCTTTCTCTTTATCATTCCATTAAGGGTGCAGTACCTTATGTGGCTAATAGAGGTCCCTTTACAACTCCGCAGGTCACCTAGTGTACTCTGGTACTGGCATTCTTTCCTTCATTCATGAAATTTCTTTTATTATTACTTATGCTACTGCTGGGATATTTTTAAATAAGCAAAAAAAAGGACAAACATTAGCATTTGCAATGCTAATAGCTCAATGCTGGTTACTCTTTCTTCTTGTTTCTGAACTTTATCTTGCTTCTTTCTGCTCATTTCTGACCTTTATTTTGCCTCTTTCTGCTTGTTTCTGACCTTTATTCTGCCTCTTGCTGCTCGTTTCTGACATCTATTCTGCATTTCGGCTTGTTTCTCACCTCCATTTTGCCCCTTTCTGCTTGTTTCTCACCTTTATCATGCCTCTCTACTTGCTGATGAACTTTATTCTGCCTCTTTCTGCTCATTGCTACCCTTTATTTTGCCTCTTTCTGCTCATTGCTGACCTTTATTCTGCCTCTTTCTGCTTGTTTCTGACCCTTATCCTGTCTTTCTACTCTTGCCTCACCTTTATTTTGCCTCTTTCTGCTCGTTGCTGACCTGTATCCTGCCTCTTTCTGCTCAATTCTCACCTTTATTCTGCCTCTTTCTGACCCTTATCCTGTCTTTCTACTCTTGCCTCACCTTTATTTTGCCACTTTCTGCTCGTTGCTGACCTGTATCCTACCTCTTTCTGCTCAATTCTCACCTTTATTTTGCCTCTTTTTGCTTGTTGCTCACCTTTATTCTGCCTCTTGCTGCTCGATTCTGACCTTTATTCTGCCTCTTTCTGCTAGTTTCTCACCTTTATTTTGCCTCTTTCTGCTCTTTGCTGACCTGTAATATGCCTCTTTCTGCTCAATTCTCAACTTTATTTTGCCTCTTTCTGCTCGTTGCTGACCTTTATTCTGCCTCTTTCTGCTTGTTGCTGACCTTAATTCTGCCTCTTTCTGCTCGTTTCTGACCATTATTCTGCCTCCTTTTGCTAGCTTTGGACTGTTATTTTGCCTCTTTCTTGTCTTTTTCTCCCGGGACCTAGGGGAGAGACTCAAGTCCCCCGTGGTTCCAGCTGGCTTCCCGCCTCCTGCTTGAGCCAGCATTGCTCTCACTGACAGGGAGCTGCTAAACAGGCAGATCCTGGTCTGTCAGAGCAATCCTTTCCTCTGTTTCTCTGCCCACTTGACAGCAGGCAGGGAAACAGATGAAAACTCCACTCTCAGCAAGCGGGAGTGATTTCACAGCTCTCACTTGCTGAGAACGGAGTTCGTGCTTGCTCTGACTTGGCGAGAGCTGTCAAGTCAGGGCAAACAGCTATGTCCCATCGGTGGACACCCAGGGACATAGCAGGAGCTAGCCCCAGGGCTGATTTCATAAAGGGGAGCCTCCAGAAGCCCAGGTAACCCATCCCAGGGGCCAACATTACTTTTTATGGAGAGCGAGGCCTTGCAGTCATTTAGGTCATCAGTGATGTCATAGAAAATGTCATGAGTGATGTCATATGTGAGGTCATAAGCAGTGCATGATAGGGGTTCAAGTTCTAGTTAGCACTACCAACTATAACTGGTGAGTTTGTGTTTTTTTTTTTTAGCTCAAAAACGTTAATGTTGTCACTGACAAATTCACATAACATTATATATATATATATATATATATATATATCATCACTGAAAAAACCAAAGGTTATAGTTAGGTTCACGTTTTACCCACACAAAACCATAGAAATTCACGAGATATAGTTCTACCTAAAGTTATATTTATGTTAAGAAACTAAAACTTGTTGCCTAAAGTTCCTTAACGGCGTATGTTATAGTTTCTTCTGATAAGTTTAACCATAAGTATAACTATAACACGAGGGAGAACTCCAAGTTCCAGCAAGCCTTGCTATTGTTTGCACCGGAGCCAGCCCACCAGGGGGCGTGTAATTGCTATTTAAATGAGTTTGACTTGGCGCTCTCGTGAATCTGCCTAAAACTGCTGTGCCAGCCCGTGAACAAGGTGTAGGAACACCGAAACGCGTAGGGCTTTTTTGAAAGGAGTTTTGGGAAAGAAATGCCGGTTTAGCTGAATTAAAGGACTGTTACAAATGATGGGGTCCTGCTTGTTCATTGTGTGCGTCTCTAAGCAAGGACAAAAGTTGTTTGAAGATATATATATATATATATATCATCACTGAAAAAACCAAAGGTTATAGTTAGGTTCACGTTTTACCCACACAAAACCATAGAAATTCACGAGATATAGTTCTACTTAAAGTTATATTTATGTTAAGAAACTAAAACTTGTGGCCTAAAGTTCCTTAACGGAGTATGTTATAGTTTCTTCTGATAAGTTTAACTATAAGTATAACTATAACTTCTGAATTTCTATGGTTTTGTGTTGGTAAAATTTGAACCTTACTATAATGTCCCTGTAATGTTTGTCAGTGAATTTGTATGTTTTTTTAAAGTAATATATAATTGGATTTGCGGGTGCCCATGGATCAGCAGAGGATTTGCGTCCCTAGCTTTATGTTTTATTTCTTTAATAACTCCAAAACTACTGAACAGATTTGCACCAAATTACAACGCGCATTGGCAAAGCCAATAAGTCATCTTTGTGAGAGGTTCAATTTTTGTTTTCTCTATTCTACAGTAGTTGCGTGGACAGTAAGTGTAGATTGTGTTTGTATAAATAAATGTGTTTTAATGATTTGCTGATTAAGTGATGTATGTTGGATGTTTTGCCCGCCTCAGTAGACCTATTGGCTTTTCAAATGTTTTTTGTTGATGTTAGTCAGCTGAAGCATTAATGCCCTGCACTGCCTCAAAGGCATTGGAAACTCTTACTGCAGATTACATAAACTACCTTTGGAATGTGTTCAGCGAGCTATAGTACATGCTTTTGTTAAGCCATTTTAGCACAGCACACAGAGGCTTGACTCTTTCAGTAGGAGAGGGGGCCTTATTTTAGCCTCCATTCAGTACAGAAGAAGCATTTATGAGGTATTTATATATAAACCTAATTGATAGGCAGAAGAGCTCTGTATAGTGTCAAAGTAGAGCCATCACAACATATTATAGAATTATGAATTACTTAAAATTAATTTACTCCTCACCCAATACCCCTACAAACCCACAACCCACATCTAAAATCTTTAAAAAAACTAATTGCACAAATAACATAATTATCAATTAAACAATTATTCATTAATAACTAAATATTTATTCCTTAAAATTAACTGCCCACCCTTTACCCCTATGAACCCCATAACCCACACCTAAAAGTAAACTTTAAAAATTATGTACACAATTAAAATAATTAACTGTCAATTAAATAATTAATAGTGTGTAACAACAAATTATTAATTTTAATTAATTTACTCCCCACCCTCTACTCCTATAAACTCCACAACCCGCACCTAAAAAAACATAATTAATCATCGATTCATTAATATTAACAACTAATTATTAAATGAAAATAAATTACTTCCCACCCTTAACCCCTATAAACCCCACAATCTGCAAATAAATTGCTCAATTAAGTCGGCCAGTCAGAACCGGCTCGTAATCCCAAAGGGCGGGTCTTTCTACCCTTGGGATTACGATGCATGGTTTCCAGCATATTTTCCATGCCGGCCTGTCCGACATGGAAACCACGTCGTAAAGCGGGTTTGAGGGCCCCCAGCAGGGCCCCCTTGTGGGTGTGGCCTCTGGTTGGGGGCCCGAGGAGGACCTATGGTGCCCCCCTGTTGATCCCTGCACCCCGTGGCAAACACCTCGAGGTGCCTGCCACGGGGTGCAGGGATGAACAACACCTCTCATTTCCCTATGGGAGCATGTATTACGGCCGGTTTATGGCCGTAATGCATGCTCCCATAGGGAAATGTCGGGAATGCGACCGTACAGTGTTCGGTCGCATCCTAATGAGGCAGTCAGGACCGCCGACCGGAAGTCGGTCAGTCCCGTTCACGAGACATCATAATCACCCCCTATGTTTTTGCGAACGATATTAATAACTTCGATATTTTAAAGATCGATATTACTTGCCTTAAAATCGATATTCTTGACTATGATATTCTTGCTGACGATATTTCTATAACACGTTATTTTGGACACGATATTTTGCTTGGCCATATTTTTTTTCCGATATTTTGTCTGAATACCTTAAAAATACCCATCTTTGTACCTGCACAAGTGATACGTGTCTTCATTCAAGCTTTAACATACACCAGCATGACTCGCGGGCGGGAGGGCGGGGGGTCGCGCCGGGGGGGGGGGTTAATTTAATAAAATAAAATAAAACTTACCTTCGCCTCCGGTCCCGTGTCTCCTGCTCTCTCTCTGCTCACAGGAAGCAGAAGCAGGCAGCCTCCCTCTCCTCCCCTAAGCCAATCACAACGCTGCAATGGCAGCATTGTGATTGGCTAGGACGCCGTCCGTACAGGCGTCTATGGGGAGGCCGTTTTTTCCATGCAGGCTGCATGCAGCCTACATGGAGAAAACGGGAGAGTGCTCATGACTGGTTTGGTCGGCCCATAACATTGGGCTAGCCACTCCTCCCCGACCCACCCACCCGCAATCAAACCCTTCTTCTGCTTTCTCGCAGTGCGAGAAGCAGAAACAAAATGGTATTTATACCATTTTATGTTTCTGCTCCTCGCACTGCGAGAAAGCAGTGGGGTGACGCTTCTCTGCCCACGTGGAGGAGCCGCCCCTGCTATCAAAACTACATATTTCAATGAGGCAACAAATAGGGAAAATATCAGTGATGAATTAATGTATTCACAGCTTGCATTTTCGATCTCACTGAGGTTCAGACGTAGATAGGCCCAATGTGCAGAGTATCCTGGGTAACAGAGATGGCAGAGCCCCAGTAGAAATAGACATAGGGGCCGATTCCGATTCAGGCCGGAAATCTCTCCGACCGAGCAGGACCCAGAGAGATTTCCGACCGAATCGGACTCTGGCAGTCCGACCGAACGAGTACGCTGCGCACGCATGCAATCGGACTCGAGTCGGTCGGACTCCCATTGAGTCAATGGGAGCCGGACGTACAACGCGTACGCAAGCTCCCATTGACCCAATGGGTGCGAGGCGAACAAGTGTGCCCCCTACAGCGGGTACGCCTCAAAGCGACTCGCGGCATACATGCACAGGTAGGGGGGACCCATGGGTCCCCCCTGTGTGTGACTCGCGCGGCTACGCGTACATGGGGGTCCGACACGGACCCCCAAAGTGCGGCTCCGACTGCTCTTTCGAGCCGGACGGCGCGAGTCGGTCGGACTGCTCGCGGCACGCATCGTACTTGCCCGGCCGGGGAACGTTTCCATCGCGCGGTGCGTGTCGTGTCCATGCGAGTCGGTCGGAGCGCTTCGGACCCGCGAGCAAGTCGGTCGGCGATTTCGCATGCGCTCGCATCGTACTCGCTCGGCCGGACGCACGTACGAATCGGTCGGGAAAGAGGGCTCCGAATCGGATCCGGTTAAGCCGAATCCGATTCGGTGCCCTACCGGCCGAGATCGGAATCGGCCCCATAGTGTAGTACTTCATGTGTCTGTCCAGAATATCCTGTATGACAGCGAGACCAAGTCAGCGATAAGTGGTACATGTGTAGACTATCTTTTGTGATACAGATGGAAGACTTGGGCAGAGATAGGTGCTGGATGAGGAGAATATCCAGTATGAAAGAGTGAGACTGAGGCAGGGAATGGCTTTATGCTGTAGAATATTTGTATCATAGAGATGAAAGACTCTGGTATAATTAAATGCAAATTGTGTAGAATATTCTGCACAACCGAGATTAAGGCCTATACACTTATATGTTCATTGACACAGTTGCGGACTAGGCAGAAATAAGTTCAGAGCAGTGCTTAATTTGAGCCGGTGGTTTCCAGTGCTCGGCACCGGCACTTAATTGTCAACATTGACACTCATAACGGTATGCCACATGGTGGCGATGTCTGTCTAATTTAGAAATATGCAGAACAACAGTCATTTATTAATTCAATACACATTAACAAGGACTACTGTTTGCTGCTGAAGCCTTTGTAATAGATTTGGGGGCCTGGAATAGTCTGAATTGTTACATCTGTAGGAGTGTGATAATTTGTGTTTGTACCGTCATTGGCAGCCCTGACAGGGGCAATGGGTAATACAAGCTGCAGTGGCCTCCTGACGAGCGCCCTGGCACTTGTATTTTTTACAAATTAAGCACTGGTTCAGAGTGTCTTAAATATGTTATATGTTCCTGCAGTGAAAGGCCAACAACTTGTACATTAAGTTGCTCAAGAAGAAACATTGTCAAAAACTGACATCACCACCATCTCTCAGTTTATTGGCTAATCAGAATATAGCCTAAGTAGACTAGCCATAGAATGCCACAGTATTTGGTCTGCTCCACTCTTTGTAAATATAGGAGTACTTGCTAGCTACAGTAAAGGGAATTGCTCACTTCACTGGCTTGATGCTGTTTGTGAAAGGTGTTTGCGACCAACCACTTTCAAATCCACCAGCCGACACTGCTTTGGGCTTATTGCCCCCATCATCGGATGTATATTTATACTTCCAAAGACCAAGGCATTCACGTAAACATGACTCTGCATGTAGGTCAGACAATTACCCTATTTTGGCAGCGGATTGTTCTGTACAGGATGTATTTTTTTTTCTTTATTCTAGCATATTTTTCTTGTGGGAAGTGGTTAGGAAAAACAACTTCAACAAAATGCTAATGAGATCACATGTGCAGCGCAAAGGGCGAGCAAACCAAAATTAGCATTGTCGCAAGAGAAAGAAAAATGTTACTTTATATTGCCGGATGGAAGCGACTTTGCAAAACACTGTGATCTTTTGAGACATGAGCCTCCCTATTGACTGAAAAAGAACTGATGTGAAAGGAATGCACAATGCGCCGCATTGTAAATCATTTTCCCAGAAATGTGTCCAATATTCTCATAAGAAACTCATGAGGCAGTGAATATGCCTTCGCGTTAACGTCTGAGATTTCCTGGAATACGGGCGCTTACTTTAACAGTAAAATTATTCTCTGGCATGGAAGAAAATAACTTTGAAAAAAAAAAATGATAAGTCAAATAAATGCTTGTGAGAGCAGTGTCATTCATTTGCCGTCAAAAAGCATAATATTCCACGTTTAACAAGTTCAGCATGTACTATGTTATTCACGTTCAGATATTTGCAGCTCTTGGCTATGCCATTAGCTAACTTTGCCTGTCCCAGTTTAATATAAACACACGGTTTACGTAACGCTATACAAGTGCTGGCAAATGGAAAGGTCGGAATGCGAGTGTTATTTAATGGAAATGCAATCATGGCAAAAGGTGAAACGCTGAATGACAGCTGGGAGTTGAGGATGAAAAACAGAGCGCGTGGGTGCCATCAAATGTGCTCAAAAATTTCATATAACCACGGACTGAACAAATCATCTGCGAGGGCCCATGTTTGTTTCATTCTGAACTACCCTAATGTTGCTGTAATAAACATTTATAACCATTCCTGCATACGTTGTGGCTGGGGAAGTCATCGCATTTAAGGGGCCGATTCCGATCTCGGCCGGTAGGGCTCCGAATCGGATTCGGATTTACCGGATCCGATTCGGAGCCCTGTTTCCCGACCGAATCGTACGCGGGTCCGGCCGAGCGAGTACGATGCAGGCACCCGCGAAAACTCCGACCGACTCGAACGCGGCTTCAACACGCTCCGACCGACTCGCACGGACACGACTCGCACCGCGCTATGGAGACGTTTCCCGGCCGGGTAAGTACGATGCGCGCCGCGAGCAGTCCGATCGACTCGCGCCGTCCGGCTCAAAAAGCTGTCGGAGCCGGACTTTGGGGTCCGCGTCGGACCCCCTGTAAGCGTAGGCGCGCGGGTCGCACAAAGGGGGACCCATGGGTCCCCCTACCTGTGCGTGTACGGCGCGAATCGCTTCGCCGTGTACACGCTGTAGGGGGCGCCTTGTCCGCCTCGCACCCATTGAGTCAATGGGAGCCCGCGTACGCGTTGTCACGACAGGCTCCCATTGACTTCACTGGGAGTCCGACCGACTCGAGTCCGATGGCATGCGTGCGCATCGTACTCGATCGGTCGGACTGCCAGAGTCCGATTCGGTCGGAAATCTCTCCGGGTCCGGCTCGGTCGGAGAGATTTCCGGCCCGAATCGGAATCGGCCCCTAAGTCTCTATTCGGCTAAAAACAAGAAACTGAAATATTATTTGCAAATAATGAACATTTACATCTAGAACGCAGAATGTTTCAAGTATAAAAAAAGGAGATTACCGAATAGACATTCTTATTAATGGCATCATTTTCAAATACTCCTAAATCTGAGTTTTGGTTTTCACCTAAAAGAAAAATATTGTTATTTTGTTTTTTTTAAAGAATGTTGCCGGAACTTTGGAAAGTTCCAACTGAGGCTCACAAAAACATCTCTAAAAATGCAGTGAGGCAACAACAATTTTCCCATCTTGCAACGGTCATCACTACCACAGCTACACCCACAAATGCACACTTGAATGAGCAACGTCAGAGAGCATTAGCCATGGGCGGCTCCTCCACTAGGACGGAGGAGCGTCGCACCACTGCTTTCTCGCAGTGTGAGAAGCAGAAACATAAAATGGCAAAACTACCATTTTATGTTTCTGCCTCTCGCACTGCGAGAAAGCAGAAGGGTTTGGTTGTGGGTGGGAGGGTGGGCGGGTCTGCTCTATGGCAGGGGAGGAGTGGCTGGCCCACTGCTGAGGGCGCTGACTGTTTGGTCGACCCTCTGGGGCCGACCAAACTAGTCATGCACAGTCTGCCTTGGAGAAAATGGGCTCCCCATAGGTGCCTGGTGGTCGGCGTCCCGACCAATCCCAACGCTGCCATTGCAGCATTGTGATTGGCTTAGGGGAGGGGAGGGAGGCTGCCTGCTTCCTCTTCCTGCCAGAGGCAGGAGAGCAGGAGAGGAGCAGAGACGACGCGGGACCGGGCCGACAAAGGTAAGTTAACTTTTAATTATTTTTATTTTCAATTAACCCCCCCCCCGTGCAACCCCCCGTCCCCCCACCCGCAATTCATGCCGGCCGCGACTGGCACTAGCACAAACCACAAACCACGTAATGACAGCAATAAAGAACTGCACAAACCAGGCTATAATTTGCACACAACGCACCATACACACGGAAAGGGGCAAACAAGGTGATGTTGTTAAAAGGGTTTTAAGTGCATGCATCAAGTAATATTCATGCATCACACAGAATCGTGGAAATGTAAGCCAACCTTGTTTAGGAATGCAGAACCACACCAGAGGAAAACAAAGACCTTCCCCGCCCAATGAAACTGCAATACAACTACATGCCAGCACACAGACGAACACTTCTTGAATATGTTGTCTGTCCAGTACAATGCCACAACACATGCTAGCCATCAATAGGCATCCATATCCAAGTTTATGCAGGCATGCACAGTATGATTGTACCCCAACTGCAGCACTTGACAACACTGTGCTGTATCATGGAGTCATTATAGTTGCATAGTGAATTTTTAACATTTAATTTAGCTGGCCTTAATTATTTTTTTAAGAGGGCAAAGAAAGCCACTTGGACCGTGCTGACATGGCCACTAAAAAAGTCATTCTATCTGACGTAGCCTAGGGGCTTGGACTGGCGTTACTGTAAAAGACTACAATCCAGAAACAGTGGGCATGCCAAAGTGCTATCCACTTAGGTTATTTAGGAATTTGCTACTCTGCCCAAATGATACATGTATGAAATGACCATTCCTTCCAATTGCCAGTCAGGTTTGGTGGAACAGTGGACTAATGCATGCAGGAATCTCTGTTTGACTGCATGGTCATAGGTTCAGATCCTGGTGGGTCCACTCAGCCTTTCATTCTTCTGAGGTCGATAAAATGAGTACCATTGAGTTGGTTAACAATAAACATCTGTTATTTCAGTCAGCGCCAAGACACCCAGGCTGGGGTGAACATGCGTTTACAAATACACATTTATTTTATGGAGTACCCCCAGATTTGATCCATATTTTGCCTGTGCTCCCCATTTCAACATGGTTAAGTAGGCATAACCCTAATTGGCATATTTAATTTACTTGTAAATCCCTAAGTGGATGGTAGAAATGTGTACACAGGGTCTGTAACTTAAATTCCACTAGTAGACTGCAGCACCTATTGTGCCATTGACTACAGTGATAGCGTAAATATGGCTTCAAGCCTACCATTGAAGTCTGTTTAGAGCAGTTTAAAAATCACAATTCGACCTGTTAAAATAAATCCTTTTGACAGGCCTAAACCTTTCTTTTAAGTATTTATAAGTCACCCTTAAGTAGACCATATAGCCCATAAGGCAGGGTGCATGGTATTTAAAAGTAGGACATGTAGAAACTTAATATTAAACATGCCTCTACAGTGACTAGCAATCTAAAAGCAATTTTAATGTAGGCTGTAGCAAGCCTGGCTGTCCCATAGAGAAACAATGGGTTGCACTATTACATTTTATAATGCTATCTTTGGCTAGGAAACAAATAGAAATATCATTCTTGGACTCTTTGTACTATGTATTAAAAGCCCAATTCATTAGTGAAGTCAGATTTGTAAAAATATTAAGGGAAAGGTACATTTAGAAGAGGAAGGTGATTTTAGAAAGTAATCCTTCCCTGCCTAAAGCCTCTGAAGGCTAATTTGCATTAGCCTTCAACTGCAGGTCTCTGAATGCTCGAGACCCGAACGAGGTGTGAAAACTGCTTCCAAAGAAGAGACAAAGGCCTGGGTTTGGGGTGGTGTTTCTGTCGGTACAGAGCAAGAATATCGATCTATAAATATCGACCTACAGAACTATCGAGGGAAAAATATTGTGGTAAAGAATATCGATAGTTAGGTAATTAATATCGATTGCAAAAATATCGAAGTGTTAAATATTGTTTACAAAAATATAGTTGTTAAAAATATCGATTCATTATTAATGTTATGTATTTTAGTATTTTGTATGAGAATTGTTTGTATTTTTATTATATGTGTTAAAATTTTAGCAGTTAATATATTTTTTTAACTTGAATTTTGCGTTTTAGTTCCGTAGCGGGTTGTGGGTTTATAGGGGAATAGGGTGGGAAGTAATTTAATTATATAGATTTTATTTATTATTTATAGTAGTTAATAATTTTCTTTAAATTGAATTTTGCGCTTTTAGTTCCGTAGCGGGTTGTGGGTTTATAGGGAATAGGGTGGGAAGTAATTTAATTATATGAAATTTATTTAATAACTTATATTTATTCATAATTGTATAATTGTGATGTTATAGAGTTATAAATGTGTAAATTAATTTATTAATTGTTTGATAATTTGTTGTTAATTATTTTAAATTAATTAATAAATAATTAATTATGTTAATTGTTTAATTAATTTTAGGTGTGTGTTGTGGTTTTTATAGGTGTAAATGGTGGGAAGTAATTTATTTTTTATTGATGATTTATTAATTATTTGTTAATTAATTTGCATTAATTAATTTGTTAATTAATTTGAATTAATTAATTAGTAATTAATTGTGTAATTAATTTTAGATGTGTGTTGTGGATATTATAGTGTTAAACAATGTGTAATTAATGAATGTTTATTATTTTAAAAAAAATAATATATTTAAATTTCAATATTAATTATGTTAATAATGGAAATAAAATTTAATAGAAATGTTGATGTTTATTTTTTTATTGGTGTGGTATCCAGCACTTTCCCTACTGTTGCACTCACTGGAGTGGGAATAGTAATTTTTACCCCTTTGCTATCCAACACTTTCCCTACTGTTGCACTCACTGGAGTGGGAATAGAAATTTTTACCCCTCCGCTATCCAACACTTTCCCTACTGATGCACTCACTGGAGTGGGAATAGTAATTTTTACACCTCCGCTATCCAACACTTTCCCTACTGATGCACTCACTGGAGTGGGAATAGTAATTTTTACCCCTCCGCTATCCAACACTTTCCCTGCTTTTGCACTCACTGGAGTGGGAATAGTGATTTTTACCCCTCTGCTATCCAACACTTTCCCTGCTTTTGCACTCACTGGAGTGGGAATAGTAATTTTTACCCCTCTGCTATCCAACATTTTCCCTACTGTTGTATTTATTGTGTTGCAAAATGTATTTTTAATATTTCTTTAATAGTTTGTGTTAATTAATTATATAATGTTTTATTTTATTTTAAATTATTCATATATGTATATATTTTATTTTTATATAATTTAAAAAGTTTATAAATTAAGTAAAGATAATAGTTAATAAAATGTTTTTAAGTAAATATATGTATTTGTACACATTTTTGTGTGTTTATATTTTATTTAATTAAGTTTATTTGTTATATTTAGTTAAAATATATATTAAATGTAATTTATTTTGTTAAAAATATTAATATTATTTAATATATTTTATTTAAGTTATATATCTTTTTAAGTCGATATTTTTTACATCTATATTTTTTACTTTGATATTTTTGTATCGATATTATTGTACTTACCTGTTTAAGTATAGGGAGTCTATGTTTTTGTATTCGATATTTTTACCACGATATTTTTGTAAACTATATTTAATCAGGGAACCGTTTCTGTTCATCTGGCAAAGTAACCATTTGGGCATTGCCTAGGAAATTATTTATCTTCAAATGGGCCTCCTCTGTCAGAGGCAGATGTCAAATGACACCTGTACAGGGCCCTTCTTTTGTTCCCCCTGTTAGGCAGGCACCAATCACAGTGGGGAGGGAACTGCCCCGAGAACCGGTTTAGAGTGACCATAAAGGAGGGGCTGCTCATTTCCCTGACCACACCTCTGGACGGGGCACGCAGACTCTGCACAAGGGGAGAAGGGCTTCACCATCTTGGATTTAGGCAGAGAGGGGACTATTGGATTGTTTTCCGTAGGGCACACAGGAAATGCTGCAAAAGTGAGCAGGGTAACCCCTGAGGAATTTTACCCCATTGGTTAGGGAGGAATCAGGAGTCACCCTCAGTCCCCAATACCCGCCTCAGAAAACAACTGGTCCTGAACACGTCTGTGAACCTGAGAAGAGCCCCGAAGGACAGGACCTGCTCTATCCTGTACCCAGGACAAAGAAGTGGGCACCAAGGGTCATAAGGCTGACCTCCAGTTTAAGCTACAGGGACACAACAAGCTTTCCTGTAACTACTCAGCTTACCAGTTTCAACTGGTCCTGTCCTGGACCCTACTGTTGGTCTATGCTGGATTGAGTCTTGACCTCCAAGTGCTAATCCTCAAGTCCTGAAAGCCTTGGTTGGTGTAGGTGGACTTCTTCTACCACCGCTGAAAACCTGAGACCTGTAAGCTGTGGAGCTGAAATTTTAGGTTTACCAGCATCAAACATTTTTGTGATAGCGAACCCTCATTGGTTGGACACCACGGAGACAGTATCTGACCTCATGAAGCCCTCTTCGGCTACAGCCTGCAGCCTTGCCTCACTGGAGAAATCCAAAAAAGTAACTAAATGTGAATGAAAAATCTTGACTGGGCAAAGGTGACACAAGTATTCGTCCAGCAGGCGACTGTCCTTGGGAGTTAAATTTGAATTTCTCCCACGACTTCACTGGACCTCTTCCGACAGTTAGCTGACCTCATGGAACCCTGCTCAGCTACAGCCTGCTGCCTTACCCCGCTGAAGATTTAGAGTTTCATCTTTTAGACCAAATCTCAATGTAAAATTTCCAGCTGGGTTGAACCTGGTTTCTGTATCCGACACCCAGTGGCGGAGGGTGACCCTCAACAGTAGTGGGGTGTCAAGCGGACCGAGAGCCAAACCCAGTAAAAGGCATTGTAATAAATCACAAATGCCAAAGCTCTCAGTCATGGCTCGTTAAGAGATTGTTGTTTATAACTGGCTGTGACTGAGAGCATTGGAGTTGAGGCTTAAGGCAATGGAAGTTTCTCACAGTGAAAAAAGAAAACACAGAGGCAACACAAAGATAAAACAGCATAAATGCTATACAAAATCTCTCCGGACTCTTCAATGACGTTGATCCAATTTTTTATTTATTGCTTGATTTGAAGCAACAAACGCCAATACAGCCAACGCGTTTCACCCTAAATAGGGCTTCATCAGGGCAATAAAACCGTACTGCAACTGATAAGGTATTCTCTTCGCTCCACAGATGGTGAAGAAATCAATAGGACCTCCAATTAATGAAGAAAAGTCACACCGAGTGTTTTCCATTCATCCAATCCGATCATCTAAGAACGTTCAAAACAGTCGGTTGAGCAGTAATATATTCATCTTCCGAGTGTAGGACGCCTTTGGGTACGTTACGTAGGACGCGATCTTTCACGCTCCCACCATCAGTCTAATCGTAAGTTGGTTAGTGCAGCTTTAAATATCCCTTGCTGCCGTGTTTCCTTTTTTCCAAGTTTCTCACAGTGCCTGTCAGTAGGCCAAAAGGATAGAAACAAAATAAAAAAATGAACTTAAACCATGCTTCCTCGTCCTCTGTGTTTTTCTTCTTGAATGCCGTCAGCGCCTCAGTCAAATCCCCTCTCCAAATCCGGATGCTGCTCTCATGCTGCAGATGAGCAGCATGAGAGCAGTGGCAGGATTGGCTGGAGCAGGTTGCCTCGACACTCCAACAGGCCCTGGGTCTGTGCCTGTTTTCCACCCAACTGTCTAAGACAGCTACGCGAAGAGGTTTAAAGTACTTATGTCGCAAGACAGCTAGCCATAGTAACATGCACACTTTATTATTATTATCATTTGTTAAGCGCTACGAATCATCCCTGAGGGGATCTCTCGGCGCCGTAGCATCAGACAACAATTAGCAGAACTATGTCAGGTTAGAGATTGAACAACCAGGTTTTGAGAAGTTTTCTGAAGTGAGATAAGTCAGAGCAGGAGCGAATGTATAATGGCATCTGGCAGCTGGTTCCAATGGTGGGGAGCCAAGAAAGAGAAGGAGCGACCTCCCAAGCTGGTTTTACTTTAAACTGGAGTGAGCACCACTCCCCTGCTGTCAGTCAGCAGCAATGACGCCACCCTCAAACACTGCTTGGGCTGGGAGTAGTGAAAAATAAAATGGTAATTCATTTTATTACCTATTTATTCTTCTTCTTTGCTGCACTGGCAGCGGAGGGGGGGGCAATGCTCCTCCGTCCTAATGGGGGGACGGCCACTGCTGACACCTGATCCATCGTGTTCAGCCTTAAAAAAACTTCTAGGTCCAGTCTACTGTGTCTTGTTGACCGTGCAAGGATACGATCCAGGGTGATAGCGCACTCTACAAATCTGCATAACATACCATAACATTAGGTGCCCATCAATGGCAAACCTGAAATTCTTCACACAACTTCAGAGAAAGAGCTGGTGTAGAAGACAGAAGAACAACATTCCCTAGAGTGCAGAGAGGAGCATAATGTAAGCAATTTTACAGCTAATCTAAAAGCACGGCTGCAATCAGTTTACAGTGCCCTAACATAAAAAAAAGGATAGCCATATAAATGGAGAGCTTGAAATCTATTTAGGCTAGTAAAAGGGACAAGATTCTTTGAACCAGTTGTAGAACTCTGATGACAGGTTCCCCTTAGTGTAATCTTCAGGATTCTCAGAAGCAGTGGAGGAGTAAGAGGCATACATCTACATTCACCCACTGAAAATAGCCACTTTGTTTGGTACTCTGCAGATTCACGAGATAAAGTGTCAACCTATACAGCACACTGATCCAGAAAAGCTACACAATGCCATGAAAACATCAGTGTTTATTAAAATAAGATCCATGATAAGGTACATCCTGGTTCTATGATTAGTCCAGGCTATGGGGCTAATCCAGTGAATAATCAATAAGTCAAATTGGAGAGCTGACAATTGCCTACTAAGTAGGAAGGAAAAAAAAGTAAAAATAGCCCTGGATTTCGTAGTATTGAAACAGTTGTAATGGAGGCAGACTTCTTTCTACTGTGTGCTGGTACCATTACACATTGAGAAGGATCAAAAAGGCACCAACGTTTTTTTGACTTGTTAATGAAACTAATAGGGTAGATTTAAAATGTGATATTACTACAGCCCAATTTAATGTAGTCTTCTACCCTAACTTTATTTAACAAATTTGTTCTTCTGCCCTTCAGCAGTTTTTGTTCACCATCATAGTCCTTTTGTTAATTTATAAATGAGATTTATTCAATCTTGGAACATACCAGCGGAATAAGATATACAGTGTAAGCCCAAAGCTAGTTGGGAAAAGTTGGAGGCACTTTCTGACCACTGCAACTCTCCTAATCTACACCTATATCTTTCTTGTGGCATTGCTTCCTTTTCTTTCTTTAACCTTTTTTTAAATAAAATATTAGCCTACTTTGTTGTCTGTGAAAGTGCCTGGCATCATCACCTTTGCTGGCCGATTTTAAACAGGATGATGGTTGGCAGTGTATCCCCAAAGGTAAGATGTAGATATGGAGGTACTGGGCAGGGGACGAGGGATGGAAAAATCCTTTCCTTATGTAGCGAAATTCATTATCTGTGATTTGTTGTGGACGGAAAGCATTTTCAAACAATCAGGACAAAATGCAGCAAACTCAGAACTTATTTAATAATTCCATCAAACACTGGCAATTATAAGTGCATATGAATTCATCCAGTAAATGTCCCTGTGTTATTTCAATAGAGGAGGGACACATCACAAGGAGAATTAGTAGGTAGAGGTAAATTTAAAATATACACAAAGACATTAGTCTCCTATTCACTCAAAGAAGTGAAAATGTTTTGTTTTTTTGACAGAGAACTAAATTGTTTTCAATTTAAAGTAAATGTGTGCTATTATGTTGGTCTTATTTGTTGTTTGAGCAAACAGATAGCAACAATGATTAACTCTAAAGAAAGCCAAACAACTGACTACACTGTGCTTTTATCTAAGGCAGTCATATACATTATACATCAGAAGGACAATAGACTTAATTAATCCTTCCAGGATTTAAACCTTTCTCATGCAGGCCACCAGTCATTTCACGAGCTTAGTGTCAGCTTAGTGCTGCTTAATTAAGTGACAAAATGCACTTCTAAAGCTAATTTCAGAAAAGGAATTATACTATAGTATAAAAATATCCAACTTGATGTTTCTTTACAAGAAGACTATAATAAAAAGAGGACCCATGAAGATATAATTTGGTACACAAAATTCTCCATGAGTCTACTTTTGCTAATATTGTGAAGGCCTAGGAAGTACTTCCAATCTCCAAATACGACAAAAATATGGCTGTTTACATTCTACTATTAGAATTTGAGTCAAGATTTGGGGAAATCTCGGTTGACCTTTCATTCTGTACACTGGACGTTCTGTGTCACCGACAGCATATTAGGTCACTGTACTCTAAATCAAAATATGTGGAAGAAGGATCTCTTCTGAGAATGATCACCATGCAGGAGCACACTGAAGTCACCACAATAAACAAATATATTGAAGGCCATAGAATACTAGAATAGGATGATCCCATGCCACTTGGGTAATCTAATAGCTCCTTACTATATGATAATACTTTGGGGGCGATTCCGATTCGGGCCGGAAAACATACCGACCGACTCGGTACGGGAATATAGTCCGACCGACACGTACCGGCGCTGCCCGACCTGGGTAGTACGATGAAATGCATGTGAATCACGACCGACTCGTATGGAACACAAGCCGAACGACCAAACCGGACGGAAACATGCTATCCGGCCGGGAAACCACACGAATAGAACCGACCGACACGCACCAGGAATGAACCCGAATGAAACGCACCCGCGAACTACGACCCGCGCAGTACGATGCAATGCGTGGAAAACCAGACCGAGTCGCACGGAGCTCAAGCCGTACGACCGACACGCATACAAAAGCCGGCAGAAGGAAGCCAATACTCGGCGACCGACGCGTACGCCGCACAATAAACCTAGCAGAAACACAGCGTAAACGACTCGGAGAAGCTCGCACGAGACAACTGCAGCGTCCTACTCGGTCAGAAGAACGTCTCCTACATGCACAAAAAATACAAAGGAAAAAATACCAAAAAAAGGGCCAAACAAGCAATGACAAAGTCAATAAATACAGGGGAAAAAAACATGGAACAAGGACACCCCCCCAAATCCACCTATATAAAGGCCACAAATCCCTACCATGATCCTTTGCAAATTCAACTGACCTGCCAGCACAGAACACCATCAGACAGCAACCACAGACACACTCACAGCCCATTCATCACACAAGCCACACTCCATTAGCACCTCAACAAATAGCACCCTCACATACACCCAGCAAAACCTACACTCACACACCCTCACTTGCACACACACACACACATCAATCACCACCACCACCCATCACCATGCCCCCAAAGAAGAATCCAAAGTTCCTAGACAGTGAATTGGAAGTCCTGGTAGATGAGATCCTCAGGGTAGAGCCACAGTTGTTTGGTACACTGGTCCAACAGACCCCCATGTCGCAGAAAACCAAGATGTGGGAGAGGATCGTCGACAGGGTGAACGCACAATCACCATGTTTGCGCACAAAGGAAGACATCCAGAACAGGTGGTATGATGTGCGCAGGAGGGTCAGGGACCTACTAAAGAAGGATTACATCGTGAGTCAGCGCACCGGCAGTGGCCCTCCTGCCAAACCACTATACCTCAGGCCCTGGGAGGAGAAGGTGCGGGCCATCCTACCACCAGTGAGCGTATATGGACTGTCAAACATCCCAGAGCCTGGTGAGTACACAACCAATATACACAATATTGTGTGACAATACACACACATCACTGTCAAGGGGATAGTCAAACCATGCACCCTTAGCAAATCCACAGCAACCAAAAGATAATCACCCCAAGATTTGTCTGTCAGTCAGATAAACACAATACATGCCATCTCATAGTGATATGTAACTGTGTCATGATATGTACAAACCTAACTACAAATACAGCAAGGCAGTGGCACAAATACAACCAACAAACACAGTCAGACATTTTGCCACCACTAGAACACCACCTCATAGGGAAGCTCACTGAAAGGAATGAATTCTGTGTATGCTGGTGAAGTCAGTGTAGCCAATAGCATGATGGGAGTTGTAGTCACAGATATTGGTCACCATCACAATTGGCCCATCAACACCACCCTGAACCATGCTCACATCACAGGGAGTGGAAAAGAAATGACAAGATGGCTGACACTGGGTACTGCTGTGGGGAGCACAAGGCCCTGCTGGGAACTGTGCACCAACCAACAGCAGGACACCACTGTCAGCCATTTTGCCATTGCTGTCACACTCACACACAGTGAAGTCCACTCAAAAGGAAGGAAGTATGGGCATGCTGGGAAGGGGGGTGTAGGCAATAGCATGATGGGAGTTGTAGTCACACATATTGGTCACCCTCACAATTGGCCCATCAACACCACTCTGAACCATGCTCACATCACAGGGAGTGGAAAACAACTGACAAGATGGCTGACACTGGGTACTGCTGTGGGGAGCACAAGGCCCTGCTGGGAACTGTGCACCAACCAACAGCAGGACACCACTGACTGACATCCTGAAAGCCAACTTGCACTCCCTGCAATGGAAGCACGTTCCATGGTGGGATATCTGGCTGGGTGGGAAGGAGGACTCACAGCTCTGACCATAGTTACAAGCAGCTTTTCTCACACACCCCCTTAACACAAACTCCACACAACTCACCTGGGAGAATGCAATGCCTCACACTCTAATTAAATATCCCACAAAGAACCACCACCCTGAGTTATGCTGTGTGAAGCACAGGGATACTCTTGGGACTTGTAGCCAAACAAACGCCAGGACAACACTGTCAGCCATCTTGTCAGCACAGGCACACTACCCCCACAGGGAAGCAGAGTCAAAAGGAAGGAAGTATGGGCATGCTGGGAAGGGGGGTGTAGGCAATAGCATGATGGGAGTGGTAGTCACAGCTCAACATCCCCCACCCACATGGCCCAGCAAGCTCACACTGAAGCATGCACACCTCACAGGCAGTGAAAAGCCACTTCAAAGATGTCTGACACTGGCCTCAGCTGTGGGGAGCACAAGGCCCTGCTGGGAACTGGGCACCAACAAACAGCAGGACCACACTGTCAGCCATCTTGCCATTGCTGTCACACTCACACACAGTGAAGTCCACTCAAAAGGAAGGAAGTATGGGCATGCTGGGAAGGGGGGTGTAGGCAATAGCATGATGGGAGTTGTAGTCACAGATATTGCTCACCCTCACAATTGGCCCATCAACACCACTCTGAACCATGCTCACATCACAGGGATGTGAAAACAACTGACAAGATGGCTGACACTGGGTACTGCTGTGGGGAGCACAAGGCCCTGCTGGGAACTGTGCACCAACCAACAGCAGGACACCACTGTCAGCCATCTTGCCATTGCTGTCACACTCACACACAGTGAAGTCCACTCAAAAGGAAGGAAGTATGGGCATGCTGGGAAGGGGGGTGTAGGCAATAGCATGATGGGAGTTGTCGGCACAGATATTGGTCACCCTCACAATTGGCCCATCAACACCACTCTGAACCATGCTCACATCACAGGGAGGTGAAAACAATTGACAAGATGGCTGACACTGGGTACTGCTGTGGGGAGCACAAGGCCCTGCTGGGAACTGTGCACCAACCAACAGCAGGACACCACTGTCAGCCATCTTGCCATTGCTGTCACACTCACACACAGTGAAGTCCACTCAAAAGGAAGGAAGTATGGGCATGCTGGGAAGGGGGGTGTAGGCAATAGCATGATGGGAGTTGTCGGCACAGATATTGGTCACCCTCACAATTGGCCCATCAACACCACTCTGAACCATGCTCACATCACAGGGAGTGGAAAACAACTGACAAGATGGCTGACACTGGGTACTGCTGTGGGGAGCACAAGGCCCTGCTGGGAACTGTGCACCAACCAACAGCAGGACACCACTGACTGACATCCTGAAAGCCAACTTGCACTCCCTGCAATGGAAGCACGTTCCATGGTGGGATATCTGGCTGGGTGGGAAGGAGGACTCACAGCTCTGATCATAGTTACAAGCAGCTTTTCTTACACACCCCTTAACACAAACTCCACACAACTCACCTGGGAGAATGCAATGCCTCACACTCCAATTAAATATCCCACAAAGAACCACCACCCTGGGTTATGCTGTGTGAAGCACAGGGACACTCTTGGGACTTGTAGCCAAACAAACGCCAGGACAACACTGTCAGCCATCCTGTCAGCACAGGCACACTACCCCACAGGGAAGCAGAGTCAAAAGGAAGGAAGTATGGGCATGCTGGGAAGGGGTGTGTAGGCAATAGCATGATGGGAGTGGTAGTCACAGCTCAACATCCCCCACCCACATGGCCCAGCAAGCTCACACTGAAGCATGCACACCTCACAGGCAGTGAAAAGCCACTTCAAAAATGTCTGATACTGGCCTCAGCTGTGGGGAGCACAAGGCCCTGCTGGGAACTGTACAACAACCAACAGCAGGACACCACTTACTGACATCCTGAGAGTCAACCTGCACACACTGCAAGGGTGGCATGCTTCATGGTGGGATAACTGGGCTGGGGGGAGAAGGAGGGCCGGATGTCCACCAAATACCACCAATGCTGGCCATGCACACACCTCAACATTCACATTGAAAAGCTTCAGGTTGGCAGGACAATGTGCTACACCAATATCAACCTCTGACTGTGACAACTTAGGACAATGCAATGTACAGACCCGCATCCAGAGGTACAGTCACAACTGACAGGTGTGTGAACCATTGATGCCTGTAGAAACATAACATACATTGTGTGTCTCTTCCAAAAACAGGTGATGATGGGGACACAGCAGCAGACGATGAGGAGTCCCTGTCCCAGGCTCCGGGGGACACTGAGCTCACTGGTGTGGAACAGCCTCTGCCCTCCTCGGATGGCGAAGACCTACCTGGCCCCTCCGGTGTGAGTCATCATGCAGCACCAGCAGGACCAACATCTGCACCCCCTGCACCCACCCCTCCAACAACTGCCAACACACAGACCACCCCTGCCAACACGGACAGACCAAGGACCACCGATGACAACAGCACAGGGACCCCGGCCAAATGTGGCGCAACGGACAACGACCCCAGTAACAACCCCCAAGTGGGCCTACGGTCACCTGTGCGTGCCACCGCAGGTCCCACACGTGTCGCATGGGGTGGTGGGAGGGGTGGTAGACATAGGTCGCTGTTTGCAGAGGGGTCTGGACTGCATGATGACCCACAACTGGCACGCATTGCTGATGCGTACCAGAATAGCACCGGAGAGGTCAGCCAGGTAGTGGGGATCCTCAAGGACATTCAACAGCAGCAGGCTGCCCATCATGCCCGCTTGGACTCAAACATGTCCCGTGTGGAGACACACATGTCTGGCATGGAGTCCAAGTGGGACACATTGGAAGAACTGACAGCGGTGCATAGGGACATATTGACATGCCTCCGCCAGATTAGCACCAACATGGCCACACCTCCCTGTGTGCCCACAACATCTGGTGCTGCAACAACTGCAACTGCCACAGGGAGGGAGGATGACTCTGGCGGAGAGTCCTCTGCACCGCAGCAGCCTGCCATTGAGGGTCCCCCCTGAAAGAAGAGGGGCCGTCCGAGGAAGGAAAACTGAGAGGCCGATGGCCATGTACATCCCCCAGGAACCCAACACCTGTTCTGGAAATTCTCCTTTGTGTGCAAACTGTTCGTCCTGTCGAATGCAACCCAACTCTCCCACATGACATGGGGAGCTTAAGTTGGCCCAATGTATCAGATGACTGTGGACTTTACTCAGGACATTTCTGCTACCAAGACTTCCAACTCATATGGGAACTTTGGATTCCAATCCCAATGTACAGCACCCACCATCCTGTGCACTATCCTCACACATGTATGGAAATAAACTCACTAATACACCATACTTGCCTCTGTTGTGATTACAACGTGGTTTCTGTCATGGAGATGGTGATCTGCTAAATGACACTGTGCATGCTAACTGCTACAGCAAGTTCAACACCGTCATGTGAGTCATGGCGACGTGACACATGTGAGGGAGACACACCACTAGGGCTACACAACACATACACACCATGGCCATCAGACTCATCACCTACACTGATGTTGCCAAGAAATACAGTGGAATGCACAGACACCACACCTATTCACAGTCTGTGTTAACTAGCCCACAGGTGTAGTAAGCACATGTCAGTCAGATGTGTGACCACAGACAACGCACATCCCAAAGTGAAGCACAGGTTCTTTACACATTTGCAACATGTTGTTTCCACTACAGATGCAAGGTAATCCTACGTGGCAGGGGCCACACAGTCAAAAAGTGTAGAAGAAATAAAGTCCAGGTGTGTGTGGCACATCACCTGTAGGGAAACTACTGCTTCCACCATGGAAGTTGAATCATAGTGTCGGGGGATCACAGTTGACCAAACAACTCTGAAAGTACCCTGTGAAGGACAGACATGACACACAGTCAAAAACACTGAAGAACAGGACAGAACTGCAATACTCATGCCCAATACATGTCACAAGATACTTACAGAAAACCAAGTTAGCATGTCAACACTGTTGGGGAGTACAGACTACCTGTAAGGACACATCGCTGCACGCTTCCAGTCAAGTAGCACATGGCCACACTCAAACAGCACCAGAGCACCACCAACACATATCACGCAAACTCACATCATTGGCATGACAACTCTCTGGATACTCACATTCAGCTGAAGAAGTTGGTGATGAGCTGTGTGCGGACATCACCATCATCATCATCATCACTGGCATCGTGGCCCAGGCCAGGATCCTCCACAGGTGGCGGATGTTGGTCATCGTCATCCAGGATGAGAGGCAACTCCTTCCGCACTGCCACGTTGTGCAGCATGCAGCAGACGATGACAATCTTGCACACCTTTGCTGGGGCGTATGGGAGGGCCCCTCCTGTCTTGTCCAGGCAGCGGAAGCGGCTCTTCAGGAGACCAAATGTCCGCTCGATCACCCTCCTGGTCCGACCATGTGCCTCATTGTAGCGCATCTGGGCTGGTGTCACAGGGTTCCTGAGGGGTGTCAGCAACCACGGCATGTTGGGGTATCCGGAGTCACCTACAGTCAGACAATTGCACATTAGCTGAGTTGGAAAAGAGGGCGGAATACAACATAGCAGAACACACACAATGGTACAAAGTCAGTACACACCGACAAGCCAGGCACGCTGGTTCTGCATCTCTGACATCATCCTCGGGATGCGACTACTCCTCATCACGTAGGCATCGTGTGCCGAACCAGGGAAACGGGCACACACATGGGAGATGCTCATATCTGCAAGACTTACCACCAGAGCATTGATCGAATGATAATGTTTCCTGTTCCTGTATGCCTGCTCATGTGCCTGTGGTGGTACCAAAGCCACATGTGTCCCATCAATGGAGCCAATGACATGTGGCATCCTCCCCAGGGCATAGAAGTCACTCTTGATGTCAGTGAGTTGTTGACGTTTAGGGAAATAGATGTACTGGTTCAGGCATCTCAACATTGCCTCCAAAACATCGCGTAGCACACGGCTGAACATAGTCTGTGACATCCCACCAGCAGACGCCACAGTGTGTTGAAAGGTACCGGTGGCAAAGAAGTGTAGGGCTGCCATCACCTTCACCTTGGGGGTCAGCGCTGTAGGGTACGGCCAGCCAGGTTGCAAATGTGGGGCCAAGCGCACTGCCAAATCCTCAATCAGCTGCCTGGTGAAGCGGTACAGTCGGATGCTGTCACGTTCCACCATCGTTGCAAGGTCAGGAAATGGTCTATGGACAGCAGGTGCCCTGCAGTGCATAGGTGAAGAAAGATGGTCAGTCACCCCACATATGTGGCATTGACCATACTCAATATCACATGATACATCATTACGAGACACAAGTACTTGATGTGTGTGCCGTTCTGTATGGACATATATGGCACCTACATGGCCATCATCTAACATCTCAGTTCAACATGTGTTGACAACAGGTTCCAGGTTGTGCAATGGGAAACCATTAGGCTGTGTCACAGTACCCATTTACTGCTGTCACGTACCAAACACACACCACAGGGACATGTCTGGACAAATGCGCCACAGGCATCACAGCTCATTGACAGGTAGATTCCCAGGGACCCTGTATTGCCACATGGACACTGGCATGACATGGCGTATCATGTACACGTCAGAAAAACAAACATGACTCCCACAGGTAGTGGCCCCTGTTGCCTCCGCAGGATAGACATGGACGTCTGTGACACACACACGCACAACATCAAAGTCCATGCACAAACAACGTGGCTGTGGAGACTGTCTCCCATTGTGCACATGGAATCAGAGACATCGGAAACACAACATGCACACAGACTGTGGAGGGCCATCACTATTGTGGCAATGGGTCACCCTGTGACTTACATACCTTCCCACATGGGACTCTGGGGGTATGTGACATGACATACACATACACAACCTGGAAATGTGACCATGCCACATGCTCTGAAATGAACAGTTGCACATCACAGTGGTCTTGTGCACAACACACAAAGGATCCTGTCCCCATGAACACGTGCACAGCTTGGGAGTGGCTGCCCCCAAGTGCCACCCCAAAAACCACATGTTGACCCCCATACACAGAAAAGGTAATGCAGCCTTGCATGCCTTAGAGTACAGTGTAGACAGGCTGTGGTGTTGTAGGTGTGCCCCGAGTCCCTGGCAAGTATATGTGGCTGGCATACGTTCACCAGTGACAAGCATGGTGACATATGCGAGTGACCTGTACAGGGACGCGTTGTACAGCAATGGACCGATCGGTGTGCCCGCACTGCCCATTGCATCTGTTGTGAGCGGGTACGCGTTGTACAGCAATGGACCGATCGGTGTGCACGCACTGGCCATTGCATCTGTTGTGAGCGGGTACGCGTTGTACAGCAATGGACCGATCGGTGTGCCCGCACTGGCCATTGCATCTGTTGTGAGCGGGTACGCGTTGTATCCCGGAATACGCGTTGTACAGCAATGGACCGATCGGTGTGCCCGCACTGCCCATTGCATCTGTTGAGAGCGGGTACGCGTTGTACAGCAATGGACCGATCGGTGTGCCCGCACTGGCCATTGCATCTGTTGTGAGCGGGTACGCGTTGTATCCCGGAATACGCGTTGTACAACAATGGACCGATCGGTGTGCACGCACTGGCCATTGCATCTGTTGTGAGCGGGTACGCGTTGTACAGCAATGGACCGATCGGTGTGCCCGCACTGGCCATTGCATCTGTTGTGAGCGGGTACGCGTTGTATCCCGGAATACGCGTTGTACAGCAATGGACCGATCGGTGTGCCCGCACTGCCCATTGCATCTGTTGTGAGCGGGTACGTGTTGTACAGCAATGGACCGATCGGTGTGCCCGCACTGCCCATTGCATCTGTTGTGAGCGGGTACGCGTTGTACAGCAATGGACCGATCGGTGTGCCCGCACTGGCCATTGCATCTGTTGTGAGCAGGTACGCGTTGTACAGCAATGGACCGATCGGTGTGCACGCACTGCCCATTGCATCTGTTGTGAGCGGGTACGCGTTGTACAGCAATGGACCGATCGGTGTGCCCGCACTGTCCATTGCATCTGTTGTGAGCGGATACGCGTTGTACAGCAATGGACCGATCGGTGTGCCCGCACTGCCCATTGCATCTGTTGTGAGCGGGTATGCGTTGTACAGCAATGGACCGATCGGTGTGCCCGCACTGCCCATTGCATCTGTTGTGAGCGGGTACGCGTTGTATCCCGGAATACGCGTTGTACAGCAATGGACCGATCGGTGCGCACGCATTGGCTAGGGCCTGGCATGGCAACGGACGCGTTTTCGAAGCTTCAACGAGTCTGATGCAGTGAATTCAGTTGGCCAGCCACAACAATGTTTCAAATTCATGGGTGTCATGAAGTTTAACTTTTGAAGGATGCTGTGGGCGTGTATTAGTGGTGCAATTCCATGGATTGGCCAGATTCAAAAGATGCAAACAACTTTGACCTATCACTTTGGACACATGGGACAGTATCTGCCTCTGCAGCACACATATAATGCTGGCTGTTCCCCTGAGAGCTCACTTGACTGCACTACATGCTCCAGGACGACATCTGCCACAAACACTGCTGCTGTCTCTGCATCCTCTGGCTACTGCAATGGCACGTACTGTGGAGAGAGCCCCAGCCTTCAGCCTTGAGGAGAACCAGGCCCTGCTGGACAGCCTCCTTCCACAGTACAGCAAGCTGTATGGGAAACCAGGGGAGCAGGTGAGTGTGCTGTCCACTGCCTTACTAATTGTGCATGTTGTCTGACTAGCAAGACTTCCAGTGTGCACACCACTGGCTAGCATGCTCACTGAGTAGTTCTCACCCACCAAAGTGTGTAGTTACATGCACTGAACAGGTACAGTGCAGTAACAGTGCATTCCAACAAGGTTTACTTCCCATGCAATGATACCATGTAGTAACTGCTGGCAAACTGTTCATAGCCATCGTTGCACTGCCTATGTACATCATATGCCCCTGTGATTGAGACATGTATATCCAACTGTGTGATGCACTGATATGTTGCATGTGTAGTAATGGCCTTTTCACTTTGTCATCCTCACATGTTGATGCCCACCAGAAGCAGGAAATCTGGCTGACCATCGCCCGGGCAGTAAGATCCGTGGGGGTCTACAAGCGCCGGATCCGCAACTGCCAGAAGAGGTGGCAGGACCTTCGGGGCTGGACCCGGAGGATCGCAAGGGTCCAGCTGAAGCTGTCGCCTCCTCGCAGGAGGGGCGGACACCGGACCCTGACCCCCACATGCTCCGGATCCTGATGGTGGTCTTCCCTGACCTGGATGGGCAGCTGAAGGTCAGACAGCAGCAAGGAGGGGGTGAGTCCATGACTGCACTGTGAACTTTGTCTGACATGCTATGTGCCCTCCTCTGGCCTGGTTAAACTTCCACAGTACATCAGTCTTGTGGTCCAGGACCCATGTCCCTCAATTGTGACATGCCCACTCCTCATCTGATACACAGGTGTGGCCCTTACAGTCAGGAAATTGTGTCACTTGGGTACTGTGTCCTTGCATTTTGCTTCGCTCAAGGTGGGGGACAGCATTTGTTCCCGTGACTTTGTGGTGGGCTTCATGGGTGGGTCAATTGCTTACACAATGCCTAAGTTCTGACATGTAATCTGGGTGTAACTTTGATATGTGGTCCACTTGCTGATCTTCACCACATGTCCCTGGGGTATTTGGCACACCCCCATGCTGCGGGTGGGAACAATGTTTGGGCCTCAGGAGTATGTATATCAAGTGTGTTACACATGCTTAGCCACCTGCCTACTGTGCAGGGCTCATCCTTCTTTCAGGTGGAGCAGGACAGTCATGCCTACTCCAGGGCATACAATACACTCTGTACTCCCACTCCCGTGTATCAGCTGACATGTTGTGATCAGTGAAATGTTCCCTCATGTGTCTGCCTCTGTGTCATTGTGCTGTGGCTTCGTTGTCAGGACTACTGGGATGTTTATCGTATAGGGCTCAGCATGCCATCTGAGATGTGACCATGAGAGACGATACTTCTGTGACTGATAGGTGTTTGATCACTTGACTGTGCACACAGGTGTATGCGACTGTGAATTTCAGGCAGCTGTTTTTCATTCACAGCAGACTGTGAGGTGCTCAGGTTCATAGAGTTGTGTTTCATGTCTCCCATATGTCCAATTGGTATGACGTGGACAAATAAGAGTTCAGATGATGTGGTTTGTGGGGGATGGACATGTGCACTTGTCAGCTACATAACTTGCATTCCCCATGAACTAGGATTGTGACACAGTGCAGACTGTTGTTGGCTGGCTGCCATGGCCATGTGACTGGAGACAGTGATGTATGACTTTGCAGGCATGCCTGTGCCATGGCATTAAACTTCCTAAGAGTGATCCTGCAGGGGAGTGACATGTGCAACATGCACCCCTTTGTGGCATTGACTATCCGGACATGGGTGCATCATGGTGTCTGGTGCTGGTATGCATCACATGCATTTCTAATTAGACTCTGGCCATCCCTTTATCTGGACACCTGTACTGACTCAGTGGCAAGAGATGTGATGTGTGCATGTTCACATACTTCACCGTGTTCTCTGCAATGTCCAACAACTGTGTACGTGGTGCATGTGTCCACACTGGGGTATTACCATCCAACAGGCACCAGACAGATGGGTGCAAGGGCAGGAGGGGTGTGAGTGCCATGGTTGACCATCTGACTGACAATTGGCTTCTCCTAATCTGTGTGAGGACTTTTGGCAAAGTTCAACTGAGGATGCCAGGGCTTGCTCTGTAATGTGCTGTACTCACTGTGGTGTGTGCGGTCAGTGCAGGTGACTGATGTTTGTCTGTTTCCCTAATTGCTTGCAGATACATCCACGGCCACAGGAGGGGACAGCTCCACGGACCAGGATGAGCTGCAGAGCCAGACTGGGTCAGCAGCCGATGAGTGGTCGGAGGGACCCAGTGGCACGGAGGGCGAGGGGAGCCACACCGAGGAGTCCTTAGCACCATCCACCTCAGCTGAGGACCACAGCAGCTCGGAGGATGACTCCCTTGTGGAGGCGGGTGTCAGCAGCCACCACACCCCAGCTAGTATGTCTGGCCCCGCCACCACCACCACCACCGCCCTCCCATTGGCTCCCATTCAAGAGGTCCGTGGAGGCTCCCGTGTTCGGGAGCGTGTCTCCTTCGTGCCAGGCACCGCACCCCCTGCCCCTGTGTCCCCTGCTGCCCTGAGTGAGGAGTCTGTGTACCTACTTTGCCAGCTCCATGTAGGGCAGACAGCAATGCTGAGTGTCCTCCATGCACACACCACTCTGTTGACACAGCTGGTGTCGTTCATGGAGGGCATCTCGACGGGCATGTCTGCCCTACAGAGGAGCAATCGGTCCATGGACTCCTCCCTGACAGCAGCAGTGTCCCTCCTCCAACAGTCCATCACCCCTCCTACCTCTGCCCCATCCACACTTCCTGGCACCCTACCTGTCCCAAGCACATGCACACCTGCACAATCACCCAAACACACAGACACGAGCAGCACAGAAACACCCAAAACAAAGGCAAGAGGTGCACACAAGCATCCTCAGGGGACTGATACCACACCCACAGGGGATGGGGAACAGACACACACACAGGCATCCACAGTCACTCCGCAGTCCTCAAAATCCTCTCCCTCCAAGACCCCTTCCCTTGCCTCACCTGCAACCCCACCTACAAAGCAGCTCTTCCTCTGTGACCTCGGCCTCTTCCCCTCCGATCCCGCTGATCCAGCATACAGGGGGAAGAGGAAGTCCACCCACACAGAGGGGAGTGCCCCTCGCCCCCGGACACCCTCCCCCAGGCGCAGACAGACTGAGGCCCCCACCCGCAAGTCCCCCCGCGCCCGGAAGAGCAAGACCCCGCCACAGCCCGGCAGGGCAACAACACAGTCTCCTTCCTCCATCCCTCAGGCCCCCACAACACAGGTTCCCCCACCACACCCTGCCCCAGGTTCCCCCACCCACAGATACACCATCCCCAAAATGATGAAGCCTTCTCCACCTACCACTTGCTCTTCCAGCCCCAGCTGCACATGTTTGTGCCACTGGTGTGGAGACCGTGTCCTCCCCCTCTGTCCTGCCCACCTTACCTGAACCCCATTCTACTCCCCTGGAGATGGGCACTGCAGTGGAGTCCACTACCACCCGTCTGACTTGGGCACTGCAGTGGGGAACCTGTCCACTCCATCTGGCCAGCCCACTGGAGTTGTGCCGGCACCCACACCATCTGACTCATGCCCCCAGTTGTGCCGGCACACACCATGTCAGACACCTCCACTGCAGTTGTCAGTGACTCTCCAGCACCAGCCACCCCTTCCCTGCCTCCTTCTGGTGAGCCCTGATCCTGTCCCTGCGGTGCCTGGCCTGCCCCCCCCCGTATGCCCCTCCGAGGGGAATGTCCCTGGTCCGTAGCAGTGCAGGCAAGCAAAGGGTAACATCTGCCACTGTCACCCTGTTTGGATTTTTGTCATGGACTGGCCATTGGCCTTTGGGTTTTGTCTGGACTTACTATTTTCTAATAACATATGCTGAATAAAGCTACTTTGAGTTCTCTAGTGGTTTTGCTTCAGATGTACATGATGTTGAGGATGCTAACCATGCCCTTGCTTCAGTGATGGTGATTTTTGATTTCAGGTAAATGAAGTGTTACTGTGCAGGACCCCATGTGGTCCAGGGTGAATGTGTCCTATCCTGGTGTGTAGCCATGTCATCCTTTGCAGCAATATGAGGGTGTCATGTTTTCCATATTTGCCAATGGGATTCCCTACCTGTTTTTGCAATATCACATCTGTGGCTTACACCCCTGCACATCAGATGTGCTTGCCATTGTTCAATTTGTCTATTTCCCTGACCGTGTGACCATCTCCACTGGACTTGCAAGTTTGGGCATCAATGGGGAAGGAATCATCTGTGGTATCAGTGCATCTTGCTATACATGTGTATTTGATCGGTGCAGATGATTTTGGTGACAATGCCATGACCAGGCTGATGTGACGAGAGCCTTCATTTTGTGCTAACTGTTGACTGAGTGACCAACTGTTCTGCTGACATGATAGCGCCCTGCAGAGACAAAGTATGGCACAGCTTTCCTTACACAGGAGTGGAGTCCCCTCATGGCAGTGTGTAATTCCGTGACATTGCCTGAGCCCAAGGTGTGTGTTGTGTGAGCATGTCTGTGTGTGTTCACTTCCATTTTGCTACGCAGGCTGGGGGCCCTAGTGATGTTCCTGTTTGTGATGCTTGCTGAGTTGAGCAATGTTCCCCCAAAATCTTCGCCCTGGGTTCTCTGTGATGTGGGTGCATGGCACATTACTGGTCATCAGGGTGTCATCCATAGGTGTGTTTGCTGTCAGGGCTGAGTTTGTGGGCAAACGCAGATGAGACACAGTCAGGATTCCCCTTGGCACTTGTTGGTTACACAAGTCATGTAATTTACAGTTTGTGTTAGCTTTCAGTGATTGTGACACGTTGTGTGTGTGACTGCTGCCACTCCTCGGGGTCAGAGCTGCAATGTTGGAAGTTGTCTATGTGTGTTCTTTGTGGGTGACCTTGGCTTCTTCATTGGTGTGTGACTGTGGCCGGGATCCCATTGGTTGGTGTGGATTTGACGTCATGCCCATGTACAGCGTACTGTGCAGTGTGTGAGACATTCACAAGTCTTGTTGACTGGCCATGTGTGATGGGTATCTCCAACTTAGTTCCCCCCACCACCCCTGGGATTGTCATGGGTGCATGTGCAATGTCACCAGTCCATGTGAGCTTCACTGCTGCACATTGGTGGAGATCAAGGTGTGTGGTGTTGAGTGTGTGAAAATGAGAGTTGTTGCACGGCTAGACCCCTACCTCCATGTTGGCCTTGGCTGACAGGCTGTTTGATTTGTGCTTGTGTAGGTGTGATGGTAGTTAGTTGCTCAGGACACATGACTGTGGTTCACAGTGTGTACGACATCTACCTTTGTCATCACAGTGGGATTATCATGCAGGCCAGTGTCACCACAATGTGGGGTCCCTGGGGGTAGTGCTGTGGTGGGTCTGTCTCTTGCTGTGTTAGTTGCTGTTCCTACAAGCTTGTGTGACATTTGTAATTTGGGCTCCCTCTCATCTAACAATGCCCGATTGCCCACATAGGGGAATCCGATCCATGAGTTACTTTTGTGTGGCACTGTATTGACATCTGTGTAATAGGGATTCAGGCCTCCTCATGTGTTGTGTGTTTGCCTGGGGACACTGGCACACCACCCCCATCACCTGTTGTGTTTGATATGCAGTGTGAGTCTGCCTGTTTGTGTTTGTGCATTTGCACCACTGCATTGGCATTTCTTTAGTGTGCCATTGGCTGTATGTTGTTTGGTGGCTTTCCCCTGCTGTCCCTGGGACTCCTAGGTCATCAGTCAGCACAATGATCATGGTTTGTATGTCCCATTGCTGCCATGGAATGGTATTTGTTCACCTCACATCTACAATCTCCACAGGATATCTACATTTGTGTGTCCATTGGTGCAGATATGTGGATCTGCATTATGATGGTCACTTCTGTCATTGTGTTATTCGTGAATGTTGACAATGTGAGCCCCCATGGGTGATGTTTGTCTGCACATGGCCAAAGCGATGATTCATTGGCACTGCACTGTTTGCCTCACACAATCTATGTTGCTATGGGACACAAGCACTACTATGCCACTCATGTGTTTGTTGTTGTGTGACCAGGAATCATCCATGCAGTTTGGCATTTGCAGCTTTTCACATGACAACACTTACATTTTGGTCACTGTGGTGATGGGTCTTTAGACCCCATTGCCACAATGTTCTAAATGTGCTTCAGCTATGGACCCCACACTTACCTTTTTGTCACTGTGGTGATGGGGCTTTAGACCCCATTGCCACAATGTTCAAAATGTGCTTCAGCTATGGACCCCACACTTACATTTTGGTCACTGTGTTGATGGGGCTTTAGGCCCCATTGCCACAATGTTCAAAATGTGCTTCAGCTATGGAACCCACACTTACCTTTTGGTCACTGTGGTGATGGGGCTTTAGACCCCTTTGCCACAATGTTCAAAATGTGCTTCAGCTATGGACCCCACACTTACATTTTGGTCACTGTGATGATGGGGTGTTAGACCCCATTGCCACAGTGGTCATGGTCTGCTTGCATTGTGGAGGCCACACACATTTATGTGTGACATGTGATAGGGGGTCACATTGTATGTTCAATGTCATGTTCAGTGTTGTAGGCATTTGACACAGACTACACACGCTTGTCATGGTGTTGGGGGGATGTATTTTTCAGACATTCCTTATGTTGGAGTATGCTGGTTGTGTCATGCATTACCGGTCCTATGAGTAGGGGTTGTGTGGGTGGTAGGCATCCATCCCCCTATGAGTGGGGATGGTAGTAGTGACAGGCATCCAGGCCCACATGAGTGGGGAGGGTAGTAGTGGCAGGCATACATCCCCCTATGAGTGGGGATGGTAGTAGTGACAGGCATCCAGGCCCACATGAGTAGGGGTGGTGGTAGTGGTAGGCATCCAGGCCCCCATGAGTAGGGTGGTGGTAGTGGTAGGCATCCATCCCCCTATGAGTGGGGATGGTAGTAGTGACAGGCATCCAGGCCCACATGAGTGGGGAGGGTAGTAGTGGCAGGCATCCATCCCCCTATGAGTGGGGATGGTAGTAGTGACAGGCATCCAGGCCCCCATGAGTAGGGGTGGTGGTAGTGGTAGGCATCCAGGCCCCCATGAGTAGGGGTGGTGGTAGTGGTAGGCATCCACCCCCCTATGATTGGGGATGGTATTAGTGGCAGGCATCCATCCCCCTATGAGTGGGGAGGGTAGTAGTGACAGGCATCGAGGCCCCCATGAGTAGGGGTGGTGGTAGTGGTAGGCATCCATCCCCCTATGAGTGGGGATGGTAGTAGTGACAGGCATCCAGGCCCACATGAGTAGGGGTGGTGGTAGTGGTAGGCATCCATCCCCCTATGAGTGGGGATGGTATTAGTGGCAGGCATCCATCCCCCTATGAGTGGGGAGGGTAGTAGTGACAGGCATCCAGGCCCCCATGAGTAGGGGTGGTGGTAGTGGTAGGCATCCACCCCCGTATGAGTGGGGATGGTAGAAGTGACAGGCATCCAGGCCCACATGAGTAGGGGTGGTGGTAGGCATCCAGGCCCCCATGAGTAGGGGTGGTGGTAGTGGTAGGCATCCATCCCCCTATGAGTGGGGATGGTAGAAGTGGCAGGCATCCATCCCACTATGAGTGGGGAGGGTAGTAGTGGCAGGCATCCATCCCCCTATGAGTGGGGATGGTAGTAGTGACCGGCATCCAGGCCCACATGAGTAGGTGTGGGGGTAGTGACAGGCATCCAGGCCCCCATGAGTAGGGGTGGTGTTAGTGGTAGGCATCCATCCCCCTATGAGTGGGGAGGGTAGTAGTGGCAGGCATCCATCCCCCTATGAGTGGGGATGGTAGTAGTGTCAGGCATCCATCCCCCTATGAGTGGGGAGGGTAGTAGTGGCAGGCATCCATCCCCCTATGAGTGGGGATGGTAGTAGTGACAGGCATCCAGGCCCCCTGAGTAGGGGTGGGGGTAGTGACAGGCATCCATCCCCCTATGAGTGGGGATGGTAGTAGTGACAGGCATCCAGGCCCACATGAGTGGGGAGGGTAGTAGTGGCAGGCATCCATCCCCCTATTGGTGGGGATGGTAGTAGTGACAGGCATCCAGGCCCACATGAGTAGGGGTGGTGGTAGTGGTAGGCATCCATCCCCCTATGAGTTGGGATGGTATTAGTGGTAGGCATCCATCCCCCTATGGGTGTGTATGGCATTGGTGATAGCCATCCCGCCCCTATGGTTCTGCTGTTGCTAGTGTACGTCATTTCTGCATCCCTATGTGTGTGTGGCATATTTCGGGTACGTGTCGTTTGTTTGTGTTGTGGGTGTTTGACTTACCGTCTGCGCCGTACGCGTCCGTACCGGTCCCGGTAATAGATGTAGAGTATTGGTAGGACCTGCGCGATGGGATTCATGGTTGGCTCGTCTCGTTCGGGTTTCTCGTGGCTTCGACTCGTACTCGTCGCTGGCTTGTTCGTCTCGTTGCCGTGGATCGTCTTGTGGCGCGAATCGGAGCTTATGTACAGCTCTCCCGGATGCTCAAACGTGCCGGACGTAGCGACGGGTTCGGCGCGTACGGAAGGCGCATCGTACTCGTCCGGCCGGAAGGTGCTGTGTATTTGCTTCCGTGCGACTCGAATCAGCGTTTGCGGATCCGGCTCGGGCGGGGAACAGGAGCTGGAATTGGTGAGTACGGCTCGCTCGGAATCTGGGCTGTTATGCGCATCGTACTTGTTCGTTCGGACAAGTGTTCGAATCGGTCGGGAAACACGCGTTCGGCTTGTATTTTTTCCGGACGAATACTGTTAGGTGCGCTTCCGGCCGAGATCGGAATTGACCCCTTTGCCTGTAATTCTCTAAGAAAACATAGAACTATTGTTTTTTATTTGGGATTAGGTAGCCAAAGGTAGTACAGTATTTTGAACTGCGATACCCTGAGGCAAAGTAGTAGAGTTCGTCAGTTAGCTGTACAGATATTGTATTTATGATATCTGCTTATTCATGCAGACATGAAATTGCATTGCAAATGTTGAATAGACTGCACATGTTTGAGATGTATCATTTTAAAAATTCTTTCTGAACTAGTAAGTCTCAAATTTGAAGATAATGGGTAGCCACTAACTGAAGTTGCTGGGTTTTTTTTTGTGTGAGAATCCTGCGAAAGTCAGTGATGAATACCCTCAAATTCACAAGTCTCTAGGTATTCTCAAACCTTTTGAAATATTTTCACACTTTGAAAACTATCCAGAGTATATTTCTGAACACATGCAATTTCTCCTTGGAAGTTGCAACAGTCACAGCTTCCCAGGTGTATTCCATGAATTATCCATGAATAAAAAGAAAAGAAAAGAAATTGTGAGAAATGTATACATAAACTTATGAGGAATTTCTGACTGTTATTCGGGGACAAAATCCCTACATGGACTAATTAGGCCTGAGGAACGCAAGCTTGTTCCGAATTTTCTTTCTTATTTCTTTAAAGGGATAAGCAATTCTCTTTAAATAAATGTTATAATTTAATTTTTATTTCCTCTGAGATTATTGATGGGCTTCTTTTTCACCACTTTTTTAAAATGCTTCTAACTGTAAGGATTACACATGTAACTGTTGGGTCGTATAACATGCACATAACTTTGTACTTGAGAAATTAATTGTTTGGGTAAAAACATCAATTTTTCCTTCCTTTCGTACGCTTTTTCATATTAAGTGCCATAGTGTTTTCAGTTCTATTTGTTTTGCCAACAGGTGGGACATCGGACTTTTTGGGTGAACATCTCGGCAATCCTTCTCATTATATAAAGAAATTGTCTCTTAGGAATGTAAAAACCTTTCCATTTCAGATACTCAATTTGTGGATAAATATGTTGGCTGTAGAGTTTTGCTTTTTTGTAAGCCCATGACCACCCTGGGTAAGACAGCGCCAACTTGCCCATCCATGCAATCTGCCCGTCGGATGCACAGTGTCAGGCCCCAGACTTTTCTTGAGCCTTTTCATTCTGAACTATGATTACGCCATTTGAGGGATCTCAAGTGATACCTGAACCAGGAAGCATTTTATAATAGTTACCTTTAGCTCATGAGTAAATAGACAATTTAACTCATATTGGAAAAATGTAGAAGTATTATAATGTATCCCATAGCCATATTTCTTGAATAAATACCATAAAGGGCAGTGGCATAAACGATGTCCCCTCCCTTCTAAGCTGAATTTCTTAAAACTATAAAAGGTCGAAGTACAGTAGCTTTGAAACACAACCATAAGATGATCTGTCTAAGATGAGATTTCGCAATGACTGCAACCAGTTTCAAAAAATAGCATTAGGAACAGTTCACATTTCACAAAAGCTCCCTTCCGAATAATGCACTCATTTACCCAATATCCAAGTAATAAACAGTCGCTTACACACACAAATTACAAACAGTTTTGTAAACTATTTTGACACACATTGCAAAACTCTCAATTATCCACACCGATTTCACAATCGGTAGTTTGTATGTGCAATAGGGTAAGGTACAGTTCTGATTTTTCTCAGGATCAAGCACTGGCTGTGGTGTACACATGAGACAAAACCCAGACGATAGTCTCTAAACTAAACTACAATTGCTGCAACAGATCAAAAGCAAAAAAAATACACAAGCAACAAGCAAACCAAAATGTATCATGATGAATACCTATGGTTGTTTAAGTTGCTCTCTAATTATCTGTAGTCAGTAACAATTTGCAGGTGGTCAGGCAAAATATACAAGCACAACTTTTCTTTGACTGCTGAAGAAAGACAACACTACTATAAAGCTCACTGCAACAGTTGAAATGCTACAGTTGTTTTCTCGAGCTTCAAGTGAGCACAGTTCAAACTGACTGTGAGAAACATTTTATTAGACTCTTAATCCCACAAAACGGAAACAGAAAAAGCATGTTTGATCTTGTGCCTTGGTAACCACCTATGTTCTGGGATCTTCAGGCCCATAAAAAGTAATCCCATCTCACTCATTGTATGCAAACATCACATCTTCGTATCTTAAATCCTACAAATCCCTTGCACCTTGCTTTTATTTCAATTAAACAAGTTATCTGTAAATTGCTTCTTGAAGCTAGGTTCATGCTATGACAAATACCCAAAATAAATAAGGGCCTGATTACGAGTTTGGCGGTGTGGGAGTGGGCACCATGCTACCACCTGCTCCCTCACCACCAAACTCGCCCGCCGACCACCTGCCAGATTAGGAGTTTTCTCCTGGTCTGGTGGGCGGTCCTTTGGCAGTCCCACGGTGGTGCCGTGCTAAGGCTCATATGTGAGCCTTAGCAGGGCAACGCTGTGGAACCGCTAAAGCCCATTCCTGCAAGGCATGGACTATGAAGTCCATGCCATGCAGGAACAGGGGGTGCATGCACACAGGGGGGCACATCATGTGCCCCCCCTGGCATGCATTCCCAGGTCTTGAGGCAATTGGGGGCCTTGTAGGGCCCCCTTTGTTGACTCACCGCCAAACATTTTCATGGTGGGCTCACTGCCATGAAAACTGTGACGGTGAGGAAACTTGTAATATGCTTGCCAGTGCCGCAGGGGCACCGCCAGCATATTGCGAGTCTCTGACCACCACGCCACTGCCACGGGATCACTGATCCCCAGCGGTTGCGGTGGTCCAAAGGCGGTCCGACTACCAAACTTGTAATAGGGCGATCGTACCACCGATACGGCGGTTGCCGCACCGCCATCGTGAGTTTGGCGGTCCATCGGACCACCAAACTCATAATTAGGCCCTAATGTTCTTTCACAGGTTTTGAGTGCATGTACTGATTGCCAGAAACAAATGGGGCTTATCCCCGGAGTAGTTTTGTGGCAGCAATATTTCATTTGTCAGCATATTGGTCAATAATACCTAAATGGATTTGTGTTGCCGATATATGAATTTGTCTGTGACAAAAGATGCTATTTTAATTTACTGTGCAAAATGTTACTTCCTTATTATACAATTGTCAGCAATGTAAAATACATAATGTGGTGCAATACAGTGCTTACGTACAGCACTGCACCTAACTGCGGGCAAATTAAAAACCTTACCAGACATCCTATTACAGATGTCTTTATTTAGTGCTGTAACAGATGGGGCGTAATTCTGAAGCTCATTAGGTGAGTTTGAGATTGCTTACTTCACCACTCCTCACTTAAGCACCAACGATGATATACACTAGATATCACTTCATCACCATGATACTTGTTAATTGCTGTCTAAATCTATTTCCATTTGTATGTTGCTACTCATGTAATATGTATTTTTAACTCGCGGTTTATGAATAATCATTCTCTTGACCGCAGACATTGTGCCATTACTAAACAATTGCGAGGGGCTCTCTTCCCCCCCCTTTTTCTTGTTTCACAATACGGCTTGCACCTTTTTGGGCAATCGACTTTTAGATACATAACCAAGTGTTGTTTTCCACTATCCTTATATGCAGGTTCGTCCCAGTAATAACAGGTAGTATCCTGTTCATCCTTATAGTAGTAGGTAATATCCTCACACTATTTTTTTATATATTTTAGTTATGGGGCATGTTGCACACCCCATTCACTGTAGATAGTCACTTCTCACGGTCCTGAAGAAACGCCACCTGATCCTTTGGACTAACTGGCATGAAACATGTCTACCATCAAGGAGTAGAGCGCCTCTTGAACCTTGATAGCTTGTTAGTCGCCTCTCCTCATTATTTTGAATCGAGTAGGGATCCACCTAGAATAAAATTTGCTCTCATAGGAATCCCAACATGTTTTATATTCACTTTCAGAACATCTACACTTACACTAGGTCCCTCACACCCACGGCACCCTTACGGCAGGAACAAAAGATCTCCGGCAAAGAGCCCCTTTATGGGTGCCCGTCGGGTATTGCAGCGCCGACCCGACGAGGAGCAGACCCATATGATGAAGCATGACACCTAGCTTGCTGGGTTTGTGAGGGCCTTAGTTCCAAAAGGAGGATTTCTCCTCCTTTCAGGGTGCCTGGGACACTACCTGCATATTGAGGAACTGCGTACCTCTTTGTTGCGTTTACTCTGATAGGGCAAGTACGCTGGACCTCTTGATTAAGCCCTCTGTCCCCCCCCCTTTTTTTGTAACAAATTAAAAACCTGCCCACGGCATTTACTGCTCACAAAATCTTATACTGTTAAAAAACAATTTTACTTGATACCGTCATTAATGCGGATATATTTAAATACCACCACAGAACTGTTTATTTGTGAGATGCCTGTTCGACTGTACAATCTCCAAGTTGGATTTGCATTTTCCCAAATCAGCTGGAATTGAAAAACTATATTAAATATGGGAAGTCTGTATAACAATAATTTTGAAGGAGCAAATACCACACTAAGATATATGAAACGACTATACATTAAAAAGATCTATGAAATATACACTGTACCATCCAATAACCTCACACTGAAATTAATGGAAGTGCTGCTACTAAAAACAATCACTGTCAAAGCCAATAGGTCTGGTGTTGCTGTAAATGCTTGTTTTGTCATGGATTCTGAAAAATGTTGTTGGGGAAGCTACCAAGCCCTCACTAATCTAAAATATAAATGTCCAAAAGCACACATTGCCATAGTAGTCTCTGGCATTTAAGGGGACCACTTCTGTGTGGATGTGCTCCTTGTGATAGGAGAGAACGCCTTCACTCACATTGAAGGTACGCAATGGCTGAAGTGGGCTAACTTGTTGCCCCACGCTGTATACTGTAGTGGGCAGAAGAAAAATGTGACTGACACAGCAACAGACCAAATGATGAAGAGGGCTGACTAAAACCACTGTGAGTAAGTTTATTATACGTATAATTTTAGTTAAATCAGAAGGTCTTGGCGAAGTCCAGGCCTCAAAGAGCAGACCGACTATTTGTAGAAATAGCAAACAAGGCACGTTAAGGCAGGTTACGTCTCAGGCGCTTCTACTGCATACTTTCAAATTATATGCTGTAGTTGAAAGTCTAACCATTTATTCTAGCTCATTTTCTCTCCCAGTAAATCCCACTTGGCACTCGAGAGCAATATATTTTCAGTCAGATCTTTCAATTCTACATTGTTTTGAGCACAGTTATGGCTACATTTCCAAAATGCTTCCAGGTGGTTTCTAAGCAACTCCTGTTGAACATTTGTTTTGGGGATTATGTGTAAGAAACAAAACTTTCCCTGCCATCATTCACGTACTACGCAAGCACTTTGAAGTATTTTTTTGAGTGCTCGCCCCACAACTGAAGCACAACGCAGCATTAACTGTACTTATTTTAAAAATGTCTGAGTTACCAAGAAGTCTGCTATGGCTAAAATAGGAAGAGGCATGCATCATGTCTAGAATGCTGATGGATGCAATGTGCCAAGAGCTTGCTGAGTCACAATGGATTTCACGATCCTTGCATTATTTCTAAGTAGCTTCCTATAAATTTGGCAAAGACTAAGAAAGAAAAGTATTTAACGTTTTGTTGAATGTATGCTGGGTTCACTGTGCTAATCCCTTTCCTTGCTTCTACCTCACAGGCGTTTTATAATCTGTTTTTTTGCCTGATGCCTTTGATCTTGTTTTTGAAATGTGCATGCGATATTACTAGACAAAGTATTATTTTCTAACACCAAGTAAACTCTTTATCCCTTAAACAAAGGCTCCTTGTTTTTAACAACTCTTCCTCTCTACTGTAATAAGGGGATAAAAGTATGTTAGCTTCTTTAAGTACATTTTAGCACAAAAGCACCCTTTGTTCTCATAAAATAGCATGAATGCAGTTAGCTACAGGAACCAATTCCTAATCTAAAAATAAACCACCGCCTTCTACTTAATGTATTGCATATTAGTTATAAAACACAAATTATGACAGACAATGATGCCCTGATAATTCATGTGACAGAAGATAAAATTCAGCACAATAATCAAAGTAACATTAGGTGGAAAAAAACACGTTTCAACTGAACACAGTTTTGGACTTCTGTTTAACCTCCAAGGAACACAATCTAAAATTAGCCATGCACTGTTATAATTATTCAGTCTGTCCACTTTCTTCATGTAGTGTGTATATAAGTATAAGGTTGTGTAAGTCCATTTGCACATCGTTTGACTCTGTGGCCCAGATTTATTTAAAGTTGCAAGGCGGCATCAATCAACTTTTGCACGGAAACCTTTTCTATGCATTGAACATTTAAGAAAAGATTTGCATCATATAGTGCCAAACCTCATTTACAAATGTAAATATAGGAAAGTGGGACAGCATAAACATCCTTATAATTCCACACTAAGCCAAATCTACAAACGCTGTGTGGCCTGGCTCTGTGTGATATCTGTAGTGTCTTGTAAATATGTATAGCTGGACCCTTTTGCTCCCTGATGGACTCTGTAGAAAAATGATGTAATCGTTTGGGTGTGTCTCGGTGTGGTTAATAAAGTTCATGACGCAATACATACAGTTTGTTAACGGTTGCACTCTGAAGAATAAAGACGTGCATACAGAGCTCTGTCTGTGGCGTGGTCATTTGCATGCTAACCGGGCTGGGGAGGAAGATACAATAGCCTAGTTTCAATGCGTGATATGTATCGTTTCTATGAAACTTCACATATGATGCATTTTACTCATGTGCATCTGACCTTGTTTGTGTATAGAAATTGTGCCGGTGGGTTTTCTGGAAGTAAAAATCTGTTGCAACACACTACTTGCTGTTCAATTTTTTCATCCTTCGTATAATGTAAAGCTACAGATTTTCACACAGCATAGCACAAATTTGATTAAGTCTTGGACTCTGATTTACTACTCTGCTTTATATTGGTTGATTCTGAAATAGTTTTCTTGCCTTGAAAATCGTGAGTGATGCTACTGAAGTGGTCACACCAACCAACTATCCACATAGCAAAACACATTACTTGTGTTTCATTAGATCTATTAGGTCACATTCAGATACCGGTTGTGTTCCTTATTGAAGGTTACCATCTAAATATTGTACCAGGTATTGGAAGGGCAGTGGATGGAACAGTGACAGCTGAAAGATGACCAAAAGAAAAATACCGAGGTGATTATCAAGTTCCTCTACTAAAACATCTGAAGTACAAAATAATGACCACATTTCTGAGGAAACCTACCACTAGAGGAGTGTGGAATTATAATGTCTCTGGTCACCACTAGGCTCTGCTTTCAGGAAGGAATGAAGGACGTAGCAACCGGGATGAGCAGCAGCTGCCTGAAGCTCAACTTGGAGAAGACAGAGGTCCTCGTCCTCAGACCCTCCCCCACCGCCTGGGACACAACCTGGTGGGCCCACCGCCCTCGGCAGCCCACACACCCCCACCGACCACACCCAGAACTTCAGCATCGTACTCGACTCCTCCCTCTCGATGACCAGACAAGTCAACGCCGTCGCCTTCACCTGCTTCAACACCCTCCGCATTCTTCGCAAGACCTTCAAATGGATCCCCCCAGAATCAAGAAAAACCGTCACCCACGCACTCATAACCAGCAGACTAGACTACGGAAACGCCCTCTACGCTGTAATCAACAAGTCTCTGCTCCGCAAACTTCAGACCATACAGAACACCGCAGCCAGACTCGTCCTCGGCATCCCTCGACAGGAACACATCACCCAACACCTGCAAGACATCCACTGGCTCCCCGTCGAGAAGAGAGTAACCTTCAAACTACTCACCCACACCTACAAATGCCTCCACAACACCAGACCCCAATACCTAAACAAGAGAATTTCCTTCCACGCACCCAAGAGAAACGTTCGATCCGCTGCCCTCGCCGAAACCCCGCGCATCCGCAGAGCCAGAACGGGCGGAAGGGCTTTCTCCTACATCGTGGCCAAGACCTGGAACGAGCTCCCGATTGACATCAGACGCACCCTCTCCCTGAACATCTTCAGGAAGACACTCAAGACCTGGCTCTTCGATTGAACGGAACTGCTCACCCCCCCCCCCAGCGCCTTGAGACCCTCACGGGAGAAAAGCGCGCTTACAATTCCCTGATTGATTGATTGATTGATTGGTAATGTTGTGAGGAGTAAATAAATATTTTACTCTGTGAAATTTCTAATTACTGCAAATAATCTTGCAGGCTTAGCCCTCTCCCAGTGTTTTTTTGTGGGTGAAGTCTTTCAGCAAAATCGTGTTCAGAGGGAGAATACTCCCATATGACTATTTAGATAGGAACTGCTCATGCTAAAAGTAGCTTCTGATGGAGCTTTTCCCAACAAAATCTTTTTGTTGAGTTTTTGCACTCACTCGTTTTTGAACTTCATAAAGTTTGTGAAGATTGCTACTTTTTAATTAAATTAATTTGTCTAACTTGAGGTAGGTTAGGTTTTTCTAGTTTGACCCCCCCATCAGATATGTCTATCATGGGACTGACCAACAAGACTTCCATCCACTTATCAAGTGCAAGACCGCATGAACTCCCAGAGTCTCCCTCATAATTACCATTCCAGCTTCAGACTCTCAAAGGGAACTAAGACCACACTGGCGAACGTATAAGGTATCCGTATCTTCCTAGTTGAGGGTCAATTGGAACCACTGATCATCCATGACCTCTCTGCAACCTAAAGCAGATCATAGGATGATTTTCAAATATGTCAGACTCATTGGAGCCACTAAGCTATCCAGTTAAGGATCCTGCCTTGTTCTATACTAACTTGTGTCAGCAAATTTAAACACATTCCATCGAATCCATTAAAAATTAGTTACCTCTGGGGTAATGTAAGGCCCATCACTTTTGACACTTATAATATACATATACACACCCTACTGACTCATGTCATTGAATAGCACTACCTGCAATTGCAGGTATGTGTCCAGATCCGCTTCTGTCCTAAGACTGGAAGAGGTACCACCATCTGAGGAAGTATGGACGACAGCTACTTCTTCACGAACAGCAAACTATGCTTGAATTAAGCTATATTTAAAGTACAGAGAAACAAATGTGCTGTTGTTCTTGAAGCTGAAAACTCAGCCCATTACATAAAAGAAACCTAGGCATCCAATTAGTCTCTGAGCCATGCTCCTTCTACCGGTATGTGCAGTACTGATGGTAAGCAGCACTAACTAAAAATGTGCACAAACACACTCCTTTCAGTTACGTACAAAGGGCAAATTTGCACTCATCTCACTTCGAATGCCAGAATAACAATCTAACAACAGAGACACAAACATCTGCATCACTGAAAACCGAGCCAAAACAAACTTCAGCAAGCATAACTTAGTGCTACTCTCAAAACCTGATGGTTCCAGAAAATATAAGGAAACCTTAAAGTGTCTGTCAAAATGTTCAGTCAGTCAGTCATACTCACGCATCAACTGCCTGAGCATTGCAAGAGTAGAGGTGGCATTACAAGAGGCAAAAAACACCACTACATTACTAAAGTATAAGCAGGGACAGTCTAACTGAGACAATTAATTCCCACAATATGCAAAAGGTGGCCAGTATTATGCCTTGTCATGCCCAGATGTCCACCTTATACCACAAAGTACCACCAGCAGGCTGTGGATTGTATTTTGCCTGAGTTGGGCACCACCATACCAACAACAGCCACAATATGACCAGATTCACCCCATGTTTCAGGGTCAGCATTTGGCCAGAGGTCAGCACAATCATGTTGATAATATGACAACGTGTCCTAACATTATGCCAGTTCCAATATTATTTCAGTGTAGGGTAACATCATGCCACGGTCACCAGATATAAGTCAATAAACTTCACCAGGTTGCAGGGTCAGCACTGTACCAAGGATCACACATGCTCAGGATGTCTGCAATGTGTCAAATATTACCACAGTTTACACTAAGCATTATGTGGAAACTTGCCTATGATTCCATGGATGTCCACAGTATACAAGGACAGTGCTAGCATAACATCAACGGTAAGCACCATTGTGTAATAGAAGCCCCACTATTTTCCAAGAATTACTGTTACTTTCCAAGGTGCAACAGTATGCAAAGTGTGGGCACCACAACGCCAATAATGTCTAAAGCATGCCAGGAATCATCACCATTATTACAGCTTGCCAAGACAAGGCCAGCATCAATCCACCTTTGTGTGACTTGGCATAAGTATTCCACTTTGGAGGTTACACTTAATTGTCAGACACATTTAAAGATGATACCCATTCACACTTTACAACAGTGCCTAGCCCTAGGTTCACACAGTCAATACAAAAGAAGTGCACCTATCATGTAGATGTCACGTTCCATCTCAAGATGGAATCCACTTGCCCTCAGTAAGGATATTAGTGTTTACACCTATTAAGTCAAAATAGAGAAAAGACACATATGCCCTCTCGCTCTGATCGGCAATGTCCAGACAATGAATGCTGGCAGTTATAACCTGTCCAAAGCATATGGATTTCAATACCGCATACATTTAGGTATGATGTTTCTTTCCTCAAATAGAGACAAGAGATAGGGTTCATTCTTACAAGTCATTTCATATATGCCACTCACATTAGTTTATTGCTCTTCATCTCTTGAGGCAGAAAGTATATGTAAACTAGAGGTCCAGCTACACGCCCTTTAGGAATCAATTCTGTCAAAGATATTGAGGCATGTTGAAATACTGAGAAATTTAAGACCTTTGATTCACTATGAACATGTGATTGTTTCTACCTTATGTGTTTGACACAAGTATTTAAGACACATAACATCTTATAATGTTCTTGATTAATGAGGGGCTTAATACTTTTTGTTTATATTTTGAATGTAATCAGCCCCTCCCCTCGAAGAAGAGCCTATCTGACTGAAATGGATTGTGGACGGGGCAAGTCATGGATCATTTTTTTAATGGATGACAAAGAAATCAACAGCAATATTAGTAGATAACAAATATGTATTATTGACATTTTATACAATGGAGAAAAGCATTCTTTTGGGCTAAACTAGTAGATTAGCGATATTGAGGAAAGCAAACTTGTAGCCAAAAAAATAGTAATACAAATATGGATGACAGTAGAGCAATGCAGGACACCAACCAGGATGATTTGGTGCATAAATAGCTCCCCATTTTCAGGCTCACAGACCGGGGCCCACAGTATGGCAAGAATTACCACAATTAAGTCAGAGGATTCTGACAATATGACATTGACCTCCACCTTTATGCAAGGGATGGGACCTTTTGTGCATGATTTAGAAGGAACAGTGGTTCACTAGGATATAAATCTTTATAACAAAGTGAAAGAGTCTTCTGTAATATGAAGACAGCAAAACAAGACAATTTTTGCCAAGGCACAAAATCAACAGGCCGAACAGAGTGATATTCTCTTGCAATTGCGTTAATAACTGCATTATATAAACATTATATTTTTCACCAAAGTGAGAGCTCTGGTGCTCATGCTGTAAGTGACAAGGAAGGTGCATTACAAGGTGCTAGACAAAAAAAAACAACGTGCATCACTATTAAAAAGACATATGACTCCTGTATAAGTCTGGTGTTGATGGTGTTTTGACCTCTATATAGCTTGACTGGTGGAAAAGAAAAAATCTGCTTGATTTGATATGTGTGTACATCTGATTGCGAGTGAATATGGTGTGTGTGTTATACAAGATGATTATGGCAATAAGGAAAGTTCTTAATCCACACAAAAGATCAAAAGGAGAAACCCCCCAAAAGAGAGCATACTACTCCTTATCTAAATTATTACTCACACAAAGTACGTTCTCAAAAGGAGTGTGACATAAAGAAAGATATTACAGAAAGAATTCTGTAACTAGTGTCAAAGTTAGAGGATTAAGTGTGTTGTTGTTGAGGATAGGGGAGATCTCTTTTTAAGGACGAGAACCCTCACTCACCCGAGGGTGACATGCTTCATCATAGGGTTCCGTCCTCACACAAGTGCCCCCATGGGCAGGTTTTTTAAAATATTGTAAATATACATATTGTAATGCAAATTGTACATTCCTGGTTTGCGAAAGGGAGTAGAACTTCAGTCCTGTAGTTCACTCACTTACAGTATCTTGAAGTACCAAAACTAGTAATAAAACTGGCCACAGATAGGTGAGAGAAGAGATGCAAGTAGCATTGTCCAGGCAACACTGTGTAAATCTAAATCAGCACACATATTCACATGTCTTTAGCAGAGCATTTGAACTTCCCCTTGAGGCACAGAGCATCTTTCTGCACCCCAGGAGGCGTCACAAACAACTATGAAGAGAGTGGTGGGTGGAATGACGACTGACAGTGCAGCTGCCCATGACAGCATGCAAACACAGACTATACATACACTGTTAATCAGCAAGCACCACTGGGTGCAAAATGTGTAATGGGTTGTGTGTCCCTTCATGGCACATGGTACAGCAGGATTTTACCAGGTGCCAGCTAAGACCTTGAAGCCCGGTTGCAACCTTGGTAGCTAGACCGTGCAAATTCTTCGTTAAGCTACACTTGTGAAACTGGATGCTACTCCCTCCCTTTTCCACATACATGCACATACGGGTGCTGACACGGATGCATGTGGGCACACACCTGCAAGGAAATATGACCTTGATTCGTCTGATTATAATGGCCGAAGTAATTTTCTGGAAGCAGGCTGCTCAACCTGGAACTGGGCTAGTAATACTTATCATATTTGGCAATTACTCCTAAAGCTATAAACCCTATAATAAAGCTATTTGGAAAAAAAATCAAAGGGTCTATGTTTTAGCCTTTCTTTTTTGAAAAAAAAAGCAATTAAAGCAGTCCTTTGTTTTCCCTGAATTGTTGCCATATTATCTGGAAATTGCTGTGGTGTTTAGAACACTCCTGCCCCTGACCATAAAACGTATGGACTAATTGTTTAGTACAAATGGAGAGCTATTAAAGCTGTAATGGCAAGGCACTTCAAACACAGGGCTATTATTTCTACATGAATGCTTTCTTAAGCTCAAGCTCGTGTAGTGTCCTATCGCTAATAAAACAAGAATTTAATTTAGCAAAAAACACAGCACATTTAAAAGCCTGCACACTCACAGATGTAACAAATTCCATCAATCAAACCCAAAGCAACTGATAATTTAACACAGACTAATTACAAACAATAATAAGTATTTTAAATAAACTAACAGAATATCCCCACATTGGGGAAATAAAGAATACGCCATGTCTGCAATCTGGTGTATCAAAACGGACATACTTCAGTTTCCATTAATATTCATGATCTAATTACACCTCTTATATTCTCGGAGACAGTGTGTAAGGACTATCTATTCTGGGAGAGATGGGTTAGAGACAGGGTGGAGGCTTCAAGTGCCTTACTCCTGCTCCCACAGTGCTTTTCCTCAGACATTCACAGGCGTAAGTCTACCCAAGGTAACTCTGGCTCACCATTTGGTAGCTTCGCTGAGCTCATGGCTCATGTGCTGGAGAAGGTAAGAGGATAGCAAAGAAACAAAATACATACAGAAAAATGGCTAAAGAGATGAAAAACACAAAGGTCAAGAAAATAAATTAAAATACATTTAACAATGAAATGTATTTATTAATGAGAAAAAAAAGCTAAGACATAAACAATGATATAGTAAAAGAGAAAGCATGTGGTTGAGGTGTCCAGGAAGCATTGTTTACCTAAAGAAAGGTGTCTTACTCTCAGCTTTTGATTGGCAAAAATTCTTCTCTACCCTTCATGTCTGTAGTGAAATTTGAGATTATACTTTGTGATTCAAGGTATATAATTCAATGTATATAGACATCCTTAACAAGAAATTAATGCTGCGTTTAATGTAGTCTCCGACCTTGGTGGCAATAAGATAAAGTAAGTGTGCACAATGTTTAACTTTCCTTTGGAATTCAGAAAAGGGTGAATGGGGTTTTCTTAACTGTGTTTTCGGGGGTCCTTACATCATGTTTTCATATTGTTTCTATCAGAAAAACATTCCATCAACAATCTGATTACAGTGTTTGTTTCAGAATGAGAAAAGGTTCTGTTCATTATTTTTTAAAGCCAATGTTGACGAATACATAGGCAGGCAGACAGTCAAGGTGCTTTACAATATTTTTTGAATAACCCTGTCACGTTGAGCAATATGGGACCATTCCCTCCTCCCAAAATTCTAGAAACATTCATCCAAATATTATACTGCACGGGTAATCAGTCTTGAATTCTTTACTACAATTTTTATTAGGTTTACTTATAAAAGGATCTACAGAGCATCCAATAAGCAGTAATGCAATGTAAGTAATGTAACAGGATTTGTAGAGCGCCGGAATTACCTGTGAAGGTCTCTAGGCGCTGAGTAGGTGCAGAAGGTCAGGGTTACCAGTCAATGCCCTGATCATATGCTGTAATGTTATAACCGAAAGAACATTCTTACTGCATCAGTGATATAAAATACGTTATGTGACTGATAGTTGTATAGCACCGCATTAAAGAATTACTAAGGCTCTTTGCATAAACTTCATAATACTGAATGTAAATTTACCTTACATGGATAGCCTGAAAATCTACCATGAGCCTACACTGGAGACTCTGGGCTTAGCAAATCTGCAATTAACCAAATCACAGTAAACTGTCTCCATTCATCAGTTTCTTGCTTTGAACAGTGTCTTCTGCCACATATGAAAATCCACACAACTGTCCATTTCCTGCCCTGCTGTCACTAACTCTAAGTCAATATTATACTATTTAGTAGGAGGCAACCTAGAAGCCGATTCGGATGTTGGACGGACCGGAGTCCATCCGACATCGGTCAGGAACTGGAACCGAACGACCTCTTGTCGTTGGTTCCAGCGCTGCAAGTAGGATGCGACCAAACCCTGTTCGGTCGCAATCCTATACTGGACAATGGGAGCATGCATTCCGAACGGAATGCATGCACGCTCATCGTTAAGTGCAGAGGTGCAGTTCATGCCTGCACCCGTGGCAGGCACCCCAAGGTGCCTGCCACCGGGTGCAGGGATCAACTGGGGGGCACCATCGGTGGCCCCTAGGCCTCGCACCCATGGGGGCCCTTCTAGAGGCCCCCAAAGACAGTGTACCAATGCCTTTCCGTATCGGAAAGGCAGTGGGAAACTGCCATCGTATTCCCTCTGCCGGAAAGAGCCGTCCGGGGGATTACTGGAGGGTTTCCGGATGGCGGACGGGTTCTCCGAGCCCATTGGAAGCCATCCGGAAAACCGAGTCAGATTCCTTTCCAACCGAGCCGATCGGAATGGCTCGGTCGGAAAGGAATCCGAACGGGCAAGTCCAATGCGGTTAGGATGGCTCCGACCGAGGGTCAGAGCAATTCCTAACTGCATCGGAATCGGGCCCCTAGTAAGCACATGCCTGGCTGGGCAGTATTGGAGTATGCCCACGATATAAATGCTCTGAGAGGACACAAAATGTTCAACTTTTTTCATCTGAAATTGAGCCTTGGTTACCTTGGGTAAAAAATTGAAAAACCACAGGTGAATGTCAATACCAAAAAGATCTGCAGCCTAAAATGATTTCATCACCCTTTGCACTTTTAGAAGTAGCAAGGCAAATGATCCAAAGAAATATAGTGCATTGTTTTTCTTCATTCTCTAAGAAATGGTGGTCCCCTGTTGTAAAAAGCCATATTTGTGGTGCATGGCACTGTAATGCACACCCATTAGGCTATAAGGAGGTAAGTGCACTTATTATAGGAAGTGGCAGCTGGCATCAAAGGGGATGGAGGCGCGCGCGCTCTCAAATAAAATGAAAAAATATACAAAAGTAAACGTACGCGCATGCGCACATAAACCTAAAATAAAATGTAAAAAAAAACTTACCTTACTCTTGCTCCGGACCTCTCGTGACTGCAGCTCGGGAACCAGGAAACTCCCTAGACCAATACTGGCGCTGCTCTCCTGCTGTGAGAGCAGTGCACTGATTGGACCTCACTCGGCGCACCACAGTGCTCTGGAGGCCTTCACTTGCTCTAACCCAGCTGCCTTAAGACAGCTGGGTTAGAGGTTGCAAAGTGTCTGGCTGGCCATTTTAAGACGGCCAACCAACGGGACATGCACACTTTGAAAAGTGCACACACATCCCACCCTCCTCCCTGCTGCTGGTATTCAGCAGCAGCCCGCCCCGTCCTGACGCTTGGTTCAGGACAGGAGGATGGAAAATAAAAGGGTAATGAATTACCATTTTATTTTTCATCTCGAAGCTTTGGGGGGATTTTAAGCGGGGCGACGCTCCTCAGCTCAAATGGAGGAGCCGCCGAGTAATATGATCTACGTGCCTCAAGTCTGCAAGAGTCTGAGTTGCTGAATTTTGTATCCTTCTCAGGTGGTTAAGCAGTTGAGGTGTGTGAAGTTCCTATGATTTGCATTTCCATCCTTCGCATATTTCTTTCAAACCTTTGTACTCTTCATGAAAGTAGAAGATTTACAAAACTATGGAGGGGGGGGAGGGGGGAGAGGACGCAAAATTAGGTTTTAAGGGAAAAATTCCCATGGAACAAATTTAGTAGGAAAACGATGTACAGAGACATGTTTCATTGGCACTATCCTAATGGGAGAGTCTGAGGGCAAAAAGTGTGCTGAAGTTTCATGGATATTAAAGCTATAGAAATTACTCTAGAAAAGGCCAGAGATTATGACAACCTACACTTGGCCCTGGTGTGTTAAAATCAGGATATATATTTGTTTTTTTTTCTTAAGGCACCAAGATGTTATATAACATTTTCAAATGCATCATTTACCTGATTAACCAATCTCAATTTTTTTCATTGATAAAGTTTTGATATTTGCTGCTGTATGTGATTACAAAATGTCCCTAATTGAATTCTTAAGAGTTTTACCTGGCACAGTTGCTCAAATACTGGACTGAAAAAATTATAGCTGGGCACTTCAAAGAAACCATAAATGGAAAAGAAAAACAATTACATGGAACTGATTAAAATTCAGTCTGTCTTATTTGCCATAATATCCCCTTCCAATTAGCCAGAGAACATTTTAAGTCAAGAGCAACATATCTCAAGGTAGCCTGCTAGAACAAATGTTGGTCTAATCTCTGTATTGCTAACAAACAATTCTGAAGTTGACAAACCTCATATGGAAAATGAAAAACACATCAATGATGCCACACAACTATAGCCATATTGTTAAAGATATAAAATCGAAGCACACGATGTTTTGTTTTGGATTTTTAGCAATTCCCTTTACAGGTAATGGCATAGTTGCATACATTTCAGAGGCATTTATTCATTGAATATCTAGTAAGTTTCTGAACATTCTTTAAGTGATCATCCAAGCTTACGAATTTCCTGCACTCTTTTCTCTCTGAAGGACAAACAATGTTGATTGCTGGCCGCTCAGAATCTGCAGTTGCATTTGTTGATAGCTGCAGCCAATATGTAGATCTGTTTTTTATTTCCGTCAAGGTTCTTGGCTGGCACAGATTGTTTTTTTTAAACTCTCGTCCAGATTGCTGACACTTTGGATATAAAAATAATTACTTTAGACATAGGGGCAAAATGCTTGCTCATATGTATATAACTTAGCTAAGCATAATGCTGAATGATGTAGAATGAACATCACGTGCACATCTTTAATGTAGCTGAATTCCATAGAGCGTTACCCAGTTTAAATGACTGTAAATACTGCTGTCCTGTATTTTGTGGTACTAGTATGAAAAGTTAATAACAAAGGTATAGGAGGGGGCTGAGTTGATGCCAGATTTTACAAATGATCATGTGAAATGTTCCTGTTTAGATTCCTTGTTTGTATTCTTTCCTATGTGGACATCCTGAAAATCTAGGATAGGTCCGACTTGCTTGCAATTACCGCTGGCACCCTTGTGCAAAGAGAATTTGCTGGGAATTTAAAAAAGTTTTACTTCCAGTATTGGTTTGGAGATAGATCTCAAAGTAGATTAATCTATATAATGTGGTGATGAGGGTCAGTGATCCTTTCTGTAGTGATGTGTTAGTTTCCAAGAGCCGAGAGAATTTGGTACATGGCTACAGGTACACCTACCAGTGTCTAAAAGGAGTACAGTCTGATCACAGGCATTTAGGGATGAGACTTCCTATACCCACAGGCACACAAATATAAAAGAGAACCCCACTTCATGCACAGTTTCCAAGTTCTAAACACTCAAAAAAACTTCACTCATAGAAAACATATTAAAATTACTAGGTATAATGTCAAACAATTTAAACTACGTTGTTACTGCATTTCAAAGGTTCCCCTTAAACTCTGCTATAATGGCTCAGTTGACTCAGCCCCTTTTCCTGAGATTAGTGTGATCCTTGTAAGTGGCAGCTTCAGCCTTTTATTGCACATACATTAATAATGATTGATTATGTGGGTAATAGAGCATTTATTATTTAAGGGGCAGGAGATAATTCAGAATGTATGCTCCACATCAATAGTCAACATTATAGCTAGTCATTCATATTGAGGCAGAAGCTGGCTTAACACACGAATGCTGCTCACCTTTTGCAGCTAATGTAATGTGCATATCTTAACACACAAGAGGTGTATTGGTCTTCGTGTATAGTCTCCTTTATAAAAATGAATTGAAATTAATTTCAATGAGAAAGTGCATAGTCCATGTTTGTAAATAGGAAAGAACCTTAAACTATTTGTAGTGAAAGATCAATACTGTGGAATTATTTTGCGTTATTTTTATTCAATTTTAGCATCCAGTTGATTAATCAAAAATACTTATTTCTAATGATGAGGCTCTTTACTGTCATTTAAAATGCTAAACATATTATTAGCTCTATCCATAGCTTTTCCTAAGCCCTGAATCAGCCCTTTATCTTGTTCTCGGGGTATATAGGTTAACCTTCTCCTTCAGGGGCCTCCTCTATTTGATCTTCGTCCCTCCCGTCATCTGGGTTACGTAGTAGTACATCCAGTGCTTCCCACGCCCTAGCTATCTCCGATGCCCTCTCACACCTCGTTCTTTTTGCTATTTGCATTCTGATTGTCCCCTTGCATTCTGCCCATTTAACAAATTCTTTTTTCCATCTGGCTATACTCTGGCCCCTTTTCGCTTTTCAGTGCATAGTGATGTCCCTTGCTAGTTTTACTGTGATGAGGTAGAAGAACTGCTCCTAATGATTTTTTTGAGGTGTTCTAGGTTTTCATTAACCTTTTGTACTGAACACTGACAACCTCCTCATACAGGAGCTACAATATCCGCTATGATTCTGGCTTCTGCTTTCTGCAGGCTCAAAAACTATACATGTGTGTAACAAACACCTAGGAGCAGAGGAACTGGGGAGGATTTGAACTCATGTGCATGTAGGACTTAGCTTACCTTTTTGAAAGAAAGGCCAACAAGGCATTTCAGGAAATAAGTTTTGAGGCAGAAAACACAAAATCATCCAAATCTTGTAGGAGTTTTTATGAAACTAGTCATGCCTTTTATGGTGCACACTCATAACTCCCAAGAGTGTAGCTTTAGCTATGGACACTAAGGGGTCGATTCCGATGCGGTTCAGAAATCATTCTGACCGAATCGGTTTGGGAATGGTTTCCGACCACCTCGGATCGGGAGAGTCCGACCGACTGATTATGATGCATCCGGATGCTTCCAGATACGATTCGCTGGGACCCCCATTGCATAGGCTTCCATTGAAGAACGGGGAGGCTGGGGAAAAATCGGCAACCCTATGACGGGCACCCCCTGGTGCCTGCCACACTGTGCATGGATGGTAAGTGGGGACCAATGGGTACCCCCACGGGCCCGATTGGGAAGGCTCTGGGTGCAGGGGGGCCCGCTACGGGCCCCCAAATTCAGATTCCGACTGACGATTCGAGTCAGACGGCACGATTCGGAAAGGCTGTCTGAATCCAGCATCGTAATCGGTGGTTCGGAAACGCGGCCCTTAGAGACGCATGAGTCTGCTCCGTACAGCTCGGTCATTACGAATGCCGTCGGGTTCAGATTAGGATATTCCTAACGCCTAACTCGCATTGTAATCAGTCGGTTGGAAACCTTTCTGATTCGGTCGGAAAGACACGTTCCCGATCCGATTCAGACGGAGCAAATGCCGTTAGGAGGCCTTCCAAACTGCATCGGAATCGCCCCCTAAGAATTTATACCAGTCTTTCCCAATGATTAGCTCTTTAGCTACTGGTAGCTCTCCAGCTACCTGTAAGTAGCTCTCCTATGTGCAGCCCTGTTAACTAAATTAGAAGCTTTTGCTTGGCTGAATTAATATATGAATAGCAAAATTAAAAAGTGTGTATTTGAAACAAAAATGTGTATTTTCAGTTTTCATTACCTGATATTTGGAGAAAATGGTTGGATTTCCAAATATATTTAAAACTGATATTTGAGTTATAAAAATAAAACAGTGATGAGGAGACTATTATTGATAATATTAACTTGCTGCTAGAGGCACTGCAGTTGTGACTGTTATGTATTACCCATGTAGATTTCACATTGACAAATTTTTTTAACATAACTGCTGGCAACCATTGCCTTATGCACAGAGGTAATCACTGCTAGTAATCTTGCATATGGTTGCCACTAATGCAATTTTGTCAGATGTGGTTACTACTATAGATCTAATAATCTTAGTAGCTCGGGAGGCTTTTCATTGAACACAAGTAGCTCTTATTATAAAATGGTTTGAGACTCCTGATTTAGACCATGAACTTGCAATCTTTCAATTGACGCAGAAGCCACCTATCTTTCACTTTATAGTCTCTTTGAATTCTCTTTTTGAAGCCATCTGTTTTCTCAGAGGACTATCAGAGGCACTTAGGTAATATGATGAAACTGTAGATATACTTGATTAAAAAGGGGATTCATGTCTTACTCTCTGTATCAGTGGCATATATCCAATTACTGTTGGATTCATTCCCTACAGCAATTTTAAAGCTGAATGCAAACATTATAAAATCAAATAAATGTGTATCTAGGGGAAGATCTTATGGATCCATACTGGGCTATTTGGCAAATGTAAAATCAGGCCCTAATGAACTACCATAAAACGCACAGAATTGGAACATATCTTAGTTTTACTAGAGAACTTCAACAATGCCAACTTGAAAATTAAATGCTTTTTTTGGCCTCTGAACAAGCTCATACAAAAAGGAAAAGTGTGGAAGCAGATATATGAGAAAAGGTTTAAGCAATTTTAAAATGCTATTATGATATTTGGTCATGTAATTCTCTAATTCCATTATACTTTTTTGATATTTTTATAACTCAATTTATGTAATGTTTAATGCAAACAATGTTGGCATATCAAAAGGACACATATCATCTACAAGGAGGGTACCTCGTATGTTCCTTGTACAATCGGAAAAATTCCTTGTGTTCGCAATTTTACTATATTTGAATATATTTAATAGCCAAAAAGTATAGCCACCAACTAGGAATCACCTAAGCCAATGAAGGTGAAATAGAATTACAATGTCCTGTAATCCGAAAAGGTTTACAACGCTGCCTGCAAGGATTCTCAAAAGAAATTACTCCCTTTGCAAGATCTAATCCACTATGATGGCATAGTTTATTTGCACTTAGTGGCCTCTTCCACCTAAAGAACCACTTCAGCATAGTTCAGCAACTTCAGGCCAAAGACAATGTAGGTGTAATTTACTCAAAGTAGGCAGGAATGCTAAATGAGACAGACAGGGTTTTCAAAATGTAATAAGTTGTGCTTTCTTCTAAAAGTTTAACACTGGTGGATCCCAATCAAGATAAATAGCCATTTATCTAATTTCTTTTAGCTTTGTATTAACCTTTTCTTTTTGGCATTATAGGTGGATAGGAGTGTAATTAGCAACTCCGTTAGAAAAGAAAAGTATGCAGATTAACGTTTTGCATTTTCTTTAAAATTCTATGCATAATATTTAGGTTTCACAGTAAATATTCTGATTTCACAGAAAGTATCACTTTTTTTATTTTCTTTTTTTATTAAGAGCAGTAAGAAAAACACTGTCCATTACACCATAATGCATACAAAAGTAATAATATTTTGATTTAACATCGAGAGATTAAAAGACATTTTTAGAAAGATGCGTAAAAACAGAATTCTGTAGCAGCTTATAATCCTTGGTACCCTATTTCTGCATGATTCATCCCCATAGATCTAAAAAGAAAATAACACGACCCTATTAGCAACATTTTTTAAAGTGCCTGTGCAGCTAGGAAAGACTATTTCAGAAAGAGAAAAACAGTACAAACATCCAGCATTTTTTTTTTTTTTTAAAGTGCATATGCAGCTAGGGTTAAATATTACATAATACAAAGGAGAAGTCAATACAAATGTCCAGGAACTATATAAAGTGCAAGTGCGACAATCAGCACCAATTTTACTAAATATTGAACCGTAATACGTTACCAACTGCAGAGAATTCTTCAAACCTACTCTAACTCAGCTATACAAAATTTCTGCCAAACAGCTCTAAATCTTACTGTAGCTCCTATACGTCTTGCGTAGGCCTCCTCAAATCTATAAGTCCAACACATTTTGCTGATCCATTGGTTAATCCTAGGTTGTTAACTAGTTTTCCAGCTTTGCAGCACCAAGGACCTGGCAACTGCTAAAGAGATTATTACAAAATACTGTTGATGTTTCGTAAGGCATTGCACCTCTGGCGAGACACCAAATAAAACCAGCCTTGGTGATGAATCAATAGTTGAAGACAAAAACTGAGAAATCATAGCAATAGCCTCCTTCCAAAATTGCTGCAGCTTACTACATTCATAAAATGTATGAACCCATCCTCCTTCATCCCCTTCATTGCATCTAAAACATTGATTCGAACAAGTAGGAAACAATTTATGCAGTCTCTGAGGAGTATAATATGCTAACCATCTGGATAGAAAATTCATTCTTTTATAGTTCGCCCCTCGCAATGCTTTATTCGAGAATTCGCTTAATTGTCGCCATTCTTTTATATTAAACTTACAGCCTGTCTCTAAGTGAATTTTCTGAAGTTCTTTCGCAATAATCTCTTCATTATGAGCTTGCTGATGTAGAAGCCGATACCATACTCCCACACCCGTGACTTTGTTTGATATTTGCTTAGTTATTTGAAGCACGGTTTCACTCAGCATAGTATAGTTATTTTCGAGAAATTTCGCAAGCTGAAGATAGCTTAGAAAAAAAGCAGTATTTAAGTTGCCGAACTGTAGCCTTATCGAGTCCCAAGTAATTAATGTTTGGTGGTTATAAAAATCACCAAGAAGGCCAAAACCTAATTCTTGCCACTCTTGGTAGAGTTCTTTTGATATCATTAAACCTCCAGCTACACAATATTGTATGGGGGTATAAGCATGATATGCTGGAATATTTCTTGAATTTAAAAAAACGTATTCCTGGTTACTAATGCCAAAATAATCTTATACCTGTTTTTTTTAGGCAGTTTTGCTAATCGCAGAAAAATGGGGAGTTTTGTAGCGCTTTCTTTCAACATTTGTATTAGAAAGAAATGATCAAAAACCGAATTTTCTTCTCCTAATTGTGAAAATAAGTTAAGCAGGGAAGCCTGATAATAAGTTGGAACATGTGGGAGTGCTAATCCCCCTGATGCTACATCCAACTGTAATGTGGGTAGCTTAACCCTGGGGTGCTTGTTGTTCCATACAAACTTCCGAATCATCCCGTCCAGTTCTTTAATTTTCATGGGGAGATTACTAAAAAGAAACTGAAACAGCGGGAGCACCGACATTTTGACCATAGACACTCGGACTATCAGTGATAAATTCAGCAAGGTCCACTTTCCCAATAATTTTTTAACTTTTCCTAACATGGTGGTATAATTCAGGGAGAAGAGTTGATCATAGTTGTTTGTGACATAAATGCCTAAGTATCTAATTGGGTGTGGCCCTCGACTATGTATTGATGCGGGAAGATGAGACGGAGCTGAATTAAATGTAAGGACCTCTGTTTTTGCTTGATTGACTTTATACCCACCTACCCTTGTAAATTTCTGGATTTTCTCCATTGAATTCTGTATGCAGGACTCTTCAGCTTTAAGATACAAAATTATATCGTCTGCATACAACTTAATTTTAGGCATATTTTCAATGGGGGGCACAATCAACAAATTATTACGGATTTTAACAGCCAGGGGTTCTATAAACAGAGAGAACAAAAGAGGGGACAAGGGACAACCCTGTCGCGTACCTCGTTTTATACTCACTCTCCCGACCTCTGCTCCATTGATGACAATGTTTGCTTCCGCCTGGCTGTATAGCTTTTTTAGCATTTGTATTAACTGGGCAGAAAAACCGAACTTATTTAAAATCGCAAATAAAGCACACCAATCAACCAAATCAAAAGCCTTTTCCGCGTCCATCATTAAGATAGCCGCTTTAGTTTTATTAACTGAAAAAAAATCAACTGCTTGCATGAGAAAGTATGTATTAGTGGCCATAGCCGTCCCGGAAGGAAACCATTTTGGTCCGAGTGAACTACTTGTTGGGCGCACGGAGCAATCCTTCTAGCCCAAATCTTCATGAACCATTTGTAATCTGTATTTAACAGACTGATAGGGCGATAGGAATTTGGGTCCCTGGGATCTTTATACTTTTTGAGAAAAATTACAAGAACTGACTCCTTAAAACTATTAGGGGTATCCATCCCATCCTTAATTTGATTAAACAATTTAATTAGAAAAGGGATTAGTTCTTCCTGAAATACCTTAAATACTTCGACCGGCAGCCCGTCAGATCCACTCGCCTTTGCATTAGACATACTCCCTAATACTTCACAAATTTCAGACTTTTCTATTGTTTTATTCAGCATCTCAGTGTGCAGCTGGGATATCTGGGGTAGCTCCAGTAATTCTAGATAGGACTGTAATTCTGAGTCCTCAACTACTAATGTGTCTGCATAAATTTGCTTAAAATGGGAAAGGAATACCTCAGATATTGCCTGTTTATCCTTTTCTGGTAAATTAGAAGAGGGATTTCTAACCTGGCTAATCATCTGTGCCGCTTTCTTACTTTTCGTAGACCAAGCCAGGAATCTGCCAATTTGCTGACTTTCCTCATAGACCTTTTGTTGGTAGGCCTTGCTACCTGTGATCTCTTCAAGCAAAAAAAAATCTTTCAAGCGATCTTTTGCTTTTATCAATTCTTGCTGTAATATTTTAAAAGTATGTTCTGGAATCGCTATCAAATCTAGGTTTTGTCTCGCCTCTTCTACTGCGAGCTGTAATTCCGAGATCTTTTGCCTGCGTTGTTTATTTAACCTGAGCTTGTAGGCTATTGTCTGTCCTCTGAAGTTGGCTTTGAATGCCTCCCAAACCACAAATATTAGGGCAGTATTTATTTTCAACTGGAAAAATTCCTGAATAATTTTTTTGTCTCGGCCGCCCAAATGTTGTCTTCCAATAAGGATTTATCGAACTGCCATCTTGCTCTCTCTTTAGGTTTAATCCTCAGTTTCAATATGAAGGAAACTACGGAGTGATTGGAAAAGGAAGTAACCACTATCTCTGATTTGCCGTTGGCCAACAACTTATCAACAAGAAAAAAATCCAAACGAGAAGCGGTTCTATACCTTGAGGAATAACATGTAAATTGAGCAAAACCGGGGTGTCCCTGCCACCAAGGGTCCGTTAATGCAAAATTCGTTAGCAGACTTTTTATTAGTTTGGTAGTCTTAGGTTTTAACTGTCGTTTTGTCTTATTTGAGGTATCTAATGCCAGATTCTGTATATAGTTAAAATCCCCTTCCAAAATCAATATACCTTCTGCGGTTACTGCAAGTTGATAAATCTGCTCAAGCGCCACGATATCATCATCTATGGGGCCGTAATAATTAACTAAATTTAACCCAATCCCATCTAGTTTAACCTTCAACCATAGACATCTCCCTTTTCCATCACGCAGAACCTCCTCAACCTGCCAATTTAATGCATTTGATAGGAGAATTCCCACCCCATGTACCGCTAAATTAGCTGACGAAAAATATGCCAATGAGTATTTCTTAGGTAACGCAAATTTTGGGGTTTCTGTCCTAAAATGCGTTTCTTGCAAGAATATTATTTCGGGAGAAAGGGATGCTAGCCAATTTAAAAAAGCGGAACTTTTACGTGGATTCAGTAATCCATTGACATTAATTGTTATTTTTATATCTTTCGACATTTGATCCATCCCTATTAACCTATCCCCGCTTTGCCTAATCTGAAATTTCCTTCAATAAACCGCACCTTTCTATGCAATCTCTTCATAACTTGTATACATGACTGATTAATTCATTTTTCTCCTGCTCATTTTTACTGCTATATTCCCGCCCCCCCACCCGACACCCCCACCCCCCCAGAAATGTGGTCATCCCCTCAGTCCCCGCAATCCACATCTCTCCCCCCTTCTACACTACGGGGTGCCCTGGCCCTGCACCCTAGGTGATCTACCCCCCCACACAGCAGTGGAAACCTTACAATCATGCATCAAATAATCAGAAGCACCCACTAATTCATTTTGCAGTAGAAATCTCTTTCAATAAGTCCTGGGCTTCCTCTATGCGCGAAAACATATGGAATTTCCCTCTAGCCAACACCCTAAGCTTAGATTGCTGCGCAATAGAAGCCTGAGCCCCCTGAGCTTTAAATAGATATGAGTTTCACAAACTCTTTGCGTCTGCGAGCCGCCGCCACAGACATATCTGCAAAAATCCGACATTTAGTCCCCTCGTTAATAGAGAACTGTCTCTGCTGAATCGTTTTAGCCAAAATGTTCTCTTTCACTCGATAATCAGCGAAGTTAGTCAGAATTGTACGAGGGAACTTGGAATTAGGAATGGGATGAGCAGGAACCCGATGTGCCCTGGTTAGTGTTAAGTCACCAGTAAAATCAGGAAGCACTTTTTGCTTGATGAATGAAGCAACCCATAGGAGAGTATTAGCTCCCTCGCTCCCCTCGGGTACTCCAACAATCCAAAGATTAGAGCGGCGTGAATGGTTTTCTAATTCTTCAAGCTTATTCTCAAAGACAATTTTGTCTTCCGTCACCGAGTTAATTTTCTGAAGCATAGAGCTCATCTGATCCTCCAGCTGAGCTATCCTAGATTCAGCTTCTTGAAATCTTGCGGGGATGCCTGCGACTGATTCCTCGCTTTTTCCAAGATGAAGATGAAGAGCGGCTATTTCATTCTCCTGAGATTTCATTTCATCCAGTATGAGATTAAGTAAAGTTTTAATTTCCAGTTGTTGCGTATTGGCTCCGCTAGTTGGAGATTCGGAGTCATCTTGTAAGCTTTTATTCTCCAGACTGGCTGTTTGGCCTAGCGGTTCCAGGCCACTCTTCATTAGAGCTCGAGATGGTTCCTGAGACTGAGGCCAGCTCGCTAACTGTTGTTTTAGGATGTTTTCAACAGAGGAAGATTGAACTGATGGGGCCGGTGGACTTGCCTGGCAGTGCGCTGGTCGTCCTTCCTCTAACAAAGTGGGTGCCGAGGGTGCTGAGGGTGCCGGGACTGGAACCCGGGATGGTGGAGATATGTGTAGCATCTGCAAAGAATTAATTGCTGCTTCTTCTGGTGTTATTGTCGAGGCTGTATTTAGGTGCGGCAAACCTTGAGCGGCTGTGGGCTGAATGTTTTTTTTCGTGAATAGTGGAAAATCTTTAGAGTTCTTCAACTCCACTTTTTTCATCCCTGGCACAGACTCACTAGTCTGCCCCTTCTCCCCATCATTAGGTCCCTCCTTTAAGATCGTGGGGTCCTCTCCCCCTTGCTGTAGCTCGGACTGTGGCTCAGACAGATCTTCTGCGGAGCTCTCAAAGCTTGAGTTCAGGCCTGACAGATTTACTGTGCTCGCAGCTTTAGCCGAAGATAATGTCCCCTTTGCTTGCATTAGACGTTTTTTTGCTTTCAGCCCAGTTGCTGCATCAACTTTAGCTACTGCGTTCACTTGTTTAGAATGTTTCCCCATCTTTCTTTAAATTCTTAAATACTGGGGCTGCATGCCTGGTGTCTAAAGTCTTAGCTACCAAGAATAGGGAAGATATGTGATTTAAATAAAACTAGGCGCAAAGTTCCTCTGCTAACAGCATTAGAGTTGCTTATAGAATGGTTATACAGCAACCAGCACTGAACTTCCAATTCCCAGTTTTTTCATTTTAAATTTTTTTTTTTTCCGGTTTTCAAAACATTTCCGCTATCAACTGCCGTACTTATTTGCCAATTGCCAGTTCCATAATTCAGCCCAACACTTAGGGTCCGATTCGGGCCGGAAAACGTACCGACCGACTCGGAGCCGGAATTTATTCCGACCGACACGTACAGGTGTAGGCCGACCCGCAAAGTACGATGAGAAGCGTGCAAAATCCGACCGACTCATACGGAACACAAGCCGAACGACCGAGCCGCGCGGAAAACAGCCATCCGGCCGGAAAACCACGCGAATCGAACCGACCGACACGCACTAGGAATGAACCCGAACGAAACGTACCCGCGACCTCCTACCCGCCAAGTACGATGCAACGCGTGGAAAACACGACCGAGTCACACGGAGCCCAAGCCGTACGACCGACACGCATACAAAACTGCGAGCAGAAGCAACCCAATACACCGCGACCGACGCGTACGCAGCATAGAAAACAGCACAAACACAGCGTGAACGACTCGGAGAAGCTCGTACGAGACAACTGCAGGGTCCGACTCGGTCACAAGAACGTCTCCTACATGCACAAAAAGTACAAAGGGAAAAACACACAAAAAAGGCCAAACAAGCAATTACAAAGGCAATAAATACTGGGGGGGGACAGGGAACAAAGATACACCCACAACTCCACCCATATAAAGGACACAAATCCCTACCATGATCCTTTGCAAATTCAAATTACCTGCCAGCACTGAACAGACAGCAACCACACACCCACCCACAGCTCATCCATCACACAAGCCACACACCATCAGCACCTCAACAAATAGCACCCTCACATACACCCAGCTAAACACACACTCACACACCCTCACCTGCACACCAACACACACATCACTCACCATCACCACCCATCACCATGCCCCCAAAGAAGAATCATAAGTTCCTAGATAGTGAATTGGAAGTCCTGGTAGATGAGATCCTCAGGGTAGAGCCACAGCTGTTTGGTACACTGGTCCAACAGACACCCATGTCGCAGAAAACCAAGATGTGGGAGAGGATTGTCGACAGGGTGAACGCACAATCACCATGTTTGCGCACAAAGGGAGACATCCAGAACAGGTGGTATGACGTGCGCAGGAGGGTCAGGGAGCTGTTGAAGAAGGACTACCTCTTGAGCCAACACACCGGCAGTGGCCCTCCTGCCAAACCAGTATACCTCAGGCTGTGGGAGGAGAAGGTGCGGGCCATCCTACCACCAGTGAGCGTATATGGACTAGAAAACATCCCAGAGCCTGGTGAGTACATAACAAATATACACAATATTGTGCGACAATACACACACATCACTGTCAAGGGGAGAGTCAAACCATGCACCCTTAGCAAATACACACCAACCAGAACAGAATCATCCCAAATTGTGTATGTCAGTCAGATAAACACAACACATGCCATCTCATAGTGATATGTAACTGTGTCATCACATGTACAAACACAACTACAACTACAGCTAGGCAGTGGCACTAATATAACTAACAAACACATCCAGACATGTAGGCACCACTACAACACCACCTCACAGTGAAGCCCACTGAAAGGAAGGAATCCTGTGTATGCTGGGCAAGTCAGTGTAGCCAATAGCATCATGGGAGTTGTAGTCACAGACATTGCCCACCCTCACAATGCGCACATCAACACCACCCTGAACCATGCTCACATCACAGGGAGTGGAAAACAACTGACAAGATGGCTGACACTGGCTACTGCTGTGGGGAGCACAAGGTCCTGCTGGCAACTGTGCACCAACCAACAGCAGGACACCACTGACTGACATCCTGAAAGACAACTTGCACTCCCTGCAACGGAAGCACGTTCCATGGTGGAAAATCTGGCTGGGTGGGAAGGAGGACTGACAGCACTGACCATAGTTACCAGCAGCTCCACTCACACACCCCCTAACACAAACTCCACACAACTCACCTGGGAGAATGCATTGCCTCACACTCTAATCAAATATCCCACAAAGAACCACAACCCTGGGTCATGCAGTGTGAAGCACAGGGACACACATGTGACTTGCAGCAAAACTAACCCCAGGATAACACTGTCAGCCATCTTGTCAGCACAGGCACACAACCCCACAGGGAAGCAGAATCAAAAGGAAGGAAGCATGGGCATGCTGGGAAGTGGGGTGGAGGCAATAGCATGATGGGAGTGGTAGTCACAGCCCAACATCCCCCACCCACATGGCCCAGCAAGCTCACACACAAGCATGCACACCTCACAGGGAGTCAAAAGCCACTTCAAAGATGGCTGACACTGGTGCTCAGTTGTGGGGAGCACATGGCCCTGCTGGGAACTGGGCACCAAGCAACAGCAGGACACCACTGTCAGCCATCTTGCCATTGCTCTCACACTCACACACAGTGAAGTCCACCCAAAAGCAAGTAAGTATGGGCATGCTGGGAAGTGGGGTGGAGGCAATAGCATGATGGGAGTGGTAGTCACAGCCCAACATCCCCCACCCACATGGCCCAGCAAGCTCACACCCAAGCATGCACACCTCACAGGGAGTCAAAAGCCACTTCAAAGATGGCTGACACTGGTGCTCAGTTGTGGGGAGCACATGGCCCTGCTGGGGAATGGGCACCAACCAACAGCAGGACACCACTGTCAGCCATCTTGCCATTGCTCTCACACTCACACACAGTGAAGTCCACCCAAAAGCAAGTAAGTATGGGCATGCTGGGAAGTGGGGTGGAGGCAATAGCATGATGGGAGTGGTAGTCACAGCCCAACATCCCCCACCCACATGGCCCAGCAAGCTCACACCCAAGCATGCACACCTCACAGGGAGTCAAAAGCCACTTCAAAGATGGCTGACACTGGTGCTCAGTTGTGGTGAGCACATGGCCCTGCTGGGAAATGGGCACCAACCAACAGCAGGACACCACTGTCAGCCATCTTGCCATTGCTCTCACACTCACACACAGTGAAGTCCACCCAAAAGCAAGTAAGTATGGGCATGCTGGGAAGTGGGGTGGAGGCAATAGCATGATGGGAGTGGTAGTCACAGATATTGGTCACCCCCACAACTGTCCCATCAACACCACCCTGAACCATGCGCACATCACAGGGAGTGGAAAAGAACTGACAAGATGGCTGACACTGGGTACTGCTGTGGGGAGCACAAGGCCCTGCTGGCAACTGTGCACCAACCAACAGCAGGACACCACTGACTGACATCCTGAAAGACAACTTCCACTCCCTGCAATGCAAGCACGTTCCATGGTGGAATATCTGGCTGGGTGGGAAGGAGGGCCGGATGTCAACCAAATACAACCAATGCAGACCATGTACACACCCCAACATTCATATAGAAATGCCCAAAGTATGCAGGACAATGTGCTACACCAATATCAACCTCTGACTGTGACAACTTAGGACAATGCAATGTACAGGCCCGCATCCAGAGGTACAGTCACAACTGTCATGTGTGTCAACCATTCATGCCTGCAGAAACATAACATACATTGTGTGTGTCTCCCAAAAACAGGTGATGATGGGGACACAGCAGCAGACGCTGAGGAGTCCCCGTCCCAGGCTCAAGGGGAAACGGAGCTCACTGGTGTGGAACAGCCTCTGCCCTCCTCGGATGACGAAGACCTACCTGGCACCTCCGGAGCAAGTCATCATGCATCACCAGCAAGACCACCAGCTGCACCCCCTGCACCCACCCCTCCAACGACTGTCAACACACATACCACCCCTGCTGACACGGACAGACCAAGGAGCACCACCACCACCAGCACAGGGACCCTGGACCAACGTGGGGCTATGGACACCAACACCACCAACAACCCCCAAGGGGGCCCAGGGTCACCTGTGCGTGCCACCTCAGGTACTGCACGTGTCGCCAGGGGTGGTGGGAGGGGTGGGAGACATAGGTCGCTGATCGCAGAGGGGTCTGGACTGCATGATGACCCACAACTGGTACGCATAGCCGATGCGCACCAGTCCAGCACCGGAGAGCTCAGCCAGGTAGTGGGGCTCCTCAGGGATATTAAACAGCAGCAGGCTGCCCATCATGCCCGCTTGGACTCGCACATGTCCCTCGTGGAGTCCAAGTGGGACACACTGCAAGAGATGACGGCGGTGCATAGGGACATATTACAATGCCTCCGCCAGATGAGCAGCAACCAGTCAACACCTCCCTGTGTGCCCACCACATCTGGTGCTGAAACAACTGCAACTGCCACAGGGAGGGAGGATGACTCTGGCGGAGAGTCCCCTGCACCGCAGCAGCCTGCACTTGAGGGTCCCCCCCCAAAGAAGAGGGGTCGTCCGAGGAGGGGCAACTGAGAGGCCGATGGCCATGTGCAACCCCCAGGAAGCCAAAACCTGTTCTGGATAATCACCTTTGTGCGCAAACTGTTCACCCTGTTGACTGCAACACAACTCCCCCACATGACATGGGGAGTACAAGTTGGACCAATGTATCAGATGACTGTGGACTTTATTCTGGACATATCTGCTACCAGGACTTCCAATTCATCTAGGAACTTTGGATTGCAATCAAAATGTACAGCACCCACCATCCTGTGCACTATACACACACATGTATGACAATAAACACACTAATACACCATACCTGCCTCTGTTGTGATTCCAACGTGGTTTCTGTCATGGAGATGATGACCAGCGAAATTACACTGTGCATGCTAACTGCTACAGCAAGTACAACACAGGAATGTGAGTCATGGGAACGTGACACATATGAGGGAGACACACCACCAGGGCTACACAACATATACACACCTAGGCCATCTGACTCATCGCCTACACTGATGTTACCAGGAAATAGGGTGCAATGCACAGACACAACACCTATTCACAGTCTCTGTCAACTAGCCCACTGGTGCAGTAAGCAAATGTCAGTCAGATGTGTGACCACAGACAACGCACATCACAAAGTGAAGCACAGGTTTATTACACATTTGCAACATGTTGTAACCACTACAGATGCAAGGCAATCCCACCTGGCAGCGGGCACACAGTCAACAAGTGTAGAAGGAAGGAAGTCCATGGGTGTGGCGCACATCACCTGTAGGGACACGACAGCTACCACCCTGGAAGTCGAATCACGGTGTCGGGGATCACAGTTGACCAAACCACTCTGAAAGTACCCTGTGAAGGACAGAAATGAAACACAGTCAAAAGCACTGAAGAACAGGACAGAACTGCAATACTCATGCCCAATACATGTCACAAGATACCCACCCAGAACCAAGTTAGCATGTCAACACTGTTGGGGAGTACAGACTACCTGTAAGGACACATCGCTACACGCATACAGTCATGTAGCACATGGACACACTCAAACAGCACCAGAGCACCACCAACACATATCATGCATACTCACATCATTGACATGACATCTCTGGATACTCACATTCAGCTGAAGAAGTTGGTGATGAGCTGTGTGCGGACATCACCATCATCATCATCATCACTGGCATCGTGGTCCAGGCCAGGATCCTCCACAGGTGGCGGATGTTGGTCATCGTCATCCAGGATGAGAGGCAACTCCTTCCGCACTGCCAGGTTGTGTAGCATGCAGCAGACGATGACAATCTTGCACACCTTTGCTGGGGCATATGGGAGGGCCCCTCCTGTCTTGTCCAGGCAGCGGAAGCGGCTCTTCAGGAGACCAAATGTCCGCTCAATCACTCTCCTGGTCCGACCATGTGCCTCATTGTAGCGCATCTGGCCTGGTGTCACAGGGTTCCTGAGGGGCGTCAGCAACCACGGCATGTTGGGGTATCCGGAGTCACCTACATACAGACAATTGCACATTAGCTGAGTTGGAAAAGAGGGTGGAACACTACATTGCAGAACACACACAATGGTACTAAGTCAGTACACACCAACAAGCCAGGCACGCTGGTACCGCATCTGTGACATCTTCCTCGGGATGCGACTACTCCTCATCACGTAGGCATCGTGTGCAGAACCGGGGAAACGGGCACAGACGTGTGAGATGCTCATATCTGCAAGACATACCACCAGTGCATTGACCGAGTGGTAGTGTTTGCGGTTCCTGTATGCCTGCTCTTGGGCCTGTGGTGGTACCAAAGCAACATGTGTCCCATCAATGGAGCCAATGACATGCGGCATCCTCCCCAGGGCATAGAAGTCACTCTTCACGTCAGTGAGTTGTTGGAGTCTAGGGAAATAGATGTACTGGTTCAGGTAAATCAACATAGCCTCCAAAACATCGCGGAGCACACGGCTGAACATGGTCTGTGACATCCCACCAGCAGTCGCCACAGTGTGTTGAAAGGTACCGGTGGCAAAGAAGTGTAGGGCTGTCATCACCTTCACCTTGGGGGTCAGCGCTGTAGGGTATGTCCGGCCAGCTTGCAAATGTGGGGCCAACCGCACCGTCAATACCTCAATCAGCGGCCTGGTGAAGCGGTACCGTCGGATGCAGTCCCATTCCACCATGGTTGCAAGGTCAGGGAATGGTCTATGGACAGCTGGTGCCCTGCAGTGCATAGGTGAAGAAAGAAAGATTGTCAGTCACCCCACATATGTGGCATTGACCATACTCAATATCACATGATACATTATGAGGCACAAGTACATGATGTGTGCAGTTCCGTAAGGACATGTATGGCACATACATGGCCAACATCTAACATCACAGTTCAACAAGTGGCATCAACAAGTCCCAGGTTGTGCCATGGGATATCATGAGGCCGTGTCACAGTTCCCATCTCCTGCTGCCACGTTCCAAACACACCCCACAGTGACATGTGAGGACAGATGTGCCCCAGGCATCACAGCTCAACGACAGGTAGATTCCCAGGGACCCTGTATTGCCACATGGACACTGGCATGACATGGTGTATCATGAATACACCACAGCAAAACAACCATGACCCCCACAGGTAGTGGTCCCTGTTGCCTCAGCAGGACAGACATGGACGTCTGTGACACACACACGTACAACATCAAAGTCCATGCACAAACAACGTGGATGTGGAGACTGTCTCCCATTGTGCACATGGAATCAGAGACATTGTAAACACAACATGCACACAGACTGTGGAGGACCATCACTATTGTGGCAATGGGTCACCCTGGGATGTACATACCATCACACATGGGACTCAGGGGGTATGTGACATGACATACACATACACCACCGTGAAATGTGACCATGCCACATGCACAGAAATGAACAGTTGCACATCACAGTGGTCATGTACACGAAACACCAAGGATTCTGTCCCCATGAACACGTGCACAGCCTGGGAGTGGCTGCCCCCAAGTGACACCCACAGAACAACATCTTCACCCCCATACACGGAATAGGTAATGCAGCCTTACATGCCTCAGGATACAGTGTGGACAGGCTGTGGTGTTGTAGGTGTGCCCCTCACTCCCTGGGAAGTATATGTTGCTGGCATATATTCACCTGTGACAGGCATGGTGACATATGCCAGTGACTTGTACAGGGACGCGTTGGACAGCAATGGACCGATCGGTGCGCACACATTGGCCATTGCATTCAATGTGAGCGGGTACGCGTTGTATTCGCAATACGCGTTGGACAGCAATGGACCGATCGGTGCGCACACATTGGCCATTGCATTCAATGTGAGCGGGTACGCGTTGTATTCGCAATACGCGTTGGACAGCAATGGACCGATCGGTGCGCACACATTTTTCCATTGCATTCAATGTGAGCGGGTACGCGTTGTATCCGGGTACGCGTTGAACAGCAATGGACCGATCGGTGCGCACACATTGGCCATTGCATTCAATGTGAGCGGGTACGCGTTGTATTCGCAATACGCGTTGGACAGCAATGGACCGATCGGTGCGCACACATTGGCCATTGCATTCAATGTGAGCGGGTACGCGTTGTATCCGGGTACGCGTTGAACAGAAATGGACCGATCGGTGTGCCCGGCCGGCCCATTGCTTTCAATGTGAGCGGGTACGCATTGTATCCGCAATACGCGTTGAACAGCAATGGACCGATCGGTGTGCCCGGCCGGCCCATTGCATTCAATGTGAGCGGGTACGCGTTGTATCCGGGTACGCGTTGAACAGCAATGGACCGATCGGTGTGCCCGGCCGGCCCATTGCATTCAATGTGAGCGGGTACGCGTTGTATCCGGGTACGCGTTGAACAGCAATGGACCGATCGGTGTGCCCGGCCGGCCCATTGCATTCAATGTGAGCGGGTACGCGTTGTATCCGAGTACGCGTTGAACAGCAATGGACCGATCGGTGTGCCCGGCCGGCCCATTGCATTCAATGTGAGCGGGTACGCGTTGTATCCGCAATACGCGTTGAACAGCAATGGACCGATCGGTGTGCCCGGCCGGCCCATTGCATTCAATGTGAGCGGGTACGCGTTGTATCCGCAATACGCATTGAACAGCAATGGACCGATCGGTGCGCACCCATTGGCTATGGCCTGGCCTGGCAACGGACGCGTTTTCAAATCTTGAACGAGTCTGATGCTGGAAATTCAGTTGGTCAGCCACAACAATGTTGCAAATTCATGGGTGTCATGAAGTTGAACTTTTGAAGGATGCTGTGGGCGTGTGTAAGTGGTGCAATTCCATGGATTGGCCAGATTCAGAAGATGATAAAGACTTGGACCTATCACTTTGGACACATGGGACAGTATCTGCCTCTGCAGCACACATATAATGCTGGCTGTTCCCCTGAGAGCTCACTTGCCTGCACTACATGCTCCAGGACGACATCTGCCACCACCACTGCTGCTGTCTCTGCACCCTCTGGACCCTGCAATGGCACGTACTGTGGAGAGAGCCCCAGCCTTCAGCACTGAGGAGAACCAGGCCCTGCTGGACAGCCTCCATCCACAGTACAGCAAGCTGTATGGGAAAGCAGGGGAGCAGGTGAGTGTGCTGTCCACTGCCTTACTAAATGTGCATGTTGTCTGACTAGCAAGGCTAACAGTCTGCACGCCACTGGCTAGCAGGCTCACTGAGTAGTTGTCACCCCCCCATAGTGTGTAGTTACATGCACTGAACAGGTATAGTGCAGTGACAGTGCATTTAAACAAGGTTTTACTTCCCAGGCAATGATACCATGTAGTAACTTCTGGCATACTGTCCATAGCCATCGTTGCACTGCCTGTGTACATCATGTGCCCCTGTGATTGAGACATGTATATCCAACTGTGTAATGCACGGATATGTTGCATGTGTAGTAATGGCATTCTCACTTTGTCATCCTCACAGGTTGATGCCCACCAGAAGCAGAAGATATGGCTGACCATCGTCCGGGTAGTGAGATCCGTGGGGGACTACAAGCGCTGGATCCGCAACTGCCAGAAGAGGTGGCAGGACCTTCGGGGCTGGACCCGGAGGATCGCACGGGTCCAGCTGAAGCTGTCGCCTCCTTGCAGGAGGGGCGGACACCGGACCCTGACCCCCCACATGCTCAGGATCCTGGCGGTGGTCTTCCCTGATCTGGATGGGCAGCTGAAGGCCAGAGAGCAGCAAGGAGGGGGTGAGTCCATGACTGCATTGTGAACTTTGTCTGCCATGCTATGTGCCCTCCTCTGGCCTGGTTAAACTTCCACAGTACATCAGTCATGTGGTCCAGGACCCATGTCCCTCGATTGTGCACTACCCACTCCTCATCTGATACCCAGGTGTGGCCCTTGCAGTCAGGGAATTGTGTCACTTGGGTACTGTGTCCTTGCAGTTTGCTTGACTCAAGGTGGGGGACAGCATCTGTTCCCCTAACTCTGTGGTGGGCATCATGGGTGGGTCCTTTGCTTACACAATGCCTGTGTTCTGACATGTAATCTGCGTGTTACTTTGATATGTGGTCCAATTGCTGAGCTGATCCACCACATGTGCCTGGGGTATCTGGCACACACCCATGCTGTGGGTGGGAACAATGCTTGGGCCCCAGGAGTGTGTATATTACGTGTGTCACACATACTTAGCCAGCTGCCTACTGTCCAGGGCTCATCCCTCATTCATGTGGGGCAGGACAGTCATGCCTACTCCAGGCCATACAATACACTCTGTACTCCCACTCCCGTGTATCAGCTGACACGTTGTGCTCAGTGATATGTCCCCTCAGGTGTCTGCCTCTGTGTCAGTGTGCTGTGGCTTCGTTGTCATGACTGCTGGGGTGTCTCTCGGTTGGGGCTCAGCATGCCACCGGAGATGTGACCATAGGAGATGATACTTGGGTGACACATAGGTGTTTGATCACCTGACCGTGCAGACTGGGGTATGCGAATGTGAAGTTCAGGCAGCTGTTTCCCATTCACAGCAGATTGTGAGGTGCTCAGGTTCAGAGGGTTGTGTTACAGGTCTCCCATATGTCCAATCGGTATGACCTGGACAGATAAGGGTTCAGATGATGTGGTGTGTGGGGGATGTACATGTGCACTTGTTCAGCTCCAGGACTTGCATTCCCCATGACCTACTATTGTGACACAGTGCAGACTGTTGTTGTCTGGCTGCCCTGCCCATGTGACTGGAGACAGTGATGTATGACTTAGCAGGCATGCCTGTGCCATGGCATGTAACTTCCTATGAGTGATCCTGCAGGGGAGTGACATGTGCTACATGCACACCATTGTGGCAATGGCTATCAGGACATGGGTGCATCATGGTGTCAGTCGCTGGTATGCATCACATGCATTTCATATTTGACTCTGGGCATCCCTTTCATCCGGACACCTGTACTGACTCAGTGGCAAGAGTTGTGATGTGTGCATGTTCACATGCTTCACCGTGTTTTCTGCACTGTCCAACTACTGTGTAGGTGGTGCATGTGTCCACACTGGGGTATTGCCATCCAACAGACACCAGACAGATGGGTGCAAGGCCAGGAGGGATGTGAGTGCCATGGTTGACCATCAGACTGACAATTGGCTACTCCTATTCTGTTTGGGCACTTTTGGCAATGTTCAACTAAGGATGCCAGGGCTTGCTCTGTAATGTGCTGTACTTACTGTGGTGTGTGCGTTCGGTGCAGGTGACTGATGTCTGTCTGTTTCCCTATTGTTTGCAGATACATCCACAGCCACAGGAGGGGACAGCTCCACGGAGCAGGAGGAGCCGCAGAGCCAGACTGGGTCAGCAGCCGAGGAGTGGTCGGAGGGACCCAGTGGCACGGAGGGCGAGGGAAGCCACACCGAGGAGTCCTCAGCACCATCCACCTCAGCTGAGGACCACAGCAGCTCGGAGGATGACTCCCTTGTGGATGCGGGTGTCAGCAGCCACCACACCCCAGCTAGTGTTGCTGTCCCCGCCACCACCACCACCGCCCTCCCATCGGCTCCCATTCCCGAGGTCCGTGGAGGCTCCCATGTTCGGGAGCGTGTCTCCTTCGGGCCAGGCACCGCACCCCTGCCCCTGTGTCCCCTGCTGCCCTGAGTGAGGAGTCTGTGTACCTCCTTCGCCAGCTCCATGTAGGGCAGACAGCGATGCTGAGTGTCCTCCATGCACACACCACTCTGTTGACTCAGCTGGTGTCGTTCATGGAGGGCATCTCATCGGGCATGTCTGCCCTACAGAGGGGCAATAGGTCCATGGACTCCTCCCTGACGGCAGCAGTGTCCCTCCTCCAACAGTCCCTCACCCCTCCTGCCTCTGCCCCATCCACACTCCCCAGCACCTTACCTGTCCCAAGCACACACACACCGGCACAGGCACACACCAGCACAGACACGAGCAGCACACAGACACACACACCACAAACAAGACACACGCACAGTCAGGGGACTGAAACCACACTCACAGGGGATGGGGCCCAGGCACACACACACGCATCCACGAGCACTGCGCAGTCCTCAGTTGCCTCTCCCTCCAAAGCCCCCTCCCTTGCCTCACCTGCAACCCCAAAGACACAGCGGCTCTTCCTCAGTGACCTCGGCCTCTTCCCCTCCGATCCAGCTGATCCAGCATTCAGGGGGAAGAGGAAGCCCACCCACACGGAGCGGAGTGCCCCTCGCCCCCGGACACCCTCCCCCAGGCGCAGACCGACTGACGCCCCCATCCGCAAGTCCCCCCAGACCCGGAAGAGCAAGACCCCGCCGCCGCCCTGCAGCTCAGGCACGAAGTCTCCTTCCTCCATCCCTCAGGCCCCCACTCCACAGGTGCCCCCACCACACCCTGCCCCAGGTTCCCCCACCCACAGATACACCATCCCCAAAAAGATCCGGCCTTCTCCCCTGCCACTTGCTCTTCCGGCCCCACACCCCCGCTGCGCTCGTCTGTGCCACTGGTGTGGAGACGGTGTCCTCCCCTCTGTCCTGCCCACCTTACTTGACCATTCTCCTCCCCTGGAGGTAGGCACTGCAGTGGAGTCCACTACCACCCTGTCTGACTTGGGCACTGCAGTGGGGAACCTGTCCACTCCATCTGCACGGTCCACTGCAGTCGTGCCGGCACCCACACCATCTGAGTCATGCCCCCCAGTTGTGCCGGCACACACCATGTCAGACACCTCCACTGCAGTTGTCAGTGGCTCTTCAGCACCCACCACCCCTTCCCTGCCTCCTTCTGGTGAGCCCTGATCCTGTCCCTGCGGTGCCTGGCCTGCCCCCCGTATACCCCTCCGAGGGGATTGTCCCTGGTTTTTATCAGTGCAGGCATGCGTAGGGTGACATCTGCCACTGTCACCCTGTTTTGACTTTCAGGATGGACTGGCCATTGGCCTTTGTTTCTTTTTTACTGGGCTTCAACTTTTGAACCCACATATGCTGAATAAAGCGACTTTCTGTTCTCTAGTGCTTTTGCTTCTGATGTACATGATGTTGATGATGCTAACCATGCCCTTGCTGCAGTGATATTTGGTCTAATGAAAATGAAGTGTTACTGTTCAGGAACCCATGTGGTCCAGGGGGAATGTGTCCTATCCTGTGGTGTATCCATGTCATCTTTAGCAGCATCTGAGGGTGTCATGTTTTAAATATTTGGCAATGGGATTTCCTACTTACATTAGCAATGTCACATCTGTGGCTTCCACCCCTGCACATCTGTTGTGCTTGCCATTGTTCAATTAGTCTACTTCCCTGACTGTGTGGCCATCTCCACTGGACATGCAGGTTTGGGCATCAATGGGGAAGGACTCATCTGTGTTGTCAGTGCAACTTGCTATACATGTGTGTTGGATCTGTGCTGATGATTTTGTTGACACTCCCATGACCAGGCTGATGTGACGGGAGCCTTCATTTGGTGCAAATTGTTGACTGTGTGACCAAGTGTTCTGCTGACATGATGGAGCCCTACTGTGGCAACATATGGCACAGCTTTCCTCACACAGGAGTGGAGTCCCCTCATGGCAGTGTGTACTCCTGTGACATCGCCTGCGCCCAAGGTGTGTGTTGTATGAGCATGTCTGTGTGTTCACTTCCATTTTGCTGTGCATGCTGGGATCCCTAGTGGTGTTCCTGTTTGTGATGCTTGCTGAGTTGACCTATGTTCCACCAAAGTCTTCTCCCTGGGTTCTCTGTGATGTGGGTGCATGGCACATTACTGGTCATTAGGGTGTCACCCATAGGTGTGTTGGCTGTGAGGGCTGAGTTTGTGGGCAGACGCAGATGGGTCACAGTCAGGATTCCCCTTGGCACTTGTTGTTTACACCTGTCATGTGATTTCCAGTTTGTGTTAGCTTTCAGTGATTGTGACACGTTGTGTGTGTGACTGCTGGCACTCCTCAGGGTCAGGGCTGCAATGTTGGTAGTTGTCTATGTGTGTTCTTTGTGGGTGACCTTGGCTTCTTCATTGGTGTGGGACTGTGGCTGGGATCCCATTGGTTGGTGTGGTATTGCCGTCATGTCCATGTACAGCGTAGTGTGCAGTGTGTCAGACATTCAAGAGTCTTGTTGAGTGGCCATGTGTGATCTGTTTCTGCACCTTGGTTCCCACCACCACCCATGGGATTGTCATAGGTGCATGTGCAATGTCACCAGTGCATGTGAGCTTCACTGCTGCACATTGTTGGAGGTCGAAGTGTGTGGTGTTGAGTGTGTGCAGATGAGAGTTGTTGCACGGCTAGACCCCTGCCTCCATGTTGGCCTTGGCTTACTGGCCGTGCTGATTGATTTGTGCTTGTGTAGGTGTGATGGTAGTTTGTTGCTCAGGACACATGACTGTGGTTCACAGTGTGAACGACATCTAGCTTTGTCATCACAGTGGGATTGTAATGCAGCCCAGGGTCACCACATTGTGGGGACCCTGGGGGTAGTGTTGTGGTGTCTCTGTGTCTTGCTGGGTCAGTTGCTGTTTCTACATGCTTTTGTGACATGTGTGATTTGTGCTCCCTCTCTTCTAACAATGCCTGATTGCCCACATAGGGGATTTGGATCCATGAGTTACCTTTGTGTGGCACTGTATGCACATCTGTGTAATTGGTATTCAGGCCTCATCATGTGTTGTGTGGTTGCCTGGGGACACTGGCACCCCCCCCTCACCTGTTGTGTTTGATGTGCAGTGTGGGTCTGCCTGTTTGTGTTTGTGCATCTGCACCACTGCATTGGCATGTCTTTAGTGTGCCATTGGCTGTATGTTGTTTGGTGTGTTTCCCCTGCTGTCCCTGGGACTCCTAGGTCATCAGTCAGCACAATGATCATTGTTTGTGTGTCCCATTGCTGCCATGGTATGGTATCTGTTCACCTCACATCTACAGTCTCCACAGGGTATCTGCATTTGTGTGCCCATTGGTGCAAATATGTGGGTCTGCATTATCATGGTCACTTCTGTCATTGTGTCATTGGTGAATGTTGACAGTGTCAGCCCCCATGGGTGATGTTTGTCTGCACATGGCCAAAGGTATGTCTTATTTGCACTGCAGTGTTTGCCTCCCCCAATCTATGTTGCTATGGGACACAAGCACTAATTTGCCACTGATGTGTTTGTTGTTCTGTGACCAGGAATCATCCATGCAGTTTGGCAGTTGCAGCTTTTTCAATGTCAACACTTACATTTTGGTCACTGTGATGATGGGGGTTTGAACCCCATTGCCACAATGTTCAAGATGTGCTTCAGCTATGGGCCCCACACTTACCTTTTGGTCACTGTGATGATGGGGGTTTGAACCCCATTGCCACAATGTTCAAGATGTGCTTCAGCTATGTGCCCCACACTTACATTTTGGTCACTGTGATGATGGGGGTTTGAACCCCATTGCCACAATGTTCAAGATGTGCTTCAGCTATGGGCCCCACACTTACATTTTGGTCACTGTGATGATGGGGATTGGACCCCATTGCCACAGTGGTCATGGTCTGCTTGCATTGTGGGGGCCACACACATTTATGTGTGGCACATGTGATAGGGGGTCACATTGTATGTTCAAAGTCATGTTCAGTGTTGTAGGCATTTGACACAGTCTACACACGCTTGTCATGGTGGGGGGGGGATGTCTTTATGTTGCATTGTTTATGTTGGTGTGTGCTTGTTGTGTCATGTATTAGCCATCCTGTGAGTGGGGGTGGTAGTAGTGGTAGGCATCTGGCACCCCCTGGGTAAGGGTGGTAGTAGTGGTAGGCATCTGGCACCCCCTGGGGATGGGTGGTAGTAGTGGTAGGCATCTGGCACACCCTGGGTAGAGGTGGTAGTAGTGGTAGGCATCTGGCACCCCCTGGATAGAGGTGGGAGTAGTGGTAGGTATCTGGCACCCCCTGGGTAAGGGTGGTAGTAGTGGTAGGCATCTGGCACCCCCTGGGGAGGGGTGGTAGTAGTGGTAGGCATCTGGCACACCCTGGGTAGAGGTGGTAGTAGTGGTAGGCATCTGGCACCCCCTGGATAGAGGTGGGAGTAGTGACAGGCATCCAGCCCCCATGGGTAGAGGTGGTAGTAGTGGTAGGCATCTGGCACCCCCTGGGGAGGGGTGGTAGTAGTGGTAGTCATCTGGCACACCCTGGGTAGAGGTGGTAGTAGTGGTAGGCATCTGGCACCCCCTGGGTAAGGGTGGTAGTAGTGGTAGGCATCTGGCACCCCCTGGGGAGGGGTGGTAGTAGTGGTAGGCATCTGGCACACCCTGGGTAGAGATGGTAGTAGTGGTAGGCATCTGGCACCCCCTGGGTAGAGGTGGTAGTAGTGGTAGGCATCTGGCACCCCCTGGGTAGAGGTGGGAGTAGTGACAGGCATCTGGCACCCCCTGAGTAGGGGTGGTAGTGGTGGTGGGCATCTGGCACCCCCTGGGTAAGGGTGGTAGTAGTGGTAGGTATCTGGCACCCCCTGGGGAGGGGTGGTAGTAGTGGTAGGCATCTGGCACACCCTGGGTAGAGGTGGTAGTAGTGGTAGGCATCTGGCACCCCCTGGGTAGTGGTGGGAGTAGTGACAGGCATCTGGCACCCCTGAGTAGGGGTGGTAGTGGTGGTGGGCATCCAGGCCCCTATGTGTATATGTGGTATTGGTGATGGCCATCCCGCCCCTATGGTGCTGCTGTTGCTGGTGTAAGTAATTTCTGCATCCCTCTGTGTGTGTGTGATATGTCGGGTACGTGTAGTTTGTTTTTGTGCTTGGTGTCTGACTTACCTTCTTCGCCGTACGCGTCCGTGCCTGTTCCGGTAGTAGATGTAGAATATTGGTAGGATCGGCACGATGGGATTCATAGTTGGTTCGTCTCGTTCGTCTTTCTGTTTGCTTCGCCTCGTCCTCGTCGCTGGCGTGTTCGTCTCGTAGCCGTGGATCGTGTTGTGGCGCGAATCGGAGCTTATGTGCGCCTCTCCCGGATGCTTTGACGTGCCGTGCGTAGCGACGGGTTCAGCGCGTACGGAAAGCGCATCGTACTTGTCCGGCCGGACGGGGCTGCATTTTGGCTTCCGTGCGACTCGATTCTGCGTTTACGGATCCGGCTCGGTCGGAGAACAGGACCTGGATTGGGTGAGTACGACTGGGTCGGAATCTATGCAGTTGTGCGCATCGTACTTGCTCGTTCGGAAGAATGTGCGAATCGGTCGGGAAACAGGCATTCGCCTGGCTTTTTTCCCAGCCGAATAGTGTTGGGTGCGCCTCCGACCGAGATCGGAATCGACCCCTCAGTTTTCCAAAACACCAGGCGTCAAATTACCTCCTCGTCTCTCCTCGCAGCGCCGATTAAACGCCTGCCAGCTTCCATGGGCAGCATCAATAGCTCCCTTCGCTGATTCCTAGCGCCGTTAGAGAGCCTTGCCGTGCCGTGAGCCAGCTCCGTACTCTGGACCTATTCAGAGCCGTCTTGCAGCCCCGTGAGCTCCTTCTGCCCAGAGCCAAGAGCTCAAAGCAGCGGCGGGATATCAACCGGGATTATGGCTGCAGCTTCATTGCCAAACCCGATTCAGCTCGTAGACTTTCCCCTGATGCGGGTCTCTGTGTCGAGCGATGGTAATTGCAGCACCACAAACCGCAAACCGCCAAGCAGAGATTTCCCCCCGGTTCGCGCTCAGCGTTTTGCGTCCAGCGAGCGCTCGTCATTCAGCGGCCTCCATTGCTGGGGGGAGGAGCACCGATCACATGTGACTGACGGAGGCGGGAGTCTCCGCAGCCATCCTTCTGACACAGAAAGTATCACCTATGGCTGCACTTGTTGAGCTGCCCAAGATCATAAGCTGGTCAGATTATCAGGATATCCACAGTGAGAAACAAATTTAAATACAAGTACATTTTTTTCTTTTTTAACGAGAACTGACAAAAGCATCAGGATGCTTTTCATATTTCTCCTCTGAAACTTGCCAGTGCTAATATCCATTACACACCTGCACACTTCTGCAGTTACAGAAGAGTGTACTCCAATATATGAGGATAAAGCCTCTACAGATGTTCCTTTTCATAAATTTCAATTACATTATTTAGTGTGCTAGGCCTCGAACAGAGCACACAATCATGATGTGGTACCGGAACACAGTATTCATAAGGCATATCTCATCCAATAGCTGAAAGGTAAGCCCTTGGCAAAGTTGTACATTCAAAGCTTACTCTTACAATGTTGAACTGCTGCATATTGTAGGATCGAAGAGACTGCTTGTCTTGGTGGTTGGGCTTTGTGGCATAAAATTTTTTAGATGGATGCCTTTCAACAACCAACTCACCTACACACCTTCTCTGCATGGAATGTACATTCTGAGGTGGGGATGATGTGGTGGAAACCAGGGTTATTTCTGGGTCGCAGCATCAACCCAAGAGTTTGACACTCAGCCGCGGCTCCTGCAGGTAAGCGCGGTGGGGCGGGGGTGAAGTCGACAGACGACGGAATAGGGAAAATAAAATAAATACATCCTATTCAGTCGTCTGCCTACTCCCGTCCCGCGCCCCACCGCGTTTACCTGCAGGAGCCGCGACAGAGTATGATACAAAGGAGCATTTTTGCTCTACAACATACTACACATGACCTAAAACATCAGCAGGGATATGGGGAGACCTGAGGCCTTTCTTAAAAGACATGTGATATACTAATATAACTGAAAGTGTGAACGTACTTGCTACTAACTGAAATATCTGTATGACCTGCAAATCAAGTTTGAATACCAGTAATATATAGTGACTCTTACCAAGTTTGGTTACATTAATATCTTTCATATGCAATGCTACCAAACAACAATTCCATGGCAGCAGACAGTCAGCACACTACAAATCTCAGGACAAATGGTTAGACGCTCTCTAGAAAAAGATTGGCATCAATTCAGATTCCGAGATTGGGAACTGATTTTATAGGTTTAGGGGTTTACACACTATTTTTACTTTTTTCTAGAGGTCTGGGCAGTCACGCCTCCTGTAGATAAGCGCGGTGGAGTCGACAGACAATGAAATAGGATTTATTTATTTTATTTTCCCTATTCCGTTGTCTGTCAACTCCTCCCCCTCCCCGCCTCACCGCGCTTACCTGCAGGAGCCACGAGTGTTGACACTGGTGCAGATTAACACTTGTAAGACCCTCATTCAGGACCTGCACAATCCCGAGTGGTATTCAATTAACACAGCATTCTGAGTTTTGGACCACGAAATAGGGCATAAACCCAGCACTGTGTGATGGGGCCCTGCATGATTTGCACCAGGGAGCACTGTACAAGAACTAACCCTGGGCAAAGCACTACGCTACGCTCGCGTAGTTTGCGAAGTATGCGCTACTTCGCACAACGCGAATTGCACGTAGCACAGTGCAAACCCGCGTAGCGTAGCGTAGTGGTCATTTTTTGCTTGCTCGCGGTCCTCAACGTCAGGTTGGCGACCGCGAGCAAGCAAAATGACATCCCGGCGAGACTTTTTCTCGTTCGCGATCAGCAACATCAAGTTGCCGATCGCGAGCGTGGAAAATAAACCTCCCGGCGAGATTTTCAACGCGGGAGGTCAGGTTTCTCATTGCGAGTGGTCGCGTATGCTCGCGACCGTTCGCGATGAGAAACTACCAGTCTGCGTTGAGAAAGCTGCCGCTCGAGTAAAAATCTACTCGAGCGGCAGTAAAAGACAGCTCGCACTGTGCAAGATTCCGTTTTCAATGATTGCACAGTGCGGATAAGCATCCGGCACTGTGCAATCATCGCGAACAGCGCACTACGCAGTTCACGTAGTGCTACGCGTAGCTCGCGTAGTGCGAACTGCACTTTGCGTAGCTTCGCGTAGCGCTACTTCGCGAACTACGCCCAGGCTTAACAAGAACCTTGCAGTCAAACACCCACTGGTGTGCTAATGTGTCCAGTCCCCAATCCGAGTGCCAACAGATGCCCTAATCAGGATTTGAGCATGCGATGGAAGAGGCCCAAAGTTTGATGGAACCAGTTACCTCCTGAACGTCTGGTGTTTCCAAAATTTCAATTTTACATACTAAAATAAAATACAATTATTCCTTCTATTTAGAGTATGCTCTGGCATTTTGCTCTTCCTCTCTGCTGAAGAGCCACTACTGGATTTTAATCAGGACTTCAAATTCCTTACTGATAAAACGTTCACTCTTATTCAACTGACATCTGCATACTATTGGGTCCTAAACAGTCTTCTCACAGATTTCCTTAGCCAATTTCAATCCAATTCGATGGTAATAATCAAATATTTTATCAAAAGCTTAGTTCTTATACATTCTTAACAGTTCCATTTGCTTTCAATTGCGCCTTTAAAACAACAAATTTCATCAAAATGCTTTTTCGACTTATTCAACAATACATCAAAACAGTATTTTTAATGCTGAAATCAAGTCAGTAAACTAAAGCTGGGCAATACAACTATACACCCTCTACTGTGTTTAAGCTACAGCAGCTTTTAAACTGTTTCAAACTGCCTCTTGAGAAAATAAACGAAAGAAAATGCAGTCAATTATGTTTGTTTTACTTAATAGTTTAAGTGAGTAACAATGCACTCGTAGAATTTTAACATAAGTGCTTTGATACTTTTGCAAAAATATTCTGCAGGATAACTATTTAAAAAGTAACACATCTAACACTGATTCAATTTAGGTGACGTGTCCTCGTATAATGTGAGATCAGAACTCTTTCAAAGCTTGAACACGGCTAAACCGTGGAATCAAGGTTTTCAGTGTTCAAAACCAAATAGCATTGTGCCTGTTGGAGCGCCTCCTTTCATTGGGAAAAATAAAATGTTCAGGGCTTTTGCAGTAGTCTGGCACCAACACCAGATGGCGCTCTCCAAGGCTCCTGTCCCACATCACCTTACCGCAGTGCAAGCACCGCATGGGTAAACACGGTTTTTTAATGCCCATGAAAACAGGCCATGCCGCTGCTGAATAGCAATTTAGTGCAAATAAATTATAGTATTTCGTTTTACTGTTGGAGGGAAAAAATATTAAAATGTACACCACAAAGTGCACATAAGACTTTTCTCAGTTGTTCACGCCCGGCTTCCCCAGGAAATTTTGTCAAAAAGTGCAACTATTTCATGCACGATAGTGAGTGGCAGAAGGAAGAACTTGCAAATATTTATTTTTTGCAGTATGGGAAAATGAGCAATTAAGAGCTAGAAGGTTAAGAACGAAGAATTCACTTAACAGAGGCAATTATATTAGTCAGACAAACAAAAACATTTCTGGTTTTAGATGTCTTTATTCAAGTGCCATGGAGCATAAGACAGGGTATTACTTGCTTAAAACAACACACAGAATTACTTCCTCCGTAGCCGAAGGAATCAATCATTATAAACAACATCTGGGGATCATTAATATTGTGCTCCACAGTTGGATTAGCAACAGGATAGAAAAGCCCATCACGATTGCAAAACAGCTCCAGCTTTGCTTTTAAACTTCAGGGTTACTGTATGTTTGCAGATATGGGAACATTGTGTTTAATATGTAACTGCCGGATGACACATTATTATGCATTCCTTGAATCATTACTTACCTCTAGCCATAGTCTTGTGATGTTTGGTGAAAATTAAATCGCTATATTTAGCTGTGCTGTTTGCAGCCTATAATTCCGTGTAATGTATGATTTGCTTAGCTTTTAAAAAGCAGTAGACTGACTGTGCAAACAGGAAAAAAGACTGAAGAAAGATTCCTCAGTGCCTTAACGTACCCTCCCTCCCTCCCCCACCCCCACAAGCCCCATGATTATGTGTGTGGCGTCCTGCATGGCAAAACACAGTGCTTAATTTGAGCCGAGGTTTGTAGGTGGGACCTCATTTGTGGGGATCAGCACTTATTGTCCCTCCTCATACTTTGACCCAGAGCAAGAAGGTGATAAACACAAATGGGGGAAAGTAGGAGCAAGAGAAAGACGGAAAAACAGCGACAAAGGGAGAAAGCAGTGATGAAAATAAGCTACAGGAGTGAGATAAAGGGACGGGTGTCTCTTGTGTTGGACTAAGGAGGCATGTGGTGGAATCAAGACTACAACAGGTCTGGCGACCTTGGAGATGTGAGAAGGGTGTATAGATTCTACACTCGGTAGCGTGGGACACAGGTTCTGAGCAAAACTCTGGGCACCCCAAATTCAGCACTGGCAAAGCAACATGTTCAATAAACTCATGTCCACAAATTTCGACAAGTAAAACATGGAGTTTTTTTGCTTGGAAAGGAGGGAAACATTTCTATTATAACTCTTATTCCAAGGTGCAGAAGTTGAAATGGAGAAGAAACATCACACCCAATAAATGCTACACCTTATTCTAGCTGTATTTACCAGGTGTGTTATAACCACTCCAAATACCAGGGTACTCGTATTGAGGCACTATGTGTTCAATACGTCATTAGACAGTTTCATATTTATGGAATGTTATTGCGACAGAGCACTGCACAACATGTGGTCATCAAAATCTAAAAAAGTTTGTCCCCTCCAAAATTTATAAAACAGCATCAAAGTGCGTAGTTCAAAAGGTCAAGTGTCTGTGCGACAAATATTACATTTATGCAACTACTTTTATTTTTGAGACAAAATTATATTTATCGCTGTACAAAAACTGTACTTGGTGTGAATATACAAACACACTAAGGGGCACATGCATCAAAATTGTAAATTGCAAATACCTAATTGCGAATTCCTAAGAATCGCAATTAGGTAACCGCAATTTACAATGCATAAAACTCAAAGAGTCTCAGATTGCGATTCCTAGGGGGTCGCAAATCGCTCTATCTCATTAATATGAATGAGGTAGATCACAATTTGCGACCCACTAGGAATCCCAAAAATCACGGGGATGGTGGCCTGCTGAGGTCAGCAGACCACCATGTCCGTTATTGCTTTTAAATAAAGCAATCTTTTTTGTAAAGCAGCCCGTTTTCCTTAAAGGAAAACGAGATGCTTTACAAAAAGTAAAATGAAAAGTTTTCTTTTTTTTTTTTAAGACCATGCATTGGTCCGTGGGACCACTTCCTGCTCTTAAAAATGATTTTACAACCATTCACAAAGGAGAAGGGGTCCCTTGGGGATCCCTTCTCATTTGTGAATGGGTTACAACCTACTTGAAGTAGGTGCTAATATGCGAATGTTTTGCGACCGCATTCACTGTGACAAAACATTCATGCATACTGTTTGGATTCGGTATTTGGAAGGGACGCCCTAAACACGCCCCTTCCAAATACCGAATCGCAAACCCATTTTGCGATTCGGTAACAGACTACCGAATCGCAAATTGGGGTTTGCTGCATTTGAAAAGCATTTTTTCATTCGCAAACGGGCCGATTCTGCGAACCGGCCCGTTTGCGAAGGCAAAAATGCTTGATGTATGTGCTCCTAAGAGCCTAAATTAAAGTCCATTTGGTATATCCTCTCTAACCATGCAGCCATGCTCTGACCAAGCATTCCACACTTATGAAGTAAAAAAAAGAAATCTAGTAGTACACTATTCAAAGTTACAAATCAAATACATTTCAGAAAGACCAACCAAGAACAACGTTTCTATTTTGGAGGAGCAAAAACCTGCTTCATTTCAGTATCTTGGCTTAATGTTACCCCATCAATGGCAAAGAGGGAAAAACAAACGACAGGATTGGAGTAGCAAATTAACCAAACCACAAATGCATTATGCAATTCCAGTGTAAATATTGTGATCTAGTCATTGAACCTATGATAGAAGACTATTGCACTCAAGTTGGGGGTATGGTTTCACATGCAGCCCAGACATTTGGCTGCATGTAGGAATCTTCTTCTCTTCAGGCACCTAAGAAAATCCTCTTTAGAAACCACCCTAGTGCAAAAGTAGCAGAACTAGGAAAATGGTCACTGTCTTCAGCTCTCAAGGAGGTCACTCTGAGTCTTAAACATTCCACTCTCACACATGTAGGGTATGAGATATGCACATCACAAACAGAAATTCAAGTAACACACAAAATGTGTTCTATTCAAATTTATCTCATTCCATTGATTTACAAACAACTTTCCATTGACTGGTGTCCTCGTTCTTTCTTCTCTGTTTTAATCATAAATTTTAAGTGTTTTCGTGTTAGTTTTTATTATTGTGCCGGTTGCATTTCAAGCATAAAATACCCCCTATTCTGCATTACTCAACATAATGAAACCCAGACAAAATATATTCAAATTACAAACAAACTAAAACGTTAATGATATCTTCAAACTTCCATTCATCTTGTAACCCTGTAAATCTCATTAGTAAACACCCTTGGTACAACATTTGCTCATGAGGGACCAACATTACTCAACTGTCTTCTTCCCATAAGACTTCACTTGAAAAACCACAAGATTCCTATGGTGGTCTTCAGTATATGGCTGTTAGATCACTGGAACCACAAAGCTGCAGAAGGCACCGCCTCTGCCCTAATGATGGAGAACCACCTACAAATTTGAGAAAATTTCTTCAGCGTAAGCACTTTCATCAAAACTGTAAATGAGCAGGAATCCATGTTATGGCAGCCTGATCAGCTATTTCTGTGTTCTGCAGAATCAAATTACCAAAACATGCCTATTTTGCAAAAAAAAACAATTACCCCAATATGTGGGGAACTTTCAATCCTGTGCATGAACACCATTTATGATTTTTATTTTACCTGTGGAGGTCCATAATACTAGACTTGGTGGACCTGAGCAGGGAAAATCTGCATCAGGAGAACTTGCATAGGGCATGTTTTATGCCATGTTGACTCACTCTGAAAGCAAGCACGAACATGGTCAAGACTCCAATAATTATTGGAGGAAAAAAGCAGATGAAATTAGAATATCTATCACCCAAACAGTCACATTTTATTTACAGTTATCTGCCCATGAAGTAATGTTGATTTATCTGGAGTGGTGTGTTTCCCCTATCTTGGTATGTTCTACCTAAAGACAATGTTGAATATGGTTAAGATTGACATACTGGACAGGTTGGCTTGGGTTCAGGGTGAGATACAAGCCATTGACGTTTGTAGTCCAGTGGCCATTTGGTCAATAGAAACAACATGGAGGCGCCAAATAAAATGGTAAGGGATAATGCTTGAAGTGGTTTCTTTGGAACTAGAAACAATTCTTTCAAATACAAAAGTCTAAGCAGGTTCACTTTGAAACAGCCAGGGTGAAACACATTACTGAAGATGTCTTGCTGTGGTTAAATCACCATGTTTAGTAAGCCACATCATATAGGGGATCCCTGCTAAAACACTGAGACCTCCTCTACTTTCTTATGGGATACAGCAGCTATTCCAAGGCAGATAAGTTCCATGAAAACCGGCACTTTGACAGGATATCATGGACCAAGTCCTGACACAGAGTTCAGGAGAGGTCAGATGATTCTGTGCATGCCTGGCCGCAAATCATATTTTGCTGCTGCATCAGGACTTTGATGTCAGATCAAGGTTAAGCAATTAGCCAATGTTCCCTCTACTCAAATGTATAATCTAACCATAGCAGAAAACGTCAATTTTAGAAAGTATATTGAGAATAATTTGCCCAGTGGGTTCATGCAAAACTAAAAGTCCTGTCTGGCTTCTCCTTTTTCAATCCTAAAAAGTACAGAGTGGCACACATGCACAAATTACCGAACAGTAACAAAAATAACAACAAAGTGCTTTTAATTTATTTATTGTGTACTAATTGACACAACACATTAAATTGTTACAAAATTGGATATGTATGTTCTTAACAGTGTGAGTTTGTCTTTTATAAGGAACAAGTGATGCCATTCGCACTACGTAACACAGCAGCTTTTTTGTAGTTTAGTATTAAGACATAGAAGATATCGTTGGCATGTGACAGCATAAATCTGCTAGAATTCTGATATATTACTCAGAAAGAACCATAACAATTGTCATGAGTTGTGTAACTTATTTCATTTAAAGCAATTAATTAAGTGGGCATCACTATTCTGAAATGATCTTTCACACTAATAATAGGTTAGGATTGTTAAACTACTTGAAGTACTGTTATTTTCGGGGCTTTTGTGAAACAAATCTTATCAAGAATTTGCATCTGCTTACCTCTGGATGTAAACCTAAAATCTACTGTGTTCTAACAGTATTGTTTCAGACTAGGATTATGAATTGGTGAGAAGAGACAGTTTATGACGTATATGCCTTGTTTCAAAAGATCTATGGGAGAAGCAACTGACAATATTATATGCACAGCATGGTAGCAGGTGGGTATTTGGACCTCAATGTCCCATCTTCAGCACAGTAATCAAAGGTCAAAAGACAAGACTGCATCAGATTTAGCATTCAGGAATAAAAGCTGGCAATTTATTCCTTATTTTTTATGGCAGCTGTAAACTTTACATATTAAAAACACTGTTGGTAGGGAAAGCTCAGATATTTCATTTAGTAGGAACACATCGCAATTGCTGTATGAAGCATTAGCACTACATCACCTGATCAGGGTGTATGAAACCAACTGGACTTAACAACATTTGTAGCTACTTTTAAAGTGCCACCTTCTCTTGACTCCTTTATTGTGATTGGAGACTTTAACATCTGGGTGGATGTTCCCAACAACAAACTAGTGCAGAATTTTGTGCGAGATCGCGCCACTTTAGACCAACAGTAAACATTTAAAGAGCCTATGCTCTCTAAAACCTACATATGAGACAACGTTTCAATCTGGTAGACTCATTATAGTTAACTTATTTTGATTTCTACACTATCCCAATGAAGAATAAAAAATGCCTATGGGGCAACAATCTGTTCTTCATTAAATAACAAATGTATTAATCATCCTGATACAATTTTCTCAGCAATTAGAGATTTACCTTACCCTGGCTTTGCCAAGAGTTTGGTGGTCTCTACGCCAAAATCTGGTTAAGAGTTTTGTACAAGACATTGACATGACTGCAGAACATCATGGTGGTCTCAATACACCAACGTCTTACATCAGTTCTGAAGTTGGCGAGGGGGCAGAATAAGTAAGGGAAATGACTCATTAAAACATATGCTTTGAATTATTGGAAGCTACAATAGAAATCATCAAGCCTCTAATTAATGGTCTTAAACCCACAGAATTCCCAATTGATCTTAAGAAAGAAAGTGCCTTAAAAATGAGTGCTAAGCCACAAAGCCTTGTCATTTAAAGATCATTAATGGTTTCCTGAAGTAGAATGTAAATATTTTACAGGTTGGTTGCACTTATGTTGAAAACAGCAAAATTAAATTCATTGAGCTTAAATGATTTCCTCCGAACTGTGAACTTTACTGCCTTATCCAAAATAAAGGAGACAGCAGCAAGTTTTGAGCATAATACCACCTGGAAGCTTTTCACCTGCACGATGAAGTAAGAATGCTGCTCCAGGTATGGAACACAGGTGTCACTTGTTTTAGTATGGGATAACAATCAAAGAAGACAAATAGTAGTACTGACTTTCAAACCCCTTGAACCTATCTACAGTCTTAGTTACAGACAACCAGACCATCTAACTGCTTAATTTTCAAAGGTACCAACAGAAGTAATTTTAATTTCTTCCTGAAAGAAAGAAACACATTTAATAGGATGGGCAGTGCAATTTGTATAGAGGACTAAGCCAGAGAGGTCATTTTTCATGCATGCACCAATCGCTGCACTAGCTGTCACTTGCCGTGAAGGTACAGTTTAAGTTTTCATTTAAGGTTTACAAAGTTTCAACAGGTAACAGGCAAGAGTAACTCACTTGTAGAATCCAGACAAATGTTCCTACAAGAAAGTGAAGATCAAAAGATGAGGTGCTCCTAGAAACAAATAATGTAGCACCATAGTAATGTAATATAATCATCTTATGTTGTCCATAAGTCTCATAAAATTTAAATAAAACATCTTTCCAGGTAACTGTAGCAATATATTGAATGAAGCAACTTGGCAAAAGTTGCAGAGTGCTTAAAGATGGTGTTACAAAGTTTTATTGCAATATTTAAATCAATTCTTTCACTCAATCTGTCAAGAGAGAAATTGTGACAAAGTCATACATTGCATATAGGCCACAGTGTTATAAACAAAGAAATATGCAAAGTGTGTGTTAGCAGCATAAATTTCTATGTATACTTATAAATTAAACAGTTGAGAATACACACAGAAATGACTTGCATCTTAAACTAAAATCATTCAAAATGTATTATTTTTGTGCAGCTTTTGCATACTAATAACTTACCAAACTCGTCACATATACTCTCATTTTCAATTAAACTTGGATGGTCAAAGGTATTCCGACAGTAAAAAATGTGTGTATTCTTGTTGATCACTGCAATACCTCCAAGAGCTAAAACGAACTGATCGACCAGCAACGAAGATGATTTTGATTGAATGCGCTTCAACACTGAGCGATATCGACAGTACTGTGGATAACTCAGGACTATCACTTTTACATCATCTTCATTCTCACCTATAAAGAAACAAAAAAAATGTATTACAATACTGTAGATTTGCTTGTTTTGCATTCAACAGCTTAATGAAAATGTTTAATTCAAGACTGAGTATTTTTACATCTTTTTCGAAGTTAACATGCAGAAATAATACCACTGAAAGAACAGTACCTCCTACATTAAAAAGACAATCGCCGAAAGTAACATAAAAATGTACCAATCCACCAATAACACAACTATATTTGAAAGTTTCATCTGTTCCAGACATATAACTCCTCTCATTGCTTGCACCTCATCCAGACCTGGACATCCAACCCTTACCTGAAGCTTAGCTCCACCAAAACAGAATTCCTTTGCCAAGAACGAACAAAAGCTTGTTCAAACCTGGGTCAAAGACATAAGCCTGGTCGTATTGAACCCTAACTTTCACCAAATGCCAAGTCAAATCCCAAAAACGTCAAGAAAACCAAGATTGCCTTTTATGAGATTTTTCTACTAAAGAAATCAGAACTTCAATTCCTTGCATTCTGGCACCTGAATGGTGGAAATGCCCTCCTCGAAAGCCTCCCAGACTCTACACTGCCTCCCCTTACAGACATCATATGCACAGCGAATGACCACATCGCCCTCATCCTACTAGAACTCCACCCCTTTCTGGCCCAAACCATAACCAAAACTAGCCACATCATCAACATAGCCATCAAGACCAGCACTGATATCTGTCTGGCTGTCAAGCTCACCATCTCTGGTGGCTCTGAGGACACCTGCAGCCACACTGGAGATGCAAAAAAGAAAAAGAAAAAAACACTAACCATGTTACCTCCATCTATGCACTCAGGATCTGGAAACATCGCCATATCAATCATGACTGTCCTAACACTGCTCCAATTTAGAAAAGAGCTGAAAACGCATCTATTTAATGCAATAAACAAAACAAGCACTGCCTCTCTACTTATTTTTTCATAGGCATAATTCAATTTTCTACAATGTATCTATTCCATGAATCAGAAATATTCAGAGATATTTTCTTAGATCATACATTTATTTTATAATGTTTCTATGTCATACAGAGTTCAAACACATAGTCATTAGTGTATCCAATTGGAAATATACATATTCACATACATTTATATTGGGCTCCTTGATCTTACCACAATCATCTAAGAACCATACCTATAAATCAATGCACCCAACCACATTCATCCAACCCCATTCAATCTACTCTCTAAAAACAGTACCTTATTGACATTTCATCAATGTATTACTCATCCATATATTTATCACTGATGGTTTACATTAGGCTCAGACAGAATACAATTATTAATTTGTTGTAGTGCTTTCTTATCCACTGAGTAAACAGAAATATGTTTCTTATCAACTGAATAAATAAAAGAGGCGCCGACGCACGTTTCGGTGAGAAAATAATCAGATCTTATTGTGCCACCTTTCTCAGGGCGCGGAAACATATATGTGAGTGGTGGCAGAAGTCATCCAAAGAGAAGACGTTTGAGGGGCCCATTTCCAAATGGAATAATGTTATAGGGGTATAGAATATAACTCTTCTTGAAATTAATATACACACTCAAATGGGGAAAAGTATTCCCGCCTTAGGGGTTATTATATCCAGGTCAACGTTTCCAATCTATAGTTGACCGCTAGGGATTTTCCGGATAGAGAGATTTATTACTCTGCACAATGTACATCAAAGTGCAGGAGAAGAGTGTCTCTCCAAGATCAAAGAGAGTGGTCTACATTTAATTTTCCTTTTTTGCTATATATGTTGTAGGTCCTGTTATGCCAAGCAAAAGGTTATAATTCAGTTCGATCAAAGCCATATAGACCACATCTGTTTTTTTTTGTTTAAATTATTATTTTTTCTTCTCTTTGCCACAATTATAGTACATTACGGAAAAGAGAAGAAACAAAAAGAACATACCAATAGCAAATGACAAATAGCAACAGGTAGAGCATACAAATCACAAAAAAACAAGGGTACCATCCACTGAGGTATAATAATAATATTTAAAATAATACAGTTATAATAATCTACTACCTGGAAGAGACAGCATCGAAGAACCCAATACCTCCCAATTCAAAATAAGGTTACTGTAAGAAAGATCCAGAAAACAAAAACATTAAGTTATTAATCCCATTGCAGACTAGACCACACCCTTTTAAATTTTAACCAAGAACGTGGGCATCTAGCTTTGGTTAGTGCTAGTTCCATTTCGTATATATGCCTAAGTAAAACCAAAAATTAGTTCATGCCTGGACTCGTGCTTTGAATCCATGCACGAGCTATACATAAACTCGCACAGGCTATGATAATTGATACTAAAAATCTCGTAAAGCTGCCCATATCTGGTATTACCCCTAATACTACTTCCTTCTCCGCTATCTGAACACCGTAGCCTACCAGCGTTCGGTTATATCTAACCAAAATGCATTCAACTTAGGACAAGTAATAAACATATGCCGTAAATCTGCAGCATACTTGTGACATTTTGGGCAGAATGATTTAGCCGATGGTTGAGTCGTAGCCTATTTAGAAATAAGTTCATGAGTGTAATACAACATGAGTACCGTCCTATGTTGTTGCAATTTCAAGTTGACAGATGTTACAGCTGCGTCAATGAATCCCAAAGAATCCTGTATTTCCTCCTTGGTTATATCGATTTCTAGGACCCGACTTAATTTTGCTGCCCTTGCACGATATCATCCCTAACAGCTGCAAGAAGTTTCTGATAAACTATGCCAATAGTTCCTCAACCAGAGGTCTTAAACAGTGCAGATAATACTTCTGTGGACTTTGTTATCTCTATTAGCCTCTGACCGTTGATAAAGTAATCCCTAACTTGCAGATATTTAAAAAATGTACTCTGCGGCAGCCCGAACTCATCCTGCAAAGCTGAGAAGGATCGAAACCCTTGTCCGTCGTAGAGTTGGCCAAGCTAAGATAATCCCTTACATAGCCAGCCTCTACCTGAGTGATCGTGAAATATGTCGGGCAGTTTTGGATTACCCCACAACATCATGTAGGAATGCAACGCTGGCAGAGAATATTCTTTACAAATATCTTGCCATATCCTGATAATATCTCTTATTATCTTGAACCGAACCCGTTTGTAGTAGTTGGGGTCAGCCGTTTTATACAATAGAAACCCCGTGCTTGGTCCGCAGGCTAGCTGATATGACAGCCACACAGCGCGGGTGTCAGACCCCTTAAGTAAACTTTCGATTCGACCAACAAAAGCAGCCCAAAAATATAATTTAAAATCTGGGAGTTTAAAGCCACCTTGTTTATATGATAATTTAATATACCGAAGGGCTCTCCTTGCACGCTTGTAGCCCCAAATAAAACTACCTACAACACTCTCTAGCCGCTTAAAAAACGCCCACGGCACCCTCAATGGAATTGTACGAAATAAGTACAAAAATTTAGGGAGGATGTTCATTTTTACTACATTACATCTCCCATATATGCTAATCGGAAGCCGGTTCCAACTTCGTAATTTAGCCACAACATTTTTTAGCAGTGGCTCATAGTTCAGTGAGACCACATCATCCACTCGACTACTGAGACAGACTCCAAGATAAGTTGCCGTTGCAGTAATCCCTAGTGTTGATGGGGCCACACCCAGCTGAAAGTTTAAAATAGTCTGGGGCATATTCTCAAGAACGTGTGATAACCACCGCAAGTTTAGCTTAACGCAACATTGCACATCGCAGTCTATCGCGGGAAAACAACGCCGTGTTAACGTAGTATTCCCAACCTGGAGGCACCATGCGATAGCCCCACGATAACGCGTCAAATGACCGCGTTAAAATTAACGCGACGCCGCATAAATGCGAAACACGAACGCGAATAAAGTTGCAATGAGGCCAACCGCGATACAAAAATCAGCGATGACCAGCGACAGGCCTGCAATCCCCACGCGTCATGCGGGAAAATGCAATATAAAAGCTGAACAAGAAAAACACACCATAAACAAAATAAACTGCGTAGCAACATGGAGGCACCCGGAACGAGTGCCCAGGTCAACGAGAACCCCACAAGCTCCACAGACCACCAGCAAGGAACCTCGGGGTCGGGGAAGGCCAAGGAGAAGAGGAAGAGGAAGACGGGGTACAGTCCGCATGACAACCGGATCGTCGTCACGGAGGTGACAGAGCACCAACAACAACTGTCCGTCACCTCCACCGTGTCATTGGCAACAAAGACGGAAAAATGGCATTCCATCGTGAATGCAGCTGGAGTGTCGAGGAGGCCAAGATGCGCTGGCACGATGTGAAAAGCCAAACCAAGCAGAAACCCGCTGCCAACAGGAAGGCAGCAACGGCGAATGGAGTCCTGCGCCACAGGAGGAGCTGGAGCAAATGGCAGCCACAGTCATCAGTGTGGAGACTGTGCAAGGAGTCGGGAGTCCGGACACGGCTCGACATGACCTGACACAACAGCAACAGGGTGAGTAACGAACAGGGACTGTGGGGACGGAGGGACGGGCACAATGGCACACATGCACAACGACGTGTAGCACACCGCACACCCACAATGACCCTGGGTCATGTCCCTGATCCCCGTGGCACACTGCAGCACACATACAAACATCAAGTAGGCCCCCGTTCACCATGTGCTCAAAGGGGTCCCAACCCACACATCACCAATTACACAACATACACATGCACCCGTGCAAAACACAGCAAAGATGCGTATGTGAGAGCCACACTGACAATGCAAGTGACACCACATGACCAGCAGCATGGCTGGAGTACAATCACGACACTGTGCACGCCACGAGACTGAGGTGGCTGAGTGTGGACCACATCCGGAAAGGAGCAGGTCACACTCTGACACATCCACATGCACAAACAACCACTGACGTCAACAACACATCTGCAGACAAACAATGCACAAGAGTACAAACACCGTCCAAGAGCACAAATGACCCAAGTCGCCAACATCACAGCACCTCAAAAGCACAAAAGCCAAAGGCACACCGCCTCCAAGGGATAAGGGGCAGCAAAATCACAGCTGCCGGTGCGACTCCCACACAATGCAGCACACACACATAGCAATGACAGCACACCCACATGGACGACAATGTGGTACACAGTCCAACACCTACACTGCAGAACAGAGGACACAACTGGGTCTGCCTGTGCATAGAAAATGGCCAATCACATCTGACATAGCAGGAAACTGTGAGATGCAAATGTACGTGTACAACCTCACCTACGTCATATAGTCCAAATGTCCTATGTCCCGCATCAAATAGCCCGCCCCTCCCACACAGTCACAATGTACATTTTCATGAAGTCTGTATGTAAACTTGAACAATGCGGCAACATACATGCCAACACAATGTCATCAAGCATCTCCCCTTCACATTGCAGAGGGACAAACAACACCTCCAGCCGAGCAGACCAGACAACTCTACAGTGATGCTGAAGAGGACCACCACACTTCCGACACCTACGCCCCACAACAGTCCATGGACATCTTAGGCAATCGACCTCCAGGAGCAGGGCAGCACCGCTGCATCGAGGATACCCCACCCCCTGCACAGACAACACAGCTGAACGCACCCACCACCCCGGCTGGCTCCCAGCAGCCCACCGAAGCACACATCGCATTCCAAGGCCAGGTGTCAGACTGCCAGAAGGGGGTGGCCGAACATGTGCGGGTGGGGCACTACCTCATGGAAGCCGAACTAGATCACATACGTGGGTGTCTAAGTCCCATCAGGGCCCACCTACACTCCCCAACGGAGACCCACACTGCGACAGAGACACATGCCTTTGCACATTTCCAGTACTGAACCACACCCAGAGCCATGGGATGATCATCCACACCCCACGCTGGACTAGCGTACGCCGGCCCAGTCCACTCCGCACACGCTTACAGGGGGGACGTCACAAGCTACATTTCCTTGGGCTTCCCCACTGGCTGGGGTGACATGGTTGCGTCCACTGTCCACTACACTCCAGACACCAGCAGTGCATGTAGACATGGATATGTCTGTGGTCTGCATACTGCAGTCTGTCCAGCACATCTCCGCCACACTTGGCATTGTGTACATTCTCATTCATGGGTGACTTGCCTCCTTCGCACATGCCTGGTTCCCACCTCTCCCCACATTCCGGTATTGTGTGGCTGAGGTGCCATGCCGTTGATGGCTCATGTACATGGCTAACCAAGGTTGCCCCAGTAAGTTGTGCTGTCATGTCTGGTGGGTGGGCATGTTGTTTGGCATGTTGTATGTGATTTTGTGACGTGTGCAGTGCCAGAGTTGTGAGTTGCATGATTGTGGCGTTGAGGGATGTGGTGTGTTCATTTGGTACTTGCCAACATGCAGTGCATTTCCATAGGTGCCATCCTGGAAGCGCTGGTTGATGTTGGACTGTCGGAAGAGGAAGGGATCATGCACACTGCCTGGGTAGTTGGCTACGACATTGGTGAAGAGTCCCCTGTGGTCCACTATTGCCTGCACGTTGATGGGCTGCGTGTGCTTTCTGTTGCGGTACTTGTGTGCGGTGTCGGCAGGGGGCACAAGCAGGACATGTGTGCAGTCGATTGCCCCCAACACGTGCGGGAATCCAGCTATGGCGTATAGTCCTTGCTTGGTCTCCAGCTGTTCCTGCGCATTGTGGGGGACGTATAGGTACTGGGGTACCTAGCTGATGATGGCATCCAGGACAGGTGTGGGGAACTTGGATGGGGCTGGCTGTGCGACTCCTCCGACTCTGGCGGATGTTGGTTGGGAGGTACCAGAGGCCAACAGGTGCAGCACAGCCAGCAGCTTTGTCTGTGGAGGGATGTTGGTTGTCCGCTGTGTTTGTACCGTCGGCCTGTGGGCAATGATGTTCAGGATGCGGAGGATGGTTGTCCTTTTGAGCCTGTAGTGGGCATTGACGTTGTCTGGTGTTAGGTCTGTGAGGCTGGTGCATTTCCTGAAGGTCCGCTGTCTTTGTCTGTGCTGCCTCTGTGGTGGTCCGGGGGGGTGGTCCTGGGGGTGGTGGCGGTGGGTGGTGTTGCCCTCTCGAAGCTCCGGGATGCATGGTGAGTGGCTTCATGGCATCTGTTGTTCTTCATGTGTGGCTCTGGGCTGGGCTCCCTTTGATGGTGCAGGTTGTCGTCCGACTTTACACCAGGTCAGAGCAGGTGTTAATTTCCTGCTGCTAACGCGCCTTATCGCCTGTTTTGTGGTCTTACCACCGATGTGGCTGGTCGTTGAGAATGTTGAGGTGTGGTGTTGTTGCGGCTTTTTGCTCGGGAACGCCTACTCTGCATCTCATTAGCGATAGTTGCCAGGGTCATCTGTGGCGATGTTTTTTGTGGATGCTTTCGCAAGTAAACTGGTGGTATCGGCTGTTAGCACCAACTTGTGAATGGGGCGATAATTTTATCGCGACTTTGGCTGAGATAAAGTGCCGTTAACTCGGCGATAGTTCCTCGAGAATATGCCCCTCTGAGTCTTATTTGGGTTTAGTTTATAGCCGGAAAATGAGCCAAAGCATTGCGCCTCTTGCATAATTTCAACTATAGCGTCTACCGGACTGGTAGAAAAGATAGCAATGTCATCCGCATATGCAGTTAGTTTTAGTTCCAGACCACTAAGGGACACGGGGAGAATCCTAGCATTATGTAACAAGTGCTTAACAAATGGCTCTATATAAAGAGCAAACAGTAATGGGGATAGTGGACATCCCTGCCGCGTACCCCTTCTAACAGGGAGTTGAATTGAAACAAGGCCGTTAAGCTTAACTGCAGCTGCCAAATTACAATACAGTTTCTGAACCGCCGAGATAAACCTTTGACCAAGGCCGAGTGCGAACATAGTCAGCCATAGTGCTCCCCATGCAACTCGGTCAAAGGCCTTCTCGGCGTCCAGCATCAGCATCCCTATACGTTGGTTTAGTTGACCAGAGACGTCAAATGCGGCAATAGCTGTATTAATATGGGCAGCCGTGTCTCTGCCTGGGACAAAGCTGTGCTGCTGTTCCAAAACTAAATGGTGAATAACAGAAGCAAGCCGTGAGGCGAGGATTTTGGAAAAGATTTTAACATCAGCACTAATCAACGATATAGGACGATACGAACTCATATCGTCCACCGGTTTCCCCTTCTTGGGAAAGACTATAATGTTAGTAACATTCCAAGAGGAGGGGACACCCTCCCCTTCAAAAACCTCATTGAAAAATGCAGATAAAACGGGTACCAAAACATCTTTAAAGACTTTATAAAATTCCATTGGAATAGTGTCCCCCCCAACAGCCTTACCTGCTGGCAGTGCACTAATCGCCTCTTCTACCTCTCTCAAATCAACATTTTTTTGCAATGCCTCGGCATTCCACTCTCCTGGATATAATCCAAAGCAGACTGTTGACTAAAAAATGCTGATTCGCCATATAAATCTGCATAGTAGAATCTAAACTGCTCCACTATATCAGCTGACCGAGTGTAAGACAGACCATCTACCCCTTTTATTAATTTAATATGAGATTTAGCCCTTTGGTCAGCAATCTGTGCAGCTAACAAACGGCCAACCCTTTCCCCATATTCAACTGTTTAGATTTATACTTATAGTAATTATTGGCTACTTTATCACTCAGCCCTCTCCTAAGTTTGGCTCTCACTTCTACCACCTGCTGATATATTCGCTGTTCCGAAGTGTCTTTCCCAGCAATAGCTCTTGCGTGTTCTTGCTCTAAATCCAAGCAGAGCTTATGCTCCTGCTCCCTTTGTCGTGAGACATGATGATTCTGCCTTAAAATAAACTGTTGTGTAGCCCCTCTTACATAGGCCTTCAGACAATCCCATACCACTGCTGCAGACGCCATGCCCCTATTGTTCTCCAAATATTCTACTAGTGTTCCTCGCATAAATTTCAGATAGTCTAAATTACTAAGGAGATGTCTAGGAAATGAAAATTCCCTAGTTGAGGCTTTACCCCCGGGTTCGGTCTGTAGGGTTAGCATGACTGGGTTGTGATCAGATGTAATTTTGGGACATACCTCAATAGATGCCTTTTCCAACATTCTTCTATTGATAAAAATCATATCAATTCGGGAATACTGTCTATGTGGGGACAAATAAAATGTATACCCTGGACGAGATGGAAATAGTCTCCTCCAGGCATCTTCTAATTGATGTATATGAAGTAGTTCCAAAATAGCAGCCCTAGTCCTGCCCATTCTGGCACGAGTTGCAGTATTGGTAGTATCAATTTTTTTTATCAGTGATGCAATTAAAGTCCCCCATCACTATCAGCTCGCCCACCCACTCCAATAGTTCAGAACATAAGTGATAAATAATCTCAGGGCAATCAGTGTTAGGGCCATATACCACACATATCGTAGTCTTACACCCAGCAATCAACAGTTGGACAATTGCCCATCTCCCTTTAGAATCGGCCATAGTTCGCAAGACAGTCGTTCTACAATTCCTAGACTTTAATATAGCCACCCCCCGATTGGAGACTGCCTGCGAAGTACATACTAGTAAGTCGAAACCAAGCTGTTTAAGTAAAGCTCTGTCCTTAAATGCTAAGTGCGTTTCTGTGAGACCCAAAATATGAGGTTTAAATTTCTGAAGCTCCTCCATTACTAGCCTGCGCTTTCTGGCCTGATTAAGCCGCGCTACATTCCAGCACATGTATTTAAAATCAGGCATTAGATAACGACAATATATTTAATTCGGTCATCTCCCCCTCTATTACATACCCCTGTCCCTTATGCTCTACCAATGACATTTTTACTAAGCTGTGGCTATTTACAACCCTCCCTCCCTGTCCCCCTCCCATTATGCCGTTCCACCAGTCTGTCCATGCCCGGCCAACTACCATTCTCTCATTTTTATCCACCCTTCCCACCCCCCCCAGTACCTGTGAAAAGGAATCACCCCCTTCCTCGCTGTCCCTAAGAAACAGCCTTAGGAGAACGCCCCTCTACCTCCCCCCCCCTGCCCCAGGGCCCCACTTCCCCCAACCCCCGTCCCCCCCTTAAATGTGCTCAAAGTGTCCAAAACCCAAAAAGAGAGAAAAACAAATAACCTAAAAGTTGATGCCAAGAGTGGACAAACCAAAAATACTTTCTTTATTGTCCCGTCATGTTCCGCCTTTGACAGTTAAATCATTTTCTAGCAGTTAGCTGCTTGCTTGGCATCCTGTTCGCTGAAAAAAAAGTGTGACTGGCCATCTCTAATAATCTTGAGGCGAGCTGGTTCCTGAAGAAACACTTGAGAGCACACTGCCTTAAAAGGATCTATTAACTGACGCAGCCTCCACCGTTTGTCCATTGTTGATTTGCACAGATCAGAAAGTACAAATATAGACATAGTGTCCAACTTCACGGGAGCCGATGGGCGTGCCTTTAAATAAATTGCTTGACATAACAAAAAATTGCCCATAAACACCGATATTGGTCGTGAAAAATTACTTAGCTTGATTCCCTTGAGAGATAGTCAAAGGCAGTCTGTGTGCCCGCTGGACCTGTGAATCCATATCCCAGTCTGCTAGGTCCGGAAATGCTTGTTGAAAAAGATGAACAATAAAGTCCCGGGGATCAGAGCCCTCCCTTCTTTCCGGTACACTGAAAATCCTCAAATTCTGTCGCCGTTGGCGATTCTCGAGATCCTCGATCTTAGCCTACATAAGCATCATTTGAGAATCCTGCCTTTTAGCTAAATTCGCCGTAAATGTATTGGCGTCTTCTACTGCTGCGACACGTTCCTGTAGATCGAGGACTTCAGACGAAAGTTGCGTGACCTTAGCGGTGACATCATGTAATGCTTGCCTAATTTCTCTACTGTCCGTTTTGGCCTGCATGTAGTATTCTTGGGCCTCCACTCTCTGGGTAGTTAATGCCTGCAAAATTGCAGCCAGCGATGGCTCCTCACAGTCCGTAGGTTGCATACCCTTTGTGGAGGCTCCCAATTCCATTGGGACCGATACAGATACTGTAGAAGCTGAACAACAGGCTAGATCCGAGGATGTTAAAGAGACCATGGGTATAGATGTTACCATTGATTCGAGAGACCCAGCCGAAGATCGATCAGGGGAGCTGTGAAAATCGCTACTTCGAGCTTCCGATGCCACACCGCCACCTTCAGGGCCATCATGTTGTATTGATAAGGAGCCACTAGTGAGCACAGATGCTGATAGTTCACCTTCGGTTCCGGCTCCAATTACTGCCTCTGCTGCTCCCATATTACCAGTGTTAGACAGCCTTGAGATAATGGCCTTAACTTCGCCCTTGGAGGCCACCCATTTACGCAAAGGACTCACCCCAGGTCCGGCTTTAGAACTGCTTGCCATTGACTCCTTCAGCCGACCCAGTGCATCCATAACTTGGGGCTTCACTCCACCACCGCGGCCTTTACCTCCTTTACCAGCTCTGGTGACTTTAGGGCCTTTCACTTTTGCCCCTTTCCCCCCTACTGGGGCGTTGATTTTCGGATTCCGAAGCTCCTCAGCCTCTCCTATGCAGCTTATCTGAAATCTCTGCTGATCTGCACCCCCTACCTGAAGCCTCATTTGAGTATTTCCCACACTTTGAGCTGGGTTAGACTGTACCATGTCCAATGACCGCTCAGCATTTGTGACATCATCATTCATCCCAATATCCATGGGACCGCGAACCCGTTCCGTTTCTTCAACTGCAGTATTAATTAAACCATCTCCGCACCCTGCGTCGGTATCTGGCAGACCCTTTTGCAGCTGTATCAAAATATCCTCAGAGGCCAATACACTAATTTCGGAAATATCAAGGGCAGATCCGGTTGCCATTTCACTACCTGTCTCTTTATCTTCATGAGTATCTTTCTTCTTTCCATTCATGTGTTTCGTACTGCTAGCACTGATCCCCTGAGCTTTGTCCAGCTGCTCTGCTTCTTTGCCGGTCTCCTTACAATCCGGGACAGGGGGCGATGATAGCATAACTGAGCAAATCACCTGTCTTTCCTCATCCTCCCAGCCCTCCTGTATGGCAGCATTGACCACCTCTGCCATTTCAAGACCCGGAATGGCAGTCTCAGAGCCACAGGACCGGAGCAGGTCTGCAGCTCCACCGGAATGTAGCAATCGAAGAATTGGTTTCCCCAGTTGAGAGCAGGTACTGGAGCCTGTACTAGGCGCCATCTCCAGATCCGCTAGCACCTCCGTAGACCCATCACCGCCGCCGCCTCCTCCGTTGTGCTGCACCCCCAAGGCTGGTCTCGCCTCGCTGAGTGCTTCCGTGCGGCCGCATCCCCTCGCGGACCACTGCGGGGCCATTTTAACCCCCTGCACAGTCTCCAACAATGCCGCTGTCTCCTGTTTGTTCCTACGTGCCTGTAAGGGATTCCTGCATTCGGAAAGCGACGGCCGCGGTAGCCTTAACGAAAACCACCGCGCCGCTCTGCCCACGTAGATTGCGTTTTGAAACCGCCCGATCCGGCACATCAACTCTCAGGTATCACTACCACTGCTCACTTAGCATCAGCTTTCAAGTTTAATTCAATTTGTAACACCGCCATAGAATTGTTGCTGCTGTGGTTTTATTTAGCCATCTGTTCTTGAGGGAGCGGGCGGGTTATCAGCGGCTCTCCCTGGAGCCCGTAGGGAGAGCAGCGGGAGACGTCCTCTAGCACGGAGTCAATCCGCCATCTTCCTTCCACATCTGTTTAATGAACACTACATCACAAGGTAGTCACAGTCTAATTTCACATTTAGAAACCATTTACCTCTGCAATCACACTTTGACTGCATCTTTGCCTTTGACGCTGAGTGGCAGTCTGCTACCTTCCAGGTAGGTTCCCACTATACAAGTGCCACATATATGTGCATACATACCAAATTGGTCATATAACTCAGAGTTAACAGTAGGAAAACATAAACCATGTCTGGAGCATGAGGTTTGCATCCTTACTCAAGAATTTCAAAAGTGATTATTCAATTCGTTTTTTTTAAATTCCAAAAACATTGAAGCCAATTTACATAGCCAATGATTTAGAAAGGTAAACTATGCCATGCCTCCTTAAAATCTACATATGAGCATAGTCAATGATTGTTTTGAGTTTCATGTCATTTACCATATTATGGAGGTGTAAGGTGTTTTTGCCTCACTATATGTGTATTAATGTCGTACTCACATTTAATGCTTACACCTACACTTTGCACCCTATAGTGCATTGTCTATATACTCATACATCAATATTGGAAAATTGAGAATGCTCAACTTTATTTTTAAATGAAAATCAGAATTTCCTGAAAAATGTCAATGTTTAAATTTAAAAGTACTCTTTGTGACACTTCCTGATAACACTTAATGAAATGCCATACTTTACTCTTCTTTCTGGACCAGCTATGCTTTGGCCATCAGAATGAAATTAGGGTGCATAAATAACTGAAGAAAGTGCATGGCTCAGTCTTAATACCCACTGAAGGCCTCACTTAGTCCAATGATAAATGAAAGTGAAAGAACTAGCAGGTGCAAATTGTATTTAGGCTGGTGAATATTTTTTATATCAAAGGGTATTTTCTATGTACAATTATCTTTATACAGAAACCTCAATCCATATTTCAAAATGTTATTGAAAACATCAATTCATTCATCAAAGCATTCAAATAATTAGAATATCCTAATTAAATCAATATACTCCATATAAAAACGGAAAACTGCAAGTAAAGACAGATAAAACAACATAGCATTATGAATTTTACATAACTAAGCATACGTCTAGGAAATCACCCCAGACATTAGCCAATTCGCCTATATGACATTTAGAGCTAAAAATTCTCCATAGCAGCAAATTTAATCATTACTGGAACTCAACAACAAATATTGAAAAGCTTTTTATTTTCTTTAGCTAACAGGAAAACGAAATGTAAAACTTGAGGGACTGCACCCCAGCTGCAATCAGAGAAGTGCTAAAAAAGTGCTAAAATGGGCAGGTATGCAATTTGTGCGTGTTTCCACTCATACTCAACTTCTAAATGACATCATAAGTTACTTTTTGGGAAAATCTATCTGGTTTTCATTGAAGGTCTGTGCTCACTACTATACACTTCCTTGGTGACCCCCAGTCAGCAGTTGTGTGCAAGTAAAGGAAGCCAGCATTGCATATAACGTGCACACTCAATCATATTTAAGAATTGTGAACAATGAAAGTGTGTGCACATTATGAATTTTCCCAGGTGTAAGCCTGTTAAAACTATTGGGAATATGACACTCTGCACTCAAGGGCCTTTACAGGTTAACAGTTAGTTTGTGTGCCTTTTTCATATGATATAACAATAAAATTAATGTTAACTATTCAAAAATATGAAAAATGTTTTAATATGACCTTCAACATGACCTTCAACATGTGCTTAGGTTTGGTTTAACAATGCAAAGGTTATTTTACTAAAAACATAAAAAGTGACTCAAATGTTAAAAATAATTTGATAGTTATATTAGCATAAATTATTAAACGTCAAATGTGACACTTTATATGATAACAGTAGTGCATCAACGAAGCAGTAGATAAAGTGATAACAGTTAGTCAGATTGAGCTGATTCTGACAGGATTAGTGGATTGGTTCAAAGCATTAAGCACTATCCTGTTTCCATTTGTTGCTTTTTAAATGTATTCTTGTTCAGCAAATAAAATCCTTCTGGAAACTACCTGCCATTATGTGCTTACAAATTTGCTCTCCATTTTTCCGATTATAAATAAACATTAGTATAAATTCCAATATCATTGTTCATAATATAAGAGAATTCATGAATAATCCTTCAGTTTGGCACAGTAAAGGCTCAATTAGGTCTAATTGCATAATAATATTCTAAATATTCTAATACAGTGTCTCATTATAGATAATCAAAGTATGTTCTAAAATGAGAATACGTTTAATCATAAAAGAATATTCTATAACACTTACACTAATAGACATCTTAACCATGTTCTCTAAAATAAGAATAACCACACATTAGCTGGGAGTAACAGACATGGCAGACAAAAAATATGACTCCATTCATAAGACTAACAATTTACACGCAAATAAGCAAAGCATAAAATAAAGAAAATGGATTTGGTACAGAGGTTCAACATATCCATTATCTTGTAAATTCGAGTTAAAAAATTGTTTCAGATAAAATTTTATTTCATCTCTTCTACCAAAAGCTTCTTTTCAAATACTTCCAGCTTGCTCATTAGCTGTAACAATTCTTTAATTCTCAACTTTGGAAAGTTACAGTTCTATAGAATATACAGTTTCACAAGAACAAGGGGTTTATTTATACATACACATATGACCCTTTCCAAATGAAACATGGCTATGTCATTTCACAACAAAAGTAGAGGATTTAGAAAACAAAAACCCAAGAGCAATGTGGTATACCCCCAGTAAATAGCATCCACTGCACTGCCTGACCATTACATCCCCAGACCACTACAACCCTGCATCAATTCAGATAAGTGAAAGGATTTATATTTGGGTCAAGGTTTTTAATAGAAATAAAACTAATTTACATTTGATTAAATAATTTTAGGGTCAGGGATTTTACTGAAACATGAATACAATTATTTTAAATATAATATTTAAAATAAAATAAGTAGGATAAATAATAATATTAATAATAATTAGATACATGTGATAAAACATTACATCAAATTAAAGGTAAAACACTTTGGAGACCAGATTATGACAGAAAATATAGTTGAATTTATATATTAAATTAAAAGAGCTGTAAAGTGTTGTTTATTAATGTCAATTAATTACAAATGCAACACATAGATTAAAGAAATGGGGATTTTATAGGGAAAACAATAATTTAATTGTAACTCACATAAAGAAAACACATTATGGTTGTAAAAAAATAGAATATATTTTCAACTAATTGCACGTATTTACATTTTGAAAGGTTAAATCAAATTAAAATAAACTATTAGTAACTGAACTATATTTACTGGTTATAGCTAGGTAAAGAGCTATAATTTTAAAGAATGCACAAAAATGGAAAAGGAATACATTTACAATGAAGAAAAAATAATTAAATATTGTAAACAAGTGATATAAAAAAATGGGTGAGGACAGGTTCGATGTGGTGACCAATCAGAACAAGGTAGTGGTCAATGACAAAGGTAGGGAAAGGTAATGGTGGGTCAATTCATAACATACAGTCATCAAAATGAAATGATGTATATGTTCCAATCTCTTTATTAAAAATTTAACAACTACATGAATAACAATTGTGTGTCTCCTTAGAAGACTATTTGAGTTCATATATATGGTTTGCTGCATTGGGCAGGAACTCAAGTCAAGCAGCTTCCGAAAGTTTCATTGAAGTATATTCATCCTAATTTCTTCATCAATTTCAAATTCTCTGCTTCGTTTGCCCCACAAATCACAAGTTGTTTTGAACTGCACCCAGAACGGCCTAGTGAGCATGAAGAACAAATGTGACTTTCCTTTATGTTTTAGGAACTGTAATATGAACAAAGAATGAAAACCTTCCTTTCTAAGGGATGATGATTTGTCTTTCAGCTGGTCCTGCACCATAACATCGATGATCCTGTATTCTACTGGAAGATCACAAATTCTTTCTAACTATTGAAATACTCCATCCCATGCAGCTTATACATATTTAATTAAAACAATGCTCTCATCCACCCATGTGGTAACTAGAATGTTTTAAAATTAAACAGGATAGACTAATTATTCAAAATTGTCATGTCTGTTTACTTATATTCCTCAAGACCCAGCCCCTTTAGAGCTTCCTCTCATGCATAACAAACAGCTCAAAATAATTGTCATATTTTTCTCATTGAATTCACTACAGATCAATGGGCAAACCAAATATATATGTATTGCTTTGCTTTGGCATTCATCACTTCTTCCTGGAAAGAGCCTCATATACGCAATGGGCAATGGTAGATGCTGAAGAACATAATCCAGTTAATAAGGTTAAAGGTCAAAGTTCTTACAGCCATCCACATCCCAGGATTTTAAAATCTGATGAGATAGCTTTAAGGTCCCTCAATGCTTTATTTGCTAGATTAAACCTCTCTATGGTAAATATGTACATTGACATTTTGGTATTTTGTTTATGTACAAAAATGTGGGTAGGAAGATACTTTTATTTTAAGTGTCTGACTAAACGAACTCATCTTGAAATTTAAATTGTTAGTGTTAAATATCTCTAATTATTTTTATTTGAAATTACATTAACCATCATTGATCTATTTAAATTTATAACATTGTAGGGTCTGTCTTAAGGAAAACCAATACTTCTCCTGCTTTAATCTTTGTATTTTTCTACTTTATTTATTCAATAATGTTTTAGAGAACACTACAATATGAGAAATAATTACACTATTTACATCTTTAAAAAATGAAATTATGATAATAATGTACTGATTTAGGATTATATAATAAGGCCAAAGCTGCACTTACCATTTATGGATACCATTTTAGGTAAAAGCCCAACTTAATCAAACCAATGTTGAGCCTTTAAATAAAATGTAAATAATATCTTACTATGGATATGGGCACATAGTACAATGCTTATCCCAAGAGCGGCAGCTCTTTTTGTTCAAATGTTTTGTTGCCATAACAAACCCAGAGCATTTTTAAAATTAAATCAGGATCAAAATGTACACATAATTAAAACAACATGCTACATTCCTTTTCAGCTTTTGGTTTCATTAATATCCAAATAGCCTGAAGCATATATAAAATAATTTACCTAGTACCTCAATTGATGTTTAGCTTCTACTAAAGGCTCTGTGATGAAATATAAAAATAACGAAGAGATAATGAGCAATCATTACTATTTCTCTTTACTAAACAAAAAATGTCAGAAATAACTGAGGTTGAAAGTACAAGGGCCTTCACTTTCATATGATGCAGCACAATAACATTACAAAGGACAGACACCAGAAAAGACCAACTCAACTTCAGAAAAGCCTTTTCTGCACCTATATGTAAGGCTCACAACTTAAATATATTGAAGGAATAACAATTCTAATGTTGGCAAGTCTGTGACATCCTTACAAAAGAAAGCCAGTGAGAAACTAATACGAAACAAGCATTTGCAATGCAATAGGTCTCGCATTTGCGAGAGTTTGAGCTATTTTTATTGTAAATGACATTGCCTTTTATTTATGTTTTGGTTTTTGAAACATAAATAAAAGCCATTGTCATTTACAATGCCAATAGGTCAAACTTGCGTAAATGCGAGACCTATTGCATTGCAAATGCTTGTTGTTACCGAAAAGCCCTTTCCACAGCGCATACTGGCTCCTTTAACGTTACTCACAAAAACAAACAAGTACAGGTAAAACACGAGATGGCTTTGTGTAACCAAAAGCACAATGCTCCAGCACTGGAATTATAATCAACATAGTGGCAGAACTTAAATCCCAATGGCAGGAGTCAGGAGGCCTCACAAGGAACATATTAACCTGTAATAATGTGCTAGAATCTGTTGGAGGAATATGGTTAAAGACCAGTGTGCACACTGATGAGAGGCATGTGAGTCCAGGACAGTGTCTCCTATGAATGAGCAGTGCGGACCCTGAGTAACAGTCTCTTAATCATGCAGTTTTGCCATCTGCACTAGTCCTGTTATCATCAGCGCTATTCTTATTGTTGTCATCGGCACTAGTCTCATTGTCATCGGCACTAGTCTCGTTGTTATCATCAGCGCTATTTTCGTTGTTGTCATTAGTGTTGTCATCAGCACTAGTCTCATTGTTGTCATCAGCGCTATTCTCACTGTTCTCGTTAGCACTAGTCCCACTGTTATCATCAGAGCTATAGTCATTGTTATCATCAGTGCTATTCTCATTGTTGTCATGAGCACTAGTCCCATTGTTATCATCAGAGCTATTTTCATTGTTATCATCACCACTAGTCCTGTTGTTATCATCAGGGCTATTCTCATTGTTGTCATGGGCACTAGTCCCATGGTTATCAGTGCTATTCTCATTGCTGTCATGAGCAATAGTCCCATTGTTATCATCAGTGGTATTCTCATTGTTGGCATCGGCACTAGTCCCATTGTTATCATCAGTGCTATTCTCATTGTTGGCATCGGCACTAGTCCCATTGTTATCAGTGCTATTCTCATTGTTGGCATCGGCACTAGTCCCATTGTTATCATCAGTGCTATTCTCATTGTTGGCATCGGCACTAGTCCCATTGGTATCATCAGTGCTATTCTCATTGTTGTCAGGAGCACTAGTCCCATTGGTATCATCAGCGCTATTCTCATTGTTGTCAGGAGCACTAGTCCCATGGTTGTCAGGAGCACTAGTCCCATGGTTATCAGTGCTATTCTCATTGTTGTCATCGGCACTAGTCCCATTGTTATCATCAGTGCTATTCTCATTGTTGGCATCGGCACTAGTCCCATTGTTATCATCAGTGCTATTCTCATTGTTGGCATCGGCACTAGTCCCATTGTTATCATCAGTGCTATTCTCATTGTTGGCATCGGCACTAGTCCCATTGGTATCATCAGTGCTATTCTCATTGTTGTCATGGGCACTAGTCCCATTGGTATCATCAGCGCTATTCTCATTGTTGTCATGGGCACTAGTCCCTTGGTTATCAGTGCTATTCTCATTGTTGGCATCGGCTCTAGTCCCATTGGTATCATCAGCGCTATTCTCATTGTTGGCATGGGCACTAGTCCCATTGGTATCATCAGCGCTATTCTCATTGTTGGCATGGGCACTAGTCCCATTGGTATCATCAGCGCTATTCTCATTGTTGTCATGGGCACTAGTCCCATGGTTATCAGTGCTATTCTCATTGTTGGCATCGGCACTAGTCCCATTGTTATCATCAGTGCTATTCTCATTGTAGGCATCGGCACTAGTCCCATTGTTATCATCAGTGCTATTCTCATTGTTGTCATGAGCACTAGTCCTATGGTTATCAGTGCTATTCTCATTGCTGTCATGAGCACTAGTCCCATTGTTATCATCAGTGCTATTCTCATTGTTGGCATTGGCACTAGTCCCATTGTTATCATCAGTGCTATTCTCATTGTTGGCATCAGCACTAGTCCCATTGTTATCATCAGTGCTATTCTCATTGTTGTCATGGGCACTAGTCCCATTGTTATCATCAGTGCTATTCTCATTGTTGGCATCGGCACTAGTCCCATTGTTATCATCAGTGCTATTCTCATTGTTGTCAGGTGCACTAGTCCCATTGGTATCATCAGCGCTATTCTCATTGTTGTCATGGGCACTAGTCCCATGGTTATCAGTGCTATTCTCATTGTTGTCATGGGCACTAGTCCCATTGGTAGCATCATCGCTATTCTCATTGTTGTCATGGGCACTAGTCCCATTGGTATCATCAGCGCTATTTTCATTGTTGTCATGGGCACAAGTCCCATGGTTATCAGTGCTATTCTCATTGTTGGCATCGGCACTAGTCCCATTGGTATCATCAGTGCTACTCTCATTGTTGGCATCGGCACTAGTCCCATTGGTATCATCAGCGCTATTCTCATTGTTGTCATGGGCACTAGTCCCATTGGTATCATCAGCGCTATTCTCATTGTTGGCATCGGCACTAGTCCCATTGGTATCATCAGTGCTATTCTCATTGTTGGCATCGGCACTAGTCCCATTGGTATCATCAGCGCTATTCTCATTGTTGTCATGGGCACTAGTCCCATTGGTATCATCAGTGCTATTCTTATTGTTGGCATCGGCACTAGTCCCATTGGTATCATCAGCGCTATTCTCATTGTTGTCATGGGCACTAGTCCCATGGTTATCAGTGCTATTCTCATTGTTGGCATCGGCACTAGTCCCATTGGCATCATCAGTGCTATTCTCATTGTTGGCATCGGCACTGTTCCTCAGTGAAAAATCTAAGAAAGTTTCAAAAGAGCAACCTGTGCCCGACAGGCACTTCAAACTTAGCAGTCTGCCAGGAAGTACATCGAAGAGCAGAGCCCTGCACCGCTGCAAGTAGCTGAACTGAATGCCCAAAGGAACATTTTGCGTGCGTGGTGTACATTTATCTGGAGTTCGCCACCAAACCTGTTACACTGTAATCAAACATTCCTCCGTACATCCACGCCAAAGACAGTCAGCAGAAAACACGGGAGTTCTGCCTCACAGAAGTCCGAGGAGCGGCCTAAAGATGGGGCAGACATTTTTATACTGTGTGAACATAGTGAACATAGTGCAATGCATAATACTTCAATACTTCAACACTTTTAAAAGCAGCTGCGAAACTTATTTCAGATACTATCTGGAAACAAGCATTGGTCATGCAAGAAAATATGCTGCAGGAGTGGGTACCAGCGACAGGTGGGTGGACCAGAGAGGTGTGACTCCATATACCACAGAGGTAAAAACACCCTAGACTAGTCTTCAATTACATGCAGTTAATCAGCATTCCAACTGCTTGATACCGTGAATAAAAAAATAAAGATTTTAACAGGGAAGGATGAAAGCCTAAATCAGCCCTGTCCCGTCAGGAATCCTTGCAAATTAAAGAGATCTCCGACAAATAAATGAATATGGTGTATTACTGGATTCATGATAAATGTGCATCACAGGACACCCACACCACCAAACTAGAGCCAAGAGGACACATACATGTCTGACGGGCTTTCCAAACACGGTTAAACATAATAGAAACCCCAATTAACGAGATCTTTCTTCACTATAGGTAGCCACAGAGTGTCATGGACCAGTACGGAAAGGACGCCCGCACTTAGACGGCACTACGAGGCCAATATAAGTTTCAGAAATATGCTATATAAATTTGCCAATATACAAACAAAGATAATCAATCTCGCTCGCTCTCCAGGCGGCCGCGTTAAATTTACAATATCGCGCAAATAAATAAAGAGAGGGGCATTTCACAAATAAAAGGATAATGGATGTGTTCAGTCAAGCTTTTCGGAGTTGCTCTGGCAAAATACAAATTTACCAGTCTCCAGTAAATTAACATTGCAATAATATGCTAGTGCTAGAATAATTTAGTGAAGTTTGGTTGAGCGGTTTGTATGTGGATACATAGCGATGAAAAAAGTATACTGTCACCACTAGTAGGATATACGCATATTCACGTTCTCATAATAACCCCAACGTTGTAAAAGAAACGGGGACATTAACACATAGAAGGTAAGTGTCTCACAGATTACTTTTATCTTGCCTTCTCAACACTTTCATAGCTCTTTCCGGGGATGTTCACCAGCTTTGATGTTGAAAACACAGGAGCCAAGAAGCCCCGCAATCGCGTCTTCACTGCACCCGCCTAGCACAGGTAGCGCTGACGTTCGTTAATCCAGAATTTGCTGCTAATTGTGTAAAGCAACCTTGTAGCGCATTTTATTCTTCCTCAGTCTACCCACACTCCAGTGCCCACATACAGCGTGCCTATGGCAAACTGGTGGCTGTTGGCAGTGCCACTTGCACCTAGCTGGCACATTCAAGCCTCGGTTTGATGACGAGGCCTGCAGTCCGGGAAGTGAGTGCCGCCAAGGCAAGGCCTGCCGCTAAACCGACGGGCTGGCTGGAGAAAAGCTGCTTGTTGTTAGGCAATGCCAGGCCCGGAGCACGAAATGGGACTCTGTGTACCCTGCAGACCAAAATCCGCCCCCATTACTTGCTTACAGCTCGCATTCCTGGCTTTATCCTGCTGCTGTCTAGGTGAAAAAATGTAAACAAGCGGCAGTGAAAGCAATCGCGAAAGCGATCGCTATTGTAAAAAAAAAAAAAAACACGCCTGCGAGTGGTGCGCGCGCGCCACAGCGAAACATGTGGTTTCAATTATCGCGCCCGTGTCTGGGCACGTTAATTGAAACCACATGGCCTTTGGTGCGCGTAATAGACACCAATAGGCCATGGGCGGAGCAATGCGCCCGCCTTTGCCAATTGCGTGCAGTCTTTTATAAAAAACGCACGAAAAGGCCAATGGGGTAGCACAAAAGGAATCGCACACGCACGAGCGTGTGCGATTCCTAGGTCAGTGCTGAATCCCCGTTTTTCACATACTAAATGTCTCGCGCTTCGCAAGCACTGCTACGCAGTGCAACGCTAGGCGCGAGACCTAAAAAGGGCAAAACAGCAAGAACAAGGCAAAGGACAGAGGTCCACAAATAAATACAAAAACTAATTCACAATAGGTAAACAGATAGTGTCACTTAAATTTACCAATCATACAGGTCTACTAGGTCTTTCTAGAGCTCTTTAAAAATCACATCTTCTTCAACGTTAAAATAATTGTATTTGTTTGAGCCATGCTAGGTATTTCTGCAATACATGTTTCTATTTTGAAGTTTGTCACTGTTTACTGATTTTGCACAGGGTCCTCATTCACAAAACTGCGTGTGTGTGTGTGTGTGTGCATGCGTGTGATTGTGTGCGTGTGTGCGTACGTGTGTGTATGTGTGTGTGGCTTTCAGAGAGAAGGAAAATGCTACTTACCACAGTATGCATCTGTTCTTGGCATGTAGAGCTGTAGAGTCACATGCTGTGCATAGCCCGCCATCTGGTGTTGGGTCCGGATGTTTGCACTTTGTTTTTGTTCGAAGAAGTCTTTCCAGTCACGAGGTAGGTGACTCCTCCTTTCGGTGATAGTGCGCATGGGCATCGGCTCCATCGTTAGATTGTTTTGCCGCAGAGGGTGATGATGGAGTTAGTAAGAGTAGTAAGAAAGATGTCCATGTAAATTGTATCTAAGTAAGATATTACTGCAACAGGTACAGGTACCTGGGGAGGTGGGTGGGCGCATGTGTCTCTACAGCTCTACATGCCAAGAACAGATGCATACTGTGGTAAGTAGCATTTTCCGTTCGAGGCATGTGAGCTGTAGATCACATGCTGTGCATAGACTATATAGCAGTAATTCCCAAAGCGGTGGCTAACCTGTAGCTGTTGCAGCCGTCTGAAATAATGTACGTAAAACTGCTTGGCCCACACTGGCTTGTTGTCTAGCTAATACATCTACACAGTAGTGTTTTGTGAATGTGTGTGGTGTAGACCATGTTGCAGCTTTGCAGATATCATCTTTGGGTATGTTTCCTAAAAATGCCAGAGGCCCCTAGTTTGCGAGTGGAGTGCGCTCTAGGGGGAATTGTCAATGTGCGTTTTGCTTTAATGTAACATGTTTGAATGCATTTCACTATCCACCGTGCAATGCCTGATTTTGATACAGGATTGCCTTTATGTGGTGGAGGAAAAGCAACAAAGAGTTGCTTGGTGTTACGGAAAGGTTTTGTCCTTTCAATGTAGAATAGTATTGCTCTTTTTACATCTAGAGTGTGAAGAGCGCGTTCTGCCACGGAATCTGGTTGAGGGAAGAACACAGGCAACTCAACAGACTGGTTGATATGAAAGGCAGAGATGACTTTAGGTAGGAATTTGGGGTTAGTCCTAAGAACCACTTTGTTTTGGTGTATTTGTAAAAATGGTTCTTCTATGGTTAGTGCCTGAAGCTCACCCACTCTCCTCAGAGATGTGATGGCTATGAGGAAAGCTACCTTCCAAGTGAGAAATTGTAGTTCACATCTGTGCAATGGCTCAAAAGGTGGACCCATGAGTCTGGTAAGGACGATGTTGAGATTCCACATTGGAGCAGGTGGAAGCCTTGGGGGAATGGCTCTTAAGTCCTTCCATAAAGCCTTTAATAGCAGGCACCCTGAAAAGAGACAGATGTTGTCTGTTCTGCAGATATGTGGCTATTGCAGCAAGATGTAAGTGTATGGATGTGTACGCTAAATTGGAACGCTGTAGATGTAACAGTTAGCAAATGATGTTTTGGATTGAAGCGTCCAGCGGATTGATTTGATTGTTATTACAGTATATCACAAACCGCTTCCATTTTGCTGCATAGCATGCTCTTGTAGTAGGGGGCGTCTAGCCTCATTGATGATATTCATTCAATCTGGGGGAAGATTGAGGTAGCCAAACTCTAAGATTTCAGGTGCCAGATCGCAAGGTTGAGATGAGTGGGATCTGGATGTCTTATCCCTCCATGGTTCTGTGTGAGGAGATTGGGAGTAATGTGTAGTTTTTGGTGAGGAACTACTGATAACTCCAACAGGGTTGTAAACCAGGGTTGACGGGCCCATTTGGGAGCAACGAGGATTAGTGTCATGGACTGCTGTCTGAGCTTCCGAACCACTAATGGAATGAGTGGGAGAGGTGGAAAAGCGTAAGCAAATATCCCTGACCAGTTCATCCATAGTGCATTGCCTTTGGACAATGGGTGTGGATACCTGGACGCGAAGCTTGGGCATTTTGCGTTTAGATGTGTTGTGAACAGATCTATCTCTGGGAAGCCCCATATTTGAAAGAATGGGAGGAGAACTTGAGGGTGGAGTTCCCATTCGTGGATCTGTTGCCGTTGACGACTGAGCAGATCTGCAATCTGGTTGTTTACTCCTGGAAGGTGTTCTGCAAGCAGATATATTTTGTGAGTTATGGCCCATCTCCAGATGTTCTGAGCTAATTGTGACAGCTGGAGAGAGTGTGCTCCCCCTGTTTTTGTATGTAGTACATTGCTGTCATGTTGTCTGTGCGAATCAGGACAGCTTTGCCTACTAGATGAAGTTGAAATGCTTTGAGCGCTAGAAAAATTGCTAGCAGCTTGAGATGGTTTATGTGGAGTTGCTTTTGTTGCAGAGTCCATATGCCCTGAACAGTATGCTTTTGGAGGTGAGCTCCCCAGCCAGTGAGCGATGCGTCTGTTGTTAGCACTATCTGTGGAACCGGGTCGATGAAGGGCCGCCCTTTTGAAAGGTTTTGTGTATTCCACCACTGCAGAGAGCGATGGGTGCGGCCGTCCACCAACACCAGATCTGATAATTGACCCCGAGCCTGGTTCCACTGATGTGCTAAGCACTCTTGAAGGGGGTGCAATTGGAGTCTTGCATAAGGAACGATTAAGATGCAAGACGCCATCATTCCTAGCAATTGCATAAACACTCGAGCTGATAATGAGTGTTGGGGCTGAAACTGAGAGATAAGAGTCTGCATGTTGTGGATTCTGACTGGGTTGGGACATGCTAGAGCTTTGTGAGTGTCTACTGTGGCTCCTAAATACACTTGTGTTTTTGGACGGTTGGAGATGAGACTTGGTAAGGTTTACAGTGAACCCAAGGTCGTGAAGTAGTTGCACTGTTTTTTGAGTGTGTCGTAGGCAGCTTTGATGTGAGCTGGCTTTTATGAGCCAGTCGTCTAGATAAGGGAAGACATGAATGTGCTGTCTTCTTAGATGAGCCGTGATTACTGCCCGGCATTTTGTGAAAACCCTGGGTGCGGTAGTTACTCCGAATGGGAGGACTTTGAATTGATAATGTTGGCCGTCTACCAGAAACCTGAGGTATTTGCGGTGAGCAGGGTGAATGGGAATATGGAAATAGGCGTCCTTTAAGTCCAGAGTGGACAGAAAGTCGCCTTACTGAAGGAGTGGAAGTACTTGTTGGAGTGTGACCATGTGAAAGTGGTCCGACTGAATGTATAGATTTAGCTCTCTGAGGTCTAGTATAGGCCTGAGAGAGCCGTCCTTTTTGGGAATTAAGAAGTACAGGGAGTATACTCCGGTCCCTTGGTATTGTAATGGGACTGGCTCTATAGCGTGCTTTTCTAACAGAGAGAGAACCTCTTCCCTCAGAAGGGTAAGATGTTCTTGTGACATTGCATGTGATCTTAGAGGAATATTTGGGGGAGTGTCTGTAAGCTCCAGGCAGTAACCATACTGGATAATTTGTAGTACCCACTTGTCTGAGGTGATTGAATTCCAGACAGGTAGGAATTGGGAGAGACGTTCCCCGACAGGAGTGGAATGATCGGGGGATAACGGAAGGAAGTCACTGTTTGTTTGCGGGGGAAGTGTGGGTGGAGTTGCCTCTGCCTCTTCCCTTACCATTGTTTCCTCTAAAACCTCCTCTGAAATAACCTCTTGATGAGGGGGATTGATTATTGTAAGAGGAGGAGGGATTTTCGGTGGATACATTTTTGGAACCACCCCTGTAAAAGGAGCAGCAAAAGGAACCCCTATTGGTAGGTAATTGCAAAGCTCCCATGGACTTTGCGACCTCCGTGTCTTTCTTCATTTTCTCTAGCGAGGTATCAACCGCTGGGCCAAAGAGATGTTCCTTATCAAATGGTTGGTTGAGAATGGAGGTTTGCAACTCAGGCTTGAATCCTGAGATTCTCAACCAAGCATGCCTGCGTAGGAGTACACTAGTATTTACTGCATGGGCTGCGGTGTCAGCTGCATCTTGGGCACACCTGATAGATGTATTGGTGATGAGTTTACCTTCTTGGATAAGATCATTAGCCCTAGTCTTGTGTTCATCAGGCAGAAATTGCATGAGTTTTTCCAACTCATCGTAATGAGCCCTATCGTAGCGAGCCAGCAAAGCTTGAGCATTGGCAATGCGCCAATGATTGGCTGCTTGTGAAGCCACTCTTTTGCCAGAGGCATCAATGAGCTTAGTCTCCTTATCGGGAGGAGAAGCTTCACCTGTGGGGTGTGAGTTAGCCCTCTTGCAAGCATTGGAAACCACAAGCGAGTCTAAGGGCAACTGACCTCTGATATAGGTAGGGGTAGGCTTATATTTTTTCTCCACCCTAGGTGTAATAATTCTTGCCCTCACAGGATCTCTAAATATGTCATCTGTGTGTTTTAACATGCCTTTAAGCATTGGCAATGTATGAGTGGCTCTTTGAGAGGAAGTAAGGGTCTCAAAGAGGAAATCCTCTTCTAATGTCTCTTTATGGAGCTCCACCCCATGATATTGAGCAGCCCTGTTAAGAAGCTCAACATATCCAATGTTATCAGGTGGGGAGGGTCTAGACCGATACTTATCAGGGTCATTATCTGTAATGGGGTCAGTATGATAATCCTCCATGGGGTCGATGTCTTGTGGCCTATTCTGATCCTCATCCCCATCCCCGCCATCCTGTGGGTCAGGTGATAGTGGTGGTGAATTTGAAGGTGTAATAAGTAGATTGGGATCAGTGGGAGAAATAGGTGGAATGTAAGGAGGAGAAGGGTTACTACCCACACTTTTCCTTTCGAGAGGAATGTGGTAATCCCCTGGCTGGTCTATTTTACGTTTCTTTGGAAGGGTGGCATGGATATGTCCTGTATCAGGGTGTATAACCAGTCTTTTCTGCTTCGGATCCGAGGGCGGAGCATCGGGTCTAGGCTCTTTAGACAGAGTGTCTTTTTCCTTACTCGCCGGTTTTGGCGTCAAAGGTTTTGGCTCCGAGCCTTTCGGTGCGGAAGGTGGATTCTTTGGTAGCGGTGGAATTGTTACCAGGAGACGTTTCGATTTCGGTGCCAAAGGTGTCGGTTCGGCACAGATATGGGGGCGGCTCGAGCCCGAGCCAAAAGGCTTGTCTTTGTGTTTCGGAGCCGGGCCCGAGGGTGGGGCGTTGGAAACTTTCTGTCGGTGCCGACCTTGGCCCGAAGGCAGAGGAGGGACCGGAGCCTTTTTCTTTGTCTGTTGGGGGGGCAAGGGGGTATCTTTACTCATAGTACGCTGACCCGGAGTAACCTGCTCCTCCTCTTCTATGTCGGGGTCGGCTTCAGACAAGGAGACATGTTGTTCTTGTTCCTCGGCTCCTTGAGCGAGATGTTCTGTGTCGGAATCTTCGTCGAAGATGTCCAGTGCAGAGCCACTTTGGTGTTGCATCTCGTGACGTCGAGCCTGACAGTCACGAAGCGTTTTCTTCGATCAAAACGATCGGCACGCGTCGCAGTCTTTCTCGTCGTGTTCTGGGGACAGGCAGAGGTTGCACACTTCGTGCAAGTCGGTGCGTGGAAATTTATCACGACATTCGGGGCAGAACTTGAAAGGAGTCCGTTCCATCGACTGCTGACGCTGTCAGCGTGGGTAGGCCCGACGTCTCGCCACAAGTTTTCCGATAGAAGTTGTTTTGAGTTGAGGTGGTACGCGAAGAACGGAGAGCCGCGATCGATAGCAATACCGTCGAGGGTAGTGGATTGCGCGTCGAAGGGGTCCGAGAAACGGTGCCAAACCGGAGCGCAGCAATACACATCCGAACCCGATGGCGGAAAAACACAATCTAACGATGGAGCCGATGCCCATGCGCGCTATCACCGAAAGGAGGAGTCACCTACCTCGTGACTGGAAAGACTTCTATGAACAAAAACAAAGTGCAAACATCCGGACCCAACACCAGAAGGCGGGCTATGCACAGCATGTGATCTACAGCTCACATGCCTCGAACATAGCTTTTTTCATGAGTGCAAAATTACTTTTGTAATTTGCAAACTTCAGTTTCATACTGGTAAACATACTTACTCACAGAGAGGTGTCCATATAACTAAACCTCCTCCTGTTGGGAGGGATTGGGTGTTCCAGGAGGAAATGCCCTAAAAGTATCTGAATACCCATAAATGCACATATTTGTGCGTATTCTCAAACAAGTTACTGACCACCTTCCCACCTTAAAGAGGGTCATTGATCTACTCCTCCCAAAGGGAGTAAATCTTTTTCCGAGGTGGCAAATGAACACTCCCTAAAACTGGCAGGAGAAAAGTAAGAGGTTTTCTGAATGGGGGAAATGCTTTTCCAGAGAGAATTATTTATTAAAAAAAATGATCAGCTATGTTTGCACTTGCTGTCTTTATATATTGGAAAATGCATTCGTCTATTTTGACAAGTGTAAAATGAATTTACAAAACTTGCTCAAGCTGTTGCTTGGAATTGTGCAATTGGAGTACATTTAGTAAGTTCTGTGAATTCCAAACATTCAAAAATCTGCACCCATTCAAGGGCACCTGTGGATGATTTCTAACCTTTTTCTAGAATCAGCCTCCTGGAGTTGATTGCTACATATGGCTACATTCTGGGCTGTCCTTTAACCGCATCACCTTTCTGGATAGTTTTATCTCATTCCCATAAGAATTTCTTGGCAACAACCACATCAGAGAGCGAACTACATCTTACCAAATGTGTGCATTTAGGAATAGAAAATGACTGCACCGTAGATTGCAATGTAATACCTCTACTGTTTGTTAGTTTGGAAACAAGATATCTTTTGAGCTTGCCTTTTCTTTTTTTCTTTTTGTCTTTTCTCCTATTTCTCTCTATTTAGTGGCGGTGTATACGATTGGCGAGTGAAAGGGGAGGTGAGTGTGTGGGGGGATCTTTCTAGGGCTGTCACGTTCATCGACAGCAAAGGGGTTCAGAAGGGTGGGTTTGCTGAGCAGGTTTACAGTGACAATCCTAGCTAAAGGTGGAGTGGTTGTGGTGAGGGGGGAAATGAGCCAGAATGATCAATGGTCACTTTATGATTTGATGTTTTCATTTGTACATTGGGAGTTTGGATTTGGGCATGGATTGGTGCATTTGATAATGACGAAACAGGTGTTTGTTAATGGCTAGGCTAAAATATATGTGCTGGAATGTTTCTGGCTTGAATTCACCTAACAAATGCAGTCTAGTCCGGGACGAGATTAAAATGTATAGGCAGCAACTCCTATCTTTAACCGAGACCTACCTTGCCTTTAAGGACCGTTTTCTGCTAAAGAATCTTGGGTATAATACTACTGTATGCAATTCCCAATCTGTTTCTATATGATAGGTTGCTATTCTGGTTGATAAGAAACTTGAGCTTAAGATACTAAAAACCGCAGCGGACCCAAGGGGTAGGTGGGCGATTGCCCAATTATTAATATATGGTCAGAAGTATGTGCTCTGCACAGTGTATGGGCCGAATGAAGATGAACCTTGAGATACTGGATATGCTGTGTTTTGAATTACTGGACTGGTTGAGGGAGTTACTTGTAATGTGTGATTTTAATTGTATTATGGACTATAGTATCGATTCCACAAATCATTCTGCCTCTCCGCATGGTAAAAATAAGGACTTCTATTCTTGAATTAGTCCGCATGCATGGGCAGCGAGATGTATGGAGGGCACCATATCCGGCCAAACTAGGTTATACATTCTTTTCTTTTTTTTAAATCGCTGCATAGACATTACTCTAGGATAGACATGGTTTTTGCTAGTGGTCGTTTGATTCAGGAGGCAGGTATGGAAGTTTGCCCTAAGATCACCTCTAATCACAATCCCATATTGGTATTCTTTAACCCATATTCAGCTAGGGAAGAGCGGCGTCAGTTCTCCATTTATCGCTACCTATTATCATATCCCAATTACTGCAAACATATGTGTAGTTTACTGTCAGAAAACTCTGCAGGTCAATGTTGGTACAGGCTATCCGCCACTGGTGTGGGACACTATGAAGTCATTTATTAGGGCTATCACATTGCAATTTATACTTAGTAAAAATAAGGACAGTCAGAATAGCGCTATGCTGCTTTGCCAGACAATTAAGCAGCTGGAGATCATGCACGCTCATATAATTGCAATTGATGTACCTGATCATCAGACAGTATACTTTAATTTGATCGAAAAGCGATCTCTCCTGGGCCGGGCTCTAAAAGGTTACGGCCAGCTATCTCAAAAACCGGGCTCTTCAATGTGAGCATGGGGAAAAGATGGGTCAAGTACTTGCTTATCAAACCTCAGGCTATTGCGGAACAGTTCTCGTTTTTTTATCAGGAGCTCTACAACCAGCCTGAAGGGTTTAACTTACCTGGGTTTACACAAAATGTTCGGGTTGCAGATTGCCCTTTGTTGGGGAACTTGATGCTACCGCACTCCAGAAAGATATTACAGTTAAGAAATTGCAGCAGCTCTTTTAGCTCTGCCATCAGGCAAAGTGTCAGGAGAAGACAACATCCAGCTCGAATTCTATAAAACCTTTAAAGATATTATCATCTCTCCCAGTGTCATCCAACATATTGAAAGGCAAACCACCAGATTTACAGGGCTCACATCACCCCATAGCTCTTATTAACGCTGATGCAAAGGTGTTTGCAAAGATTCTTGGTGTTCGAATTACTCCTCAACTGTCAGATTTAGTCTCCCAACAGCACATGGCTTTGTACTGGGTAGGGACACTACTTGTCATGCTAATACAGCAGTTGCCACATTTGATGTAATGGAAGAAACAGGCCAAAGAATTGGTATGACACATTTAGATGCCTAGAAGACTTTCGGCCGCGTTGTATGGGATGGTCTTTGGGCAACGATGGTCGCCTTTGGTATCAGGGATCGCGTTTGCAAGTGGTTACATGCGTTATATAGGAGTCCCAGTGCTCAGCTAGCTTATGCTGGGAAATCTTCGATACCTTTTCAGATTCATCATGGTACTTGGCAGGGGTGCCCTCTATCTCTTCTTTTATTCGCTTTGTATTTGGAGCCATATTTGTGGTCCCTGCTCTTGCATGATCAAATACAGCCCATGATTTCTGGTGATTGTGTACTTAAAATCACAGCTTATGCTGACAATGTTGCTATATTTTCATTTAACCCGTCAGTGGCCCTTGATCATATTATCGAGGAATCTAATAGGTTCAAAATATTCTCTAGCTACTAACTAAATACAGCTAAAACTCATGTTCTTCTTAATTTCCAACCAGAAGTTCTGATCACAGGAGTAAGTTAGTCAGCAGCCTATCTTGGGGTTCAACTAAGCACCCAGGTAGGGAAATTTGTTAAATTGCATTATGAGCCCCTCCTACTTTCAGTTATTGATAAACTAGAGTTCGGGAATAAGCTTCCGATCAGCATTATAGGTCAATGTAATATCATCAAAATGAATGTTTTGCCAAACATTTTATACCTGTTTCGGGCAGTTCCCCTCTGGGTTCCAAATTCATTTTTTACACAATTAGAAGGTGCTATAGGTAGCTTCATTCTGGGCTACAAATGAGACAGACGTGCCATACAACTTTAAAAATTTCTCTCTGGGCATGGTGGACTGCAGCTTCCTGATTTCAAGCTTTATTTTTGTGTGGCGTTTGCTGGTTAATCTTTGTAATTTGTTAACACTTATTGATCCAGACACCCCCATTTTCGGTTATCAGTTTGCGTTAGGGCCAGACTACAGGTTGTTTTTGTATCAGCTAGGGGATCCTAATTACTTTAAAAGTATTAGGTTCAAGTGTATTAGTGATATTGCTAGTATATGGTGGGAAATATCCGCTAAGCACTCTTTCCTGTTAATACACTCGGATACCCCACTTTGGGATAACCCAGCATTTCCATCTATATTCCACAATTCAGTGGGTAAAGGTTGGTTACATTATGGGGTTGAGACTACAGGGCACCTTTACGATCTTAACAGATTTTGCTTTTTTCTGGGCTTCAAGTTTCCTTTGAGCTTCCCCTTTATTTTTTCTTTAAATAATTACAGAGTAGGGATTTCTTTATGTCAGGATGTAAGCTTACTATTTTGGTTGGTTCGGATTTACTTTCTAGCTTTCATAGGGGGCCTAGGAAATCGTTATTCAGCACAATCTATCAGGGGCTCTGCCAATACAGAGTTGATGATAGTTTGGCTCTTGCTGCTAAGTGGAGTAGGGTACTGTCGGATGAAATTTTTCCCTCAGAAATCCTTAGGGCCTTAGAGATCATTAACTGTTCGGTACACTCTATCAACTTAAAACTGCAGCAATTCAAGACTAATTGCAAGCTGTATTATACGCCAGACAGAATTACAAAGTGGGGCAAGAACCATGGGGCTGAGCAGACTAAGTGCACTAAATGCGGCTGTTTTGCAGCTGATATTCAGCATATGTTCGTTATATGTCCCACTTTGCAAGAATTCTGGGCTGGTGTGCCCCAACTGTCAACAGCTTCTCTCAAATATGATATTCAGCTTACTCCTAAGGAGATTATGTTGGGTTATAGGCCGGAATTTGATAATGTCTGAGACAGATGTTGTCTATAGTAATCATTTCGGCGAGGCTTTGCATTGTCAGAGCTTGGGTCTCTCCACTTTCCCCAAGGGCTGCTGAGGGGTGGGCTGCCATTCGGCAAATATATGAGTCAGAATTAGCGTTGGCTAAAGCTAGGGGTGCTCGGTCTATTAAGAAAATGGATTGAACATGGGTAGGATTTCATTGGGATCCTCAGGCTAATGTTGATGCTGGAAATCAATTTGTTGGGATTTAATGGCCTAAATAGTGTGGGTCTGATAGATATTTAGGCATAAAATTGGCTTACTATTTAAATCTTTGTCATCCACAAATTTGATATGTCAATATTATTTAGTTTTTGTGCACCTGTATGTTTCTCTAGGTTTATGCTTTAACTCTATGTTTTGGTAGGCTGGGCTATTCCCAGGCTAAAATATACAATTGCTATTGAGATACACTTCTGATAATAATGTTTGGCTTTATAAAACAAAAAATAGATTTTTTTTTTAAATGGAACTGAAAATGACAAAAATTCACATTGTCAAGGTTGTACATTGTATTCATCTTTACAAGGGTTCGGCATCCCTACAGTAAACACCTTTTTTCAGTATTAGCTGGTTGAAGATAGTTGAATATTCCATTTACTTCGGTAAATCCAAGAAATCCAAGTTATATCCAAGACAGGTTTATTGCTTAAGTAATCATATGAGAGCTCATATGGTATATGTAAGCATAGTTCTTGATCTCAATAGACTTACTTTTTGTTTACCTGGGGTAAACCATTGTCAATTAAGTTTGTATACAGCATACATTTATGTTCAATCCAGGACAACCTTGGAACCCAACCCCAGGTAAAAGTATCTGTTGAATATATAGAGTAGTGACCTCCAAACGCAGAATTACTATAAGAAAACATTTCTAACACTTTGTTCAGTTCTAATTCATCTCAAGGCAAGAAAGTGGCAAAACAAAACAACACTCTGATTAATTATGACCTACTTTAGAGTCATAACACCACAACCCATACAGAGATGCAAAATATTGCTTTCTCAAATGTTTTTGCTAAATGATTTACATTTTCCATTCCAGTACAGTCATTTCCTGTGGCACAATTGTCATTTGGATTCTATTTTGAAAGTTCGGTACTATGGGTTAAATGCACCAGTTTCAGTGCTCTTAGCTATAGACACTCCACTTTGCTTTATCAGTAATGAGTGTAGTATATCAGGTCTCAGAAACCCCCCTCTGGTGATATGCCTAGCACAGTGGTTCCCAAACTTTTTCGACCTGCGGCTCCCTTGACCTAATTGGACGCTGGCCGCGGCTCCCCATCATGTCACTTTTTTCGGGAGGGGGGATGTAAACCCGACCTCGCGAGTACTCACATTTTTCTCCCTGAAATTAATTGGGATGAAGCCGATAAAGGTATTATAACCAATTGTGTAACAAAAGAAAAATATAGCAGTCGTTTAATAAAAAACTTTAATTGGTCCGTATAGGTTTGCTGTTTGCGACCTGCGCCTGTAGGTTGTAAGTTCTTGTCCTGAGGTGTAGCTCTCCTGCCTGAAACCTGCATCTGGAGGTTCTGAGTTGCCTATAGAGAAGTACCGGAAAGACGCTCAATGTTAACAGTGCCAGCCGAGAGGTCAATGAGTGGATGAGCAGGGAAGCTACTGCAGCCTTTCACATTCATAGCAGATTTGACATGTACTGTACAGCGTCAGAAGCTTGGACAGCACTATAAGACATTAATTAAGTGCCTGCACTATTTATGTGGAGCTCTTACGAAATCCCTAAATTTAAAACCTTAATTACCCAGAGCTATTGCGTTTGCCACACATACAGCTCACAAAAGCATGCTCACTGCTGGTCAGCATTCCATCCCCAAGGTAAGTAAAATGATTTGGAAGCTGTACCCTCCTGTTATTGTCAGTGCTTATAAATTACAGAAGCGCTACTACACAAAAACAAGTTATGACTCCAGTAATATTTATGATTATTGTCCTTAATATTCTTAACAAAAAAGGAGTAGAGTAGAGACATGGTTAAGAAAAGACTCTTTGGAAGCGTGGCAACTTGGAACACGTCACTGTGACTCAAGACCGCCCAACTTCCTCCCTACAACCCTCAAAGTGTCAGTGAGTGCCCTGTAGGTGGTAGCCATGCGTGTAAGAAAACAGAGGCCACTTACAGGAGCGTACGGTTCTCTTTCCTCTGCCATGTTGTGCATGGTTCGGGCAATGGCTTCAGAAAGGGACTTCCAGCTTCAATGTGTCTGCAAGCAGCCTTCTCTTTCTTCATGGCACGCTCAGTGCAACACGGAATTTGTTACTACCACGGGAAGAAGGTTAGACAGAGAGCTTTGGCTTTGCTAATAATGAGACACCACCTCGGTCACAAATGCCGACCAACTGCCTGAGAATAGAAGGAAAAAGACAGCAAGGGCCTGTCAAAAACTTCACACCCTCCAATGCATTCGTTTCTGAGGCACACCGTCCCTGGTGCTTCTCTGTGAGTATGCATTTCTGGGAATATTTTAGGGGTTACTCGGGGCCACAAATGATTCTTAGGTTTTAAACTCTGCACATTACAAAATTCTTCTTCAGCAGAAATACCTTTCCCACGTTCCAAAGACGTGCACGGCGCCCCTGGCTAGTTGTAAAGGCGCACCGGGGTGCCGCGGCGCACAGTTTGGGAACCGCTGGCCTAGCAGTTACCCCATGTAATGGATGGTTAGTAGAAGGGACAGCACTCCTGCACGTCCAAATTATTTTCTAAGAAACATGAATGTCATTGAGGCTAAAATTGGTAATAATCTCTGGCATGTTTTAAAGAAATGAAGTCAGTGGTCCATGGTTCACTGTCCAGCAAGAAGCTCTTCCTCAATGGGAAAATGTACTGCTTGTTTTTGGAAGGAATTATACTCATACAGGTTTGCAATGAAACACCCTTTTAAGTTGATTGACACTATACGATGGGAGACACACTATAATTGTTTAATTTGTTACAAAATGTGGGTTACACTTGTTTGTAATTTGCAACGTAATCTGTCTCATATTTCAAAGATGGTTTAATGATTGAGTAAAGCCAGCAGCTCCGTGATGTTACAACTATGAGTGTTATGCATTCCTTCTAATGTTTCCTCGCAGGCTATTGTTAGAGCTATATGCAAGGAACAGTGCCCTATAGGAGTTTATATTGAGGTCCACTAGGCAATCCTTCAGCTTACTCCTAACTGTGAGGTTTCTGGACCCTCTATAAATAGAGGCAATGCTATATGTCTTACTCCAACTGCTATACCCTGATGCACCGGCTAAGGAGGAGCAGAAACTATGAAGAGTAAATCATGAGGACATATACATCTATTCTAGAGTGGTGGCAGTAACAGATAAGATTTAAATGACTAATGCAGTGTACCCAGCCAGTTTTACCTTCAAATGCCTCTTATCTGTTTTCACTGCACGATGTGCAGTCAAACTGTGAAAAGAGCTACAGGCTCAACTAACACTGAAGCTGCATGTGGCACAGAGGTCTCTGTGAGACAGGAAGGAGCCATGCTTAGTAGGTGATTTTGAATTTATGATATTTTTGAGACCCTAAAAGGCTCCCACATCCAAGTCCTGCATCCACAGCCAGGATCCCCGACTGGCATCACTGAAACTTCGAGTACCATTCTGCAGGAAGGTAACAAATTTGCTTGACCAAAACGAAGACTAATTTCTGCACCCCCAAATTAAAGGGTTAATTTTAATTACTCATCCCAAGATGTACAATTTGAAGAAGTGTGGACATTTAAGATAGAGATCCACTGAGGTGAATGCTTAATCCCCTACTCATATGTATTGAAACAGTGGGAAAATTGAAGTTGGAGTAGACAAAACAGAAGGCACACAGAGTGATCTTCATTTCCTAAAGATATTGAAAAAGTCCACTCCTTGTGTGAGTGTGTCCAACAGCATTTAACCACTACAAACCAAACAGAAGACCACACTTCCCTTAAAAACAATCCCAAATACTGCATAACTGACTGCTGTGCTCATCATAAGGATAGCCTGTGGAGAATGCCTCAATAACCTGATATGAGGAGGAATGCTACACAGAAAATGTACTGCAAGTCGAATTATATATTTTGCTTGTCTTTACAATATCAATTAGACTTTATCTAGGGCTTCCAAGGCTCTAGCACAATTCTACTGTTTTATTCCTTTTTAAAAGATACAGCAGGTGATTTAAATTTGAACGCAGTCAAGTCTTGTACCATCACCAAATATTCTTGCTGGGTTGAACTTCGTTCTTGCTGGGTTGAACTTCATTGTTTTGTACAGCCCATGCCAGTGCCTCAAAAAAGTAGCTACATGCTTTGACTAACGACCACACACTAAAACAGTGGCTTTGTCAGTGCTTGTTTTGTCTTGCCATGGTTTTTACAAAAGAATATTGTTGGAAAAGTAGCTTGGCCCTTATCAATCTGAAAAAACTTTGTCTAAAGCATCATCATCATTACAGAACTTTATTTCGATCACTGTGGATCATAAAAGTATAGACACACAAGACATCACACATATACATAAAAATACAGATATAAATAACAAATAAAACTATGATAGTTTATAAAAGCTCCATCTGATTATTAGTTAATAGATCAAAATAAAAATACAAATTTGGTAAGCACAGGACCACTATCTAAAATGCATGAAAAAGGACAGTGGCAAAAATTAGAATCTACAACAGTATTGCACATCCAACCACAGTACATCATAAACATCGAATAATCAATTTCATAGGCTAAAAGCTGGCTTTGCAATTTTCACTTGCTTTATCCAAAATGCCATTAAAAACTTGGCCAGGCAGAAAATCACACTTCGGCTGGTATCACACTGCAATAATCTGAATGTTTCCTGGTAATCCCTACTTCCCAAGTTTTTGCAAAGGGGAACAATCCATTTTGAATGTATTTGTTTGTAAAAGGGGCAAAAGAACAGAACATGGATAAGCGATTCAGAACACCCATAACAGCCTACACATAAATCATCATATGGACCATTATCATGTTGCCATCTACCAGTGAAGGATTTAAGAGGTAAAGTGCCATACCTAAACTGGAGGTAGAGTTTCCTGGTTAGAGGAGGGGCAATTTCATCAATGGTACTTTTATAGAGAGCCATAGGTTTTCGATCAATGAAGGCCACCGATAGGGAACCCTTACAGTGCATAACATTGTCAATTGGCACACTCTCCCTGAAAATTCCTTTAATACTGGTGTTAGAAATGGGATTTTTGGTAGGCTAGGGCATGAGCCGAAGCCAGGCAGAAACCACCACTCTAGTCAGGATAAGGGAGTTACACTCCTAAAATAACCCCTGCTCACCCCTTGGTAGCTTGGCACGAGCAGTCAGGCTTATCTTAGAGGCAGTGTGTAAAGCATTTGCACATAATCAACAGTAATACAGTGTAAGCACTACAAAAGGACACCACACCAGTTTAGAAAAATATCCAATATTTTTATATACTTAAGACAAGACCAAAAACGATAAAAATTCACAGTACAGTACTTAAAAATCTTCAGTTATCAAAATGTGCTTGAAAAACAGTTCCTTGATGTCGATAGCTCCGTCCGGGGCTATCACGGCGTCGTGAACAAACAAATCCAAACAGTTCTGGCTGACCGCGGCGTCGCGGGCCAGCTACGGTGTCGGGACGACTTGCAAACAGTACCTTTTAGAAATGCAGGGCATCTGCGACCTCTCGTTGAGCTTCCGAAAGCACGGCGTCCGCAGGCGTCGGTTCCGGAGGTCGGTGCAGGAGTCGTCGGGCCCTCGAAGTCACACGCGTTGCAGATCGAACTCCTCTCTGTTGAAGTCAGGAGCGCTGGCGTCGGTAGGCGTCGGGTGCTGCGGTGCGAAGTGCAGTGGTGCGGCGTGCGGTGCCCTCAGGTCACGGTGCGAGCAGCGGCTCGGTGGTGGCGTCAGGTGGCATCGTCGGTGAGACCAGGGCCGCGGTGCAAAGTGAATGCAGTGCTCGTCGCGGTGCAAGCAGCGGCGTCATTGCTGAAGCGCTGTCGTCGGCTGACGAATGGGAGTCGATGGTGCCGGCATTGGTAGGCCAAGGCTGTGGTGCGGGATGAGGGCGGTGCGTCGTGTAACTTTATGAGCGGTGCCCTCGAACCACGGTGCAAGCAGCGGCGTAGATTTTGGCGTGGAGCATCGTCATCGGGGATACCAAGGCGTCGTCGTGAAGCGAGGCAGTGCGGAGTGCAGTGCCCACAGGTCGCGGTGTGAGCAGCGGCTCGGTGGCGGCGTCAGCAGGCGTCGTCGGTGAGACCAGGGTCGTGGTGACGCGTTGCGGCAGTGCCCTCTGCGGTGCCTTCAGGACACGGAGTCGGCAGCGGCGTCGTAGACGGCGTCGGGTTGCTTTTTCTTCTGTTGCAGCACAAAACACACAGTCCCCAGTGCTGAGGGCAGAAGAACTTGAAGTCTTTGCTGTTCCTGAGACTTCTTGAACAGGGGTCAAGCTCTACCGCAAGCCCTTGGAGAAACTCACAAAAGTAGATTGCAGAAAGTCCAGTCCAGTCCTTTCACTGCCCAAGACAGAAGCAGCCACTGCAGGCCAACACAGCAAAGCACACAGCAAAGTGGTAGTTCCTCCTCACAGCTTCTCCAGCTCTTCTTCTTGGCAGTCTTCTTGGTCCAAAAGAGTTCTAAAAGTCAGGGGTCTGGGCCCCAATATTTATATCCCAAAATCCTTTGATCTCTTAGGCAGAGAGTGTCTGTGCCCAGCCAGAACCAGTTCTGCCCTCTCTGGTGTGACTTCCTGGCAGGAGGTGGAGACGCCATGGTCAGAGGCAGACCAGGCCCTTTGAGGAGCAAGGAAATCTCCTCCCCCTTCCCCAATTGCAGCCCAGGTCTATTCAGCCCTTTCCTGACCCACCTAGACTATCTGGAGCCACTCCTGCTCCCCAGCCTTCTGTCATCCAAAACCCAGACAGGCAATCCACATTCCAGCAGAGGTACACGGGATGACTGAGCAAGAAAATACCTACTTACTAAAAGTGGTATTTTCAAACACAGAATGTAAAAATCACCTTCACTAAAAGATGCATCTTTAGATTCTGAGTTCAGGCATACTAAACTCTATTTTCCTACCTAATTCCCCGGGCCAGTTATGTTTATAAGATGTTATAAATAAACTCCCCATTCTGTCCTATGAGGAACAGGTAGCCTTGCAATAGTGAAAAACGAAATGGGCAGTAATTCACTATCAGGACATGCCACACACACCAGGGCATGTCCTACCTTTCACATACACTGCACCCTGCCCACAGGGGTACCTTGGGCCTACCTGAGGGGTGACTGACATGTAAGAAAAGGGAAGGTTAGAGCCTGGCAAGTGGGTGCACTTGCCAAGTCGACATGGCAGTACCAGACTGCACACAGGCTCTGCAATGGCAGGCCAGATTTACCTTTTATGGGCTGTTTGTGTGGGTGGCACAATCCAGTGCTGCAGCCCACCAACAGCATTTGATTTACAGGCCCTGGCACAAGCAGTGCACTTTACTAGGGACTGACACATAAAACAAACAGGCCAATCATGGAAACACCAATCCAAGGAACAATTTACCACAGGAGCACTTGCACTTTAGCACTGATCAGCAGTGAGAAAAGGGTGCAGAAACACTACGCCAGCAAAAACAGAGTCAAAACCGGGAGGTCAGACAGCAAAATCTCAGGGGAAACACGCCAAAAGATGCCAAGTCTAACAACTGGCCTTACCAATTAAACACATACTCTCTGGTGAAACCCAATATTTATCCAGATTCAGCCTTCGTTGTAGGGCATTAATCACACAAAGACACAGATTTTTCCATGCACACTGTGGGACGAAAAGGTATTTGATTCCCTCCTAATAGGATTCGAGGGTAGGTGTTGTCCATAACCGGTACCAGTAGATCAACATTCTACTCTCTAGCTTGTGGACAATTTTCTTTTGCGCCAAATCTAAATATAATGGGGTCAGCGGTGTGCTTACAGGACGTTTCAATAAAGATCTTATGAACCTTTGCTCCACTATGGAGAGCTTCTCTGTATGCAAACAACCCCACAATTCTGCACCATATATAACCGCCCCTAAGGCCTTTACATTATATATTTCCAGTGCCGGAGCCACCCTTCTAGATGAGGTTTTTCTGTGTATTTTCCCTATATATGCAGTGCGCTGAACTAAGGACAACTGTGCTTTTTCCACATGTGGTGCACAACATAGATTCTTTGCGAGCTTAATACCCAAATACTCGAAACTTGGCACCACATCTAAGGGAGTGTCACCAACATTCTCCTCTTACAAAGGGTCGACATCTGCCTAGTGAAAATTATACATTTGGTCTTGGAGCTATCAAGCTCCAAACCCCGCTCAGTGCAAAACATTTGAAAAGAGTTCAGGAGCTGTTGCAGACCCTGTGGCAACTTAGATATTAACAATGCGTTGTCTGCGAAAACAAGTGCAGGGGCCCTCCTATCTTTGGTGCATCACTACCATCCCTGTCTAAGAAGCCAATTACACCATTTATATACAGCGTGAAAAGAGTGGGTGCCAAAACACACCCCTGCATAACCCTCCGGTCAATATGGATAGGATCTGTCAGGGCCCCATCCTCCCCTCACCTCACCTGAGCAAGTGTGTCAGCATGTAGCCTCACTAAGATGTCCAACAGGGGAGAGGGTACCCCCAACTCCTTAAGGGCCCTCCATAACTTGGCACGGGGGAACCAAATCAAATGCTGAGCGAAGGTCAACAAAGCAAAAATATCTTTTGGTCCACTTTATAATCAGAAATAGATAATAAGGTTTAAAAATACTTTAAGTTAAACCTACAGGTTAATAAAGTACCTGATACAATGCAAACTGACTTTATGTCTACTTCTCTTTCAATACAGGATATATATGATACTCAAAACTTATCTATTTCTGATTATGAAGGGGACCCAAACACGACCAGTAGGATATTGGAAGACCTGAATGTACAAACAGATTTAAGTATTTCTAGTGGTCTAAAAGTGAAATCAAAGTGGACACCTCAACTACCGTCAGGGAATAATATATATATTTACTGTAAACTGATTTTGGGAGACTTGGACAAACATATACAGAAACATAAAATACACCACACTGCGGGTCACAATCTTACTAAGGGGGAACGTGAGGCCCTGAGACTCTTGATGAATGATAAAGATATCACTGTTCGTGAGGCTGATAAAGGAGGGAATATTGTGGTAATGAACAGCAAGGACTACGAACAGGACGTAACGACTCAATTAGACAACTTAAGGTGCTATGAGAGCATCAAAAATAACCCAATATGGAATCTGACAAGTGAGATCAACAAATCACTCAAGCAGTGGTACGATAGCTGTCTTATAACCAACGATGAATACACATATTTAAGAGTGGACCACCCAAAATATACCTGCCTTTATACCCTGCCTAAAATTCACAAAGATCTCCCTTTTCTTCCAGGAAGGTCTACAGTCTCTAGCATAGGAGGTCTTACTGAAAGACTCTCTCAATCTGTGGACATATTTTTACAGCCAATTGTGTCCAACCTCCCTTCATACAACAGGGACACCAAACATATTCTTAGCATTTTGATGGATATTACCCGGGAACCCTCAATGACACCTGTAACATTGGATGTGATAGCACTATACACCAGTATACAACATGACTTGGGCATTTCGGCATTTAGGCATTTTCTGAGCAATAGATCTGCTAGCCTTTATGAACACACTGAAATGTTGATTGACATGACAAAACGTATCTTATATAACAATGTGTTTCTGTTTAAAAATAACTGGTATAACAAATACAAGGTGTGGCGATGGGTTCCAGATTTTCTCCTTCCTACGCTAACCTCTTAATGGGGTGGCTTGAGGAGGAGTGGATCTGGGGTCCCAAAGGCACACAATGATACGACTCCATTTTATTCTGGGGTCGATGCATTGACAATTGCATAATGATTTGACAGGCCCATTAGACAAATTACACCAATTTTGTAATTACCTTACTAGTACAGAAACCAACATAAAATTCACCCATCAGTTCAGTAAAGAAAGAATAATATTTTTAGATGTGGAATTTTACATAAAAGACAACACGATACAAAGCAGACTGTACCGTAAGCCTACATCATGCAATGCTATCTTCCACGCATCTAGTGCAAAACCTAAGCAGCAAATACAGGCCATACCATATGAAGAACTCATGCAAGCTAGACGTAACTGCAGTAATGACCTAGAATTTCATGAATGTATTACAGACATGAACCTGAGATTCACCAGGAGAGGTTATGACACATCAACTTTGGCCAGTGCCAGGAATAGGATCACAAGAATAGACAGGCATGACACCTTAAAAGATACACCAGTAAGGAAAGGATCTAAAAAGACAGAGGCTATTTGCCTTAGTACTGACTATACAACACTAACGCAGAGACTAACAAGGAGTATGAGACAACACTGGCGCATCCTCCAGGCTAGCAAAACATTGGAGGGTTTCATTTTCACCAGACCAGCTGTTGCTTTTTGCAGGGGCAGATCCCTGAGGAACTTACTGAGCCCCAGTTATCCAATAGTGGGAACACAGGAACGCTGGATGAAAATCTACACATAGGGCTTCCACAAATGTGGACATTGTGGGGTGTGCAAATGGGCTATGGGCAAGAAGAAAGAATTTGAGGGGTGGAACAACAGGACATACACGATACCACTTAACATCAATGGTAACAGTAAATATGTGGTGTATGACATAGAATGCAAATGTGGGCGAAAATATGTGGGCAGCACTATTAGAGCATTGAAGGAGAGAATAAGTGAACACACGAGAGCTGTGAAACAGAATGATATACAATATCCTATTGTGGCACATATTAAGATTGTTCTGCCCAGACCGGACACCGTACACTTACATTTTATGGTATTGACATAATCCCTAGAAAACCACGGGGGCAACAGGGAACTGACCCTATGTAGGAGGGAGGCGATGTGGATTTTATGCCTGCAAAATGTAGAAAATGGCCTGAACACAGATCACAAACTTCAATACTTCTCAGGTGATAGTTGATCAGTAAAGGACACAGATTGTGAACTCCTATATCACATAAGGGATTCTGATCAACAATGGGAACATGACTAGAATATAGTCATAAGAATGCCCTTGAACATGGAAGAATAAGTAGCAATGTGGTATGGGCGTGCATGTTGAGTTCTTTGGTTTTAAGTTTTAGTATGAGAGCACTGGCTAGTCATGAAACAGGTGATTATGCCATATTTACATGAATGCCCAAGATGCGATGAACAAACAACAATGTGGAGTGTTTATGTATATTTGCTTTCAAACAAGGTCGTCATCATGATGGTCAAACTGTATTTATAAAGTGCATGTAATTAAGGATCACCCTCAAATGGGTATGACCATTGTATATTGAATTTAAAAGTGATGTGGCTCTTTACCAAATAGCATTGTCTCACCATCGAGGTAACTGTCCTTTTCTCACTAACTGATTGACATTATATCGATTATCGTGGAACACATCCTAGTTACATGATTCGGCTATACACCGCTACACACTAGTCTAAGATGGCGCCCACCAAATGTTAGTTCCATGGCAGCCATGTAAATAAGTTGTCCTTTCTCTAACACATGGGACCTATGGCGCCCAAAGCGGACGCCAGTGTCAGAATACATTCAACCTTTCGTGTACGAGGTGCAGCCAGAGTCCTCCCGCCGGTAAGAATACTCATTTTGACAATCTGATAATAGTATTAATATATACTCGTCATTGATATTTAGAGGCTTACTAATGGACATCACCATGATTCTTTACCCTAGGATACGGGGCGGTTAACTTTAATACTGCTTACACAGCAGTATAGGACTTCTCTTATATTGAGAGCCTTTCGAACACCTTACGGAGGGGCAACATTTTCACAGGAAATGACTGGGACGGAAGTACAACCAGAAACAAGGTATGCGTTCTGCATGAATTAAACGGGCATGGTTTTGTACCGAAACACGCCATTAACAATAGAATGACACTAATGTGCCATTATTTCTTTTCCATGTGGTTTTCTCATGGTCTTTCTCTAGACAAAAGAAGCTCTGAAGACTTTGACAGGTATATTGAGTTTGAGGTTTGGGGAGACCTCAGGGCATATTGATATTCTGCACAGGGGTTGTTTCATGTTTCACAGTGGTTTATCCTCTCAGATATAATTTATGAGTTATGGGTCCACACTTGAAAGAAAAATAATTAGTTGTAAAAAAGTAAAATATTGCCGGATGGTGGTACACGATCCTCGAGGTGTTGTTGGCACTTGGAAATAACTAAAAGTGCAACGTTTTATAATGCTATAGGCTAATAATGTAATACAAACCCAATTAAATTGTACATTGAATTGTAGGAATTGATGACGGCGCATGGGTTTCCACGTAACAGTCACAGATTATGAAATAATCAAAAGTCGTTTTCATTAATTTTTCACAAATGTCACCAAATTAAGGGGTTACCCTTCTTGCAATGGAATGTTAAAATTACATTTGGGATAATTATTTGTATTTTCTAGCCCTGACGAAGTTGCGGGTGTATCCCAAACAGCGACGAAACACGTGTTGGCTCTGTGGCTAAGAATAAAAGAATTGCATCCTAAGAAAATTAAAGACAAAGGAGTTATTTCTTATTTCCCTTAAATGTCCTTATAGGGATATTAGATTGTATGTACTGTAAAATTGCGAGTGCTTGGGATAGAGGCTTTTATGGTTTATGACCGAAATAAAGTAAAAAAAGGAAAAGATAACTACCCACTGAATGCTACTGGAATGAAATCATAAAGCCACACGGGTTCAGATTTCAAGGGACAGGCAAACTGAACAAAAGGCATGTTTAAGTGGCAATGGACGAAAAAACATTTTAAGAGCCCTTGAACTTGAACAAGCTCTATAGCTCTGAGACTCACTTCTCACATGTTCTGAGAATGATGATGGGTCACTTTGGAATGTAAAGTTGAGGATCTTTTTCCCTCTATGTTGTAAGGCTCTATATTTTGCCTATGTCTTCCTCTTCTCCCCACTCTTTGTCCCTCAGCTTCATTTCCCATTATTTTTCATCTAACAAACAAAAAATTGAGGATTTCAATACAGTGATACAACAAAAGAAAATGTAGTAGTGTTATACAATAGGAATACTCAAAATTTGCTCTTTTTTGTAAGAGTTCTATGATGATATAGGCATATTAAACAGTGAAAGAAAATCAAATACAAACCAAAATACATTAAAAGATTGATTGCCATGCCAACGTGGGTTCATAATTTCAACCATTACACTTTCACTATTTCACCTCATTAACGTAATTTACCATAAATGTCTGAAATTGTATGAAATAAGTGGAAGGGTCTTCATCCATATTTAATTAAACATTAAGTTTTCCAGGGGGTAAAAGAGACATGGTTCTAAACGACTGCGTACAACAAAAAGCATGAGATAATTTACACATCTATTTTAAAGTTGGGGCTAAAAATGTGTGAACAATTTCGGAAGTGCGTAAAGAACTGAAAATGTGTGAAAAGCAAAGTCTTATGCCAACTTCTCGATTAAATATTTATAGCATGAATGAACAAATGCTCTATATTGAAAGAAAATATCAAGAGCTATCTTTAGCAAATCCATAGCTATTTATATTAATAAAATAGTTTTCTGAATGGTGACATGACCACTGCATGACATCCTGCATAAAACCTTTTTAGTGTCAGTACTGAGAGAAAGAAAAACAGTACTAAGCGCTTTATAAAAACACCTTATAGTTGTAGAACTGAGTAACCTGTGACAAGATGAGTAATAATTTATATAGAGAAGGGGAAGATATGATAATGGACCTTAACTCCCAGTTTTCTAATTAAAATAATGTTTTCTTTGTTGCTCTCAAGAAAACACTGCCAAAAAGAACACATACATTTTTGTTTAAAATAGGGCATGAAATTATTCTACCACAGCACTTAAGTCACAGTGTTTAATTTGAGCCGGTGGTTTCTGGTGCTCTGCACCGGCACTTATTCGCCAGCACCTGCTCTAGTGATAGTCCACAACATGGTGGAGCAGTCTGTCTAATTTTGACATTAGCACAACAACGGTGTTTAATAAGTCAATATACATTAAAAAAGAATAATACCCCTCACTCACACCATTATTATAGCTTCGGATGGCCTGGAATAGTCTAAATTGTCACAACTTGTAGGAGTGCAACAGCTAATAGTAGTGTTGGTACTGTCATTGGCAGCGTTGTCAGGGGCAATGGGTCGTGCAGGCTGCAGTAGCCTCCCTAGAAGGGCCCTGGCACCTACCTTTTTTTTTTTTTTACAAATATAAGCACTGATCATGAAGAAGCACAGCGGCCTCCTCCATTTTTCAAATTTCAACCTCCACTTAAATGAAAGTTATGGAAAAGATTCTGAAAATCGTTATTAGTTTGTACCTTGGTGAAAACGCTTTCCCCTTTCTACTGGTACATTAAAAAGTCCATTGAAAAAACAAACATCTATCTAACTACGGATCTAAATTTCCACATCTATAATGTGTTTTTGTTTCTCGCTTATAACGGCCTATGAAGATAACTAAACGAATGAATTGAATAAGGTATGGAGAAATCTCGGATTTGTTTAGTGAAAGTAAATAAAAGATTTCATGGAACATTGGCTTTATGACAACCGCACCCACTGACAGCATAAAGGCAAGAAACTGTACTATCTTAATAACTAAAGCTCGGAAACAAAGGGCCACACATTTAGCTTATGACTTATAAGTGAAGACAATTTACTCTGGTCAAACAGTGAAGACAAAACTATCAGCTCATAGCTGAACTACATCCATTCTCACCAAAAGAGAACGCGCTGCAGCGTCTGCTGTGGGAGAAAATGTTTTATAAGTGAAAAAAGGCTTGCCTTCTCAAGAAGGCAAGCTCTAGAAAATATATGATATGCTCATGCTTGGTCTTTCAAATTAATATTTTAGAGCTATACATCAATTTTAAAACTACACAGTTGTTAATCTGTATTTACATTCAAAGTCCGATCTGTATTTCTATTTTAAATTCAAAACATAGTTCGACAAAAAAGAAATTATTTGCAAATGGTGCATGCAGTATATTTATTTGATCTATTTTATTTAGCAGATGACCTAAAGAAGCTGCCTCTGTGTATCCAAATATACTTTTGTGTGAAAAATATACATAGATCTGGGTCTGGTGGCTTAATGGACTAATGCATCCACTGTAAGGGCCTGTGTTTGACTTCAGTCACTGGTTCAAATCCCAGCGGGTCCACTTAGCATTTAATCTTTCTGAGGTTGTTAATATTAATACCATTGAGTTGGGTAACAATAAACATCTGTTATTCAGTGCCGAGAGCCCCTTCTGGGTGGCATGTTATGTTAGATAAGCTGCATTACCATTTGATCACCTATTTTAGATATAAACATGTATAAGAACAAACAATGACACAGTCAAAAGATTGCACCTTTAAAAGGTGTCAGTAGACCTTTTGGCTTTTCCAAGGCATATTGCCAATGCTGAGGAGCATTAACAATAAAACAAACAAACAAACAAAAAAAAAAGAAAATGTCTGGCCCCATTGTGGTAATTTGTACACACATATGCATCGCCATGACAAGATATGGGCACACACGTCTGTCACTGACACCTATCTTGCTGCAATAACAAAAACAGTATAAGGGCACACTTTTAGGTCCAGTAGCAAGTTGCTGGGCCCTCTGAAAAAGAAAGAAACTAAATGTAACTGGGGTGGAGCAGCCGTAGTGAGCAACAAAGTGTTATGAGCCCCCTTGAACCCCAATATAGGCCTAGGTAGTTGCACAACCTTTTACCTACATTTGTCCTACCTTGCTCTACATAACAGCTCTGGTACTGACCTTTTACCTAGTTAGGTGCCGAATAAATGTTGTGTGGTTTTCTTCAAAAACTAGCCTCATTTATTATGCATGAGGATTCTTAGTATCACAGCAGGATTGCCATCTTCTGCATAATACCTCTGTACAAAAGTCACAACTATCGTCAGCCTTGGCCGACAGCCCCACAGTACCATGACACATCTGGGTAGAACCCCTGAGGGTACCTTTCAGGTATTTAAGTATCACATCTTCGCTGGGCAAACCAGAGGAGAAACTTCCACGCTGACACAAAGCGCTGGTGTCCTGCACGCAGTGGTCTGACATTCCTTGCGGGGTGTCCAACTCGAGACCAAGACAGAGTCCTTCATTCTCTCCCATCAGGTAATGGGGTTGGCTCTTTCCTAGGAGGATTGCTGTCTTTACACCTACATACATGCTAGGTACACTTAGATACATCTAGTTAGGGTTTGCATCTTAGGAGTACTCATGAATACTGCCATGTAACTATATGTCTGCATATATTCATTGTTTTAGCACCATGGTAGAATTCTACCTTTTATTTACTCTGTTGGTGCTTATAACCGTATACATCTGTTTCTGTCTGCTGGTTGTTGCAGCACACGTATTTTAAACTAGAATGACGCTGGTTCAATAAATGCTTATTGAAAACGTCCCCGCCGTTTATTCTGAATATCTCTCTGAGACTGAGTGAGCACGAGTGGCTGAGCGAAAAGTACTGTACTGTTTCCATATTCCCTGAGGGGTCAGGGTTGTCATGTTCGATAGTTGCCAGAAACTATTCGCTCCTTGGTAAGGTCGTGGGGCTTATAGTGCCACTGTGAGCTAGCTGGTGTAGAGACTAACATATCCTTTGGGGGGGTCTGGAATCAGTCTGCACACCAATCCCTTAGTTTATGTTGTCTAAACGCGCAGATCCTATATAGATTTGTAGGAACTACACGACAAAATGATAGGGTGGTTTAATTTAAAAAACTAATAAAAATGCCAAGCAAGAAGTGGAATGGGAAGCAAAGAATGAGCTGGGGGGTAGACGAGCTACACCGACAGAGCAGGGTGGAGATGATAGGGGGAAGCAGCACATGGGGAGAGACAGCAAAAAAAAACATGCATTCCTATGAGGGCTGAAGGAAAAAGAAAAAAGTTGTTTTCCTGAATGTAAGCAATTGAAGTATACAACTCATCAAATCAGAATGATGGTAAAGCAGCTATGCTCCAGGGGCGGGATTAACACAAGAAGAGGAAGGAAAGCCATTAAATAAGAAGCAAGCAGATTAGAGCGACAAGAATGCTAACCAATGATAAGCAATGAGTTGACCGAAAGCCCACTTTAAGTATTGGTATTACACAATAGGTTTAGACAACAAGCAATGAAAGCTGTCTGTAAGACCTAAACATGTCATTGCCATTTTACAGCTGATGCACTGCACCATATTACCAATAACCATTTTGACAGACTTCACACAGTTATTTACCCCATAAATGTAGTTGAATGCATATAAACCATATGTTGAAAAACGCTTTTAGCTTTGAAGCTGCCGCTCAACATTGCAGAGCGTGAGCAAGCAGCATCTATCTAGAGAACAATGCATACATTTTCACCACCCATGCTATGTAGGGCAATCCTAGCCACAGGGGTGTTGTCAATGGCATCAACCCTAGAACTCTATCCAGGAAACAACAGTTCAAAGAGGTCCACATGAAATGGAAGCGGTATCCTTGCATTATCCATGCAGACACATTTTCTAGTTGTGTTATCTTAGAAATTCAAGCTAATCCTTAAAAATACATAATTACTATGACAGAAGAAGGAAAAAATACAATTTTGAACAGAATTACCATTTACCAGTTTTATTTTGCATTTTCTGACAATATATTTTTCAGGTCAGGAGGCAGTGGAGTGAAAGGGACCCTGAAATATTTTTTTCTTGGTGGCGTCAGCTAGAGTCGGCATGTGTGTAAAGTTCAGGCAGTCCTTAGTGGATAAACACGATACTTAAGAGGAACATGCCTGAACATCAACAGTACGTGGTAACATGTGGTAACAAATGGAATTACAAACTGACTAACGACGTCCAATACTTGCAAAAAACAGAGCTAAAGACTCTCTTAATGAGACAACATTTAGCTCAACATATTGTCACACTTTTGCTACAGGCTTAGCTCCCCGGTGTTCCTTAGTTTGCAGTCCAGTTTTTTGTAATTTCTATTAGTGTTATCACCCATCCCCTGCATTGCTAACAGAACTTTGTGGGTAAAACTCACTGAAAGTGTCTTTTGGACTCCTGGACTTCTGCTGGGGGAAAGCCGCGCCACACGCTAAGGCAGCGCTGGGGGACTACACTTTTCCTTGCGTTCTGAACGCGCATAAGACTGTGACGTCGGCCCGCGGCGGGTGTAGCCGCAATCTCTTCTACTGGATTCCGGGACTCTGGGACTTCTGCTCCTTCTGCTTCCTGCTGGGGGAAAGCCGCGCCACGCTAAGGCGCCACTTGGGGACTACACTTCCCCTGTCCTCTTGCGCTCTGAACGTGCATAAGACCGCGACGTCAGCCTGCGGCGCGGGACACGCCCGGGCCAAGGGTGGGCCCGTCCACGCCTGTCATCGCCCGGAGGAGGCTGGGCTGGGCCACCCCTCTAACATTTGGGGTCAACTTGCAGCATATCCATCATTACCATTTAACCATGGTCAAACGAAAATCAAGGGCGCCTGAGACGGGTGGTGAAATTATCAACACCCTGGATTCCTTTTTGACAAGGGCTGCAGACATTCTCTCCAAGGAAATAGAGATCACTGAGCGCTGCCTCTCCTTAGAGGAGGTAAGATTTCCTACTTTAGCCCCCTGAGGTCCCAGGAGTGGTGCGCATAGAAAAGGATCCAGAAAAGGGGGCTGGTCAAAATGAAGCTTTAAATATATCGGCTCCAAATGTTATTTCAAATTCCCCCAGACCACCTGGCAGCCCTGTAGTGGAACCCCTGTGTAAAAGGAAAAGAGGGATGTCTAAAGTTGTCCCTGCACCCGTAACGAAGTCCATTAGAGCACGTAAAAACACGCCAACGGCCTCAATACGGGCATCGCATATTGCCCTTGCTACTAATCCTCAACAAGTGGCAGAGCAGCCGTGCCTTGATGACCCTCTGTTTCAGAAGCTGAGTCAGCTATTTAATAGCCTCTTGCAGCCTGACCAGATTGTCCATTATAGAGAACATAAAACTTGTCCTCGCTATTAAAAGAGGGAATGAGCAACCTAGGCGGGGAAACACGCAAGAGGGAAATTTGCACTATTCACAACCTTACACCCATCCACAACAAGTACCGTTGGAGTGCCTGACTCCTCGAACTGCTTTTGCCTCCAAAGCCTGTTTACCCACAACTTCATCACAAGCGTTTCCAGGCACTTCTTGTAACCAACCGGGGGCATCGGACACCATAAACCCCCCGTTCTTCAACCTTCCCATCCTAGGTGCGGCTTGTCATCTGGTGGGGAGCGGGGCCGGTCACCAACAACATAACTTTTCACGCAAAGGACGCCAATGGACCTGCAGGAGATCCAGCTCACCCATAAGAGCTCCCAGCGCAGTGTGACCATTGCGCAAAGAGGGCGATTATACCTCTCACCTGCAGCATCCCCGTTTGTAATTGTCCTTGCTAACATTCCTGAACTGAAAGAGTCCCAACAGGAATCTACGGAGCAGCAGATGGACAAAGTTTTACACTGGCTTTCAAAATTTTAGATGGGTCTTCCTATGTTATATAACCATATCATTATGACCAGACGTGTAACAGGGGTGGGCTGTGGGCTAAAATCAACTGGAGGGGATTGTGTAGTTAATTTTAATAACCAAAGGTTGGTTGAATTCTTATTCAATATATTGCCTGATGCCCCTCGATCTGATACCCAGATCTTTGCTCTTCTGTTGAGCTTCTTTTACAAACCACAAAGGCCCATTTATAATATTTTACCGTGGCGAAACTCAAGACCTACTTTTAACTCACATATTGCCCAGGCTACCCCACTTGTGCCTATTAGGAATAGATATGCCCCTCTGACTGATCTCGAAGCTTGTGACTGACTTTGTCTCTCCTCATAAGTCCCTCCCATTTAAAACACAAGAGTGTCACCAGCTTACACCCTACCCAGGCTGATATAATCAATGCTAGAGAACATATGGCTATCTTAAGTATTATGTCCTGGAATATAGCGGGTTATAATCAGAAGAGGAATAATCTTGATTGGCTATCGCTTGTCACAAATTATGACATAATCTGCTTCCAAGAAATGTGGGAAATTGCAAAGATTCATATTAATGGGTTTTGTACATTTGAATCAGATGCGGTGCCATCTTGAGCAGGTCGCTCAAGTGGAGGTCTGGTCACTCTTGTAGCCACCACTGCTAGGATCAAGGTTGTTTCCTTTCTTAACAACTAACCGTATTATCATATTCTTTTAAATGAAAGACACAAGGGGAGGGACTGGCTTTTAATTAACTTTTATAACAATAATTTTGCAGGCAGTATGGATTCTGTTATAGAAGGACATTGACCAGCTAATGAATTCCCATTATAGACCCCTTGACATCATATGGTTGGGCAATTTTAACACTCACAGTTGTAGTAGCGCAGATGGTGGGGTGTGTGGCCTTGTTGATGATTCTGGGGACCAAATATTTCATTTCTTCCACAACGGATATGGTAATGCACTAAATAGATTATTTGTGATTATTAACCTTGTGATAACTAATCCAACTGATAGCAATACGGGCCAATTAGATTACACATTCTCATCCCGTTCTAACTGCTCGACAATAGATTATATCTTAGTTTCAGAACCCATAAGAAATCAAATATTACAAACCGAGACTAAACTTTATGCATTTAGTGACCACGCTGCGATGACTTGTCAAATGCTTTGGGGTCCTAGCAATATCTCTCCCAGACAGCGATTTCTAAGGCCGGTGATTGGTAGAAAAAATGGGATAGTACTCAAATGGGGAAAAATTGACACAACCAAACACAAGTAACGTCGTCACAAAAATGATAAAGGAAATGTTTGTCTTTCTAGAGTCCTCTCGACTGAATACAGAAATTCCCCAAGCTTTCTAAGGAATTTTAGCAGAAATTGGCAATAGTCTACAATGCCCGAGAGTCCTTAAGGCGCTGGGAGTTGCTCGCTGGTTTGATGATACCTGCTCTAAGGCACTTAAAAATCTCCACTTGGCGTTAGGTGAAAAACCATGAGATGTGGATATGGTTAAACAGTTATGTTCCTTTTACAAAACAGCAAGAACAAACTAGGGCCTTGAAAGAGGAGGCATGGGATAAGATCACTCGGGCGGCAGTTCTAAATAATAGCAGGGACTTTTGGAGCATAATTAATGCCCCATTCCTCAAAGATTATTTGGAAATTACCATGGATCTACATGTTAGTGAGGAGGCCTGGGTGTCCTATTTTTGAGAGGTTTTTGGGCATCGAGATGCGGACAAAGTAATTCCATTAAGCTCTTTTGAGACCGCATCGGAAGATGAAATGAAAATTGCCCTGAATCAATGTAGTCCAGCAAAAGCACCTGGCCCTGATGGGGTACCTATAGACTTCTTTTTAACTATTCAAGAATTTAGGGCCCCTTTTCTTACTAACGTTTTTAACGCTATTGCCCGAACTGGCTTTCCTCCATCTTGGAAAAAGTCAGTTATCATTCCAATTTTTAAAAAGGAGGATAAGACCTTACCGATAAACCCATATCGCTACTTGATAGCACAGCAAAATTAATGGGCCGATTGCTCCTGAACAGACTAGAGGCTTGGGTACAAGTTAGGAACATGTTATCACCCGCACAGTATGGCTTTCGAAAGGGTAAGGGAACGATCGATCAGTGCCTTAATTTAGATTTGATCATTTCTAAATATACCGTGGTCAAGGGAGGTCATCTTTACATGGCCTTCATGGATCTGACAGCCACCTTTGATTGTGTGGCCCACGCGAAATTATGGTCTATAATGAAAGATATCAGTATAGAGAAAACTATCATTAACTTTATTCGCGAAATGTACTCCGGGGCTACTGTCTGTGTTCGTTTTGGGAGAGAGGGCGAAAGTACTAGGCCCTTTAATATCACCCGTGGCGTAAGGCAAGGGTGTGTACTTGCCCCTTTTTTGTTCTCTCTCTACTGAAATGGTGTGGAAGCGGCCCTGGTCAGGTCAGCTACAGATGTTCCTATCATAAATTCTACAACAGTACCCATACTCCTCTAGCCAGATGATGCTGTGCTGCTGGCCCAGACTGGCAATGCACTCCAGATTTTGATCACAACGTATACTAGATTTATGAAAAATCTTGAACTTGGAGTTAATGAAGCTAAGTCCTTCGTGCTTGTGGCAGGTGAGAGGCCAAAAATAAGCCCTAACTGGAATATAGATGGAAGAAAGCTGGAGGTGGTGGATTCTTTGCTTCTTAGGGGTATTATTTTACTCCAAAAATACATGGAAAATTATGGTGGCCAATAGATGGACAACAATGGAAAGAAGTACAGGTGCATTATTTAAATTTGTAAAAAAGATTGGGTCTAAACCTATTGGAGCAATTAAAAAGATCTAGGAGGCAAAAAAGATGTCCGTTGCCACCTATGGGGCAGCTGTGTGGGGAACCGCTAGTATAACCATTCTACAACAAATAGAGGACCGTTTTTGGAAGCGTCTGATAGGTGCCCCAAAGACTTGTTCCTCCTATAATTGTCATCTTGAACTAGAGGTTCCTTTCATATCGGATCAGATTCGTTCTGCCCCTCCCCTATTGTTGCATTCGGTGTGGAGAAGGGACCAGTTGAAACTTACACAAGATGTATTTAAACTTGATGGGCTATTGAAAGCGAAATCGCTTAAATTTGTTAGGAATAGCTTATATAGTATCCGTCAAGCAAAATTATTTGATAATCCAACCACATGTAATACCATTTCAAGGTCGAAATTAAAAGATCTATTACTAAAAAAAATATAGGAGAGAGCAATGGGAGTCTATGCATATCAAGCCTAGTGTTAAACTATACCTGTTAACACCTAGAATTAAATCAGATGTTCTATCGTATTTAACCTTTGTTAAAGGTTTCGGCTGAATTACATTCCTCTTATGTTGGGTTATCCATCTAATACATTTTCCCTGGATGCCCTTACAACTTGCCCATGCGACTCTCGCTCCCCTCAATCAGATCTTCACCTCTTGTTTTTCTGCAGTTTGTACAATGAGGAAAGGAGGACTTATATTGCTCCGTTGATGCGCAGTCTTAGATTTAGACAATGCCACCCAGCCCTGTACTTCCTAAAGTTATTAGCTGATCCTTTTACTTGTTATTGTTTGGCCTCATTTTTTCAGGACGCTTTAAAAAAGAGAAAGCAGAATTAGTGATATGGGGAAATATGATAATAACTTTGATTATGAATTACACTGTCATATTCTAAAATCCATATGTGTTTTTATTGTAGAAATGTTTTAACTCAAACAAATTTTATTATTGTATGCTTGTATATAATCTTATGAACTGAATTTTTTAACTTTATTTATATTGTATACTTTTTATGCCGCATTTTATACTAGCGAAATAAAGTATGATGATATTCAAACAGAGGACAGACACAGTAAGGCAGTGGGAAGAACCAAGGTGGAGGAGCAGAAAATTCACATTTTGTATCTTGGTGATCTTGATGAACAGATTACTGAAATCAGATCTCATATAGATGAGACAGTTGCTACCAGTAAATTCAAACATAAAAATCCAGGTGGTTAATTAAATTAGTCCTCACAGGAAGGGCTAGAATACAAACCTCACGCCTAGCAACCTGCACGAGTAGGTTGATGGTGCATAATAATAATATGGACCCTGGAAGATGGTGGATGGCCAGTCTTCAACCCTGGTGTAATAAGCACCAGCTGGATTCAGGCATAAAATAATTCTCTAGGTGGCAATGAAAGTAAGCCCATATATTAATTTCTGGTGTGAGATGACTGAAGAAGATCAAAGGCTATACTTTGAAAGGTCCTTTTGCAGGAAAAAATAGAGATGTCAACCAGGAGTATCAGTTATTTATCGAGATGCAAGACACAAACTAATAAATTTGAAAGATTCATAGCTCTATCTTCAGATAGAAATCCAAACAAACAATTTATTTTACAGAAAAGGCTGGAGTGGGAAACTTGGGCAGGGCAATCTTTAACCAGCTGATGCACATCAATGTTGTATGAAAATACATCCTTCAAAAGTAGCAAATTGTTAACATGGCAAAGACTGACAACTTGAGCCAGTGCCATACGAACAGTGTAACTGTCCATCTGTCATCTTGGAATGTGGAGCCTTGGAGAAGCTCATCAAATACAGTATCAGTCCATAATCTGTGCCATAGGGGGAATATTTAACAAAGTATAGGGAATTAAAAAACAAAAAGTCCAAGCTGTAACACCCACTCGCCATCCTACTTCTTCCTTCCCGGTTCATGCCACCATGATTGTAGGAACCAAAAGTCCACTTTACTCTAAGTTTACTGAATTAGGGGAAAATTCTGTTGGTGCGCAAATTGTATCCTACAGACTAATCCTACCTGCTACATCTTTGTCTACAGTAAATGAGAGCCCAGGAACGAGAAATGGTGACAGACATGTATGCCTTCATTATGAGGGACTATGAAATCTACAAGCCAAATTGTGTAAATCTGCTTGCACACGTGCCAGAGACATAGACTCAGATTTTGAGTACAAATTTGATGGACCACAGTACACATCCATTAAAGTCAACATAGAAATGAGTCAACGTTTCAACCCCTTTAAAAATTATTCTCAATGGGCTCTTCATCAGGACAATATAGGTAGCAACCTCTAACCATGGGTCAAATGCACAAGGAAGTGTCTCTTGGCATAAGCATTTCACAAAACTTTTGAATCCACTCGATGCGATCAAATATGATCTGACTCTCACGTTATGCGCTAGAGCAGCTGCATTCTTGTGTTGACTTTAATGGACCTGTACTGTGGTCCGCCAAACTTGTACTCAAATTCTGAGTCTATGTCTCTAGAATTGAAAAGACATTAAGTCAACTTTATTTGTTTCTGTATATCTGCACACTTCTTGCATAAATCAAGATCATTGCGCTGTTGTCAGAGCCCCTACTTGATATCCTGTTCTGCATAACCATGTATAATAATTAAATAACTGTCCCTTCATTTTTATAAGTCTGCACATATATGTTGCCTAGGAAGCATAGGCTTAGAGCTTACTCTGAGGGAACCACTGTTCTTGCTGTAATTTATATACTCGGGTACCCAGGAATACCGGGTGGCCCCATAGTTTGTCACACAAGTGTCTTGACAGCCTGTTCATAATCTGATGCACCCAAGAATTATTGCTATATAGTTCGAGGCCAAGTTAGAGGCCACTAACAATGGGTGATTTTTTACTGTGACATCCCTGCAATTTGTGTGGCTGACACTGTCACTCTGTCAGTGCATGCCTCATCAGGTTATTTGCATAGGTAGCAACAACATGTAGGCCACACTTTTGTGCGTGGTGCACAGTCTGCAGTGGAGGGGCACACTTCCGCACAATTTCGGTATGAAAGCAGAGGGCAGCGGACATCAGAGACTTAACACTTTCACAACGTAGGACTAAAATATTACTCTGTTGCACGATTGCTAACACTAATTCACAATGTACCCATTATGCCAGAAAAACGATAATATTAAATATCATCACTAAACTATATAATTAGTCTGTGACCGTGCTCCGGAGAAATGCCAATTCATAATGAATATTTTTCAGTATAGCGCAGTTATCTTTAGTATCCTGCGTATGTTTTTATTTAAACCTCACACCAGAATGTTATAATGCTGTATGGAAAAAATAAGCGTGTTCCTTCCTGCACCTAATTACCTCAGCTGTAGAATCTGCCAAGTATGCTGCCCTTTGCTTCCCTTAATCGCATTACAGCGAATGTATTTTGACGCCAGTAGAAACAAACACGTAAAGATTTCAGCTTAAAAGAGTCCCAATATGTCCTAAAAGTCTGTTAGGATCATTACCACGCCAAGGCTTGAAAGCAAATGTACGTTTATATGGGAAAAACACACAATGATGGATTTGCTTTCCTTAAAAACAAAATGTCTTGTTCAATGTGAATTTAAGTAAAATTGTGTCAATGGGAACTGCTCTCACAATGATTTATGCGGCCTTTTGTTGTTTTATTGCGTTAGACATTCCATTCCCTAAGCTTTATGCTTTCACCGAGCCCTTGCAGCCAGGCAAATGCACAGATCTGCCTTTATGTTCTTGGCAGGGCTCCAGCGTTTGCAAATATTGATAGCCAGCTTGAAGTTTTAATTTAATTGCTTCCCTGGTGCAGGACAGAATATCCCTGGTGTTTAAGAATTTCTTATTTTCCGGGGGATCGTGTCACTCTGACACTTCTGAATGCAACAGATAACGGACTAGGAAAGCGTGAAATAGAATAATGCATGTAAATATGTTCTGTTAATTCGCGACACTGTGGTATATACAACACGGAGATTTAATTTCTCGGAAGCTCGTGTTCTTTTGTTTAAGTGCCCCTTATTCCTCTTACGGTTACTCAGAGATTTCCTGTTCTAGTTGCGAGATATCTCACAGACATACTTTAGTGAGCGCATAATGTGGTTATGTGAGGCAAATTTTCAAGAAGTGTTTGAATTATAAACGAGTGCCTCGCCGTTATCAAATCTGTGTGACAACATCTTCCTCTAGGCAGCTGACCTTGCATTCAAGTAAACATCAAAAGAGGGAACAAGCCAGGCAGTTAAACATTTAACAAAGAGAATTCTATTTTTGTTTTTTCTTCTCATTGAGGCCATTAAATTCCTGTCGGGAACAAGAAAAGAGAAGTTAATGTTAACAGTATTAAAACCCTTCCTGGATATGATTGCACAAAAATATCAAATGAATGGATCGTGAGCTATGCACTGACGTAAAGTAGGCGTCAGGATTGCACAACTGTGGTTATTTTGTGCAATGATTAGTGCTGGAAGTCGGCTGGCAGGGCCCCACCTTCATAAAAACTAAAGTAAAAAACATGTATTTCATGGAAGCGGAGGAAAGCGTGCTGTGCTGTTTGGGTGGAATCACATTTTCCACTAGGATTGCAGCTTTGTTATCTTTGAACAATGTAGCGTTCCTTTGTTTGCAGTTTGATTTTCCTAAATGGTTGCATAGCCTTTTATAACTGCAGTTAACGAGTATTTCGTAATATCCGATCTAGCACTCAAGGTTTGTTTTGCAACAATATCGTGTCCCTGAGCTGGCAAAGTAACTCGTTTGTGCTTTCAAGTGGTAATATGCTCCAACTAGTGCACTTAGCTATTTAAACATAACAGAAATAAGTGTCCTGGGCAGCAGCAATATGCATTAACATTTTCCCAGTGATGGTGTTGTAACAGAAAAGATGTTTGATTTTGTTTTTATGAAATCGACTGAGGAATAAGCAGAGATGTGTTTTTTATACGATCTTCAGGCAGCTTCAACAGTCTGCAGGCAGCCCTATAGTTTCCAATCTATGACATATACGTAGGATGGCTTTGGGTCAGCCCTTGCTCTTTACTAGATGTTGATCTCTCAGTTGTCTCCTCTTGATTTGATGACACCTCTCTGTGTAAATAATTTTGTCTACTCAAGAGCATATCTGCCTGTATTTGTTCTGATTGGATGCTCAGTATCATTCCGCTGCTTACCTGAGGGGACAGTTTTTTTCGGATCTGGCCTACCAGACAGCTTTTAATTGTCTGTAGGAAAATGCTTCTTGTGGACCATATCAAAAACTTATAGTTGCCTTAGAGCTGGCCTATGCTTACCATTGGTTGGCTTTATTGTCACTATTATTTGCTTGCTTCTTATTCGTTGGCTAGCTTTGCTCTTCTCCTTTCACCCGGAGCATAGCTTCTTTCAATGGCCTGATTTGTATGCTTCCACTTTTCACATTCAGCTTACTTTTTTTCATTCACAACTTGAAAGTGGATGTGCTTTCCAACTCTCTCTCCCCCATGTGCTTCTACCTCCCAAATACTTGTCTCCAAAGGCTCTGTGTTGCTTTCTTATCCCCCAAGTGCCTTCACCCTAGTGCAGTGCTGTTCCCGTAATACCTGCTTCATCCTGCCCCCACTTTCTCTCTCTCTCTCATGTCCTGCTGTTCAAGCCAATAGCATTCCTTGATCCTTCCTCCTTTCCCACTTACATTTTTTAAATTTTTTATTTAACCTCACCGCCTACTCCTCATTGCTTTCCCCACCTGTTCCTCCACTGCTTCTCCATCCCTCAGGTCTTTTTTTGGGGAGAACCCTATACAGTGTCTGTTTGGTGCCTAGCCAATTCGCTTTCAGAAAAGTGGTTTTGCACATATTACATTTTTCCCTCCAAATGACATCCACCATCTTGTATCAGTAATTACAAAATTTAAATTGTGCTGCATCATCCAATAGGCGCCCACATGCGTAGTGAGGCAAGGGAGCACATGTCATCATGCTTGCGCCAATGATTGTATTTTAAGCACTACATCAGAGTGCATGTATTTCCTTGCTCTATCCCCCACTTTTTCTGTGTTTCTGTGCCCTGCACTTTCCCCCCACTCCTGAATGCTCCTACACAGTTCCATCACACATAATCAAAAAGCATTGGTAAAGCTAATATCTTGACCAAGCTGAGACATATTGCCTTTGTCAATATTTGTTTTACAGTACCTCAAAAGGGCTACCTCAATTGCTGTGTGCTATATAAAAGTCTCTCAGTGTCTTACTTTCTATGTCTCTACCTCCCTCCCTGGCAAAAACATAAATAGGATGTTGTTCAATTCTTATCCCAACACAGCCTGGGCCATTCTAATCAAAGTCAGTGGATATGATGTGCATATTTTAGAAGGCTTTGGTCATCATTAAAGAATGCAAACAACAGTAAATTACTACCTTGTCAAGATTGTCTTTCCACCAGCAGAAAGTTCAGCCTTATGGCAATTATGTGTTACCACTGGCTAAATGCATCACTTTTATGATCTTCAGTTCCAGTGCCTACACAAACTAACAGCAGGGATATAATGTTCCAACCACTGTCACAAATACCACCAGCAGCTCTGGCCTCTTTAAGACCATCAAGGGTTTAATCCTTTTTACGTAGGCACCACCTTTTTATGCAGTATTATTTATGAGTGAGTGTAAACCCTTATAGAGCATAGACAGTGGATCTAATTTGGTGCAGCTCAAAAAAAGATTGGAAAGGATGGGGGTACGCCTAGAAAAGTGGGAATTTCAGAGCAGTTTGGAAAGATGAAATATTGTTTAAGAGCCTTATTTGTAGGAGCAGGCAATTTCATAGTTTACTCATCTCCAATATTCTGAAGGCTCGTCCACATCTGGATTTAGAGAGGTGGTTGGAGACTGCCAGTAAACTTATCCAGATGGCTCAGATCTGAGGTTTAGAGTTGGGAACTCTGTTATACACCTAGGGTCCCTTCTTTGAATGCATTTCAGGAGACTGCGAGGATCCTGAATTTGATGGAAGTTGTTTCTAGTAGCCAGAACCAAGATTATGTTTAGCAGAAATATGCTGTTCCTTTTATCTGACAGCATACTGTGCTCTTTGCAGGTGTGACCTGGCAGTATTTGGGAAGCAACTGTTTTCTGCAAAGTGTGTCAATGGTGGTAATGAATTCCCCAAAGGTAATGCATTTAACACTGGCAGTCTTTCCAGTGGTGGCAACGCAACAGACTACATTTTATTGGTGTGAGATATTTATTCCATTCTGAGGCAGGCACTGAACCCCACCATCACAACCAATTGATAATACTTAGTGACCTAGTGATGCCAGCAAAAAAGAGATCAGCCGTATATCTTGAAGGCACATTTTGTAGCACTAAATTCATTCCATTGGAAGCATAAAAATGAGTTATCACAAAAACAGTAGAAAACAGTTCAGACAAACTCTTGCACTTGGGATAGTAATAAGGAATATATCAAGTAGAGTTATTTGGTGCCATACAGTTTCCAGGCATCCCGGAAAGTCTGTTGATCAGCATACTGTGTTGGTTTGGCTGAGACTATATTAGAGAAACTAGGATACCATGAGAAGGGCAATTAAGAAAGAACTAAGCAGCACAGTGTGCAGTTGAGTGCTACATATTTACATTACTAAGATCTGCAGAGATAAGGTGATATACACAGAACCATCTTTTTTGGTATAGTGATCATAGTAGGATTTGAGCTCATCTCTTCATGATCCAAAGAATAAATGCAGTGTGTACAGAATTACCCTATATAATATTATGCCAAATACCTTTCTGAAATATCTTACTGATAATCAGCTAAGAGCAACCCATTACGAAAACATTTAAAAGCAGCACTACTCTTGGTTGCATGTCTAAGAAGCAAACCAAAGACAAATTTACTCAAGATTAGCATTGGTTTGCCAAGATGGGTCTGTTCAAGAAATCCAATTCTTAAAATAATGGTAAGGTACAGAGAAGACAACTCACAAGAAGCTTCTTTATCATGTGCTAAAATGTCCTGAAGGGCAACACTTAAAATAGCAGAATGTATTTGATTGTAGCACTCCGTCCTGCAAGTCAACAATAAGCACATGTTGAATGAGTCAATTAATAAAATACATGTATCGCACTCACTGCAAATAATGCCATCTGAAACCGCATACGAGGTGTAGCTATTACCCTTGAGAGTTTAGGTCTCTTGGAGAAGAGACAGGCTTTTACACTAGCCCTGTATACAATTCTGACACATGATCCCAGATGACAAGTTAGCTAGCACTAAGAGAACAACCAAAGCTTTGGCACCAGAAGAAAGGTCTGATTGGGAAATGGTAAAATTCAAGAGTGACAAGGAACATTTTGTTATTGCAGTATTCTGGAATTAATCATCATGTGGATTGTTACAGAGAATGTAGAAAAGAGAGAAGTCCTACCCATGCTAATGCAAGCATCAGCAGAAAGAAGTGTAGAAATGTAGGTGGTAAAGGAAAAGCACAGGCCCAAGCTGTTTGCAATGCCAAAATAGAGAGAGAGAATATAGTGGGGGCCTGGTGGGAAGCAGACACAAGTTTTAGTAGCTATAGAAATCACAGCATAAATGAAAAGTCACAGCATGAACCACAGGCACGCAGTGCAAGGACACATTTCTGAGAAAATATGTAGGTAAAAGTAGACACACAGGAACAAGATAAGCAGGTGGTTAGATATTGCAGAACAGTAGGTGCATAGGGAGGAGGTCATTGCTAGGCTTCAAAGCACGAGACAGTCAAGGACACCGGTAGTGCAGGGTGCATGAAAATTAATCAATAACATGTGCACTTGAGTCACTTTCTGTAACGTGCAGTTAGATGTTTTTGCAGAAACTATTGCTTCTTGCAGAAACTAGAAGTGATAACAATGTGCTTGAGTAAGGTCTTGATTTAATACGCTAACTAAATGTATGACATATTGCGGTTTTTAGACTATATAAGACACTGCCTGTTATGTTGTAGTTGAGTTCAGCTTCCAGCTCCATGGAGTTAGCTGACCTCCCGGCCGTGTTTTGATAAACCCCATGCTATATTGCCAATAGAAGTCGTGTCATCGCATTCTTTCTCTGACAACATTTGGAGAGCCAGCCAGGAGTCCACCTCGCCTTCCCGGACTGCGTCCGAGGGAGATGCTGCCTGCCCTGATTGAACAGATTACTGCGCAGATACATCAGGTAAGCAGACACTGAGTTAATATTAAAGTCTGCCTATTAAAAATGGGCAAGTAAGGTTCCCAGACCGGCATCAAAAGGGGGGAGGAAAGGTCGGACTTCGCACCTAAAAATTTGAATTGTATGATTCGTTGGCAATCATAGTATGGAGGGGATGAGGAAATGCATGGTTTATGGGGGAGGGTTCTTCTTTTTTCAGGATACAATTATATGTTTAGAGAAATGAAATGTGGTGATTCCAAGGATAGACCGGAAGCCTAGATAGTGTGAATTCCCCTTTGAAATAGAAGGGAGAAATAACAGGCAGTAGAGTATTACCCAGAGGAAAGCTCCTGGAAGAGACATTACTTCGGGAAGTGGCCCAACAGGCAGTAGTGTATTACCCAGGGAATAGCTCTTGGAAGGGATATTCCTCTGGGGAGTTGCCGCAGATATCCCAGTTAGATCTGGAGGGCTAGTGCAGAAGTAGTGAGACAGGATTGGGTAACAAGTGTGTGAAGTCTGACGTAATAAGGAGACGGCCATTTGACCGATGCCGGCAGACCTTACTCTGAATAAGTCAAATGCCCGGCTCCCAAATTCACAGATTTAAGATATCTGGAAGGCGTCTTTAAGGAAGAGCCACCAAGGCGGAGGCATCAGTTGAAGAATCTGATGACTAGGTAAGAGGACAGTCGGATGATTGTTGTCAATTGACTTTGCACTGAGCACGACCAGACCCTTGGTTGCGAACCCAAAATTCGCATTAGTTGCAAGTAGATATCCCTCCATCAATAAGGAGGATGATAAAGAGTACAGTATTTCATAACCATAAGGGGCAAAACATAGAGAAGTGGCAGGGTCCCCCACCGGTTGTCATTTAGTCTGATATAAGTGAGGGAGAACGACAGCAAGATCTTTGCAATATTTTTGATATTCTAAAACAAGCCCATAAAGTGTCCTGGAAGTGGAGAAACATTATCTGAGATAAAAACACTGGGAACCAAAATAAAACATCCCAAGACAAGTCTAAAGATTAATAATAATTCTCTATGAGTGAGAGTGATGATTCATTGTGGCAGGTAACACATAATATTGAATTACAATGAATATGTCAATGGGCCCATGGAGAACCCCCATGTCCCTGTAACACCCCTCAGTTTGAAATAATAACAGAATCACCCATCATATTAGAGGCCTTCCCTGATGCATTCCACACAGATATTCACAATTCAGGAGTTTAAAACATGAGAGGGAGACCACATCCTCAAGCACCGCAAATAGTCATTTATATCCACGATAATGGTGTAACATGCATTGCGTCAGGCACAAATCCCCTTAGACCCTCCATGGAAGAAGTGTTACACAGACTAGCGATAAGTATAGCTGATGCTCACCGATTTGGTCTCACACAATATATGTGGAGTCAGGTAACACTGCATTAGGTCAAAAGGTGTTCACCACTGCCATAGGTTAGCAATATTCATAGAAGATAAATATATGAATAAAGGAGACAGGTCCAAAAGGGGCATAAGACAGGGGCAAACAAACAAGGGATTAAAATTGGCACCTCCACTACACATGGGAAACACAAATATACTCAGGGGACCACTGAGCCCCCTCTGGAACACATGATAAAAACTTTCCCTTCAGACAAGAAGAGGATACAAAAGTACTGTAAGCAATGGTACAAAGGTACCAAGGGCCATGCTCAGCCATGGCCAAAGAAAGGGACGTTAGACAAAGACACAACTGAACATACATTGACTTACATTCACTCTAAGTATAAAAGAAAGTAAAGACAGAAAAGGGAACCCATCCTGTCATTATGGCGGGTATTCTATGATACAAAAACAAAAGTGAAACCAGTAGCACTCAAAGAGGCAACAACACAGTCCCCAGAGAAGCCCCCGCCTAATGGTCTTTACCCTATTTTGCCAGCTGTTTGGTGCCAGGATCCCATTAGAGTTGCACCTAAGGAGGAGAGACAAAAATCACAGAGTAACGAGGCAACTTCGAACCCCCACCCCTACAACTCTTCGGGCCGGTCCAGAACCAGACCAATGAGACATTCATAAAGGAAGTGCAGCGCACTATGAGACAGGCAGAACGCTCTAAAAGCCCTGCCCCCCCTTTGAGGACAATGGACTACGGGACATATTATTACGCTGGGAGATACTTCTGCAGACACTCTGAGCGAGGCAGCTGAGGAATGGATAAGAGAAGAAGAAGAATTGGAAAGGGACTGCCACAATATAATGAACCCCTGAATGAGTCACAAGACGTAGCAGGAGCAGAGGAAATACGGGAGTGGGAAGAAAGGCCTAACAGGGGTGCAGATGAACAGGTCACTAACGATAGACAATAGAATTTCTGCCTACATCCTACGTGGGGGTTACTGATGGCAGTGAGGGACACCTCAGATATGAGGAAGTCAATCCTAAAAATGAGTAGGTCAGATTTAAAACCCATGGAGATAATAGATCAAAAGGAGGGTAGTTACTGTTGCTGACCCTTCCCGGATGAATTGGCAAGCTGGACTAAAAAGGAGGGGAGAAAGCTACGGCCCTGACAAGGGTCTTTTCAACCCATCGAATTAGCTTCTGCCGAAGATTGTATATGGCAGGGACAGAGCAACCCAGACTGGGACTACCCCTATATGCAAGAGTGCCTCATGGTCTGGATGGAGTATGCTATAGACAAACCAACTGAAGTGACCCGAAGTAATAGACTAGATCCGAGGTTAGGCCTGAGATCAGTAAATCCTCGACCAATAACTCAGTTACCCCTCATTTTCAAGGGTGGGCAAGTGCCCACTTATGTACCATGGCAGCAAATGGATAAAGACATTTTAAAGAGGGCACTACCCACGCTGTCTCAGGGAGCGGGAAAATGATGCTTTGAAAAAAACACTGCTGGAGTGGACCTCGCCTTGGGCAATGTTAAAAGCTTGCTAAGTTCTCTGGAGGGAAACAAAGTAAATACCATGTGTACCAGAGCAGGGATCCCTCAAATAACATTGATAAATACACAGTTTGGCGGGTCATCCTTCAACAATATCCGTCAATATGTCTGGGATGTGCTCCGGCGGACATACCCAGACACAACCGACATTGGAACCCTTATGGCAGAGAGCATAACACCGACTGAAGACATTACAGAATCCATCACCAGAATGAAAGAATGATGGGTACAGGAAGAGGGATGTAATTGGGAAAACACTGGAGGGAATGTAATAATATTACGGTGAACCCGTCTTTGTCTCATCCCTCACCGGTCACTCTGTGGGTACCACAGGGATCCTCGCTTTCACCCTCTCTCCTCAACTTGTTCATGGAGCCTTTAACAGAAATTTTGAAACTATCCAGCATTCACTATCACATATATGCTGATGACACCAAACTGTACTTGAAGGTCTTCTCCCCTGAAGACATCAGGCCCCTCAACTCAGTTTTACAGAAATTCCAAAGTTGGCTGACACTTAACCACCTGAAATGAAATGCTCTTAAAGTGGAATTCCTCTTAATCGCCCCACACAAACAGTCATCAGTCATCGAAGAATGGATGAATAAACTAACAGCTCTTAATTGCACGCCACACATCATTGATTCCACAAACTCATTGGGAATAATGCTACATAAGAGTCTGAACATGCAAAAGCACATTAGTGTGCTCACCAATGGAGCGAACTGCCAACTGAGCATCTTAAGGAAAAAAACTTTCCTCCCCTCTAATGACTTAAAGGTTGCGGTACAAGCCCTAGTGCTCTCTAAGCTGGATTATGGAAGCGCAACCCTTACTATATTGAAGACGGCTCCACTTAGGGCTTCTCCCAACTCTGCTGAAAGGCTCATAACAGGTTCTAAAAGAAACAATCATATAACACTTGAGCTGATATCCTTAAATTGGCTCCCATATGAAGCAAGGATTGAACTAAAAATTGCATGCACGGCCCACAAAGCCATTCATTCCAACACCCTGATATACCTCACACAAAAAACTTGAGCTCTCTGGAAGCTCTAGATCCTCTAGAAGTGCCAGCACTTCCCTTCTCAAACCAAAGATATTCCATAAAAATAAATCGCCCCCAGAATCTGTGATTCCCTGGCCCCTGAAGTCAGACTGAATCCCTTGATTGCCTCTTTCAAAAAGGAAGTTAAAGCAATATTGATGAAGAAACATCTGCCTTAGATTCCTAGCTTCCAAGGCTCTTGGGGACACACTTGTTTCTATGAGACTGTGATGATTATATGTTGATCTGTTGGTTTTCGGTTACTTCCTCCTATACCTTCTGCGATTGCTAAATTGTAAAGCGCTCTGATACCCCCTGTTGTCATGTTTGTGCTATATAAAACCTTTTTAAATACATGAAAAAAAATAATGTGGTGAAACAGGCCTGCCCACAGATATACAAGCAAGCCTAGACGGAGGAGTGGGAATAGAGGCTAAACCGTGTCAAGAAATACAAGCCCATATAATACATAATTTCAAGCAAAAACAAAAAAAGGATACTGAGAGGACAGAACAGGCAGAGAGGGCCACAGCTATATTGGTGCAAGAGAAACTTTAAAAAAACAAGTACAGAAGAGGCACTTGTGAAAGTACAATAAATGGCTGTTGCAATACCAGTGCAGGTGCAGGCACCAGGATGGCAGCCAGTAAGTAACAAGGGAAAGGGATGAGGAGGTATTTCAGGGGGACAAGGGCCAGCGTAGGAAAGAAGATAAGGAGGATGTAGGGTAGGACAACAGTGTTATTATTGTGGGAATATTGGTCATTTTGCAAGGGAATGTAGAACAAAAAAGAACGATGAGCAAACGCAGGGATGGATCATCCCGCAGAGGCAGATGAGACCGCAACAGATGCAATGGGCTCTCCAACACCAAGTAACACAGGGACCCCCACAGGTCGCTAAGGTTCAGTGGACCGCACAACAGTGGCAAATACCACAGAATATACCACAGGTTGTCAGAATTAATACAGTAGGACAAACACAGGTTTAGATGGGAGGAATAATGGCACAAGGAGGCAATCTCTTTTATGCACAACCCTAAATGCCCGGAGGGACACCAACCAACAGTTATCCATGAAAGAGCCCACAGCAACCATTATGTGTCAAATACTATACTATCGGTAACCTAAAGGTCAGATGCGGAACCCACTGAGACGGTAGCCATAGAAGGTCACCCCCCCCCCCACCCACCTAGTTTTCTAATTAACACTGGGGCCACCAAATCATGTATATGGGAAAGAACACTACCACTTTCTCACAAGTCAATGGACATACAAGGGTTTTCTTGGGCTGTCAGGAGGATTCCTTTTACCTAATAAGTGAGCATGACTGTAGGAGACATGCAAATTGAAGGGCCATTGTTACATTCTCCAGAGGCAGTGGTCAAACTTCTCGGAAGAGACCTAATGAGTAAGTTGAATATGACCATCTCTTTTTTTGAAGATGGGTCGATGGTATATCAAACACCTGGTATCACATCAGGCAGAATGTTGTCACTCATAGCTCATAAGGACTTGGGACAACAGGTCAGAGCAATTCCTGTGGCTACAAAGACCTTTTTGCGTTGCATATATGTTTTTATAGCGCATACACCACCGCTACTGGGGAACACAGTGCAGATACCAAAAGAACTACTGTTCAGACCCGACAGGTCTGTGGACCCCATTGAAGAACCTGGGATGGTCTTTGAATTATCAGCCTGTAAAATAAGGCCAAATTATGCATTGTTGATAGCATTTGACAGGACACAGGAAAAAAGAGCGTCAATAGTATTTACGGATCCAGGGGTCAAATTCAATCAATCAATCATGTCACTTATAAAGCGCACTACATACCCGCGAGGGTCTCAAGGCGCTGGGGGAAGAGGGGGGTGGTGCTGCTACTGATCGAAGAGCCAGGTCTTGAGGAGTCTTCTGAAGGCCAGTAGGTCTTGGGTCTGTCGGAGGTTGGTGGGGAGGGTGTTCCAGGTCTTGGCGGCGAGGTGGGAGAAGGATCTGCCGCCGGCGGTCGTTTTCCGGATGCGGGGGACTGTGGCGAGGGCGAGGTTGGTCGAGCGGAGCTGGCGGGTGGGGGTGTAGAAGCTGAGTCGTCTGTTGAGGTAGGCTGGTCCGGAGTTGTGGAGTGCTTTGTGTGCGTGGGTGAGGAGCTTGAAGGTTATACTCTTGTTCACAGGAAGCCAGTGCAGGTCTCTCAGGTGGGGTGTGATGTGGCTGCGTCGGGGGATGTCGAGGATAAGACGTGCAGAGGCGTTCTGGATGCGTTGCAGCCGTCTCAGGAGCTTAGCCGTCGTTCCTGCGTAGAGGGCGTTTCCGTAGTCCAGCCTGCTGGTGACGAAGGGCCTGGGTGACTGTTTTTCTTGTTTCGGTGGGGATCCACTTGAAGATCCTGCGGAGCATTCGGAGGATGTTGAAGCAGGATGAGGAAACGGCGTTGACCTGCTTAGTCATGGAGAGGGTGGGGTCGAGGATGACCCCTAGGTTGCGTATCAGAGACATATCAGATGAAGAAATGTTTGATGATAGCCCATAAATTGAGACAGTGGTATTTGAAATGGATATTACCATTAGAGTACAGTTGCAATACAGGATGCTGTCAAAACACGCACAAGACAGTACAATAAGAGAAAAGGATTTGGCAATGGTACCAGAGGGTCTGTGGACAAAGGGGCCACACAACGTGGGACTGATTAAAGGAGCTGAGCCTGTGAAAATAACACTGAAACCTGGGGCAATACTGCCTGGTGTACGTCAGTATCCCTTATCCAAAGAAGCAGAAGAAGGCATCTTTGCTTGAGGAACGAGTAATATATGAGAGAACATCACCCTGTGACACCCCAATTTTCAGATAAAAAAAAGCTTAGGAGGGGACTTGGAGGATGATTCACGGTTTTTGCTCCCTGAACGATATATTAATAACAGAATTTCCGGTGGTACCAGACCCGTCAGTCACACTGACAAACATTCCTACGGTACCACCCACTTTTCGGTGATTGATTTGAAAAACGCATTTTTCAGCATTCCATTGCACCCAGATAGTCAGTATTTAGCAGAGTTTAAGTACAGACAAACTCAGTACTGCTAAAGAAGGCACCCTCAATACTATTGTGCTTCCCCAAGTATCTTCAGCAGGACAGTGAAAATGGATTTAGTAAAAGTAAAATGCAAAAGCTCCTTTTTAGGTCTCGACCTAGCGACGCAGCGCGAAGCGCTGTCGCTAGCGAGATCTATTGTCACTGACTTGCTTCGGAAGGGAGACAGGAGATGTGCACGCGCAGGCTGGATTGGAAATGTGAACACGCACGTCCAGGCACGCGATGTGCACATCTCCTGTCCCCCTTCCGTCCTCTCCAGCCGCATTGCACGCACTCCCCAGCTGTCCTTGCACCCCTCCAGTGTCAGTCAGCCATGCGCCTGCCACCCCCACCCACCCCCACCTTACCGTCGTTCCGCCATGCTTCACGCGATGCCCTGCAGCGTGTCCCCAGAGCTCACAGGGTGATCGGTGTACCTCGCAGCCAATGCGGTCGCCGTCACGCTGGTCTTTGCTGCAAATGTGCACGCTTACGGCGCGTTCTGATGTGCACTTGCCCGGACAGCTGATGTGCACGCTCACGGCGTGTCTGTGTCAATATGCTGCTTTTTCTCGCCCCCGCTCCTCCGTTTCGATTCTGTGCTTGTTTTTTGGTTTGAATTGGCCCCACGCTGTAGACAGCAGGCATTGGAGGCATGAGAGGAGCGGGCAGCTTTGCCAGCAGGCTCTGGCGTGTTGTTCTCTGCCCCTCTTGCTGCCTAGGTCTGCTCCCTGCAGCTGCGAGCACTTCCACAGACCGGCCAGCCGCACCCCTCTTGTTTTATTTTAATCGGCCTTGTGCCGTAGATAGCAGGCATGGGAAGTGAGCGGGCAGCTATCCTTATTAAAAACATGCACGGCGTCTCCGGGTCTAGGTTAATTAGGTGTTAATCGCTTTCACAAACCCAAATCAAGATCGTTGATCTGTGGCACACATAACGTGTTTCTACAGTAGATCGGGCGCAGTGCCCCAATGCCGAACTTCACACGGCTGCCGCAAAGATGCACTGTAACTTCTCAAATTCGCAGTCCAAGGGGAGGCAGGACCAGGACACTGCTCACCCACCTCAAACTGCAGCGGAAATAATGCACCAGCAATGTTCGCCACTACAACATAGCGCGCAGCAGTTGGTTTAGAGCGGACACTCCTAGGGCAGCCTCGACAGCATGGATGAGGCACAACTGATCCAGTGGAGGACACTGGAGCAGACAGACCACCCGTCGCCACTAAAATGCTCAAACGGAGGTAAGGAGCTTCTTGTTTATTAAGCCGTCGGCTCCCAACGTCTGGCAGCAACTACAAACTGAACCCACCCCTGAGTTCCACACAGGGGACACCCTAAGCCCCCCAATTCACATTCCAGTCAAAACACTCCATCTCTACCTTTCTACATGTCCATTTATCTTACCTCCATTTTCAAATGTCTCAGTCTCTTTCTGCATTCCTTATTTCTCCGTCTGTCTCTCTTATATCCATATCTCTCTTCTGCTGTTATCGATCCATGTCTGTCTTCTGCCTATGTAAATACCCATGTATTTCATGTGTCTGATTCTTTCTTCTTCCTATCCAAATCCCTGCTTTATATCTTCAGCAGGTGTGTCTCTCCTTAGCCTATTCAGTATTATCAGACTACCACCTGTCCACGTATCTGAGTTTCTTTTCCGCCCTTCCCAATGCCCATTTATCTTTCAGTTGCCTCTCTTCTGCCTATCTAAACTTTATTACTTAATTTCTTTATTTGTATGTGTCTCTTCTGCCTGTCCGGAATTCTCTCACTCTTCAACATGTTCACTTGTGAGAATCTTCTGCCAATCAAGTTATTTTTTTTGTCTAGTCAGCATACCATTAAAAGAGATCTCACAGCTGTTGTAAACGAGTGAGTACTAGAGGATAGGACCTGCAGCCCACCCATGTTGGTCTCATTCTTCGTCACGTGTGTGGATTTCATCCATGTGTCTGTTTGTCTTGTGATCATGCAGTGACTGCCTCACTTTTGTAAAAATTGAAAACATGGCTGGTTAATATGCATTAATTAAGCTAGCATGCTGTCGTTCCTATATTACTGTAGCGCCAGGGTGCCCTTTCGGGCAACTGTAACGTTTTCCAAATATTTTAATTTATTAATTCCTTCCAGTAAAATTTCTACTTGTTCGAATGTCTCTACCTTTACTTGATCTCTGCGTTTCTTCAGTCTGGACTACTGCCAATGTCTGTTTTCTGCGTGCTTGCCTCTATAACATCTCTATGCGTTTTCTCCCGGCTCTCCCACCCTCTTGGGGCTGCGCCCCGTCCTTTATTTGCGTTGCATGGCCTGGTGCCTGCCATAAGGCTGTTTGGGATCTGTTAGCCCTCACAAAAGGATGCAAAGGGCAATTAACTTAGCCTTCCCAGTGTAAAATGGCAACTGTTTGGGACCTGCTAATCCAGAACCGCATTTATCAGTGGTGAACATTCAACTCGCTGAGCCTTCCTGCTGTTTTACATTTAACTCTCGCATATATTGTAAGTCCATCTGATAAAGCTTCCATCAATTAAGGTTTTACTTATGTAGGCATTTCAATGTATTGGCCCTTTTACTTCTGTTACGTGGTATGTCTTATTTAATCTGTAGCACTATTTTCTTTAACAAGTTTCTTCTACTAAAGGCACAACATGCTTTCCTGCAACATTCAGCTTTCACTTCCCAAACAGCCAGGAACAGTGGCTGCTGCTTCTTGAAATTGAATAGGTCTCTGCAGTTACAACAGTTTGCGCTATTGGCATTGTAAATGACAATGCCTTTTATTTATCAGGTTTAAAAACAACCGATAAATAAAAGGCATTGTCATTTACAATGTCAATAGCTTAAACTCTTGCAAATGCGAGACCTATTGCATTGCAAATGCTTGTTACAATATGTGGTTGACATTCTACTATGTAGTCCCACTGAAAACATATGCAGAGATGATAAAGACAAATTACAATATGTGCAGACAGAAGGTCACTATTTGGGGCAAATAGTATCTAAAGACGGAAGGAGGGTGACACCGGATAGAGCAGAGAGCATCAGAAACATGCCCAAGACCACCATCACAAAACAAATGCAGTTCCTAGGACTCTGCAATTACGTGAGACAGAGGGTATTTGATTATGCCACCCTGACTGCACCACTTCTGACCACTCTAAAAGAGTGGCATACCAATGGGAGCAAAATAAACTGGACTGATGAAAGAGACAGCATTTTGGGAGCTAAAGAAAGCAGTCACAAATGCTCCAATGTTCGGTACACCTGACTACAGCAAAAGAGTCTACCTCTTCTGTCATTGTCAAGGAATGACAATGACGGCAGTACTGACTCAAAAGACATCCATGGGACACAAGCCAAATGCCTACTACAGTAGATCCAGTCAGGAAAGGTCACTACCCATGTGAGCAAGCACTGCCTACAGCAGCATTTGTGGTCCAGAAATGCACCACCATAGTGATGGGATCACCTTTAACACTGTATGTAGAGAATGCAGTATTTGCCATCTTACAAAGAGGCAAGAGCACCCTCACAACTCAGAGGGCATCTGGGTACAAAGTAATACTCTCAGTACCATCATTTCAAGTAGTTTGCTGTAACACAGTTAATCCAGCAACATTTTGTTACTGACAATGAGCAAGTACACAACTGTGCTAATTAGATACCAGATGAAGGAAGTAAGGTGGGAGAAGACCCAATCCCAGGGAGTATGTTGCTCTTTGTTGATGGGTCCTCTTTCATAGATCAGGAAACTGGGATTAGACATTCTGAACAGCAGGTGTCGTCTGGTACATTACAAAGTATTAGCCAGATGCCACTACCTGCTCATTTTTCAGCAAAGTCTATAGAGTTAGAGGCCATCATTGAAGCATTGCAGTGAGCTGAGGGACTAGAGGTCACAATTTACTCAGATTCAGCATATGTCACCACCTCTGTACATTCTAGCATTCACAGATGGAAAAGGGGGGATTTCTTAAATCTGATGGGTCCCCTGTAATGCACAAATATTTATTGGCACAATTAATAAAAGCTCTAAATCTTCCATCTAAAGTAGCAGTGATAAAGTGTGCAGCTCACCTCAATCAGCAAGACCTTATTGTCTTGTGGATTGTTACCTGCCTTGTTATGTTGGCCTAGGCCTGGCTGCCATGCTGCTTTTCTTTGCGCACGTTACACTGAGCCGGGCCTCCTCGCCCTTTGCTCGTGCCAAGTTCTTTTGCACTGTCTGCATTTTCTGTTGTTCACCTTTTTGGGCTCAGTCTGCACAAACATGTACAAGGTCGCATAACAATGTATTTTGGTTCTTCCTGATATGGCCAGTCTCGCGCACCCAGACATAACATTAGGTGCAATTGCCATGAAGAATTTGGTATGCTTTTAATACTGTGGTTTACTAGCGCTTAACACACTTGGAGAAATCCCTTTCAGTGAGAAGAGCTATGATGTCCTGCTGATGTAATTCTGCAATTTAGAGACTGAGGTATGGGGGTTCGCTAGTCAAAGCCCAGAGGTCTTCTATTATTATAATAAACTATCTTACTGCAAGGGGAGGGTGGTAATGTAATTTATACGTTTATCCACTGAGCTCCGAGATGCTTTCCCCGTTTGTATTCTATGGAATTGTAACCATGCTGCTTATATTAGTCATATGCATTATGCTATTAGTACTGACACGTGTACTGTACATTAGAGCACGTAAGTTGGAATAAACATTTTAAACTATCCAGTGTCTCTTCCTACGCACCTTGTGGACAAGTACGAGTGAGTGACGAAAGAGTGTTCTTGCTTCTGCGAGTCCTGAGATAAAGATACCGTGTTCTGGGTTGTCCAAACATTAGTACTTGGGTGCTAATGGGATGCTAAGCTAGTTGGGTTGGGGTTTTTGGGTGCTACGGTATATGGTGGCAAACCACTGTATTCCGGGGTCCCATTTTCCTGTGCATAGCTCTGTGTATGTGCAGAAACCTTATGACATGGCGCCCAACGTGGGGCCCCGGAATACAGTGGTTTGCCACCATATACCGTAGCACCCAAAAACCCCAACCCAACTAGCTTAGCATCCCATTAGCACCCAAGTACTAATGTTTGGACAACGCATGGTTCAATTACTCCCTGATATTCCAACTGTGTCAGAATTTCGGAGACGGGGCCTTTTGCCTGCCGTTTGATGGGATATTGGGGTTGTGGCTGCGGTAGTGACCGCAAAGGTATTGCATGAGGAGGTAATCCTTCCAAGCTTCTCACGGCATGTCCCAAAAGACAAAGCTGAAGCACTTGCAGCTGAGTGGGCTGTGTACCTGGCACCAGCGTTATACCGCAACCATGTGGGATGGGATGAAGAATCACCTCCTCATGCAATACCTTTGCGGTCACTACCGCAGCCACAACCCCAATATCCCATCAAACGGCAGGCAAAAGGCCCCGTCTCCGAAATTCTGACACAGTTGGAATATCAGGGAGTAATTGAACCATGCGTATCACCTATGAACAATCCCCTTTTCGTGGTTTCTAAACCCGATGGAACGTACCGCTTAGTTTTGGATTACCGGCATTTAAATACACATTGTCGGAACTTTGCGGTGCAAAATACACACAGTTCTGCGCTTGTAGACAGTCTTGTTCGTAAAAAATACAAAACGACACTTGACCTTTCAAACGGTTTCTACACGCACAACCTAGCCCCGGAGAGTGGTCAATGGACCGCATTCACTTCCGGTGGTAAATTATTCCAGTTCCGGCGTTTACCCATGGGCTACAAAAATAGTCCGGGTATATTCGCCGCCCGTGTTGTTTCTTTGTTAAATGACATTGATCAAGACGCATGTTCGTACGTAGATGACATCTATCTGACGGACGACGAATTATTTCAGCATTTGTCCCGTGTGGACCGCATTATTCTTGAATTTGCGGAGCAGGGTTACAAATTTAACTTTGCTAAATCACACATTGCTGAATTTACCGTTCTGTTCTTGGGCTATGAGCTCAACAACGAAGGTAAGGGCTTAGCCCCCATTTCTTGGAAAAATGTGCACATTTGTGCCCCCAAATACTCTGAAGAAACTTCAGTCTTTGCTGGGTTTCCTGAATTTCGGGCGTACTTACATTCCCGAATATGCCCAGCGTATCAAGCCTTTGTATGCTTTGATACAACCTACTTATTCAAGGTCTTGCTGGCTGCCTGAGCATACCTCAATTCTGCAGTCTTTGCAGACAGACCTTTTGGAGTCTAAATATCTTTTGACTCGTGATAACCACACAAACCTGGTGATTAGAATAATTCCGGGGCGGTGGGATTCACATACTTAACCTTTAATGAAGGTGATACAGTACCCATCGCATACAAGTCACATCTGTACACTTCCGCTGAATTGCGCTTTACCTCTGTCGAAAAAGTTCTAACTGCAGTGCAAATGGCGATTCTAAAAGAACGCGCACTGGCACAGGGAAAGCGGATTCTAGTGGTAACACCCTGTCCTGCCCTAGAGGCAGTAACAAAGGCAAGTGTACCGAACTCAAAAGCAATGCATCCCCGTTGGATACAATGGGCTACATCCTTGACGTCTTCGGACGTCACTTTTGTTTTTGATTCTTCTCTGCAGACTCAGGAGTTTTTGCAGTATGAATTCGTTCATCCTCCTCCTTTGTTTTTATTACCGCTTGAGGATTACAAATGTGTGATCTACACCGATGGTTCAGCGCAACCGGCCACTGGGTCCAAGCACGCTTATTCAGCTGCATGTGCTATTGTTGCGGGTTCCTTTGTAGATGGAAAGTTCAAATCCTCTGCAGTGCATACTCGCACACTTGGAGATAGTACCGCACAATTGGCCGAGCTGCATGCATTGCTACTTGCACTTGAGTTCGCTTCTCAGGATGAGACCACTCTTATTGTATGTGATTCTTTTTACTGTGTACAATCTTACAATGACAATCTGTTTTTCTGGTCGAAAAACGACTACAAGGACGCAAAAGGGAGCACAATTAAGCATAAAATGCTTTGGGTTCGAGTGACAGAATTGCAACAACGTCTGCCCCTCACACAGGTGGTTCACACCTTAGGCCATCAGCGGGTGGGCGCACACGCTATAGGTAACGATCTGGCAGATGAAGCTGCCCGTTCAGCAGTAGTCACGTGTTCAGTAGCAGCGGTTACCAGGTCCATGTCTAAAATAGACCCTGTTATATTAGCAGCTATTGCTGCAACCAAGGAAGGTAATAATTACCCTACAGGTTTCCCTTCCAAGTATTCTTACACATTAAGTCCCGATCAGGTTCCTTATGTAACTATACCTGACGTTGGAGATCGGCTGATCCCCAACGCGGACCGCAGGAGTGCCTTGATATCAGCTGCACACGAAGGCATGGCTTCGGCTCATGCAGGTGTGTCAGCTACAGTTTCCATCTTGCAGCAGCGTTATTGGTGGCGTGGATTGTATAAAGACACCCGTGCTTTTGTGCTTTCTTGCGATGTTTGTCAACAGATTAAGCCTTCAACGGTAACACGTCCACCACAAACCCCGCTCTGCATTGCTAACAGACCCTTTGGGTGTGTTTACTTGGATCACTGCGGTCCATTCTCATCAGACACTGCCTATAAATACATCTTAGTGGCAGTGGACTCGTGCACACGGTTCCTCTGGGTCTGGCCACAACGGAGTGCTGACGCCCGAAATGTAATCAGGGATTTGCGTGTCTTTGTGGGAATTTTCGCATGCGGCACCTTCCATTCGGACCAAGGTCCAGCGTTTGCCTCTAGGGCTTACAAGGATGCAATGGCTTCGCTTGGGGTGCGGGTGAAATTTTCGTCTCCGTATAGGCCTGAGGGCAACTCTATCGTTGAACGAATGAACCGTGACTTAAAGCAATCCTTAACAGCTAGGGTTATAGGTACTGGCAGGAACTGGCTGGCCCATTTGTATACCGTTCAGCGTGCACTTAATAATCTCCCTAGAAGACCTCTGGGTGGGCGGACCCCATACGAAATGCTCTTTGGCATAAGAATGTTTGTGCCTGACCTTGAGGGTCCAGACATCGCGGCGCAATCCGCCAAGTTTGATGTAGATAACCATTCTGCTATGTTACAGGACTTACAAGAAGCCCGAGACAAACTTGCAACTACACATTTGCCTTCAGCCACAGATCCTGCGTTGCAGATTCCGGTAGCCGGCTGGCTTCCAAAGGTTGGAGAACTGGTTCGAGAAAAGGTTGAAAACAAAAAAGAATTCGGCCCCTCTTTTCGTGCACCGGTTCCAGTTCTGGGCTTGAAGGGAACACGTACAGTCATTTTACCACCGCTTCCTGGTCGCAAAGAGAACAGATACATCTCAGTGGAAAATGTCAAGCTACAGCGCCTGGCCGATCCTGAATAGTGTCACACCAGCGGTCTCTTGTCCTGCCATTTATCGGACATATGTTCATAGTCCATCTGCACGAACGATCGCTGATGCTGTAATTGAGATGGTTGATTTGCCTGAATCCTCTACTTTGCCTGAAACTACGATTGATCCCCAACTCTCCACCAATATCGACGAGGACGAGTATACTTATCCTGCATCAGAATCGGTGGCACATCAACCAACAACGCCACTTGGCCCGACTCGTTATTCCTTTGATTCGGATTCCACATCTTCAATAGTTCCATCCAAGTTCAGTATTTTTATATCCTGGTTTAGAGACAATTTTTTGATTCCACCCTGGACATACATCTGGTTGGTACTTTTCTTGATATTTTTGTTCATGTCCATTGGCTTTGTCACAGTGTTTTTTCTACTAATTAATGGTCACTATTTACCTGAACGCTCTGCTGTAGACTATGTTTCTGGAACTTTGGCTCCTCATTCCTCGTCTCACATCATGAAGCGTGACCACACATTTGTGAACATTTCAGCTTTCCCAGTTGCTGATGGCATCGTATGGGATGCAGTGAATTATCAAATCCATGGTCCGACGGAAATTATTAATGTACCTAATGTCCTTCGTGTTTCAATGGGTGATGTAGTACAAAATAATATTCATTCTGATGATTGGGATGTGCATGCCGTTGAAGCATTGTTTGCCGATTTAAAATATTATGCATCTTTTAATGCTGAAGATTTATATATGAATTCTGCTAATTATGCCGATTTGTATTGTTACCAACATTGGGGTTATCATTTTCTCCATAAGCCCAGTGCCCTGCGTAGTTCTGTTAACTATACCCAATGGGAACATTGTCCAAACCCCTTGCCAGGTAGCTCTCAAACTCTTCGAAATAAGTTTAATTATTTCACTGATTTTAATCGGTCGAACCCTGCATCCTATTATTTTAGACTAAATAACACATCAACTCAGAAAATTATGTTAACACACACCAAATTGCTTTATTCAGGTTCCTTTCTAAGTGCCCTAGCTGTGGGTGGTTATGAGTACTGGGATAATACAGTGGATTTAAAATCTATTTGGGGCTCCAAGCCATGGCAGGTACAGGGAACCGAGGCATTACACCGTGCTTGCCTCATCCCTACACAAATTATGTTCCTCAATGTCTCCATCTATCAGACTACATGTTGGGGCTTAGCAACCACTAAACAATTGAATACTCCATCCATACCATCCCTGTCGAGTTTTCCCAATGAAAGCTCACGATTCAATATGTCCCTCGTGTCCCTGCAGGCTCTATTACAGAATAATTCATTTAATGTTTCTGAGCTGGTTCAGTCACCCTGGTTAGTATGGCCTATATCATCTAACGCATGTCAAATACGTTTTCACGATTCTGGTACTAGCTACACACAGAATAGGCCTGATCCGAGATTTACTGCTTCCCGTACTGTCACTACATATTCTGTTGGTAAATTATGCAAACAATGGCTGCAACATTCGTCCCTTGATTCTGTTAAACAACATTTGTCCCTCCTTTCAGGCAATATTGATCTGTCCGACTTTGTTTTGGGACCTCGTGGTCCCCGACCTAAAAGATTCATTTATGAAACATATAATGAACTCTGGAAGCTATCACAAATGGAAGCTGCTTCCCGTCTTCGGGAAATAGATCAAGCAAATTTGGAAAAGGTGCTTGCTGTTGTTGACAATAGTATTAATACCCTGTCTTCTCGCATTTATACTTTGGAGAATATTGTGTCTTCTGTTGTTGATATTGTACAAGATGATGTTTCTGTGTTATATCATGGTCAGAATCAATTGCGTTCAGTTATGCAATTTGCATGGACTTTACAAACGCTCAAGTTAGGTAAAGTTCCTTGGCATTTTTTGAACACCTCTGCCTTGTTTCTACCTTTTAACTTAACTGACAAACAGCAATTTATGTCCATGAAAGATGCAACTTACACTCTATTACATATCGAAAAGATGGATCCTTTGCCGTTCTCTGTTGCAGAACTCGATTCTGCTGTATGGCTAGTCCATGGGGTTATCGCTTTACCTTTTTCCTTGTTTGAATTTGACTCGTGCATGAAACATTATCCTGTGGGCCGTTACCGGCCCTTGGGCAGTGCTTTCCTGCATGAACTCTGGTCCTTGCCTTTCATGTATAAATGCCTTCGGGACGGCAAGGAAGTCTTTCTCACGGGGGAGTACTGCGACTCGACTATGGGTCATTCGCTTATTTGTAAACACATTAAATTGCATGGCTCATGTAGCGTTTCCGCTCCTAATCTTGCTTGTGTGCTGAAAGGTATTCCTGCTCCTGTTATTTCACCTACTTTCACTCTCCTTTCCAATGGTAGTTATTTACTTTTAAATAACGAAAACTGTTGTGGCATGCAAGCTGGCATTCCTTACATTGTAACAGTTTCGCACAGGGTTGTCTGCTGCAAAAATGTGCTTTTTCCTCCCCCTCATGGCAAGGTTGATATCTCTATTTGGCCTTCCATCCCTACCATGGAAGCAGATTTCAATAGACTGAGCAGAATAAAGGCACTATTATTAAACGAGGAAGTTATGCTCACGTCCGCCCGGGAGACATTCATTCTCCAGGTGGCGAGTACCCACAGTGAAATACAGGCCCTTTTAAATACTAATCTCCCCCAACATTTTGGGGAGTTAATACATCGTATTTTTAACGCATCTAACACTGAAGGCCTAGTACACTTTTTTAAGGTCGTGGGGTCGGGCTTGGTGTCCTCCTTCCAAACTATTTTTGGTGCCATCCCGGCTTTCATACATTCTATTTTTTCCAGTGTCTTTGGCGGTTTCCCATTGATCCTCGCTTTAGCGGCTGGTGTCTTGCTCTTAATTTGCTTTCTGCGCAATGGCTGCTCCCCGATGGGACCTGCTCGATCCAGAACGCCTCCAGCTGCTCCGTGAGCGCCTTTTGGCCGGTTTTGGTGTCTTGCCATTGGCGACACTGAGTGTGTCATATACTCTTTCATTTCGCTTTGCGTATTTCACTTGCGTGCAACCTGTGATGACTTGTGTCCGCTGTCCTTTCACCTGGACTCTGGATTATTGCCTCTCCAATTCGTCATTGTCTGTTCCGGATTTTGTTCAGTTGATGGGTCCCTTAGAGGCCCATGAGCAGGACTGTTCCGTTGCTGGCTGTATGGCGCGTGCGGCTGCACTGGGGATTTTGGCGCAATGGGATATCTGGGCGGCTGCCCAGGATCTCCTACAACGAAGCTGTTTCAATTATCACGCAAGCTGTCCCGCATTGCTTTTGGATGCTCCCTTTGTTGAGGAGCATTCCTGCTCTTTGATCTCATGGATTGGATGGCATCTATGTTTTTTGACAATTCCAATGATGAACTCTTGGAGGGTATGGCTTTTCTCTGCACTTACACTTTCATGGATTGACCTGCCCTTCGCCGTTTGGGCGCTCCCTGTGCTCCGACGGCTCTGTTTTTCCTCTGATGGGCCTCTGTCCTGGCCTCTGGACTGACCAGGGGAGGGTGTCTTGTGGATTGTTACCTGCCTTGTTATGTTGGCCTAGGCCTGGCTGCCATGCTGCTTTTCTTTGCGCACGTTACACTGAGCCGGGCCTCCCTCGCCCTTTGCTCGTGCCAAGTTCTTTTGCACTGTCTGCATTTTCTGTTGTTCACCTTTTTGGGCTCAGTCTGCACAAACATGTACAAGGTCGCATAACAATGTATTTTGGTTCTTCCTGATATGGCCAGTCTCGCGCACCCAGACATAACATTAGGTGCAATTGCCATGAAGAATTTGGTATGCTTTTAATACTGTGGTTTACTAGCGCTTAACACACTTGGAGAAATCCCTTTCAGTGAGAAGAGCTATGATGTCCTGCTGATGTAATTCTGCATCTAGAGACTGAGGTATGGGGGTTCGCTAGTCAAAGCCCAGAGGTCTTCTATTATTATAATAAACTATCTTACTGCAAGGGGAGGGTGGTAATGTAATTTATACGTTTATCCACTGAGCTCCGAGATGCTTTCCCCGTTTGTATTCTATGGAATTGTAACCATGCTGCTTATATTAGTCATATGCATTATGCTATTAGTACTGACACGTGTACTGTACATTAGAGCACGTAAGTTGGAATAAACATTTTAAACTATCCAGTGTCTCTTCCTACGCACCTTGTGGACAAGTACGAGTGAGTGACGAAAGAGTGTTCTTGCTTCTGCGAGTCCTGAGATAAAGATACCGTGTTCTGGGTTGTCCAAACATTAGTACTTGGGTGCTAATGGGATGCTAAGCTAGTTGGGTTGGGGTTTTTGGGTGCTACGGTATATGGTGGCAAACCACTGTATTCCGGGGTCCCATTTTCCTGTGCATAGCTCTGTGTATGTGCAGAAACCTTATGACATTATCTCCAGGGGCAGCCAAAGCAGCAACTAAAGCCTTCCCAAATTATAATGAATATGATGAACACACATTAGGTATGATGACGAGACGGCAACAGGATGCTATTGAATTACCACCCACATATACAGGGACAGCAAAGTTACATTTGTGCGAATTGCAAGAACAAGCACTCCCTCATTAAAGGGAGCTGTGGGAACAGCGAGGCTGCACCCAGTCACCAACATTTTTCATTTACAGGCAAGAGAGGACAGGCAAGCCAGTAATGCCACAAGCCCTGTTGTACAAGGCTCTATAGCAACTACATCTCCCAGTACATACCGCAAAAGAGTATCTTCTTGCTACATTACAGGCAGATTTGTTTATTCCAGAACTATTTGAAATGTTCGCTATGTCCACTGCAGAATGTACAGTATGCCAACAGTAATATAATTCTTTATTGTTTGAGGAATAAAAATCATTACAATTAAAACATTTGTGTCATGTAAAAAAAAATGAATCAATCATTTTAAAATTTGACATTTTAATTAACTAGGACCATTTGCATTGCCCTAATTAGCTAATTATTATGCAACTGTACACAAAAATGCTTCAGTGGTTACATACAATACTGGGACATTGATACCACATATGCACATCTTTATCACAGTCGTTCTTTGGTCATAATAAAAGTAACATATAATTATCCATTAGTTCCATAAACAATTCAATAAGAACTGTAAACATTATGTACCATTGTGCAAATAAACAATAAAGTGCCTAGGTGCTTACACATGATCTGTAGAGTCTAATCACACAAGTAGCTAAAAAACTGACCATCGTAGAACCATAGTATAACAAGCATTGGCATAGCCAATAGGTCTCGCCTTTGGGACCTTATAAGTGTTTTGCCATGCAACAGTTGATGTTGTTGCACCAAGGATATTGTGCTGGATAATTAAACACTTATAAGGTCCCAAAGGCGAGACCTATTGGCTACACCAATGCTTGTTTCTCTGTGAATTTAGTATAAATGTACACAGTATGTCTTGTACCGCCACATATAACCATCTCTTAACAATGCTTGCCAACATTTGGAAGATTTGGCAGAATGAGGAAAACCAAAAATAATGTCAGAGTAAAATCAACATTTTTGTTTTCTAAGAAAAGAGCATTTTATTTTTTCCTCAAAGATTGGGTTTAGGGGATGTGGATCACTTTTTTCTTAACTAGGTGAATGAAGGGCAGGTTTTTGCATCAAGAGTCTTTGTGAGACCACAGCCTTCCCTCCTCGCTAATGGAACTTTAACTTTTTAAATGCCTGCCTCTGGACTTGTTCATTTTCACAGTCACACTCCAGCTGCACCCTCGCTGACCTCCACCGCTTAGCGGGGCACATGCAGGCTGATTCCCGCCAACCAGTCTTACTAAATCACACGAGGTTGCTTATAAAAGAGTCTCAACAAAGAGGAGAGTAACATGAGACGAATACTAGGGCTGAGAAGATGACGGACAGAAAAAAGGCCAACGAGGAGTAGAACAATGTGAAATGATGATGAACGCGGAGCCAGGGGAGAGAATCCCAAACACGTCCTGTGAACAGAAAAAGGGGAAAGGAAAATTACATAATTACTTAAAGCCGTGATCAGTGCAGTAACAACTAAAAGTACAGAAACGCCGGTGACTATGTTTAAAACATGTCATTAAATAAGAAAAGAGATCAGTCAATAAAAAGTACCTCGAGGATTAATAACGAGTAAAACATAAGCTTAAAATACGAATCATCGAAAGTAATACCGACAAATTCTTCGCATCTTCTTGGTGCTAAATGTAATATTCTGAATAACTTTCCTCCTAAACTCTTTTCTCAATTCATCAAGGTCGGGAGCAAACAGAATAAACAGATGAGCTCAGGCAGCATCACCCTTGAGCGGAGCTAACACACTGGGAAAGAAAGTGCGACCAAGCCCACGCTCTTGGCTCTCTGCCAGTATGGGTAAACGATTTCTTGCAAACGCAATAAGTACACTGCGAGGTTCAATGAGCAGGGAAAAGGAGAGAGTGGCATGCTGCAGTATAGAGAGGCGGGGGGAGGGGGAGGGAATTGAAGCGCAAGCAAGGCAGAGAGAGGCACGCAAGGCTTAATGAGCCTTGACAGAAACCCACATGGCGGCTGCGCGCGTGCACGCTCGCGTGAACGCAAGCTTGAGGCCAGGAAAAGCCTGTGGTAGCACTTTCAAAAGCCACTCACTAAATTTCTCGCAGAGCAGCGCATGCGCTGGCTCAGCGAGACCTAAAAAGGGCATGAAACAATTCAATGAAAACTGAAACATTATACACCATTGTGCAAATGAACAATAAAGTGCCTCTATCCTTTCACATAATCTTTAGAGCCTAGTCCCAAAAGTTGCAGAAAACAGAATCATTGAGTTAAACAAAAAAAAGCATTAGGTGTATTGAATTCAAACAACCTAAAAACAGGTGCAAAAAAATTCGAAGTGCCAAGTGCCTAAAAACAGCAACCTATTATCCAATCCTATAGAACTTCCGTTTAGAAAAGGCAAAAACAAACTTAAGCTACAGAGGCCAGCATTTTTTCGACAATTGTTAAAAACTTTATCATTTCACAAATCCTTGGAATCAACACACCCGATAAACATAAAATAAGGGCCTGGTAAGCAGATCTTATCCCGCTTTAAGAAATAAAGGTGTTAGTAATGCACAACATGTTTTAAGCAATTTTGGACACGCTCACACGATGTGTAGTAAAGTTTCACACGGCCACCTGCACAGTCTGCATTCACTGGTTGGCCACTGTTGTAGCCAGGTCGGCGTGCCCGCCTTAGTAGGGTATCTACCAAGCCTTAATTTAAAAAATGTATCACTCATATGGGCTGCAAAAAGGCAGTCAAATAGGGCTGCATTCGCAAAGTCTGCTGAGAATTAATCACTGACCAAGCATGTGTTTTTGCCACAGAAGCCTCTTTATCTGCAATGAGTGAATTAATTTTAACCTTTTTATTTAAAAACTGTTTAAAGCTTAGCTTTGTCATTTCTGGAAACCCTGACTGCAGATCAAAACTCTGGAAACATGTTGAAATATGGGATCTCCAAGCGTCTGTGTAAACAGAATGATTTATTTCACACCAGACATTCAGGATCAGATAAAAACAAGGAATACATACATTTCACAAATGACCCTTGCACCACCAAGGAACATATTTCAGCTTGGCCAATCAACCTGGGAATTCCAAAGACTGATTTACAAGCCTTAATTACTAGTAGATCCAATAGTTTAGTATCTTTTTCTCTGGTGATAGGCGAGCCATATGCAATGGTTGGCTGTAGCTTGGCTCCCTAAACTTTAAGAAGATGTTCATACGATTGACATCTCAGTATAGCCCTAAGCCTACATTGAAAGTGATCACCTCAATAATACCACGCCGAAAAGGTCCATTTAAAAATCTACACTTAGATGTTGTCTACATGATAGAAAGATGTAACAATTACAGGTATCTTACAGTAATTGTTTGTCCATTCTCACAATGGATTGAGGCAGGACCCTGTGTACATAATGATGCTAAACAAGCAGGCAACTTTCTGATGAGAGAGGTAATACCTAGGTGGGCTTTGTACGCCCTCAGAAATCAGCCAGGAAGCGACTACCATTTGACACCACAACACATAGTGACAGGACGTCTAACGCCACACCTTTTACAATAATGCGTCAAAAAACAGAATCACATAAGAAGGCTGAGGATTTTGGGGGATGAAATTAGTTATTACTTGTCTGAGCTAATGAAGTCTGCCAAGTTCTTCTTTAAACAGATATTGCGAAAGAAAAAGTACACCACCGCAGCCCAGGAGACTAGTCCGATACCCGTTGGCCAACAAGTGTACATCTGCTATTTCGTTCGCAAATGGCGTAACAAGAAGTTCGAAGGCTCCTTCTCAGTGACAATGACGACCCCCACAGCCATAAAAATCGATGGCAGAAAGCCATGGATCCATCAGGCCGACGTTTGACTGGACCCTGCTTTGCCTCAGACACCTCCACAGACAGAGAGGGAACAAGAGGGAGAAAGAGAGAAACAGGAGTAACAACTTCTTCCTTCAAAGCGCGAGAGGAGTATTTTGTCGGCTATGCTAGTGGATAGTTAAGTATTGCTGTGCTGTTTTTCTTTTTATTTCTTCTTATACTGGTGGCTACATTACAATGGTATTTTAACTCATGTATGGCTCTATGTCAAAATATACACCACCACTTGCAGAGAGCAAGACCGAGTCCCCGAGCACAGAAATATAGCCCATAGCATTCATGCTAGCTTATTAGATAATATAGGGTACCAACATATGAAGTAGATAGGTACACTGACTTCTAATAAATCATATTTTGTTTGTTCCTTGATTTCACACGCCACAGACTCAGACTGGTTATACTTGTCCAAAGAGGTACCTCCGAATAGTACAATGTGTCTATTACACCTTTTCGATTACACCTTTTCGATTGCAGAATACAAGCGCAAATGCAACCCTTGAATGTAGAACAGGGACATTCCTAGTAAACACCACACAATATGAGAAAGAGTTAGCAGATATAATGAACGTCCTAATAGATCGCAAAGAACTAGTAGTGAAGTTAGACGTAATGGCCAAGACAGGACTTATGAGGTATAAGGATGAAACGTGAAGAGCTAAAATATTTCAGCAGGGATATTTAGAGGTATCCCGACCTACACTTTTCTGTAAGAATTGACTCTATCACACCCAAACCCCACGACTATCAAGAGAGGCCATATTTCAGAGTAAGTGGATCACTATATGTTCATGGTCACTGGCACCATGGCGCCACATTTGGGGGCAGGCACTTTTCTTTATGGAGGGGAAACCAGAGTGACAATAGCACACAACAGAAGTTTCAGGCAGTGTGGGATGAGAACATATCTAGATTAACTTGGGTAGAAATACCTACAATTCTATGAGCAGGTAGAAAACCCATTCTTTTCTGGTTATGTTTCAGGGGTAATGGAACAGTCCTGGTGGGGAACAACATCAATTGCAATACCACAACATATAATGCTGACATGCAATGTGGCACCTTTAGCCTAATGAACTATTACTGGAAATGTGTAGAGTGGTTGTATATCCTTGAGGTTGGAGTGGTCTCTGTTCTTTGGTCACCGTGCACACCCCCTCCCTGGTGATTCCATGAGTGGACATTTTAAAGCTACAGGACACTCCCAAGAGCTGTCCAACTACCTTGTTGCACCATCATCGGAAGAAGAGAGCTGCAGACTATTTTGGTACTACAACCTGGAAAGATGACCTGCAGGACACAGGGTGTTCAATGATGTCCAGTTGTTTTTTGGAAGCGTCCTTCCACTCGTTCAAGAAAAAACAAACATCTGCACGTCGGTTGCAGATAGCCTGCTGGGAACTCATGAAGGCGATCAACGCCACTGAAGATGGCTTTAATGCAGTCAAAGAAGATTTGCAGCTATGAGAGTAATGCTCATGCAGCATAGGTATGTGCTGGACTTAATGACCGACATGGAGTGGGGAGTATGTCCCAAGATTGAAACTACCTGCTGAACGTACATCCCAGAAAACAATATAGACAATGGAACATTAACAGAGGCCATACAAACTCTGCATACCTTGCAAAAGAAGACGGTGGATGAGCGGGCGCCCCCAACGGGTGGTTCTCAGGGTGGTTTACTTGGATACCATCCTGGATGTCAGGACTATATAGGGCCTTGTTGCCTATACTTGTGGTAGTGCTCTTGATACATTGGATCTTATAGTTAGTGATAGGATGCTACAAAAGTGTTAGCCAGAATTTGGGAGGGATGTTCACCACTAGATTGGTCAATAAAATGCAGGACATTGAGGAGAACATATGCACATTAATGCCTCCAAGTAAAAGGGAAGGTGAGGAAAATAGTTGACATTTCAACTAAAGAGGTAATGTTACAGAGAATGTAGAAAAGGGAGAAGGCCTACCCATGCTAATGCAAGCATCAGGAGAAAGAAGTGTAAAAATATATGTGGTAAAGAAAAATCAGAGGCCCAAGCCATTAACAATACCAGAATAGAGAGCAAGAATACAGTGTGGGTCTGAGGGGAGGCAGACACGAGTTTTAGTAGCTAGAGAAATATAGTTAGTAAACACAGCAAAAATGGAAAGTCATAGCATGCACTACAGGCATGCAGTACAATGACATGTCTCTAAGAAAATATGTAAATAAAGGTAGACACACAGGAATAAGATAAGTAGGTGGTTAGGCATTGCAGAACAGTAGACGCATAGGGATGAGAGCATTGCAAGGCTTCAAAGCACAAGACAGTCAAGGATACCGGTAGTGTAGAGTGCGGGAAAATGTATCATAAACACGTGCACTTGAGTCACATTTTGTAACGATCTTTTTGCATAAACTATTGTTTCTTGCTGAAATTATAAGAGATAATGATGTGCTTGAGCAAGCGCTTGATTTAATATGCTAATGAAATGTATGACATATTGTGGTTTTGAGACTATATAAGACACTGCCTGTTATGTTGTAGTTGAGTTCAGTTACCAGTTCCACGGAGGTGGCTGACCTCCTGGCCGTGTTTTGATAAACCCTATACTGGATTGAAACACATCTTAAATATTCTTCTAACTCCTTTCTGATTAGTCAGCATGTACTTCATAGATATGATTAACTTTCTGTTGGGTTAGCTCCTTGAAATTGCTCAATGATTTTGGATTCAAAATTTCTTGTTGACAACTCTGCAAAAATGTATTATGTGCATTAGAGACTGTATATACTTCATGTACATACAACATCTTCTTTCACAAGTACCTAAGTGGGCGGCACTGACTCATCTTTCCTTTTCATCAGCAGCCCACACAAGAAAGCTAGCATGTGTGACAATACACCAGTGTACAAGGCTAGCATATCTATGTAAGAAAGAGAGTAGAAAATATAGAGAGATGGCAAGAAAGACAAAAATAAATTCTCCCTTTAACAAAGGGTGAATTTTAATCCATCTCCGGTTTTAAGATTATGTCTCACTGTATTAACTCTTCCCAGGCATGTACAGTCAAATTAGGGCATGAAAACTAAGCTGAGATTGCCTGCAGGCCATAAATGTCTTAAGTTGTAACTCGGATGTTCTCTTTCCACTTCGCTCCAAAGCAAAAGAGGTAAGCTCATATTTGTTTCTGTAAAGAGTGTGGCTCAGTTTTTAAGTTCTGCTTGAGTGGGTATCAATCTGAAATAAAATCTCATGTTGCTTCATAATCAAATGTGTCCGCTTCTCCGCTGAATGTATGAGCCACAGATTTTTTAGCAATCTGGCTCCAGAAATGACTGTTTGAATTTCTGTTTCACTGCTACAAAGATTCCAGCTTTGAACTCCTGCTATGAATGAGTAGTGGTCTAGTTATTGCCTATCTATGAAAGAAGAACATGAGATTAAGATCCAGGGGCATAGCACTGTTCTTTTTGTCATTAATCAAACTGAACGCTAATATAGCACACAACTATCTGGCAAACAACAAAGTGCAACATGTTGTGGGGAGTCTATTCAGAGTTGAATGCATAGTCAGGATAGAAGGAAAACTATGTGGTTCACAATGCTTGAGAATCAGGAGCCAAAATGCTGTGTCTCAAAGACTAGAGCATGATAGGGCTCTCAGAAATTATGCATAGGTTTACCAGATAGGTTAGTACATTCTTGTGTCTCTGCAAGATTTATTACATATAATCTAACTGCTGTATCATCCCAAAGATACAAAACAGCAAAGCCCTTCTCTTTTATTTAAACACAAATCTTACCCATTTTGGTTCTTGAAGAAAATTCTTAACTAATAGGCCTGGGGAAGATGAAATAACAGTTGACACACACTTTCCTCTCCTGGAATGGATGTGGGGCCTTCACCTTACAGGTGCTTTTTGTGACCAAAAGAAAAAATCCCATGATGGCAGCTCTGCATTTTTCCCTTAGACCAACCAGATCATCCACATAGCACACAAGGTTCATATAACAGTTTTGGACAGCTCTCAATAGGGAGGTCCATAACAATTTCATATGTCAAGTAATTCCATTCAGACCAATTATTCTGAGAAGGATCCATCTAAATGACCAGCACATTCAGGAAACGCAGGTCTACGTTGGAATGTGAAAGTCTCAGGATGCTATACATTATTCAGGATTACCCCATTCCAAACAAATATTTAAAGAGGAGCATGGATTTCGGAAAACAATGTGGCACCAAAATAGGAAATCCCTTTATAGCTATGTGAAGCAGAGCATAGTTAGGGTCATAGATAGAAAAGAGACCATTATTGATCTAAATTCCGAAGCACTTCTGTTTATCTGGTGAGATACAAAAAAATCTTTTGCCAACATGCCTTACATGCTGTCTATCCCCCTCCTATAAGCAGACCCTAGTCACGTTAGTCTTAAATAAGAGTTTAACTAACTCTTCCATTGCCTTCCATCCTTCTCACAGAGATCTTATAGTGTTTGTTGAGAACCTTAGTAACATAAGTCCCCTTTCATCTCCTGCCTCTTTGTTTTCCTTGATTGATCAACAGCGTCACGTATGAGGGATCGTGCAATGCTCCTGAGCTTCCTCAACAAGGAATGAGCTGGAAAGGCTCTCTATTGAAATGGTTTAATTCTTAACCAGCAAACACAATACCTAAGGTTAGATCTCACCGATCTCATGCGGACTTCCTGAATTTCTCTTTTCGCCCCCTTACAATTTAACATTTATGTTGCTCTCTGGATGCACAATTGCATAAAAAAGGTGTCTTCATTCATCAAAGTGCAGGCAATACTCAGCTATATTTGAGGCTCAATAACGCAAATAGTCACCTCACCAATCATGAATGACTCAGATGAGGCTAACCCACAAGTCACTCTTCCTCTAATAAAAAAAAACCCAAAATAATAGACAGACCAGATACAAGGTTGTTATCTTACAAAATCTTGCATCATCCACAACTGTCAACAATATGGATTATAGAATTCCCTTTTGTTTGATGAAGTCCTATGGGGCTTTACAACCAATTCTGACATTCACTATGCAACCCTTGCTAGTTTAAACAATCTTCCTTGAATCTAACCAACAAATTCAGTTTGAACATTGCTTGCATTTTGGAAAAGTTTAAGGATAATTTGTTTAGAGTTGATACAATTACTGGTTTTCCAAGAACCCTAATTAGTGGTCACTTTCACGTTTTAGAACACTTAAATGCAGCACAAAGATTTTCTGAAGATGTTATTATTTATCTTAAGAAAAACATTGAGATTGATAACTTTCCCATCTAAAAAGTGAATGAGCGTGATGCTAGAAGTAACTGAGATAGACGTAATACAGTTGAAGCATTGTTTCACAAGACATCACCCAAATAGGAAGCATCACAAGCAGCATGACAGTCAGAAGAGGAGTGCTCCAAGTACAGTGGTGAAGTTTAGAAAAGGGAAGGTATATTGAATTGGCAGGATTACGAAGTGTCACCCTATCATCCAATTTATTTACAAAGAAACAGCGGTCCCTCACAACAAAAAATTACTACTGTAATTGACACAGAAAAACAATAGCGTCTATGTTCATATATCCAAATGAATATTATACTTTTATTATCGCATTTTGGAAGGGGATGGCGACCATAATCACCGGGTTGCAACTACATTTATATTAGACACTCAGGGAGCATGCGCCTGAGTTTCTTCCTTGTTCTCCTGCCTTGATGCTACACACCACCGGGATTCGCTTCGTATAATTTGAGTCACGCCGGAGGCAATTCACGCACCCGCGCACCGGACCAGGCTTTGCACCTTGGTTCCTTACTTCCTGCTACCACGGGCACCACAGTTCCCGCTGATCGCATTTAATTCAGCCATCGCATTGAACAGAGCTGAAATCCCCAATTTCGTGATTGAACGCGGATCGCCTCCTTTCCCATCTGGAACGCAATCGGGGACTCGATACTTCTATCTCGCTAGTGCTTCACGCATGGTTTCCTGAAGGCATAGCTCTCATGCATAAATACTTGTGTCCTTTTGATGATCCCTTGACTCTATTTGGGATCGAAACGTCATCGACTTCAGTGTCTTGACTTGAATTGCTATATGTATATTTTCTTAAAAAGCAAACATACTTTTATGCATTGTGACTCAGAATCTGTATTACGCCATAAGTCACCCAAATGAACAATGCCTGAGTCCTGAAAATCTTTTGATTTCCGTGTTTTTTGACCACTCAATTGTTTTCATTATTTCTTTTAGGTTCGAACTTATGTTTGACTAAATAAATGATTTAAGTCTCCATTCAGAGTTCATATATGCAGTCTTTGATTGTAAATTTTATGTCTTATTAATTAATTTGGCTTGGAAGGGACTTTTGTTTTTTGTAAGACTTAAAAACATAGCACGTTGGCTTTGACGTGATACAGCGCTACCAATGAAAGGTCCTATAACTACTTGCTGTTCATTTGTCCATCAGCACACAAAGCCAGCACTTGAAGGAGGCGAGGTAAAATAGCAGCCTTCCACCGCACCCTAGTGAGGATGGTAAATTACTTCAAAAAGCCCAATATTGCCTTTTTGGTGCCTGGGTTCATCATGCTCCAGCAGGCAAGTGTGTACTTTGCATGGAGAAATAAAAATCCTTACACTTTTCTGGTCCACACAATAGAGGATCCTTACCTTGCATACAACACAGGGAAAGGTTCACAGAATCATACCCCACCCTCCGGAAACAAAAAGAGCGGAGGAGAGCAAAGCCATTTTCAGTGAGTTCCAATTTGTGTACATGGTCACCACCGCTGACGGTCCTCACATGAGGATCCCAGGATCAATTTTCAGTCCCATGTTGCATAGTTGCATTCTTTTTTGTTATGGACCACTGTTCTATTCAATTGTCATAACTGATTTTAGCTTCAAGTATTGATGGATGGTGATATAAGTTGCATTTGTTTTAGCATAGAACTGAACTCGTTCGTCAACAAAATTCAACAATTAAACCTCAGATATTAAAAGAAAACCTTCCATAAAATGGTGTCTGCAATCTATACAAAGACAGTTTTTCCAAAAACTCTTAATGATTCAAATGTATCACATCATTTCTCATATTTTGAGACTCAACTTTTTGTAAGACCATCAATAAACGATCAAAAACATAAAAGTGTTGTACATAGAGGGTGGGAATACCACTTTAGACTGCTATTAAAATACAGCTAGGCTTGTTCGATTTCCTGATGTTCAAAATAGCGGAAGACACTGTTACAATTCACCTGTAGAAGAATACACTTTTATTGTGCAGCATACAATGAAAACGTATTTTTGACATTGTGCTTCAAACCACAGCATTGCCGAGGTAAGACCAGGATTTACCGTTTACCCAGTTCACTGACCTCAGAAGGACAAGTAGGTATTGCCGGGTTAGAAAACGTGACCCGCAGGACACAACAGCTCTCCAACTACGAGTGGTTACTTCGCTGAGCCATCGCGCTGGATGTGAAGATGAAATATGGCACTTTCCAGCTCCCACGGAGGTTTTATATATTTACATATACTTTCTACTTTACATTTTAATTTCGACTGCATGTTCCAAAATGTAAATACTGTATCAAAACAGCATTCTGAAAAGATCAGTAATCTCCTTTCCCTAATATGATGGTTTTGATAGTTCTCTTAATGCTCCTGAAAAAATACATGAAGTGCTATGTCGACTGCACTCACTATTTAACTTCCTTGATTTGCAATTCAATTTGTGGTTTTAGGCAGCATTAACTTACTGGAATGGGTTTTGTTGAACTTAACGTCTGCTATCTAACCAATTATTTGATGAATCATAGAGCAGCTGCCTCAGGCTTATGCTTCACAAAGGTCCAATGATATTTATCGAACATATTACTTGGGACCTACAATTACAAAATGTAAAGCTATTACCCAAAATATTGTTTTGATTTCGTCTGCCTACATAATGAGTTCGAGACTCCAGAGACGTAGTACATGTTATGCTCCAATACAGTCAAATTAGAAGATGGATAACACGGCCATGGGTTTCAAAGGCTGCCTTAAAATGTATACACTGAAGACCACAACCTTTCCTGTAACATGGCACAGAAAAACAACTGCCCTGGCACCAAAACATTACAATTATAGGTGTGATCAACTGTAGTACATAATAATTGCACATAAATTTAGATGCAAAAGAAAGAAAACATCAGTTATATCTATTTATAAAATATTTCTCAACCATCAATTCCATACACGATGGTACAAGGCCTATGAGAGTCTTCAGAAACACAAACATTTTCTAGTTTTAATGTTTTCACACTGCACAGTAAGCATGGGGTATATGCAATATGTGGCAATGCAAGCAAAAGGCTAAATGGCCAAAAACATGCAGGACACAGATATGAAAACATTTTTTTTAAGTGCAGAGGAGAATATTTAGGGGCAGATTTACAAGCCCTTGCGCCTCCTTACGCCGCCATTGCGTCACTTTTTTTGACGCAATGGCAGCACAAACAATGCAGCCAATTTACAACGTGACTAATCTAGAGAGATGCGTCACGTTGTAAAGCCCTGCGTCACATTATACCTGCGCCAGGTATAATGTATGCAGGCTAGGGGTTCCCATGCAAAAAGCCATGTAGAACTGACGCAGTGAAAATTACAACATTTCACTGCGTCAATCTACGCCTTCACTGGGTCAAAATCCCTATGCCTGCTCAGACCAGGCGTAAGGAATGATGCAGGGCTTTTTCTATGGGACTCACCTATCTGTTGTGGCACATTGCTGGAGTTGCATCACTTTCATGAGCAACTCCAGCGATGCGTCACTTTTGTGCCAACAGATGCGTCAGTATTTCTGGCGCATCTGTTAATCCTTGCGCCATCGAGCACTGTATCGGAAATACAGCGCATCCATGGCGCAAGGACATTTGGCACTGGCGCAAGGAAACTGATGCATCTATGCAGATGCGTCAGTTCCTTGTAAATCTGCCCCTTAGAGCTTAATTAGAGGAAGAAAGGTGACCTAATGCGCCCATAGACCTGTCAAAACCAAATCATCAACGGGAGTGCCCTGGACTCAGAGGACAGAATACCTATGGTAGCCCAGGGTAGACCCCATCGAGTCCCCCCAGCCATTTGTGATGCACAAGCTCCCCTCAATGCCACAAACATTCCACTGTTGAATAGCATCACACATTTCCTAAAGCAATGCCTTCCACTGCTTTTCTGGCATTGTGTGTGTCGGCAGGGAGGGTGAGTGCATGGGTGCACTGCCTTGCAAGACTCTTTGATTTCTCCCTCTATTGTGTGTTGCAACAAAGGCAAAGAGTCACACTTCCACTGTGCCCATTGCCCAGTTCCTGCTGGGCATGTAGATCACAATGCTCGTGTGTTATGACACTTGTTAACGTGTTTATCCGAGACATCACTCTCGACTGCTGCCTGTTCCTATCCTCCATAGCTGTTTACGGAATTATGTCCCCCTGCACTTATATCCCTTTTCTATGGCACTTCTGCTCCCTCAGAAGGGTTGCTGGACTCTGTGCTTAATTGGCTCACCCTAAAATTGTGTACCCAGCAGAAGTTCCACATCCTCACTCGTGCTGATCTAAAACATCCATTTCAGGACAGTCTTATTCATCACTCCAACTTTAGTTAATTATTTGGCTTCAATAATTTTAAAAATGCACTCAGAAAGAAGATAAATATTTTTCAAATACCGTCCAGTCAACAGAAGAGCATAGCTTACGTATGACATATAACACATGCAAGCATAATGTGTGCACAGACTATGTTCATCTACAAAGATGACTTTCTACCAGGCCTGCAGCATGCCGAATTCACAACTAGAAAACTAGACAACATAATACAATCTGGATACATCTAACATATTTTGCCCATCTCCAAAATTATTATAAATATCCAACACATGAACAATTAGATAATCAAAAAACGTCACTTTTGAAATTGTTGCATCTCAAAGAATCATAAAGAGGTGGTGCATGCAATAAGGTAATCAGCACCTTTGAGTGATGTAGGGCACTTCTCATTCATCACACAGATCTTTTTGTGTAAGTAGAATATGCCTATGAATAGAAAACATTGGGAGAGGCGGTATACTTCCAGAGCTTAACTTTTGATAATGTTTTTAGAGCAGAGTCGACAAAATAGGTGTTCTTTTGGACAGTGCTGGTTTGGGCTTCAGAAAGATATATGAACATACTAGAACCTCATTTACTAAGGAGTCACAGGTTAAACCTATAACAGCCAAGAGCAGACTGACAGGTGTTAGACGGCCAGATAGAGTAAGACACACAGTACAAAACAGCACATCTAAACCTTCTTCATTCAATTGCTTTTGGAGCTCTTCTTTCAATATATATATATATAAGAAATTACACAAAACAAAAAATAGTTGTTTCAGAAAAAATATGAGTTCCAAGAACAAGTCATCTTCCTATTTTCAACTCATGAAGAAATTCAAAAGCAATACGGAAGTGATAATAAACAAATCCGACAAAGGGGGCAATATTGTCCTGTGGGGCAAAAAGAATACAAAACAGAAGCTTATCACCATCTGGATGATCAAGAGTGCTATCGAAAAATTAATGCATCTGAGGTCGGCAAAATCAACAAAAACTACAAGGATGACCTCATTATGTGGAAAAGAGAGTCTATGATTAATATAGAGGAATTTAATTTTCTTAATAACATTTACCCCGTGCTTCCGACTATGTACTTTATACCGAAGGTGCACAAAGGTATCAATCCTGTTCTGGGTAGACCGATAATTTCGGCTAGGAAAAGCACTTTCGAGAACACATCCCACTATGTTGACTTTTATTTACAGGAGTTCGTTACTGGCCTGCCCACTTACATACGTGACAGTAAAGATTTTTTATTTAAACTAAGCACGCAAGTCTGGTCACAGGAGTACAGGTTTTTAACATTGGACATTGCTGCCCTTTATACTAGTATTAGGCACACAGATGGAATTCAAGCAGTTGCATATTATCTTGACAAAAGACCTGTTGAATTCTATTCACATAATAAGATGCTATTGTCTATGATACATTGGTGCCTGTACAATAATGTGTTCACATTTGATGGTATTTTGTTTCAACAACTACAGGGAGTGGCTATGGGGGCATGCTTCTCCCCCAGCTATGCGTGTCTTCACGTTGGCTGGTGGGAGGAGCATGTCCTACAGAAAGAATACAGGGACATTTGGTGCAAGCATATTGTGCAATGGTGGCGTTACATTGATGATATTTTTGTTATATGGTACGGTACACAGGAAGAGGCTGAGGAATTTGTTAGTAGAATCAATGTCAATACGAAGAACCTACAATTTACTGCTAACATAGATGATACTTGTGCCAATTTTCTAGATATCAAGGTGTATATAAATCAAAACAACATCGAGACCTGTTTGTATCGCAAGCCCACCGCTGGCAATAGTATATTACACGCCAATAGTTTTCACCCTGCCCATACCATCACCAGTCTCCCATACGGCGAATATTTGCGCATACGTAGAGCTTGCAGCAATGATTCTGACCTCATTTTCCATCAGAGTGAAGCGACACAAAGGTTCTTAGAAAGGGGATACAATCCCAGAAAGTTGAAGGCAGCAAGAAATAAGGCCAATACGAAAGAATGACAAATCCTGTTGAGTGGTGCTAATTACAGACCCAGCACACTTTCTGAAACAGAGACTGAAGATAATGAGCAAGATAGGGCCTCATGTAGGCTTATCACTACATACAGCAAGCATGCAACTGAGATTAAATCTATTATCAACAAACAGTGGCCCATTATTTTGACTGATGCGACTTTGAAGCAAGTACTTCCAGCCAGGCCCACTGTTACTTTCCGTAGAGCTTACTCTATGTATAATGACTTAGTCAAAACTAGTCCTGAATTAGAGTGTAAAAGTAGCTGGTTATCCCCCAAAAGGGGATTCTACAGGTGCAGCTCTTGCCGCGCCTGTAAATTTGGCAAAAACATTACTAGTTATACCACTGCTTTCTCTACTGAGAAGATAGAAATTAAGGGCCACTTCACTTGTCGAACCGAATACGCAGTCTACATGTTGCAATGTACATGTGGGCTAAGATCGATTGGCAGCACCAAGTTGCAAGTGCATGCTCGGATACTGCAACACCTACGAGCAATAGTCAATTCCGATCCTACATATCCTGTAGCCAGACATTTTAAATCAGAGCATGCCAACAATCTGAATTGTCTACACTACTGTGTACTAGATTCAGTACCTGCTAACAAGAGAGGAGGTCATCGTGAAAAGCGCTTACGACAATTGGAATCTCTGTATATTTTAGAGCTCGATACCAAATACCCTTAAGGTCTGAACACAGGGGAAGATATGCATAATTTCTTATAGAGTGATTTTAGTTACCTCTAAGATGTGGTCCATAGCAATTCATCTTTGTGGTCACACATACAATAGACGTCTGGTATAATGTATATGCTTGTACAGAAAGTTCTATAAGTTACATAGCCCAGTTTGAATTTCCAGTATGAACACTCTTAGATGGGAATTTGTCTAAATCAGGTCCACATATGACTCACGCAGAAGCCTGTCTGATCCTAACTATGCTCTGTATCTCAGTGTTAAAAGTTTTATTTTAGACCAGTAGAGATTTTTTAGATCAGTAAATCTTTTTCAGACCAATAAATCTTGTAGGTTAGTCGTTTTTACTTCTAACGCTTCATTCATAATGTCTCACATCTGCTTTTTACATCAAACTCTATATGTAACTAAGTTTTTAAGGGGGATCCCTAACACAAGTATCAGCTTTTTAGGTCTTTATTTCAATTATTATTGAAAATAACAGTTTTTATCCAGCTGCTTTTTCTCTAAAAGAAAAAGGCAATTAGTCCAATTTTTTTTACACCTGTTGCACTTTATCACTTTGCACTTTAGCACTTAGCACTTTGATACACGTGGCACTTTAGAAGCTTGTTCATAAAATTAGCAACTGAGCCATCAGATCAAATGAGGTTTTTTGTTTTGCACTAGTAGCAATGTTTACATTAGCAGTATTTATACTTTTATTATTGAGATAAAGCATATTTTATCTTATGTTTATATGGTACCAAATACGAGTTGACAATATGTTTGATATTTGGTATAGGTACCGTTCATAAAGATTAGATGGTCTTAAGATCAAAAACACATTATTGTTGACTCGCATTAAGCAGCATTTGCACTTTATTTACAAACTGTACCAGTCGATCAACATTGGTTGATTCTTTTGCACTAGTAGCATTGTTTACATTAGCAGTATATGTACACCTTTAAGCTTATTTATTATCCTATTCCAGCAACATGGTAGTAAATGGGAATAGACACCAGGAACGACATTTGGTATTTGTACCAGTCACACTGATCTGTTGTCACAAACGAAACCTCAGTTATGTTGACTCACCATTAGCAACATTTGCCATTTCATGTTTGACACCCTGAACCCCGATTTTGGCTAGAAAATAATCTATACAAGATAAATGAAGTCGAATAGGATGTATTGATTCAATCCAAGTATCTTTATTGAATTTTAGTATTACAACGTATTAACATCAAGGTATTTATATGCATATTTCTATATATATATTTGTATAACCATAGTACCAATGACAATGCATGTTTTTAATTTATGGTTTCATATGTATTGCCTGACAACTAGTATCATTATGTCCTTTATTAAGATCGGGTTGCTAGTCCAACAATGGGAACTACAGAAAACAGTATGTTGTCCATTTCTATTGTAGTGCCACGGACCCCGTCAGGTGATGGGTGGTGTGTTTTTCTTTTTCAATAAATTCATGACATTGAGCGTAACGTGATCATGTGAGCAAGGGCCAGGAGGCCCGAAATGCGTCATGAGCTGTGCACTTATCTATATTATTTAATAAACAACATCTTTGGCACCGGCAATAAAAGTTGTCCGTTCCTGTTTTCTTGTGCGCGACCGCACATTTGGAGAGTAATTGGATATATATATATATATATATATATATATATATATATATATATATATATATTATCTACTGGCGGTCGCCAGTAGATAGTTATAGTTACAACCTATTATCCATAGGAAATCCGCGACATTCTATTTGAAATAACGTTGGCGCCGGTTGACGAATCTTCGTGAAAGTTTCCAACTTGTTGGGGCGCTCCGCTCCGCTCCTACCCTGAAAGTCTCGGGGTGATACGTGAAGCGGGGCCGAGAAAAAGGGGGTCCCAAAACGCGTTTTCCCCATTCATTTTTCCATAGGAACCTTTAGTCGCAGCTACAGCCCGAACTGCTGAACGGAATTACACCAAATTTGGCAAAGAGGTAGCCCTTGGTTCAGACTGGTGCCTTTTGCTTAAATGGTGTAAATCCGTTCAGTAGTTCCTGAGAAAATCAAAAGTAAAAGTACATATATATCTATGGGCGCGTCGGATACGCGTACCCTCAGCGCACCCTGCGCGCACCGTCCCGATCACGAGCTGCATGCTAATTGGCTGTCAGCTGGCTGTCAACATTCCGATTCAGGAAGTGTTGGCAGCCATTTTGTCCCTCGGTAGAACCGAGGGACAGAAACAAGTGCGCAAAGCGCAAAAAGGGGGCAGGGTAGAAACACCCTGACCCCCTAGGTCTGCTCAGGGGGTCCCACAAGGACCCCCTGGGCAGAAAAAATATATATTTTTTTTTTTAAATCGGCGGGATGCGCTTAGGGTGCGCGTATCCCGCCGAGAAAAAAAAAAGAAACAAGTGCGCAAAACGCACAAAGGGGGCAGGGTAGAAACACCCTAACCCCCTAGGCCTGCTCAGGGGTCCCACAAGGACCCCTGGGCAAAAAGCATTTTTTTTTTTTTTTAAATCGGCAGGATGCGCTCAGGGTGCGCGAATCCTGCCGGAAAAATCGAAGCGCGGTCTCCGCGCTCGATGTTAGTTGGCCCCGGGTGGCCCAAGTCCCGGGGGCATGGTGGGGGGATAATTTTATGTGTGGGGGCCTCAAGGGGCCCCCAAGCCCGGGGACCGCCACCCCCGGGGCTTTTTAAAAAATGGTGCGGGAGGGCTCTGAGCCCTCCCGCAGCCCCGAGGACCACCACCTCCCGGGGCTTTTTTAAAATAATTTAATAACCTGTGTGGGGGGGCTCCAGCCCCCACACGCCCGAGACCGCCACCTCCCCGGGGCACTAACAAATTAAAATGGGGGTCCGTTTTGGACCCCCGAAGCCCGGGGACCACCACCTCCCCGGGGCTGTGCTGATGTAGGGAGGGGGCCGCGCGGCCCCACTCCTGGAGCCCTTGATGGCCCTGGGGACCACCACCCCCAGGGCCGGCTCCTGCAGTGTCCCGGGGTGCCTACCCCGGGACACTGTAGTTTGCTATGGCAGGACGGGAGCCTCGCGGCTCCCGTCCTGCCATAGCAAACTGCTTTGGATATTGGAAGAGAGAGCAGGGAAACCTGCTCTCTCTTCCAATATTCAAAGCGATTGCTTTTCCACATGGGGAGCAGCATGTCAGCTGCTCCCCATGTGGAACAGCAATGCCGGCTCCCAAGGGACGTGGGGAGCCGGCGGGACTGTGGGGGATTGGGGACCCCCCCACAGTCCCCAACGGAGAGGGCCAGCCCCGGGGGATGGGGTCCCCGGGGCAAGTAGTGGCCCAGGAGGGGGGCCACGCGGCCCCCCTCCCCAAATATGAAAAATTAAAAAAAATTTAAAAAAAGGAAAGGCCGGCCCCGGGGGATGGGGTCCCCGGGGCCTTAAATGGCCAGAGGAGGGGGGCCACGCAGCCCCCCTCCAAAGAATAAAAATTAAAAGGCCATGCCCCGGGGGATGGGGTCCCCGGGGCCAATACAGGCCCCGGAAAGGGGGCCACGCGGCCCCCTTCCCGTTTTTTTTAATTAAAAATTAAAAAAAGGGGTAAGGCCCTGGGGGATGGGGTCCCCAGGGCATAAAAACAGGAAAAAGGAAGGGGGCCACACAGCCCCCTTCAGGGACCAAAAATTCTTTTTTTTTTTAAAACGATCGGGCCCGCAGGCCCCGCCCCTTTCTTCACCACTCTGCAAACGCGCCCCTGGCGCGTTTGCAGAGAGGAACGAATTCACCTTGAATACTGGGGGTCCCTGGGGGCCAACTAGCCCACCTGGAACCTCCAATATGCGCCAGGGGCTGCGTTGCAGAGACGTGTAGAGAGGCCACACCCCTTTTACACCTCTCTGCAACGCAGCTCTGTGGCGCTTTTGGAGGTATATGGTGGGCTAGTTGGACTCCGGGGACCCTCAGGATTCAAGGGGACTTAATCCCCCAACTGAAAACGCGCCACGGGGCGCATTTGCACAGTGGTGAAGGGAGGGGCGGGGCTTCAGGTGACATGTATGCAAACAGGCCCCGTGGCGCGTTTTAAGATGGGGAATTAAATCCCCTTCAATCCTGAGGGTCCCTGGGGGCCAACTAGCCCAACAGGTACATCCAGAAAGCGCCACAGAGCTGCGTTGCAGAGAGGTGTAAAGGGGTGTGGCCTCTCTACACGTCTCTGCAACACAGCCCCCTGGCGCATATTGGAGGTTCCTGGTGGGCTAGTTGGCCCCTAGGGACCCTCAGGATTCAAGGGGACTTAATCCCCCAAATTAAAACGCGCAACGGGCGCGTTTGCACAGATGTCACCTCAGGCCCCGCCCCTCCCTTCACCATTGTGCAAATATTCCTCTAAAATCAGCCGAAATCCGAATTCTGATTTACTCACCTGTTATCAGGAGAGACCTCAGTGCTGCATCTTTCAGCCCAGTACTGGTCCTGAAAAGTAATTTTAACCGTACTTACCGGTAACTTGAATTTCCTTCATAGGCTAACATTGACTGGTTTCACTTGGAAATTCTTCTAAGTGTTGATTTTTGAAACATACAAATATTCCTCTAAAATCAGCCGAAATCCGAATTCTGATTTACTCACCTGTTATCAGGAGAGACCTCAGTGCTGCATCTTTCAGCCCAGTACTGGTCCTGAAAAGTAATTTTAACCGTACTTACCAGTAACTTGAATTTCCTTCCATAGGCTAACATTGACTGGTTTCACTTGGAAATTCTTCTAAGTGTGGAGTTTTGGAACTTTAAAATAGTCCTCTAAAATCAGCCGAAATACGAATTCCGATTTACTCACCTGTTATCAGGAGAGACCTCAGTGCTGCATCTTTCAGCCCAGTACTGATCCTCAAAAGTAATTTTAACCGTACTTACCAGTAACTTGAATTTCCTTCCATAGGAATCCATTGTCTGGTTTTCAGCAGAAAAGTTTCAAAGTGTCGATTTTCACAAACTACAAATATTCCTAAAAAATCGCCTGTATGACTTAAACGCATTCTTTCAACTGTTTACAGGAGATGCACCAGTGCTGGATCCAGGATCCAACACCGAGTAAGAAAAAGTAACGATAACAGTTTTTAACTTCTAAGTGAATTTCCTTCCATAGGATAACATTGGTGATTCTATGAGAAAAAGTTTCTAAGTGTGAACTTTTAAAGTACAATAATATTCCTTAAAAATCACGACTGTAACCAAAACGCTTTTACTCAACTGTTTACAGGAGATGTCCCAGGACTGAATCTAGGATCCAGTAATGTGGTTAGAAAAGTAATCCATAAAGTAACTAATTGCATTTAACTAGAAATTCACATTGAGCTGAATGTTGCATTGTGTTTGAAAATGTGTTGCCCATTGCAACAACTGTAACTACTGTACTTAAAAGTCTATTGCCTATGTGCAAAGTAATTAAACTAAAGTAATTCATTCTGAGAAAGTATTTTTTGTAATGTAATGTATAATGTAATTACAATGTAATTTAAAAAATAAAATATGTAAAAAAAAATTGTTTCTAAAAAATTTGGAAATCAGTATGAAAAAAATTTATATAACAATTAATACATTTAAAAATTGTCATTTACAAAACCTTTGAAATTCACTGAAAAAACTGTAGGTTTCAGACATGTTATAGTTACAAATTAGCATTTAAAAAACCTTTGAAATTCACTGAAAAAACCATAGGTTTCAGGGACGTTATAGTTACAAATTAGCATTTAAAAAACCTTCGAAATTCACTGAAAAAACCATAGGTTTTAGGGACAGTTATAGTTAGTTGGACATTGCACTCGTACAAAACCCGTGAAATTCCCCCGTTATAGTTAGTCCAGCTAACTATAACTCGCGCCCGCAATGCACTGCTGATGACGTCACATAATACATCACTCATGACATGGTCAGTGACATCACTGATGACATCACTGATGACATCTCAAATGACATCACTGATGACATCATCCACGTGATAATCTGATGCACCTCCTCACACTCTAATATAACCTTTGATACACCCACTCTAAATTACAGACTGCCATTCGCAAAACCATAGACACTCCAACACCAATAACTACATACCCACTCACTGATTCTTAGGTCTACGCACACATCCACTCACTCACCCGTACAGTCACTCATACTTACGGTCACTCAGTACAGGACTATCATATGCACTCATACTCCTATATAGACACTCAAACACCGCCACTCATCCATAGAGGTACTCACACACCTAGTCAGTCATGCAAATAATTAAACACACTACCATTTACTCACCTATACAGTTATACACACACCAGCTCACTTACTCATACAAATAGTAGCACATTCTTACGCTCTTATACAATCACTGATACAAGCACACACTCATCCATACAGCCACTATCACAATCACTCACTCTCGCTTATAGCTATTTATATACTCCAACACACATATATACTGCCTTTCACATATGTAGTTACTCACACATGTACCACTGGGACATACATTCACTCACTAACACACTCTTACACACACTTACCCACCCATACAGTCTATCACAGTTGCACTCTTGAAACCATCCACCCAGTGAATCACCCACTCACACATCTATGCACAGAGTTGCACACACCCCTCCCACACAAACACTCAGGCACCCATACAGATACTCAGACAAGCATTCAATAACTCATATAGACACTCATGTAGCTATTCACAAACACATGCAGCCACTTACACAGCAACAGACAGACGGATACAGACATTCACCCAGTTTAGTCACTAACCCATGCATTCAGTAAGATACGTTAAATCACTCACTTATAGAGTCAGTCACGCACCTACTAAATCATCCATACAGACACTTACACACCCACTCATTCTTCAATACGTCTTTTCCTATATATATTAAAAATATTTAAACTTTACAGAAACACACAGTCACTGGATGATGTCATCAGTGATGTCATCAGTGATGTCATTTGAGATGTCATCAGTGATGTCATCAGTGATGTCACTGACCATGTCATGAGTGATGTAATATGTGACGTCATCAGCAGTGCATTGCGGGGCGCGAGTTATAGTTAGCTGGACTAACTATAACGGGGAATTTCACGGGTTTTGTACGAGTGCAATGTCCAACTAACTATAACTGTCCCTAAAACCTATGGTTTTTTCAGTGAATTTCAAAGGTTTTTAAATGCTAATTTGTAACTATAACGTCCCTGAAACCTATGGTTTTTTCAGTGAATATATATATATATATATTACTGACTGATTTAACCACTTTGTCCTTTATCTAAACAATCTGTACATCTTGTGTGCCAGCCATTCATGCTTTATTAGGTCGAGCCTAGCGCAGCGCGCATGCGCTGCTCTGTGAGGCTTCTTGTATCTACTCTGTGTGGGTCTTACTCCTCCCACGTATTGGATTGGCTTTTGCGTGTGTCTTTCTATATTCAAAGGCTGCAAATGGCTAAAGGTGGGTGCATGTCCCACCTCTTCTGAAAGGTTCACTCCCCTGGCGTTTTGCCTCGGGCGCGAGCAGCGGCGCGCAGGGCGGCAGCTGCAGTGCCTCCTTGTTTATTTATTTATTTAGGCTTGTCTTTAGATTGCCTCGGCTCATGTTTGGAATGTTGTTGTTTTCAGATGACGGTGCTTTCAGTTTTGAGAAACACACGGCATTCGTGCACAGATGTTGGCATTAGTTTAGAAACACCCGGCATTCGCGCAAACATGTTGCCAGTTTTGGGAAATGCACATGACATTCGCTTGTTCCTTATTGCTGTAGCAGGCATGGCACACTGTCCCGTTCTAGTTTTAAAGTGCATTGTAATGCTGCTTTCACTTTAAATTTAACTAGCGGCATAGCAGTGCGCCTTTCTCTAGTTCTTTTCCACAGTGCCCCATTCAATCAAAATGTAAGAAGTGGCCGAGGTGAGCACCGTGCTTTACCACACAGCATGGCCTCACCTTCCTGGTGGCTACAGGTCATCGCCCGGCATTAGCTGGCCACCATGAGGGACTCCAAATGGAAGGGCCTTTTCCGAATTCCACCACCTCCGTTTTTTCGGTGTTCAGTTTAAGGAAGTTGGAATGCATCCATTCAATAATGTGTTTCATACAATTGTGGAACCTATTCGCCACTGTTTCCACATTAGAGGACATAGATATCACTATCTGTGTATCATCGGCGTACGAGATCAGAGCAAAGCCATGGGCTTTGATCAGTCTAGCCAGAGGAGTCACGTAAATGTTAAACAGGGTCGGTGATAAGGCTGACCCCTGTGGGACTCCACATGGAAGGAAGAAGGCCTCAGAGGTCAGGTTACCCCAACACAACCTCTGTTCCCTGCCAGTGAGAAATGAGGTAAGTAGGGCCAGGGCCAACCCTCCCCACTCCTAGATTCTCCAGCCTGTGTATTAATACCTGATGGTTGACAGTATCAAACGCTGCTGAGAGATCCAGTAAGATGAGGATGGCTCTCCCCCCACTATCAACTTGTTTGCGGATCTCCTCAGTGGCCAAGGCCAAGGCTGACTCCGTGGAGTGACACGCTCTAAAACCGTGTTGGGCGGAGTCAAGAAGATCGTTGGATTCCAGGTAGCTGGTTAGCTGCTGATTGATAGATTTTTCTAGGATTTTTGCAGCCAGCGGTAAGCACGAAATTGGCCGGTAGTTCTTTGCTTCAGTGGGATCTAAGGAGGATTTCTTCAATATGGGTCGTATGGATGCTTTCTTCCATGTAGAAGGGAAGGAGCCAGATAGGCATGCATTATTTATAAGGGGGGGTCAGGTATGTGCTTGCCCTGTCTGCAACCATATGGAAAATGTGAGGGGGACAGGGATCCGCCAGAGAGCCAGATTTTGTTATTTTTAGCAGTTCGCTTACCATCTCCTGTGTTAGTGGCGAGAAAACTGATAATCGACAAGGGGGGGTTCATCCAAGGTGGCACCCTCTATTCTCATCCTGCTATCTGTGTTAGAGGTATTTACTGCAAGCTCATTATAGATGGATTGGACCTTATCCTGAAAGAAGTTAGCTAACCTCTTACAGAATGCTAGATCTGGAGTAAATTGATTGGTTTGCTGCAGTTTGGAGAGCGTGGTAATGGTTTTGAATAATTCTCTGGATGAGCTTTTAGCAGCCTCTATTTTTGTGGTAAAATAGTTCTTTTTAGCATGAATAATTGCTTGTTTGTATTCCGCTAAGGCTAGCTTATAGCTCAATTTATCTCGCTCACTGTAATCCACTCTCCAGGCACGCTCTAGGCGCCTACATTTAGATTTAATAGTTTTAAGTTCTATGCTATACCATGGCGCCGACGGTTGAGCTCTTCGTTGCTTGCTGGTTGTTTCTGGGGCCAGACAATTTACTGCAGATCTAATCCAGTTGTCGAAATTGTCTGCAGCCTTGTTATTATCTAAGGCTGGGCTGGGAGGGCCAACATCAAGAGCTTCCTCCAGGTTAGTTTTATTTATTTTATGCCAGGGTCGAGACTTAACCATTGTTGTTCTGTCACGAGGCATCATTTTTCTTTCTGGACAGAGGAGTATGAAAAACACCACCTTATGATCTGTCCATGTGAGTGGCAGAATTTTGTCAAACCCAATAAGGGGGTTGTTCGTGAATATGCCGTCCAGAGTATGACCGGCATCATGGGTGGGTCCAGTGACTATCTGGGTCAGACCAAGACTTTCCATATTATCCAGCAGGGTGAAAGTATCTCCACTGTTCCCACTGCACTCCAAGGAATGGGGGAGCAGCCTATCAGTCTTGGGTAAGTGGTCACTCCCCCAAAAATTAAAATTCTGCCTTGGAATAAGGTGCAGCCCACCCTGTCTGATGATTGAGGGAATATATTAGTACGTATCTAGATCGGCTACTGTTCAGCATTCTAGTATTAGATGACTGTCCTAATCTAGATGTGCCTGTTAAAAATGACGAGGTACTGCAACCCATGTAATAGTTGTCTCGTGGAATATCTGCCAAAGATCTCATCCCAGCGGAATTCTATAAGTCCTTTTCAGATATTTTGAACAATTTTTTTTTTAAAGAACAACTCTTTTTACAGCAGAGAGGCCACCCCACCATCATAGCAGCATATCCATACTGCCATCCTTTTAAACACATTCAAACAATCATCTGAGAGGGCATCATACCAAACAATATCTTTGATTAACGTGGATGTCAAAATCTTTTCTAAAATGCTTGTCACGTGACTTTCACAGGTGATAGAGAGACTTATGTCGGTATAGCAGCATAGCTTTTTTCCAGGCATGGCCGCTGGAGCATTTGATGCTGCTGAAAGGCTACAAAATAAAGTTGGTATGATCCTCCTTGATGCTGAAAAAACATTTAACAGGGTTTCCTGGCAACATCCATGGATGACGATGGAAAAAATTGAATTTAGCCCAAAATTCATGACACTTTTGCAGCAACGTTTTAAGACCCCAAACTGTCAGAATCGAAACCATGAATGCTATTTGTGACTCTAAGAAAACTGTTGCAGCAGAGGCCAGGTGGGTCCGATATTCCCATTACTATTTACGCTATGCTGGGAGTGGTACCTGTGGGAAATTATACAGCCGGTTGAGCTGAATGGCTATCAAAGTTGCCACCTATGAGAATGGTATTGCGGTCTTCAGCTAAAATGCTGAAAACGCTGGCAATAAAAAGGATTGCCAAGAAATTTGAATCCATTTTCGGATATAAATTGAATGCTACTAAGATGATAAGTAACAACAACACTGCCTGGATCAACATGGTCTCAAATTCATTATAATTAAGGATCAGAATATTTTATAAATTATAAGAGATAATTAGGCTTAATTATAAACTCCTATTAAAAACGGTTCCTATATTTTGTGTAACTTGAATAGACTACTGATCCCATTGATCAGTGGAAATATTACAGTTAAAATGGTTATTCTTTCTTAATTGTTATATAATATTTCTGATCAAACCCACTAAACATGATAATGCATTCTATTGTCACCTGGATTCCATTGCTGGAGATTTTATATGGTACTATAAATGAGCCTGCCAACATATCAGATTATTGATATTACAAATTTTGAAGGGTGTTTGGGTGCTCCAACATTCGTTTCTATTTTTGGGCTGCCATAGGAAAATGCTGGTCTACCCTAGTTACCCACTGGAATAAATAATTTATTTATTTATTAGTATTTAGGACACACCAGAGCCTTGTGACCTGAAAAGGTAGAGGTTCACGGGAGAAGTTACACCCCGGCGTGGGGTAACATCCCAGGAATCAGGAGACCAAGGTGAACTCAGTCTCTTCGCTAAGCTTCCACCCAGGACACATCACTGCCAGTCAGGAAAAGACCAGGTGTCAAGCAGAAGATCTACTAGTCTGAGCAGTGCATTAAAAGGATAATGGGGGGGGGGGCAAGAAGATAGAGGGAGAAGAGGGAGGGAGGTTCAGGATCAGGGAGGGGGAAGAGCCCATCAGTGTGGCAAGCGCTCTGAGCACACCGATCTCCGGGATATCCTAATGGAAAGTAAACTGTGATAATAACAATAACTACTAGCATGTAGCATGACAAGCCTTTCTTCTGTATGCTCTGGGGGAGGGGGATTGGTCACCAGAGCAAGGACCGTGGGCCTGAGGGAAGATGGGGGTCTGGGAGTATCTGCCACAGAGGCCATGAAGTAGTCCCATTCCCCGTTGAATACTTCTAGGTCGTCATTGAGTTTGTAAGTGGCCCTTTTGTGCTTCACCACCCTGTGGAGTTCAATCAACTGTTTCATGCCAGTCGGTAGGGAGGGCTAACGCCAATGCCAGAGGATGCAGACTTTGACTACCGCCAGCATACCGGTGCATATGGGGGTTAGGTCAGCGATGTTCAAAGTGTCATGGAGGAGAGCAAGCTGAGGGGGTAACTGTGAGAAGTTGGCCTGGCATATGCTGTCCACTAGTGATAGTGGGCACCTTGCACCAGTCCAAACGACCTTTATTGATGGTAGGTTAAAAGACAACCTTTATTGAAAGCTATCCTAGTGGTAGCTATGGAGAGCAGCCTTCAGGCTAAGTCTTGAAGGAGTGTTAAGCTGTTTGTTTTACCAGTCTATAATCTCATGAATGACCAAATGAAAGGAGAACCACACCAGGTATATATATATAAAATATATGTATTTATTACTAAACACTACCCACTAGTCTCTTTATGAGGCTAGAGGTCGAAATACACAAGTTACAAGTCAAATAACACAGTAAATTAGCACAATATACGATTAGCCCTAGGGGCGTACCAAACCATATATTAAGAAAGTGGTATAAGAACCACGACTTGACTAGACACGAGGCCTAGAGCCTGTAGAATCGCTGGGACCCCAAGGAACCACCCAAGGTAGTGACACAGGAGACCCACGGGGGACATGTGCAGTGTGTGAACACAGCCGCGAGCTCCGTTAGCATCTATGGGGAAAGTCACGGTTAGAGTTTTAAAGTTTAGGGACACTTCGGAGTGGACTAGGAACAAACCCTTTTGGACTTAGAGGGTTCTAGGGCCAACACCCATGGGAGCACCGTAGTACTCGTGTTACCTCACCCAGGGAAGCCGGGTGCACAGGTGTCAAATGGTGTCGGGCCGCTCCGTCATTTTCAATGGCCGCTGGCTGAAAAGTGCTGCTGCCGGGAAGCTGCGAAGTATCCGAAGAGATCCGAGCCTGGATCGAGGATGAGAAGAACCTGAAAGCAGAGGGGACAGAGTCTAGGTGACTAGCCAGTGACCAGGGGCACGATAGTCCAATGCCCACCGATGTCGGGTGCTTCAAGTTCGAAGAGGTGAATATTGTCTCTGCAGCCACGAGGACCAGGAGGCGTCGACGATGACCAGGAGCTGGAATCGAGCTGTCCCACGAAGGTAGAAGCTGACTGCGGTGTCGGTGCTCGGATTGGACCCAACAAGCCTTGGTAACAGCAACCCACGCAGAAAGAGAACAAAGGCTTCGGAGTGGACCAGCGAGGTCCGAGGGACTCCCCAAGTGAAGGAGAGTCAGGGCAGGCCTGGAGCAACCAGGGGGGCCCATTGAAATCAAAGATGTCCTTCTGAGGGACCCACAAGTCGACGGACAAGGGATCGCGAAGGGACCTCGGGCGGAATCACGAAATGGAGGCCCACGGGTCACTCGGAGTGGCCAGGCCGGCAATCTTCGGTGGATTCACTGCTCGGGGTCAGGGCTACAAATAACCCAAGGCACAGCCTCTAGGATCGACCAGAAGCTTATGCACTTGCAAATGTGCACGGTGTCCAGGGGTTCCGGTTCCACGGTACCCACGAGGGCTACGGGTCTCAGCTTTGCTGGGGACTCGGGTCAGCCTCTGGGAAGTCTGGAAATCCACCCTCTGGGTTGCAGGGTCGTCGGCGTCCGGCGGGAGCTTCAGCGATGCAGACCGGACAGATGCGTCTTTGGTGCCTGCCAAGCAGGGGAGTAACTCCTTTACTCCAAGGGAGATTCTTCAGTCATCTGGCGTTTAACAGATCGTCGAAGTTCCAGGATTCAGTTTCTGAGTTTCGTCCAGGGATATCTAAAGTCCTGTTGCCAGGGGTTCCTTTCTTATACCCAAGGAAGGGGTTGGACTAACTCAGGGGATCCACCTATGGGAGGGTTTGGAAAGAGGGGTGGCTACACCCATTTCCTTTGTCCAGTTTCGCGCCAGAGCATTGGCTGGCAGCCCCTGCAACCGGTTTGAACTGGGGTATGCACAGGGACACCAAATGTGCCCCCAGTGCAGGACTTCAAAGCACTCAGAGAGTGCACCCACCCAGCCCCAATACACTAAAGCCTGTCTGGGAGGTGGTAACACCTCCCTGTGACAGGAAACCTATTGTCCAGGCCTCCCCTGCCAGAGTTTCGGTCAGCAGAAGGAGGTCAGACTCATGTCTGTGGCTGCAGCATCCATTTTGTGATGCCAGGGCTCTGTTTAGCTGGTACCGGGTATACCGGTGCTGTCATGTCTCTCCCTCTAGAAGGGTGGGATCATACTCCCACACCAGGGACTGGTGTGGGGGTATGATTCCAAGGTGTTTGACACCAAACACGACATGTTTCCGTGCAGCCATCCCAAAGTTAGCATTTACCGTTGAGATATAATGCACTTCAGAGTATATGGTCAGGCTGCACTCACAGACAACCCCGGAGGATAGATTCCGAAGGCTGCAGAGGGGCTCTGCTCATGCATGGGCACCCTCTCACATAAAACCAAGCACCCTGCCTTCAGGATTGATAAGGCCTGCCATAGGGGTGACTGATAGGTTTATATGTGCAGTGTTAGGGTGAGATATAGTGAACCTATATCTCAGTAAGGGGTGCATGCACCACCTCACTGAGGCTGCTGTAGCAGTCCTGTGGTGTCATTTTGGAAGGCTTCCCAGGGGTGGCATAATACATGCTGCAGCCCCTGGTAGGCCTCTGGGGTACCTATGCCCTGGGTACATAGTATACCATATACTAGGGACTTATAAGGGCATCCCAGAACCCAATCTGAAGTGTACCTAAGGTACTAGGAATTCATTTTAAAGAGAAAGCAGATAAACTGGGGCCCTGAATAGCAGGGTCCCAGTCCAACTAAGTCGAAAACCAGCAAAACACCAGAAAAAAAGTGCGGGCAACCATGCAGTCACATTCCACCTTCCTACAGTAACAAGAAGAAGCTATTGGGCCTCAGATGGGTCCTCACCTCCGTAACCGTTTTGTCATGGTCTAGGAGTAATGAGGGCCAGCCCTATGGTGGGTATATAACTTGTTGAGGTGCTTCTGCCGTGTCAGCCTGGTCGCATTAGAGGAGGGGCCATAGTGGAGGGCTTTAAGAAGTACCTCTTAGAGGCCGGAGACCACTCCTTGGTATTGGCCCAAGTCCAGTAGATACTGAAGTACTGGTGAGGAGGGACGTTCCCCCGGTAATGCTTCCAATTGTGGTGCGTAGGCAATGGGCGAGTCACCAATACCTCCAATGATCTGAGTTCTGGAGTCCAAATTCAAGCTGTTGTTCGGGAAATGGTTTGAGGGCAGTATCGCCGTACATTTGATCCAACCTAGTCAGACCTCTCTCCTGCACAGGACCTTCAGTAGCACATCTACCCCACAATACGCATGGCTGCATTATGCCAAAGTGGCACTTTGTGGTACAGGATCAGTGCCTTGCCAAAGAGTTTATGAGCCTCTTTCCAGATATGGAGCGTAGATCGGAGGATGGGATACGTCGTTACTGCAAGGTCTGCAGGTGGTAAGAACACTGGGAGCAGCATATAGGTGCACTCCACAAGATGTCTTTCACATCTCACCCACCATGACATCTCGTGAGGCCAGCTCAGGTAGGGGGCTAGTGGTGATAAATGAAAGGCAAGGTTATCGAGACGCATGTGGGGTAGTCGTAAACCCCTGGGAATCACACTTTCGAAGTGTACACAAGCTACGTCTAGGCTACCGGACATCTGTGTATTTTCTTATGATTTGTAGAGCAGAGATTTTCTACAGATGGATAATAATAGGGTTTTAAATAGTGACAAGAGTTTATTGATGGGCATTTTAAAACATGTGGCAATATTTGTGAGAATTAAAAATGCATATCCCTTAATTCCTCGCTGGTCACATAAATAAAACAGAACAGTGGACTTCTTTTTAGAAATCAACTGCTATAGCTCAGACATTCTTATTACTGCTAACTTACAGCTTCTGCACTAGCAAACTGAGCAGATGTTCTAAAATATTATATAATTGAAAATGTAAAAATAACTCTAATTGCCCTATGTGCGGCAAACCAAAAGCAGATTATTTGCATATATTTGCCTTTAGTAACAAATTTGAAACATTTTGGTTTTCTCTAACCTATAAATTAAGCTGTAACTTACAAATGGATAGACATTTTAATGTCTCTTCTATATGCTCAGCTTTGATGCTAACCTGGAACAATTGTATATTGTATTACACTTTGTGGCAACAGTGGTAGCTCGCCATAGAATTGTTAAACATTGGACAGACCCACATGCCTCCTAGTTCTGAATACTTAGCATATGTAATATACACAAAATCTAAACTGCTATCTAGGAGGATTGCAGTGGGAGGCATAAAAGACTTTCTACATGGAACTTATTTACCTACTAGCAAAATATGAATTAGATTATGGAATGAATTTAGCTAAACAAATATTGGATATATTGAATGTCAGATTACCAGGACTTGTATAAGATATGAACAATGATTTAAATGGCATCAAATCTATAACTGTTGACAATTATTATTCAATATTTATATGTATATTACAGGTTTTTTTCTCACTTGAAAAAATTGAAACATTCCAAAATGCTTCTCTTCAACTGACTGAATGGCTCAGATTTCTCCATTTCTTGGAAATATCCACATGAACAAGTACATTTTCTGAGCCATAATAATTATTTTGTCAACATCAACAAAATCTGCCAAGGTGTTCTCTCATGTATTTTATGTCTTACAATCTTTGTTGGAAAAATCAATATGTATAACATTTAGAGAATGTCCACATACAAGAGCCATGGTTTTCTATCTACAATTCCTGCTGCATGGTTTAAATTGTCTCATTGTGTTATTAGGTTTTCCTGCAGAGGTCCTGCTTTCATTACTCCAGGATGCAGTGTTTTCAATTTTCTAATGTCACTATACACACATTTAAAACAAATGTTTTGTACAGACATTAGATCAATGTTCTCCTTCCACCAGTCATTCAAAAACAGGGAAGATATATCAAAATATTCTGAAACTGCAAAGTGTCATCTAAAAACCAGAAACTGTTTCTTTACATAAATTGTTAATATGCTTTGTCTAAAATTAACTGTATAACTAAGTGCCTGTCTATTCAGCAACTTATAAAAATGCCCAAACATATGAAGCAAAAAGCTTTCTCTATAAAAATGTCTTATGCATACAGTTTTGCTATCATTTTCAGTGCATCTGCAGGTTTCTTCCCTGTAGCTATAAAGCAATATAAATGTAATCTTAGAAATGAGAACAGCAAATCTGGAATATAAAAAAGGTTCACTTCAGAGAGAAGTGCTCATATTCTGCAACTATAGTTTCTAAGTCATTTGATGCATCTGTGGATTTTTAATATGATACATAGTTTATATGCATTTTACCCTTTCTAATTTGTGAACCTCTTGTACAGCTATTAATTGTAATGAATACATGACAGCAACAGCAGTTTCTATAACTTGGGCAAATGGGGTTCCCTAGCAAAAGGCTTGTTTTTTAATGATTTAATATCAAAACATTAGACAATGTGCCACACGTCCAGTCATGTATATCATTTTTCAGTCCACAGTCCTAATTCAGCCACCATAAGAAAAAATTGATATTGCATATTAAAACAAATGTATGCCAAGTTTGCCCATCAATCATTAATTGTCAAATCTGAGAGCAGAGGAGGGCAAACATTTTCCTGATCAATTTAAATGCAAAAACCAAAGCCTCGGTTCAGTTGTATATTTAGTCGCTCTACGGACTCATTCATTTAAAGTGTATTACATTGATGTACTATTTATTATTATTCAATCTGCACAATTTTCAGAGGTGGCGCGCAAAAGTAATACATTTGAATAGCACTGTGTCAGGGTGCTTTAAAATAATGAGTTGCGTTATTCTATTTTTATTTTATTGCTGTTAATTACTTAGCACAGGCCTGGACTGAAAAAGCCAGAGAGCTCTTTACACACAATGGGGAGACATGGCAAGCATGCACCAATACAGGATACTTGAGGGCACTTTTAATTAACTTAAGGGAAAAGTCACATATAATCAAACAAGAGGTTGTTTAGGTCTGGGCTGGGGAAGCAAAATGGAGAAGAGAGGGCTTCTTAGGTCTATCATGAACCACAGACGTGAGGGGACCTTCATGACCACCACAGGAACCCCTGCCAGACCAGTCATCTGCACTCCAATATGTGTGGCCGAGTTGTCACTGTCTCATTGCACTGTAAAACAGAGCTATTTCGGGTGATAATGGATCACCTTTTTACAATAATAAAAGCATTTCCATCAACCAGATATCACTCTAAAGCCAGATTTGACAATCTTCCTAAACTAAGACAATAAACACAGAGGGCCAGACTCACAAACTACACTTTTGAGTAAGTTTACTACTTTTCGGAATTCACAAACTGCACTTTTGTAGTACCTTACACTTTTGTAGTAACTACAGCACTACACATGGTCATCCACTGGTACTGCAACACCAGCCCATAGAAAATAATGGTGGTAGGGACTTAAAATAAGTAAATAGTACAAATCTTTTATTTAATGATAAAATATGAAATAACCCGATTTATTAGGTTAATGCATATTTCATAATTAAATATAAATATTAAATAAAATAATAAAATGTACTATTATTTTTTTTGCATGAATTTATATTTGTTAATTTTTTTAAAGTTTTAAAGATATATTTTATTTAGCAGTTGATGTAATAAAATAGATGAATATACAATCACGTGGGACATGCTGGATGATTTCCACATAGACTCCAGGGAGGAAAGTGATCATCACCCCTTATGTCTTAAATTACGGTGCTATGGCCCTAAATCCCTTCCTATAGTTGCTTCTCTACCTACAGCTCCAACATTGGTGAATAACCACAGGTCTGTTAAATGGCCTGCTTTACTAAATAACCAAGGAACCCTCACAGAAATATATGAAGCCTTTGCAGAGGTGTGTTCTCTAAAGACTCCGCCCTAGCCTCTCTATGGGCTCCCACCACAGATGTACATACTAAACTGGAACTAGCCTTGAAATCGATCCAGACCAGGCCCCCTCTAAAAGAAACAACACCAAAGATCAACAAAGTTGAATTTAACCCATGATACACCAAAACCTGCTGTGTTGCCAAAAAGGCTTTAATAGATGCTCTAAAAAAATTATAATTCGCAAAAGGTGCGTGCTCTAAGATGCCTTCATAAGACAATTCGAGAAGCCCGGTCAGCCTGGGAGGAAGCATGCTGGGGGGACCTAGTGATGGATGCCAAAATGGGGGATAATTCCTTCTTTTGAAAAATTATCGCCAACAGGAGTAGGACTGCAACCCCAGAGATAAACTGCCATCTGAACCCAGGGGCCTGAGTGGATCACTTCTCCCATTTATATGAGCAGCCCCTGATGGACACCCAGGCACAACGCACTCTTTTTATTAATCACATTAGTTCAGATCCATATTTTACGCCTGAGGAGACTAGATAAGCGATTCTTTCAATTAAACTGGGTAAGGCCCCAGGTCCAGATAAAATCCCTGGAGATTTGTTCCGTCACTACTTGGTAGTCTGGGTTCCCTATGTCAATAGGTTGACTAATGCTGTAGCAGCAGGAGCCCCTATTCCTGACACTTGGTAAGGGGCAGAAGTCATACCCATCTTTAAAAAGGGGGAGTGGGGAAACCCGGCAAACTACCGACCAAGTAGCCTACTGGATGCCCTGCAGAAAGTCTATGCTCAACAACTGTTAAGTAAATGTAATGAATGGATTGAGGGATTAGAGATTGTGTCCCCATGCCAAGCAGGGTTTAGGCCAAAGGTTAGCACTATCGACCGTGTCCTAAGGCTGCTGATCATCCTCTGGAAATATACAAGACTCAGAGAGGGACACATATATATTGCATTTGTTGACCTCAGAGCAGCTTTTGACCTGGTTCCCAGGAAGCTGCTCTGGGCATCTTTAAACGATCTAGGGGTCCCGACTCCCTCCTCACCCAGATAATCAGACTCCACCAGAGCAACTATGCCCAAGTCCATTGGGGAACAGGAGGGCAATTAACTGATAGAATTCTGATTGTCAGGGGAGTGAGACAAGAATGCGTCCTGACCCCTACCCTTTATCCCCTATATATCAACAACATAGTGGAAGCTTTCTCCTTAGGGAATATAGATGCACCTAAACTGGACGGGTCTAGGGTGCCCGCACTCCTATTCGCCGATGACACCCTTTTAATTTCTCAGACCCCGATGGGCCTCCACCAGCTCTTGACTAATGCTTTTTGTCTAGCTAAGGGCCTCGAGATCAACATCTCGAAAACCAAATATATGACCATTAGACCACACAAAACATTTAAGCAAGCGATCTCTCTGGCAAATGAAAACCTGGGACGAGTATCTAGATGAGAGTACCTGAGCATAATGCTCAAGAGTAAATTGTTGTGGTCTGCACACATAGAGAAAAGAAGGGTTGTGACTCAACACCAGGCCTCAGCAATATACAGGAGGTTCCAGGGAACAACATAGAGAGCCCTACTCCCGGTTCTTGAACTTTACAAACTAAAGGCCCAATCAGCCACGTTGTACGGGGTAGAACTTTCGGTATATGCTAATCCAGATGCTCTCACCATAACGGGTTTCACAACCATCCCACACAGAAAAAAAAAAAAAAAAGCACTTTCCGACTCCAACCACTAGATGGCGGAATATGCACATTATGTGAAACTAGAAGAGGTCTATGCTGCAAAACAAGTTTGTCCGCTCACTACTCCATCTCCCATCGTGAACTCCCTCAATATCGATGTTCTATGATGTCAACATAAAAAGAGTGAGAGAAGTAGCCAGACTAAGGCCCCTTTTGTGTTGGGTGAGACTCTGGAGCATGGAAGAGTTGAGGTCATACCGGATGGCTGTCGAGGAGTTGTTGGTCCTCATCAAAGCCCTGACTTTTCCCTAGTTCAAACACGTCCACCAATGGTATGAAAAATTGGACATTAATACTTTTGGTCAGATCCTGCCTTGTTGGAGGCTTCTTCTAAGTTGCTGCTAAAAAAAACGCTACTGGGAACACATATACACTAGTCTTTTCGCAGTTCCTCACTTGGTAGGCTGAAAGATCAAATCTTGTCTCTCAAGGACCACCTATTTTATGAAACCTTTCTTGACCTCTGTAGTAACTGACTCTGTAGGCACTCTAGGGTTCAATCAGGATTTATTCAGGAACAGCTACACAGCAGACAGGAGAGCAGGATGGTTACACGTCCAACTCCAACTGCTCTCCAAACCATTTGAATAAAGAGAACCCAGCAACAAGGCAACCAGGCAACAACCCAACATTCTACAAGGTGATGCATGGAATGGAACATTAGAACAAGGCAATGCAGCATAGAGTTGCAGTACTAACAGAGATAGGAGGGAAGATACAACATATTCTCCTTTCTCAATAAATAGCAATAACTAAAAAAACTAAAAAAACAAAATGGAAAACTGAAAGCACATCAAAACGAGAGGTACATGAGAAAAACTGTAAAAATGAAACAAATCAAAGACGGTACCCGTTAGGAACAATTCTTGATCTTGTGCTCCTTCTAGGGGAAACCCCGGAGGGTCCAGCAACCTCGAGACAAAGAGGTACAGTTGGGGAGGATAGAGCAATATTCCTAACTTTGACAATTTTTCCAACATTCCACCACTTTCCTCCTTCAACTTGTACAGCATTCCTACCTACCCTGGTGACGGAAATGGGGAAACCAAACTTGCTCTCACCCTTCTTTACAGGTAAAGAAGATTTCACACCTACAAGATCACCTACGGCAACCGGAACAGTCTTGACGGCTTTCCTGTTGACAAACCAAGACTTTTGTTTGGATTGAGAGCTAGCAACATTTCCTCTAACCAATTCCATAAGGCTGTCAACATCTGGAACGGATTTGATCCATTTGTTCATCCAGGCGGGTTTAAAACTGGTGTTTGCTTTCCTTCCCCTTAAAAGCTCGAAAGGCGACACTTTGGTTGTGGAATGTGGGGTGGTCCTGTAGAACCAAAGCATGCTATTAAGGGAATTGGGAATATCACAATTATGAGATCTAGTCCACCTGATGCAGTCTCCCACAACCCTGTTCATTCGCTCAACAAGTCCATTGGACTGGGGGTGGTAAAGAGAGCTCTTGACTTGTCTAATGTTGCATGACTGCAGGAAAGATTCAAAATTAGCACTGGTAAATTGGGTACCATTATCCGTCACCATGGTATCAGGGAACCCCTCCCTCATAAAAACCTCCTTGAGAAAAAAATAACATTAGCAGTGGAGACTTCTTTAACTAGTTTTACTTCAGGCCATTTTGAGGCATAATCAACAAGCACTAAGATAAAACGACACCCACCAGGTAAAATTTCCAGAGGACCCATGATGTCTAATCCCACCTTGGACCAGGGTCCAGAGGGGCATTCAATTGGAAGAAGAGGTGGCGTAAATACCTTCAACCCCTTGTCAGCTGATCGGCAAATAGAACACATATCAACAAATTCATTAACATCACAGTCCATGGAGGGCCACCAGAAACAATCACGGACACGTCGCTTGGTGAGCGTGGACCCTAAATGACCTTCGTGTGCTTTAGTAATAATATCTTTTCTGAGGCTCTGTGGGGGAATGAGTTTGTCATCATGTAATAAAAGACCACCCTCCAAAGAAATCTCAGATTCCACCTTCCAGAAGGGTTGTAGGCATTGAGGAAGAACGCGTTCTCTGGGCCATCCTGACCTGACAAACTCACACACACGCTGCAAGACATCATCATCGGCAAGAGCCTTCACCCAACTGTCTTCAGTGCCGACACCATGCTCAGGTAAGTCAAGTGAGGCCACAAGACAATCATCAGAGTCTTCTTCCCCCACATCAGCAAGAACAGACACCTCTCTGTTATCATTCATGGGAAAACGAGACAAGTAGTCCGCTCTGAGATTTCTACCGCCAGAGACATGAATGACATCGAACTGGTACTGCATAAGACGAGATACCATACGAAGGATTCTAGGGGAACAACACTTACCGGTGCCAGCACCTAGTATATTGATAAGGGGCTTGTGATCAGTCCTCAACAAGAAACGTCTTCCCCAGACATAGGGACAGAACTTTTCGATGGCCCACAAGCAAGACAAAAGTTCCTTCTCGATGACCGAGTACTGAAGCTCCCCATTCCTCAGGACTCTGGAGGCAAAGGCAACAGTGTTTTCTCCACTACAGGCATTCTGTGTCAACACAGCCCCCAACCCCACTTGACTTGCATCCACAGTTATGCAGGATGGTAAATCTGGGTCAAAAGGCTTGAGCGCACTGCTATTAGTGAGGGAATCTTTAACACATCGCAAAGCAGTCTCACACTCATCAGACCATGCAAACACTACTCCTTTACTAAGGAGGGCACTAATGGGTCGTACAAGAGTGGCATAATTCGGAACAAACTTTGAATAGTACTCCAGCAGACCAAGCAAAGACTTGACACCAGTCTTATCAGATGGAGCGGGAGCTTGGGTGATAGCATCTAAGAGCCCTTGCCTGGGTCTAATTCCCTCACCAGATATTAGATGGCCTAAATATTCAATTTTGTCACTGAGGAACTTGCATTTTTCGGATTTCACAACCACACCATGATTCTTGAAAATATCAAAGACCCTCTCAAGTAATGAATTATGAGTCGGGATATCTTTGGAGTGGATTAATACATCGTCTTGAAAGACAAGTACTCCATCAATCCTGCCTAACATATTTTGCATTACTCGTTGAAAAACGGAAGCCGCGGAGGCAAGTCTGAAGGGCATTCTTTTGTACTGAAACGTGCCTAAGGGAGACACGAATGCTGTAAGAGGACGTGAAGAAGGGTCCAACTCAATCTGATGATAAGCGCTGGCTAGGTCCAGCTTTGAGAAATATCGGGACCTTCTTACACTGGCAAACAGATCACATATTTTCGGCAGCGGATGAGAGTCGACCCAGATCTCCCTGTTGAGAGACCTCAAGTCTATGCAGACACGCAATTTGCCACATTTCTTGCGCGCAACGACCAAGGGTGACAACCAGAGTGACGACTCTGTAGGTTTGATGATCCCTTGATCGCACAGAGACTTGAGCTCTCTTTCGAGGTCGTCCCTCACACTGAAAGGTACACCCCTCAATTTATGTTTAATAGGATGGGCCCCTTCTTTAACAACAATTTTGTGCTTGAAGCCTCGCACGGTTCACAGATTCCCTCCAAAAACGGAAGGAAAACGTTCCTTCCATTTGTAAAGATGTTGATCTTCAGAGACTACAAGGACTTGTTCAGATGTACCAGGTTTGAGAACCATCCCAAATAATCCTTGATGGTACCACCCCAGGATGTTCAAACCTTTTTCAGTAACGTAAATTTTCCCACTAATTTTCCTATCCTTGAAAACAAGCACATCTTCAAAAAAAACAAGAAGGTCAATCTTTCGTCCTTCATAGGAAACCGGCGAGCGATCTGGAGGTTGGAGTGGTCTGTTGCCCCATGTTTCGCAAAATAACTTGTGCGTTAACATAGTGATCCTGGCACCTGAGTCAACAAGTAGATTTAGTGGTTTTCCCCCTATACCAATCTCAACAATGGGGTCAACACATTCGCATGAATCGTTTACATTAGATACAAACTCGTGAGAATCAGTGATAACAGAAATAACCTCAGAATCAGATTCTTGATCAGGTTCTAAAACACATGCAACAGTTCTTTTTTGGTTGTTCTTTTTCTTGAGGCAAACCTTTGCAAAGTGCCCTACTTTTTTACAATAACTACAAATTACATTAGCTCCAGGACACTTTGCTCCCTTTAAATGGGAAGGATTGCCACAGCGATAACACATCTGTTTGGTATTATGAAATTCTGGTACGCTTCTCCCAGTATTTGAGTTCTTAAGAGTGTTACTTCTAAGAGAAGCATGCTTGGAGTCATTTTGTTTCTCCTTAGCGTTACTGATGATGGCATTAACAGGATCAGCAGGTTTTTCTTCCAGTTCTTTTAGTGACACTTGAGATGTTTCGATGCTAATGGCTATTTTGATCGTTTCCTCAAGAGAAGGATTGGCAAGTAAAAGAAGTTTTTGGCAAATCTGTTTATCCCTACAATGGCACACGAATTGATCGCGGATCAATTGGTCTGTGAAAACATCAAAATGACAAAAAGCAGCAAGTCTGCATAAACTAGAGATGTTGGAACCCACGTCTTCGTTTTCAGACTGTTGTCTCTTAAAAAATTTGTGACGGAGAACCATCAAACTGGGTTGCTTATCGAACCTTATTTTTAGTTTGGATATCGTGTCTTGAAAGTCATCGACGTCATCACCTGGAAGATGAGTGATTTCAGGGAGATGCTTGAAGATTAAACGACCTTCAAATCCCAGTGAATGAAGAAGGAGGCATTTCTTGCATTCACTGCTAAACCTTGAAGCACCAATGGCTCCAAGGTACGTCTGGAAAGCATCAAACCATATTTCCAACGGGAGGTTCTCCTGGAGATTCAAGAAAAGAAGGAGGAGGAGTTACAGACTGCATAGTTAAGTAGAGAGAGAATAACAGGAAGGGCAGAGAAGGAAAAGAAAGTGAGAAAAGGAAATAAAAAGGAAAAAACAAGTGAAAAAGAAAAATATGTTGAGTGTGCGTATGTATATATATAGTATGCGAAACAGTGAAAAAATAATTCGCACAAAGAACGATGATCTTTGACAGGGTGTGCGAATCACCGTGAGAAGTAGGATTTGCCAGGCTGTATAAATGCTTATAAATGCGAAAGGGTGTGTGAATCACCGTCGTGTGACCCACTACAGAAATGAGAAACAGCACCGAAAACGGTAATTAATAGGAGACGTGCCGATCGTCGTGATCGGCTACAACCGAGAGTGTGGTCAGACGTTGCTAGACAACCGCTTGTGTGGTTGCTAGGTACAAGACAGGACTGTGACGTGGAGAGGATTCCAGAGCGGCGAGTACGTGCACAGACAGGCAGGTCAGGCAGATTGAGGCTTGCATTGCTAGACAACCGTTTGTGTGGTTGCTAGGTACTTGGCAGCGACGTGTAGAGAATTCAGGCGTAGCGTGGTGCGCGCACATCAGGCAGGACAGGCAACTTGAGGCCTACTGCTGCACGCGCGTATGCGAAGACGGATGTTAGAGGATCAACGTCTGCGCATGCGTGAAGCTGAAAGCCGAAACAACGCGCATTGTGAAAACAGCCTTACAACCCGGAACAGAAGGTGATACAGATAATGGAAGCAAGCCCGCACAGTAAGTCTTAAATTGGTTTGAATGTTAGAGCAGGCAGCCTTGAGTAGAAGAAAGCGTACCAGGGTTGTGCTGAGCGTCGTGCGGTGCGTCGAGTGGTGCGGTGAGAGTAAATCCGGAGGTTTGAATTAAATATGAACAGTCTTACCGCCGGCTGAGGAGGCGTTGAGACAATACCAATCCAACGATAGGAAGAGATGCATGTAAGGTCCAGCGTGTGACTGTGTAGCTCAGGATCGTCGCCACAAATTGTAGTAACTGACTCTGTAGGCGCTATAGGGGTTCAATCAGGATTTATTCAGGAACAGCTACACAGCAGACAGGAGAGCAGGATCGTTACACGCCCAACTCCAACTGCTCTCCAAACCATTTTTGAATAAAGAGAACCCAGCAACAAGGCAACCAGGCAACAACACAACATTCTAGAAGGTGATGGATGGAATGGAACATTAGAACAAGGCAATGCAGCATAGAGCTGCAGTACTAACAGAGATAGGAGGGAAGATACAACAACCTCCTGCTCCAGCAACTAGCAAAAACCTTATATCTAAAATTTCGATATGACATATTGGAGCTGGGGACATTTACTGCCCTATGGAATTTGAACAAGAGCGTTGTTCACTCATCTGTATGCACCAAGTACTCGCTAGCTGCAAATGAATCCATACACCACGTATTATTTTTCTGCCCAGCATACGCAAAGGCTAGAGGGAAATGGATACGCCCACTCTGTTTGTATTATGGCTTCCGGAGATAAGAGGCAATGACAAGCTTGAAAGGCAGCACAACTATTTACATTGTTTTTGCTCTAAGCAGGTTTTTATTTATGGCCGAATTAATAAGGAAAGCTAAAGGTCTTAAACTCTAGCTCTGGCCAAAATGAGCTTCTTATACAGATTGCCTCCTTTGGCATGTCTGACTCTGTTTTTTAGGTGGGGTTACTGGACCTGCTCCACTTTCTATTTTTCTTTAAAGAGAGCCATCTTGTGATTTTATTGTTTTTAAAGAGAGTTATTCTATGTTAAGTCTTAAAGTGATCTCAATTGGTCTTAACAATTTTGTAATATTGCATTTAAATCATTGTTTTATTGTGTGTAAGTTTCATGGAATGAATTTTCCGAAATAAACTTTTACTTACTTATTTACAATCATGTAAAAATATTTTGATTAGAAGAGTATTAGAGTAAACAGTAAGAAAGTTAAAATAAGAACAAGAAAGAAAATAAAAAGAAAAATGGTAAGAGAAAAGAGCAAATACAATATAACTGTATCATATTAAAAATTACAGAAATACAATATCATTGCTAAAACATAAGAAATGAATGTACATTAAGAACGAGAAATTTAAAAATTATACATAACAGTGTAAAGAGTGATGGAGGCTTGGGTACCTCTTCAATCCGAGTATCAAGTGAATTGGCAGATTGTGCAGAGGAGTCCAGGAAAGTTAAAACGATATATTGGAAGAGGCTTTCCATGTTTTAGGGATCTGCTGAAAGGAAACTGCAAGAAGTAAATCTAGCACATCAACTTTAGTTGAATGATAAGACCAATATTCTGAGATACTACCTAGAAATACATTTGTGAAGTTAAAAGAGACTTGTGTGTGAAAAATAGAATTTACCAAAAAATTGATACGTAGAGAGACATTCAAATAGCATATATTTTAGGTAAGAGGGAGTGGTATTGCATGACCAACAAGAGGAGAAGGAGGTAGGATTTAATATATGTAAAGTGGCTGAGGTAATCAAAAGTCTATTATAAATAAAACAAAGTTTGAATTGTATGAGCTGCTCTAGAGGATTTCCATAATTTAATCCAGATCTTGTCCTATAAATAATTGTAAAAGAGGTGTCTAAGTCATGTTCCCATTGTAACTCCACATCTGACTTGTCTTGATCTTCTGGAGAAGAGGTTAGTTTATTATAAATGTGGGATGCTGATTGAAAGAATAATAAAGACATAGCCAGTTGGGGGATAAGAGTAATAGAAGTGATATTATGGGAAATTTGTTCATAGGTTGAGTGAATCACAGATATTATTGTCATATATTTAGTACAATATGAGGGAGGAAAGGAAAAACGTTGTGAAGCTTGTGCAAAAGGAAGGCAAGAATGATTATCAATGAGTTGATGCACCCATCTTAGACCTTTCTCATCCCAGGACTCCAAAAAATAGTTGTATTATTTATTTTAACATATTTAATATGCTATATTAAGGAATGACGAAATTGTTCTTTGACATTATGATAGGAAACAAAAATAGGACATAGAAGCTTCCATGCACTTTTTGGAATAAGGAGGAGCATAGAGGTTTCTGGGTGAAAGATAAAATATCTTGAAAAGAGAAAGGATGAAGAAATAGTTTTCAATATCAACCCCGATGGGAGGTGTGATATATTCCTCTTCAGATAGGGAAAAAAGGCTTGTTTCGGAAAAAATGCTGCATGATAACAGTGCAAATCAGGAAAATATACACCTCCCATAGGTTTAGGACATTTAAGTTTTTGAAGGGACAAGCAGGACTTTTTATTATTCCACAAAAAGCTGGAGGAAATAGAGTAGCTTTTTAAAAAATAAAGATAAGGGATATTTCTAGGAATATTGGAAAGATAAAAAAAAGTATTATAGAACTAGCATCATCTTCAGCAGAAACCGTCTCTTTTATAGAAGCAGTAAACCAAAGACCATGGTATTTGATTTTAGCTAGATTAAAATGGAAATGAGAAGAAATGAAATCAGCATGAAAACATAATTTATTTAATGTGAGTATTTCACATTTATCTTCATTTAGTTTGTATCCTGAAAGAGAAGCGAAGTTTGTGACTTCAGTTAAGAATCCTGGTAAAGAGGTTTGTGGATGCGACATGAAGAGAAGAATATTGTGTGCATATATTGAGAATTTCAAATGTATGTCTCCATATTGGTAACCATGAATGTCTGAATTCATATGAAGTTTTAGCAGAAAGGGCTCTAAGGTAAGAACAAATGATAGGGGAGAGAGAGGGTAGCCTTGACGAAGACCTCGATGAAGTGAAAATGGTGTGGATATAAGACTACTGACAATGATTGAGGCCTTGGGAGAAGAATATAGCAGAGAAACTAAGTAATAAGGGCTGAAACCAAAGGAGAAAATAAATGGCTGGCCAACACAGTCAAATGCCTTTTCAGCAGCTAGAGAAATAGCTGCTAAAGAGTGTCTATAAGATTTGGACTTAAACATTAAAAACTATTCTACGGTTATCGGAAATGTGCCATCCTTTAATAAACTTTATCTCTTGATAGACTAGGAATTGCCAATTGAATGGTGCAGCACATCTAGTTAATAAGTAGAAAAACAAGCTGACACAAAAAATAAAATTAAACACGGTATATTATCAATCATATATCGTGGAGCATTGCAAATTATGACACATCAAGACAACACACAGTTGTCTTGATATGTCAGTGTATTCTTTAAGACATACGGAAGATGCCTGCAGAAGCAGTAGGGATGCCTCCAGAGTTGCCCAAGGAGCCGGCAGCAAAATGCATCCGTTGGAGAGTTTTGGCCAGTCTATTTGCCGCAGCTGAGCTCTCTAAATGGCGGCTATCCAGGATCGGGCGCCAAGCCACCTTACTTTTTATTTATTGATATTTTCAACTATTTAAAAAATTAAATTTAACAGAATTTCCTATGGAGTTTAATTTCTGCATTTAGATTTCAAACATCGGCTAAGGTCGACAATAAGTCCAGCTGGTACAATGCGTGGTATAAAATTTGACTCTATTGTGCCAAATCGTCAATGACTTTAATATCTGTTCTGGAGTGAAACATCTGCATTTCCTCCAAAACGCTGCATTCAGCCTCATCCTCATGCCACATATCTGCTGTGACCTGGTGGAATTCAGCCACTCTTCATTCAGTCAACTGCAGGCAGGGTGATGTAAATTTACATATTATATCACCCCCTAAGAGGCAATGTCTGCAAAACCAAAAAACCGTGCCGGATAGTACATTTGACTACAGGATCAACCCACTTATTTGACTGACTCACTAACTGGTAACCAGTATCTTGAATTTATTCGACAGGACCACATCATATCTAAAAAGTCCACCTTTCTTTCTCCAGATCTGGAACACATGTCCACGCTGGTGAGGTATATTTTATACATAATAGCAGGAGTGACAGTGTATAAATGCACGTGTCACAAACTTACTTCATGGATATATATATATATATATATATATATATATATATATATATATATATATACACATATACACACACCGTAAGTAGAAAGTGGTTACTACTATTTACAATTTCTATTTCTTTCTAAAGAAAACTATTTTGAGACACATTTTGTGGTAAAGTCGAAGCACACAAAATCTCAGCAACAATCAGATAATTTGCGAACCTCTTTGCAAATACTGTTGCAGAAACTGAATGAAAAGTTAAGATGATTAAAATCAAACTCTAACTTTGATACTACAAATTTGTGCACTGTATATCGTAACCAAAACAATATTTTACACAGTCTTTAAGAACCACAGAAGGTACTCCATCTTTCAGCATATTTTTAACTACTTCTATACCACTTTATTTGAGATGTAAATGTTAGACAATGTTTCTTCCTCTGTGGCCCCATCATATTTCTAAAGCTGATCCAAAGCAACTACTCTGGGGTCGACTCCGATTCGGGCCGGAAATTTCTCCGACCGAGCCGGACCCGGAGAGATTTCCGACCGAATCGGACCCGTGCAGTCCGACCGAACGAGTACGATGCGGCCGTATGTTATCGGACTCGAGTCGGTCGGACTCCCATTGAAGTCAATGGGAGCCGGTCGTACAATGCGTACGCGGGCTCCCATTGACTCAATGGGTGCGAGTCGGACAAGGGCGCCCCCTACAGCGGGTACGCGGCGAAGCGAGTCGCGCCGTACACGCACAGGTAGGGGGACCCATGGGTCCCCCTGTGTGCGACTCGCGCGGCTACGCGTACTGGGGGTCCGACACGGACCCCCAAAGTACGGCTCCGACAGCTCTTTCGAGCCGGAGTGCGCGGCTCGGTCGGACTGCTCGCGGCGCGCATCGTACTTACCCGGCCGGGAAACGTCTCCATTGCGCGGTGCGAGTCGAGTCCGAGCGAGTCGGTCGGAGCGGTTCGAGCCGGGAGCGAAGTCGGTCGGAGCGGTCGGGACGCCCGGACGAGTCGGTCGGCGATTTCGCATCGTACTCGCTCGGCCGGACCCGCGTACGGTTCGGTCGGGAAACAGGGCTCCGAATCGGATCCGGTAAAGCCGAATCCGATTCGGAGCACTACCGGCCGAGATCGGAATCGACCCCTCTGTTTATGCTTGCAGAGAATAGGCAAATCAACTGTCCATCAAGTCTTTTAAATCCCTTACAATCTCAGAACAAGAGAAAGAATCCAAAACTATTTGAGAAATCACTATTCTTAACACAACATTTGGAAATTGAGAATGATTAATCTGGGAGATTCGGGTTAATGCTCCAGTGGTTACATTATATTAGAAGTTCCTTGGAAATTAGAAAATTCAAATTGCTCATTACTACAATTTCAGGAACATTTCCTAATTTCCTTCTGAAATGTCATAAGTACTACAAAAAGGATGAGGAAAAAAAGAGTCAGACATGTATGCCTCAATGATGGTATTGCCAGAGAAGTTGTTATTGACATAAATCAACCATTTCCAATATTTGAAAATTCGGAATGAAATTCCAGCCCAAATCTACCCCTTATCCCAATCTTAAACAATTACCAGCAACTGTGGAGGCCAATGGGGGTAGATCACTGAGCACTTCTAACTTATTGAACAAAGATACTCCTTTAAGCAATGCTCTTTATTTACACCAATCAAATGCATTGCATAACCATCTAGAAAAATAACATACTTTATGTGGTTAAGTGAACCAAATGCAGATTAACACATTTACTGTACTAAACAAAACATAACAAGTTTTATTACTATCCATATTGAAAAGCACCATATATAAAATTAAATATAATTAAGCTTCAAAATATAAATAACTTATTTAGCTTAGACACTGTGTAATTTTAAAATAATTGTATCTCGATCTATGAAATGTTTCATCTAAGGTAAGTTGATATTATTGCCCTAATTGTGAGTTACTCTGGAACCCCAAAGCAGTATTCTCACACCCAGAATAATCAATTACACAGGGCCTTTGGCTTGCACCAACCATTGCCCCTGCCAATGACAATGCCAACACACCTACTAACCATCGTCCTCATACAAGTGTGACAATTTAGACTATTCCAGGCCATCAAAGCTAGAAGAATGGCTTTGGTGGCAGGCATTAGTCATGTTTAATTTATATTGAATTAATAAACAACTCTTGTTCTGCTCATCTATAAATAAGACAAATAGCACCACCGTGTATCGGACTATCATAAGTGCCAGTGTTGGCAATTAAGTGCCTGTGCCCACCAACCGGAAACCAGTCTCAAATTAAGCACTGTCTGGAGCAGTAATTTTGAGGTGCAGGAATAACTTACTTTAGATTGGAGAAGTGAGAAATAACCTTGGGCACCTTTGCAACGATTTTTGCACATTTCATTTCAGTTACAGGCCATTTTAAACCTGAATATTCCTCAAAGTTTAAGGTCAAAAATATCAGAAAACATACAGGAGTGTAGTGTCCCAACAAAACCTGTAATCCTAACTTGACTCTGAACTCATTTTACTGGCAGACTCATGATTAGCCCCAACCCACAATAAAGTAGTATGTCATTTTGTCTACCTAACAATGAAATATCATCAATCTGCTCCCTAAAATCCTGTCAGCAGTCACCACTTTGATTCAACTGTATTACTGTGCTTGTGTTTTGTCTGTAGTTTCCACAACACTCATATTTATTATGCTACATACATTTCACAAACCTTTACCAAACCATCTAATGTACTTGATAAAGTGACTATATTTCTATAAATCCATAGATAGGGCAAATCAAATGTTCTAGTGTTTCTTGACTAACACTATTAAACAACAGACTGGGAGTACTTTTCCAGTCTAGTCCATTCCTCGGAGCCCAGCTTGTGGCTCAGGATAGAATTCTGTTTCTGAAGTCACCTAAACAAGACAGTGATACATAAACATTCGGAACAGCAGATTGGAAATAGAACATTTCTAACTGGTGTATGTTCATGCAGTTTTAGTAAATTTTAAGTTGAGAACAGAGAAGCAGAACATTAATCAGCCCTGCAGCTCAAGAATCAGAGGTAATAGTAAAGCTAAAGGACTCAGTACTGGCACGGCACTGAGGGCCAGATGTACAACTGTTTTTTGCGGTCGCTGAGGGGTTTCAGACCCCTTTGCGACTGGAAAAAACGAGTTGGCCATGTACTATTCCTATTTTGCGAGTCGCAAATTATTTGCGACTCGCAAAATAGGAATAGCGAGTCGCTATTAGGAAGGGGCGTTCCTTCCTAATAGCGAGTCCTCCAGCTATGTATGACTCTTTTGCGACCGCAAAACAGTCGCAGTTTACCACCCTTCTCAGAAGGGTGGTAAAGCACTCGCAAATGGGAAGGGGTTCCCAGGGGACCCCTTCCCCTTCCCCTTTGTGAATGCAGGGGAAAATATTTTTTTAAAGGCAGGCAGTGGTCCCAGGGACCACTACCTGCCCTTAAAAAATGAAACGAAAAAGTTTAATTTTTTCTTTTTTAAATGCATCCCGTTTTCCTTTAAGGAAAACGGGCTGCATTTAAAAAAAAAAAAAAACTGCTTTATTGAAAAGCAGTCACAGACATGGTGGTCTGCTGACCCCAGCAGGCCACCATCCCTGTGAGGCTGGCCATTCCCAATGGGGTCGCAAATTGCGAGTGGCTCATGAATATTGATGAGCCTCGCATTTTGCGACCCCATTGGGAATCGCTAACAGTGTCTCTGACACTGTTGTACATTGGATTTAGCACCTCGCAATTTGCGACTCGCAATTTGTCGCAAATTGCGAGGCGCTAAATCCAATGGTCGTACATCTGGCCCTGAGTGCATACAGTCTGAGATAAATCAGCATAAATTTAGTTCAGGTTTAAGTCTGATTTATGCCTTGAGACGTTTGCTGCCTATACCCACACAATTTAAGCTAAACTCAAAAAGCATGTGAGAATAAAAAGAGTAAATAAACTACCCTGTCTTAGCTTTTTATTTAATTTGTAGAAATCGGTATCCCCCAGGGAATGTGTCATTCAAATGTGGGGAAAAACACCCAGGCTACCTGTAGTGATTTTTCACCAACAACTGAAGAGGCATTTTCCATACTTACAAGCACATCTAATCTTAACCTGAATGATCCAGGTGTGCTACTGAATGTGCAGGCAAGTGCATCCACTATCACAGTTTTTACTGGGGTGTAGCAGAAGACGATACATATCAGAAAAATATTTTGCAAGTTAACATTAAAACAAGATTATTTTGGGGGCGTAGCTTGAGCGCCGATGGAGATGGCGGCAGGCTGATCTCGCTCCGGACCGAGATCGCTGAAAGAAGGAAGGACGGCCGTTAATACGGCTCAGCGGGGACTTTCGGTTGTGGATTCGGCTGACGGAATGCATGCTGCCTTCAAGACTCCTCTCCTTATGCTGTGGTGAGCTGCTATTTTGACAAAATCAAACCTTGTTGTGCGGCGCGCTCCTTATGTGGATCGCGGCCGCCATTTTGAGTGCATCGCGTCTCCGATCCGGCGCCTCAGCTGGCGGCATGCAGGCGCGCCGTGTTTCTTGAAAAGCTTCTAAGGAGGACAGGTGCTTTCCAAATGTGTCTCCTTAACCTCAAATTACTTCAATTCTGGCTGTATTTTGCGGCACGCTCTGTTTTTTTTTCTTGACGCGACCGCCATTTTGTATCCCTCTCAGCGTTTTGAACCTGAGTAACGGTTCTATCTTCACAGCTGTTCTGATTAATGGGATTTTTCCTCTACTCTTCAACAACAAGTGAGGCAATGTTACATACCTGGCTATGATTCCATGACTGAAATGGGCTTTTCTGCCAATTGCTTCCCCACTGTTTGCTTTATGCAAAGTTTTGTGTCAGTAAATATTACTCCTCATGGGAATGTGTGGCGTTTGTTCTCTGCAACAATAGTCATGTTCCTCTACTAGCCTCCAATTGATGAAGACCGCTAATAAGTTATGGCTCAATGAAAATAAGATGGATATATTTTCTTTTTGAGGCTATTCACTTCAAACCTTGACCTCATGTATGCGAGTTCCTCTTCACACGCAATGCCCTTAAAAATGTGTTCTACTTATATACAGTAGAGATATTTTTACTCGCTTATACACTGACTTTTTTGTACCTACTGAGTCTGTGTGCGGCACTTACTCCCTCGCATGTGACACATACTTCTGATGTACCCTGGATTACCACTCGCAGCCTGCAGCATCTGTTCAAATTGGAACCAGCTGGTGTGTATCTTGCGCAATGCTTCATAGTTTTTGCTCTGCTCTGCTTATACATTACTTCATTATTGGAGGGCAGTGCTGTGCTCTTCAGGTTTTGGATGCCCTCATTATTAGCTGGTTGATCTCTCTAAGTGCAAGGCTGCCCTAGTAGATCTGGTTGGGGTCCGTCGGTTCGTTTCCTTGCCCCAGCCTCGACAAAGTCAACTATCTCATTTCAGCTGTGTAGAGGCAAAGTGTACAAGATAGACAGCTCTGTATGATTCAGACTTTCTTTTTCTATGCTACATATTTTTTGAACTTTCTAAGTCCTTAACAGTTATATTTTTCATTTTCATCTTTATGGAGCCTTCCCCTCCTCCTGGTCAGAGAAGCATCTCAACAGGTATGTCTTCCTCCCGTAAGGAACCTAATCCAGTTGCTCCTCCTAAGCGCCATAAGAAGGAACCTAACTCGCCCACCAAGTCGCCGTTACCTATAACAATGGAAGACCTCATGGAAGAGATAAAGTTGATTAAGCCCTTTGTTATTGACACCAATGCCACCCTTCAGCGGTTAGATGAGAAGTGGTCTAACCTAGAATCAAGAATGTCTGTGGTGGAACAAAGGATCAGTGACTCTCAAGATTTGACACCTCAAGTTGCGGCTATGTCTAAAGATGTTGATCTCCTCAAAACGGAAGACTTAGAAAACCGCAATAGATGCAATAACCTTCGAATTTATGGTATTCCTGAAGGAGAGGAGGGGTCTGATATGCTTGCTTTTTTAAAAATACACATTCCCAAGATTGTTGGTCTCAAAGATGGTACTACTCTTAATCTACAGCGTGCTCATCGCATCGGCCCTAAATCTTCTGGTCCATCTTCATCATCGTCAGCACAACGTCCCAGAGGGATAATTGTTTTGTTTTTGGAATATACTGAACTTTTAACGGTCCTCTCAGCGGCAAAGTCAAGGAAGCAGATGCTGTGGTCTGGCCAAAAAGTTTTTTTCTCTCAGGATGTGGCCCGCGCTACTGCAGCCCGTCGCAAGAAATTTCTATCTCTTCGTCCAGCTTTTCGTTCCATGAACGCCAGATACGGTCTAGTGCACCCTTGCTTCTTCAAAGTTACCTACAAAGAGAGGTCCTACTCCTTCGATCGTCCTGATGACTTAAGACAATTTATTTCTCACCACAAAGGAGACGAGATGGACTTTGGAGGCTCCTGAGCTGTACTGTCCAATTTGTTCATGTTCTGTTTTTTGACATTAATGTCCTTATTCTAATGTTCTGAAGTTTCCCATCTTCTACGATGTTGTTGTCTATGGTCTGCAGATGTTGTTCTTGTTTAGCTATTGTGACTTGTTAATCCTGGTTAGTGGTCAATTCACTTTGTAATCCTTCTTGTCCTTTTTCTTTTTTCTCTTTTGTAGTTATTTGTACTATTCTACCAATCCATTCCCCGGATGTCCTCCTACCCCCTGCCCTTTTGTTCTGACCCCAGAGTTCACGGTTACCCCAAATGTTTGGTAAGTGTTACCTATTTAACTGATTATTCTGGTTGTTGTGGTCCTCCTTTTTTGTTCGTAGATGGTCTCCCTTGCTTTGTTCTTATAAATTTCATTCCCTTCCTTCTTTCTATTTATATTTATTAATCTCTATTGAATGGTTCTCACTGGTCTTGGTTCTCTGTGTTGGGTCGGTTCTGTCGTCTGTCTCTTTTGCTGCTTCCCGCCTCCCTATGTTATTTTCCTCACCCTGGATATCTATTCCGTCTCTCTTGACTGAAGTCCTCCTGCTTTCTGTCAACTGCTCGTTTTCTATCACTTATTTCTTCTGCTTTTTCTTTCTTTACTTTTTCATCTTTGTCCATTAGGCAAAGTGTACAAGATAGACAGCTCTGTATGATTCAGACTTTCTTTTTCTATGCTACACATTTTTTGAACTTTCTAAGTCCTTAACAGTTATATTTTTCATTTTCATCTTTATGGAGCCATCCCCTCCTCCTGGTCAGAGAAGCATCTCAACAGGTATGTCTTCCTCCCGTAAGGAACCTAATCCAGTTGCTCCTCCTAAGCGCCATAAGAAGGAACCTAACTCGCCCACCAAGTCGCCGTTACCTATAACAATGGAAGACCTCATGGAAGAGATAAAGTTGATTAAGCCCTTTGTTATTGACACCAATGCCACCCTTCAGCGGTTAGATGAGAAGTGGTCTAACCTAGAATCAAGAATGTCTGTGGTGGAACAAAGGATCAGTGACTCTCAGGATTTGACACCTCAAGTTGCGGCTATGTCTAAAGAGATTGATCTCCTCAAAACGGAAGACTTAGAAAACCGCAATAGATGCAATAACCTTCGAATTTATGGTATTCCTGAAGGAGAGGAGGGGTCTGATATGCTTGCTTTTTAAAAATACACATTCCCAAGATTGTTGGTCTCAAAGATGGTACTACTCTTAATCTACAGCGTGCTCATCGCATCGGCCCTAAATCTTCTGGTCCATCTTCATCATCGTCAGCACAACGTCCCAGAGGGATAATTGTTTTGTTTTTGGAATATACTGAACTTTTAACGGTCCTCTCAGCGGCAAAGTCAAGGAAGCAGATGCTGTGGTCTGGCCAAAAAGTTTTTTTCTCTCAGGATGTGGCCCGCGCTACTGCAGCCCGTCGCAAGAAATTTCTATCTCTTCGTCCAGCTCTTCGTTCCATGAACGCCAGATACGGTCTAGTGCACCCTTGCTTCTTCAAAGTTACCTACAAAGAGAGGTCCTACTCCTTCGATCGTCCTGATGACTTAAGACAATTTATTTCTCACCACAAAGGAGACGAGATGGACTTTGGAGGCTCCTGAGCTGTACTGTCCAATTTGTTCATGTTCTGTTTTTTGACATTAATGTCCTTATTCTAATGTTCTGAAGTTTCCCATCTTCTACGATGTTGTTGTCTATGGTCTGCAGATGTTGTTCTTGTTTAGCTATTGTGACTTGTTAATCCTGGTTAGTGGTCAATTCACTTTGTAATCCTTCTTGTCCTTTTTCTTTTTTCTCTTTTGTAGTTATTTGTACTATTCTACCAATCCATTCCCCGGATGTCCTCCTACCCCCTGCCCTTTTGTTCTGACCCCAGAGTTCACGGTTACCCCAAATGTTTGGTAAGTGTTACCTATTTAACTGATTATTCTGGTTGTTGTGGTCCTCCTTTTTGTTCGTAGATGGTCTCCCTTGCTTTGTTCTTATAAATTTCATTCCCTTCCTTCTTTCTATTTATATTTATTAATCTCTATTGAATGGTTCTCACTGGTCTTGGTTCTCTGTGTTGGGTCGGTTCTGTCGTCTGTCTCTTTTTGCTGCTTCCCGCCTCCCTATGTTATTTTCCTCACCCTGGATATCTATTCCGTCTCTCTTGACTGAAGTCCTCCTGCTTTCTGTCAACTGCTCGTTTTCTATCACTTATTTCTTCTGCTTTTTCTTTCTTTACTTTTTCATCTTTGTCCATTTTTTCTTTTTTCTCTTTCTCTTTTTCTCACTTTCTGAATTTGTTTTTTCTTTTTCGAGTGTATCTTCGTTATTCCTTACTCTTTTCTTCTTATCTGTAATCCTCATTTTTTACCTTTTGCATTCTCATTTTTATGCTTACTTGCCTGCTCTTCAATGCATTAATCTTATTATTTTTGGCTGTCTGTTTATTGACTGTTTAATTTGATTGAATTTTGAAATGTTCTTGTTAGTATTAATGCCTTTTTTGCCTTGCAATGAATGACAATGTTCGGATTAACTCATGAATGTAAAAGGATTACGTAACCCAGTTAAAAAGCAGCGGGTACTTACCCATCTTTCTAAGCTCCAATGTAAAATTGCAATGCTACAAGAAACACACCTTAATGTTAACGATGTTAATTCCCTTAAAAAGCAATGGGTTGGTCATGTTTATAGTTCCCCATCTCAAGACAGAAAAAACGGAGTGGTGATACTCTTCCATAAATCCTTATCCCTTACGATAGATAAAGAAGAGAAAGATGAAGATGGACGTTGGCTTCTTCTTCATACTCTTATTAACGGGTCCCATGTTTCTCTGCTTAACATTTATGGCCCCACAGGCATTGACTCACAATTCTGGCAATCCATGTCACATATTCTTCACTCATGCTCTGACTCTAATCTCATTGTGGGTGGTGACTGCAATCAGGTCATGGATCCTTTCACGGATAGGAAATCCTCTTCTAGGTATATCCCTAATAAAATGCAAAAGACTTTTGCCGGGACCATTCGTGCGAGAGGCCTAGTTGACGCCTGGAGAATATATAATCCCGATAGTTTAGAATATACATTTTATTCCCCCACTCATAACTCCACCTCTAAAATTGATTATATTTTCTTAAGCCCACACCTCCTTTCCAACTTACTGCATGCAGAGATTGGCTCTATTCTTATTTCTGATCACGCTCCTGTTTTAATCAGTTTAGATCTTCCTTCTCTACCCTCTAAATCTCGTCGCTGCCGTTTTAATAATTATCTTCTTAAAGATCCCTCCTTCCTTGGATGCTTTAAAGATTTTGTATCTGAATTCTTTCTCCTTAATGCTAGTCCAGACATGCCCTTTCATACTGTTTGGGATGCTTTTAAAGCAACAGTCAGAGGCTTCATTAGCTACTAGAAGGAAACAATATCGCAAAGACTCTGCTGCCTTGCTCTCCTCCATTAAGGAATTGGAACATGCATATTTTTCTTCCAAAAATGCTGATACCCTCAAGACTTTGGTCCAAGCAAAACTTGACTTTAACAGGAAATCTACGGAAGAAGCCTCGGGGACGTTATTAAAAATTAACTCTAAATTCTACGGCGGTCGTAATCGAGCAGGTAAATTGTTGGCGAACTACTTGAAGATCAAATTCCAAAGATCTAGAATAGTTAAAATCATTGATGATCGTGATATTCCCCGCTTTAAAGATGAAGAAATATTGACTTGTTTTACAGATTTCTATAAGACCCTTTATACTCCTGAATCTTCTCCCTCGGATGCAGATTTGGACTCCTTTTTTAACTCATTACCCCCCCCGCTCTTCCCCTCTTCCTGACTGTTCTATTTTGGAAAAAGATCTCTCTTTCTGAGATTAAATCTGCTTTGTCCTTGTTACCCAAAGATAAGGCCCCTGGCCCTGACGGTCTCACTGCTGAATTCTATTCCTGCTTTTCTCCTATCCTTCTGCCTCATCTTTTATTTCTGTTTCAACATTTTGTTCTTAATGGTGAGGCTCAAGGCTCTTTTCTCGAGGCTATGATTTGTTTAATTCCTAAAAAAGATAAAGACCCGTCCCAGTGTGCAAACTATTGTCCCATATCTTTGATTAATCTTGATTGCAAAATATTTGCCAAGGTGTTAGCCCTTCGTATTAATCAGGTGCTTCCTGATTTGATTGGTTCAGAGCAAACGGGGTTTGTTAAGGGAAGGACTATTGCTGACAATTCCAGAACTTTCCTCAACATTATACATCTTGCATCTAAGAGCTCTTCCCCTATCGCTGCCATAACCCTTGACGCGGAAAAGGCATTCAATCGCATTCATTGGCTTTTCATGATGCGTGCCCTTAAATGGCATGGTTTTGGTCCCTCTATTTTGTCTCTTATTAATTGGTTATATTCCTTCCCAACCACTTCAAATTTTGTTAATGGCTCTCAATCTTCTTATTTTCCTTTACAAAGAGGTACTAGTCAGGGATGCCCTCTTTCCCCTTTACTTTTTATCCTTTCCCTTGAACCTTTTCTTCACTCTCTACGACACTCCTCCATCTTCCGAGGCTTCAAACATAAAACTGTTGAAACTAAATGTACTGCTTACGCAGATGATATTATGTTATATGTTTCCGATCCTTCTACCTCCTTGCCAGCTTTTACCGAACTTCTTTCTTCTTATGCGGCCTTGTCTGGCTATAAGTTAAATTTCTCCAAATCTGAAGTGCTTCCTTTAAATAAATATTGTTTAAGGAGTATGTTTGCAGAATCTGACTTTAAATGGACTACTAATAATATTACTTGCTTGGGGATAAAATATTCTTCTTCCATTACAAAAACAATTCTGGATGAAGTCCTTACAAAAGTAAATAACATGATAGGTAGATGGTCTCCCCTTTTTTTGTCATGGTGGGGTAGACTGGACACAATTAAAATGATGTTGCTCCCCGTCATCAATTTCTATTTGTCCATGTTACCAGTGAAACTTCCATTGAAGTTTTTTAAAACCCTTAATGGAGTTTTGAGTAAATTTCTTTGGAATGGTCGGAAGGCCCGTATTTCTCTAGCCCTTCTCTCTGCCCCTAAAGATCGGGGTCGTGTCCACTTTCCCAACTTTCGACAGTATCATTCTTCTTTTCTAATTCACCAAGTGTTACCATATTTATCTTCTTCGGGAGGAACTTTCACTTCTGTATGGCACAGACTGGAGGAATCTCTGATTTCGCCCTTCCCTTTTTCCTCCTTAGCCAGTTTTACTCACCCTCCTCGTTCTTTTAACTACCCCACGATTTCAAAATTCATTTCAACTTTTCATCTTATTAAGTGTAAATCCCACAGCCCGTTTCAGATCTTTTTAAACTCACCTCTCTGGCACAACAAGTATATTAAGTTGTCCAACCGTACTATTTTTTGGAAAACATGGGCTGCCAAAGGGATCCTCCTGGTTAAGCAACTAATACAAGATTCTCGTTGTCTTTCCCTACTTTTGACCTACCTGTTTCCTCATTACTTAGATATGAATCTTTACGACTGCTCTTGACGGATCGGCTTTCTCTTCTTTCCGAATCCCCCCTTCCTTCTCAGGACCCTCTGTTCAAACCTTTATCCACTTCCCCCTTTATTAGAGCTTCTCAAGTTTACAAATACCTCCACTTTTCTTCTCCCAGTCGCCCCAAAAGTAAAGTTGAGCTCTTATGGGAATCGGATTTACAGCATACTCTCTCTGTTCACACATGGAACTCCATCTGGGCAGGCATACATCATACCTCATGTACTTCTAGCACCACTCAGACTCTTTATTATTTTTATCAAAGATTATTTTTAACTCCATTATCTCTCTCCAAGTATAGTTCAGCCTTATCTCCGAACTGTTGGGTATGTCATAATACTCCTGGCTCTTTAATGCACTCCTTTTTCTTTGCCCTAATATAGCTCGATTTTGGTCTAAGGTATGTGAGTCAATCTCCTCCATTTGTTCTATTAAATATCCCTTTGATATTTACTCCATATTCTTGGGAAGTAACTCTGCAAATTGGTTTGGTTCTCGCAAGGTGGGCATATTTGTGGACTTGTTGATTGCTATTGCTTTTCAGGTAATTACTTCTAATTGAAAAGACGCCTCTAAGGTTTCTTTCTCTGCTTGGTGGAACCTTCTTTGCTACCATCACAGACTGGACAGAGCTTCCGCCCAAACGTCTCAACAACTTATTCGTAAAGAAGCCTTCTGGTCTCCACTTACCAATTATTTATCCGCGTCTGCACTACGTAATCAGGATAGCTCCTTCGTTTATCAACCACCATGAGTATTTTTCCTTTTTTCCCATTTTATGTTTTTATAAGTCAAATGTACAGCTATTATTCTGTTTTTAGAAATCAATATGATTACTATAATGTTGAAGTTTCAATACGACATTAGATGAAGATACCACTCTATTTTCTTTTTCTTTCTTTCTTCCTTTTCATTTTCTTTTTCCCCTTTTTTTTTTCTCTTCTCTCTTCCTCTTCTTGGTTTTTCTTTTCTTCTGAAAAATTGTAAAATGCTACTCTGTTTATAGGTACGACTTTTTAATATTGCTTCTCTTCTCTGGAATATCTCTATATTATTGGTGGACTTTTTGTGTCCTTTGTTCCAGCAAATTATATATTCAGTTTGCTACTTCATTGCTATTTTCCTTATAAGCTCTGCTGTATATTGTACCTATGTTTCTAATTACCTCAATAAAGCTCTTTAAACTTTAAATAAAAAAAAAAAAGATTTTAATCTGGTTCATATTTCTCAGCCATGCACATGAGAAACTTACACAAAGAAGACTAAAAAGTCTAGAAAGTAAAGTGCAAGTGAGCTTTTTCTAGGACTTTTATTTACATAACCACGCCTCCTGACAAGCATATAATATGTAAGTGTACGATGGAAAATTTTGTGAATTAGTGAAGCAGGTTTAAATGATGACCATGAACAGGTGTAATTTACTTGTTTTCACCCTCATTGTGGTCGTCATTGTCATTTTAATCAGCATCAGAACCACAAGTTGTGCTTTTTTAATTAACTGCAGGTTTTTATTCCCCAAGCAGACAATAGTGGCTAACACCTGGTGATATATGTGCAAAAAAACAAGTCTTGGGAGGAGGAAAACCCGGCAAAATCAGGGTCTCAGCTTGTAATCCTGCACTTAATTCCACACTCAGAAACTCTGATGCCCGCAGTATCGGTAATTTTGAGTGAAAATAAGATTACGAACACACACAGAGTTTATCATCTGTACACGTCAGACCCACCACCAATGTCATGCTACATATGATTGTACTTGCTGCCCACCCACAAGATATTTACGCAAATGTGCATTTTACCTTATGGTTTTATAAATGGGCAGTTTTAACACTAGGAGTGCCCCTCCCACTCCCAAAAAACCAATTCTGTTCCAACTTTGCTCCCAATAATGTAGATGTGACCTATATTTTGCCTGTGCTCTAGAGTGGTAGCAACACTGTCAGGGTAGCAGAAAACTTTCTGAACTCCATCCCTGTATTTGTGAAAGCTGATCTACTCTGTCACAGATACCCAAACAAGTATGGCTTCTTCCGCTGTTTGCGGCTTGCACTTGCCCGGTCATTGAAAGATTTCTTAGGTCCACATGTGCTGTCCACCTCCTAGCCCTTCACACTTTAGAGACTGGTGTTTAAACATTGAATGTGGATATGTACCCCATGGCCATCCGTTAATTGAGAAGGAGTTTATCTGTCATCCCATAATGTGATTCAATAAGTATTGTACATGGAATCCATGAAGGCAAGCAAGGAACTGATGTTTGGTATAAAGGCCTCACTACCACCTTCAAGTGGACTTCTTCAAAGCAAATTTAAGCCAGAACTTTCATTACTGTAATCACATTATTCTAGGGCTTCTTTTCATGAGCCTACAATATTTTATTATTCCCCTCATTGAACAGAGACAGATTTTCTTTATGGGAAATAAGAGAATGCAAGCTATCAGAGTGTCTCTCTAGTAACCCCTCTGGTATTCTCAGGCGTCACGTTCTTTAACTCAGAGAACTGTATTAAATATTATTTAACATCTTGCTTGCCTTTTCTCTATAAAGGGCTTATTAAACCACAACAGGGTGTTTTACTTCTGATTTTACAGTATATTTGCCATGCATTTGGAATTACAATTATGGCTTTATTTTAGGGATGCTAATGTACACACAACATGTGTGATTTAAATATGTTTGATGTTTTATGAAATTCCTAAAAGCTTGGTAAGGCATTATTAATTTGCCACCCACAAGCATTTTTTGTGGTGAATCGTGAACTTTTGTTCCTGGTTTTTTTTGGTATTCACTGGAAATATTGCAGACTGTGAAATGCAGCTGTTATGCATTTTCGATACATCATTTCAAGTCTGACTCCAAATTATTGATTTAAAATGTTTTAGGCAAAGCAGTGAGCATAAAAAAATCCTTTTTGTGGTGTATATGTGGTTTGAAAATCTGCCCGTAATGATAAAATTACACACAAAAAAGTAGAACATGTTTAGGAGCAAAATGGACATTGTAGATCTCCACTGCAAACTACAATCAGAAAGTGATCAATCATACTCTTAAAGTACTCCTTTTAAAAAAATGTTTACCCTTTTAGATCGCAAATTCACTTTCTGGCCTTTCAAATGACGATATGCAGTCTCGAATGTAGAATTCTTGGCAAATTGCCAAGTTCAAGTCATGAGGGAACCAATGATATGAAGAGATCAGTGTTTTCTAAAGGGGAAAAGGCATGTAAATTTTTCAGCATGTCTGCAAGCAATCAAGATTTGCTGACTATAAATGAGGCTGTTTGAAATGTATTTTTAGAGAACTATCTTTTAGAATTCAAATTGGAGCCAAAAACAAATCCTTATAAAGCAACGTTAAAGGTGACTGTAGAGACAACTGCACATAAATATACATAAATATTAATATAATCGTGTAACTTGAGCAGCCGGATACAAATACATCATGCCCTACCAATGAGATCTTGCTCTAATTAGGGCAAACTGGGAAAATAAACTTGTGTTCCCATGGCATTCAAAATGTTTTCTGGCAGGGCGATTTCACATTACAATGCAGCAGGATGAGCAATACCATACGGAAAAGAAAAGTGATTTTTATTATTCCAGATGTTTGCATACAACATAAAAGAGCCCTCCCTCCTTGTGTAACAGATGTTAGAACATGTACGGCGTTCAAAGCTGCCATTTAAAAGAGGAAACATATTCTCAGAGCAAAATTATGCCTTTCTAGTTTTTATTTCAGATTAAAGAAGGTAGAGAGCCCTATTGTTGTTCAATCAACATTCAAAATCCCAGTGGAGCACTCTAACCACTCTCAAAAAACAAAGTTTTGTTCTCCATTTTTGAAAAACAAGATGGATGGTGCTACTGTCTTTGAAAGGCATCGCAATTCTACAACCACTCATAGATTCATTCCTTCTGGCATGCTGGTTTTTTGCAGGATAAACATTTACTTCAATTATCCTTCATTTTGTGTAAATTTATCTTATGAGGATATTCTAAAAATGCCATATGGATCCAGCCCTCATTGGCCTACGATGTTTGGAGTCCAGCTGTCCATCAGCGAATGGGAACTAACCCTAAGTTCTAGAATTGGGTAAAAAAAGAATACGTTTAGGTGCATGAGTGACATTTTTAGGTTCAGCCTACCAGACAGTAGAGCTGTCTAGTTTCAAAATACCTATTGTGGACTTAGCAAGAGCTTAAAGAAGATTACAGCCCGCCCACTGCTTACTATTGGTTAGCTCTATTGTCACTCTCACTTGCTTACTTCTAATTAGATAGCTTTCCTTATCCTAGCCTGTTCATCTCGAGTTTGTCATTTCCCTAAAGCATAGTTTCTTTACCATCTCTCTGAATGACTGGTTTCTTTCCTTCCACTGCTCACTTTAAGAGCACTTCCTTTTTCTTTTTGGCTTAGCACTGCATGAGAGTGCATGTGTTTTCTAGCTCTCTGCCTCTTGTGCTTCTGCCCCCATGCAAATACCTGCCTCTTGCATTGCGGTCTCCCTCATGTACTGAAAACTGTCCTGTGTACCATCAAAGGTGTTTTTGTACTACTTCAATGTCCTTACAACAAGGTTTGTTTAGTGTCTTTCTCCACCAAAGAATTATTGACCCACTCCTATACAAATATTTCACAAAGCAAGATATAACTACCGTTCATACTGCAGATTTCAACTGCGCAAACATATTATAATTCAAATTACTTTGATACTGAATGTACTCTTATATTTCTTATATTACCTAACAATATTCACGATAAACCAGATTATTTACATGTGACCCAATTTACTACTGGGAAAAACATAAGTCTAGGTGCTCCAACTGGAAAAGTCCTTTTAGAGGCATGACTATGGTCTTTCTACATGACAAAGTTAGGCATGGAAGACAGATCACAAATATCTTCAGTGAATTACCAACAGTCTTAAGGCAGAACACCAAAGAAACCATTTTTATGTTGTTATGTGGATTTGTAGAGCGCACTTGTCACCCGAGAGGGTTGCCAAGCGATGGGCAGGGAAGAAAGCCTGTGCCTGCATACAAGCTGTGACTGCCTGTGACGCAGGGTTTATTGAACAGCCAGATCTTCAGCTTCTTTCAGAATAAAAGAAACGAAGAGGAGGCCTGAGGTGATGGGGGAGCTCATTCCAGGTCTTGGCAGCAATGTGGGAAAACGAACAACCACCAGGTCTGCTTCTGTGGGTGCGGAGGGGGGGGTGGGTTGTGAGCAATTGGGAGTGAAGCTGAGCACAGTTGTCTGGTAGGTCGGTAGAAATGTAGGCAGTGGTTGAGGCAGGTGGGTCCAATGTTGTGCAATGCCTTGAATGCGTGGGTGAGAAGATTGAAGAGGCAGCCTTTATGGATGGGGAGCCAGTGGAGCTACGAGGTGAGGTGTGATGTAAGTGTGGCGGGGGAGGTCGAGGATGAATCTGGCAGTGGCATTCTGGATGGTCTGCAGTCTGTGGAAGAGGTGGGTAGCAGGGGCAGCTGCGTCGCCCCACTGCTCTATGAGCAGGAAAAATAAAATGATAATAACACAGTTATTATCATGTCATTTTTCGCAGGTTTGGGGCTGGGTTAGGGTGGGCTGGGGTGGTTTGCACACTCCAAGTGAGCATGCCTGCTTGGCCAGCCAAACAGTCATGCGCACTTTCCATGTTCCCCACCAGGCTGCATTACACAGCCTGGTGGGGAACATGCCCAGACCCTCAGTCCCCATCTGAGCTCCGATCCACAGCGCTCAGACCAATCATAATGCTGCATTGCAGCTTTGTACTTGGCTTAGGGGAGCTAATCACGACACTGCATTGCAGCGTTGTGATTGGCTATGGGGACCCTGGGTGCTTCCTGGTTCCAGGACTAACCGGAGAAGCGGAGGACAGACACGGCAGCAGAAGAGGCAAGTAGTATTATTTTATTATTTTGTCCCCCCCCCCCACCACCCCACCTCTCCTCTGCCTCTCCACCCTCATTCCCTGCCAGCCGCTACTGGTGGGTAGAGATTCCGGTGTAGGGTGTGTTGCCATAGTCCAATATGTTCGTAATGAGGGCCTGTGTTATGGTGCATCTGGAGTTCTGGGGGAGCCACCTCAAGAGCTTATGCAGCATTCGTAGGATGTGGAAAGAGGAGGAGGTAACAGTGTTGACCTGCGAGGCCAAGGTGAATTAAAACCAGACAGAAAAATTCTTTATTACTATTGCAGTGGCAGTTTTACAATGGCACTGCTTTCCAGTTGCATACATTTAGTTTCTCTTTAAGCCACACAAATACTTTGGGTGGCTTTTATTGCAAAAGGCAATGTGAGACAATTTCACTGTATAACCCGTCCAAACAGCACCTAGAGCAGTTTGCTTTTGCAGCCTCGCACGTTGGTTTTATTGACAAGGCCTTAAAGCCCCTTCTGTCACATCAATAGCAAAGGAGGTCCAATAGTATCAAATTAGGCCATTTTTCTATCCGTCAGCTGTGTTCCTGTTCCCTAAATACACTATGAGTGAAGCTGATCCTGCACCTGAAGAAGATGGACAATGTCTACCTCTGAGAGGGTGTTTACACTTTGCACTCCAGTGGAGACGGTGGGCAGCTGGTGGTGAGGAAATAAGGGACCCACAGATCTACTGGAGGAATCCGCATGAGTGTTGCATTTATACACTGGCTGAGTGTTTTTTGTTGTAAGCAAAACAGCAGAGTCGAGTATCCTGGCTTCACAAAATTCAGGTCCTGAACAAGCCTACACAGGTGGCATGAGCTAAACACTTCAGTAGGTGGGACAAAAAGAGTGAGCCCATATACAGCTACCTGGGGAATAACATACTATAATAAGGTAATCTAGGCAATCTAAGCTGCTGTGGGGCAGGCAAGCTGGCAATCCCCCTATTCCTGGTTCACAACACAATTTATATAAAAGCCAGGTGGAATAATTAAATGTGCATTCATTTAAATAGAAATTTGCTGTTTTAAAGACACAAACAAGGAGTGTGTCACCTGCAAATTCAGTGGTTTGGCAGCATAATGTAGTAACTATCATTATTGTGCTTGAATTGCGGGTCAGCATTCTTTAAACACAAGGGGAGATCTACACTGTAAGGAATATTAAGGAACAACATTAAAATACCGTTATGCTCCATGCATCAGAGAATTACAAGGAATGTGGAATTTGCGAGTCTCCCTTTAATCATTGCGTTGAGCGAATGACAAACAAAGCAACCTCAGTCGTTTTACCCCTGGGGTCTGAGGACCCTGAGAGAGGAATAGTAGGCCCAGCTGGGCCTCAAAATAAGAATGGTAACTTCTTGCATCCTTTTCAACTCTGTCAGTAGAGCAGGTTCACGACCTCCTGCTATCAATAAAGTCAGTGTCCCCTCTGGACCCCTGCCCTCCCAAGATTGTGTAGTTGGCTCCTAATGTACTATCCAGCCACCTGACTAGTATGAAATGATCAATCAAAGATTGCGTAGTTGGCTCCTAATGTACTATCCAGCCACCTGACGTGTATGAAATGATCAATCAGGGATCCTTTCCGAACGTGTGGAAGAAAGCTTCCATTCTTCCACTTCTTATGAAACTGAACTCTCCTTCTTCGGACCCAAATAACTATAGGCCAATTTCATGCCTCCCCTGCCAAGATTATAGAGAAAGCAAAAGACACACAAATGATGGACAGAATGCGGAACAAATCAAACATTCACCCCCGGTCAAGAGATCTGTGTTAAATCCATTGTTCTTTTGCTCACCATGCCACCCCAGTTTAGACCAAGCCATATGCAAATCAGTCTTGACCCAGCTTCTTATGGGAACAGTCCAGCCCGAAATGCCAAGCCAGGTCCTCCTTGGACCAGAAACAAGCATCCTTAGACCGGTTTCGGGGTATCACCCTCATCAGCCAGGCTAGCTTGAATCCAGTGGCACAGTGAGCCCGGGACCCATGTCTGGGCATACCCAGCGCACTTAGGGCGAGAAAGCAAAGGAAAAACAAATGATGGACGGAATGCGGAACAAATTAAACATTCACCCCCCAGCCAAGAGTTCTACGTTAAATCCATCGTTCTTTTGCTTACCATGCCATCCCAGTTTAGACCCAGCCATATGCAAATCAGTCTTTTTTTTTATATATATTTTTGGGCATTTTGAGAGGTATAAATATGTTTTACCTGTACAGGTAGTCATATGGCATCCATATTTCGCTTGCTAATACATATTTTACACCAGTTTTATATTTCTGTGGATGTCCATTCATACAGGAAACAATGCATATTTCACTCCTAGACTAGATAAACTATAATAAACCTTTAGTGGTGTATTCAGGAGAGCACGGGCTAGTGTTTTCCCAATCGTAGTCAGGATTGTCTCCCAGAATCCTCTCAGGCTTACACATTCCCAGGTCATATGTGTAAATCCGGCATCTCCCAGTCCACATCTGGAGCAGGTCTGGGATGCATTCCCACGCATAATGTTCAGTCTATGGGGTATCAAGTACACGATATGTATATAGTTAAACTGCGGCGCTTTGAAGTTGGAGTTCCTCGACACTCGTTTCGAATACTCTATTCCACTCTTTATCTGTTAGCCTTCTCCCTATGATCTCTTCCCACTTCCCCCTGGTACGATCTAGCGTTTTTATAAACTGATTGAAGTAGCGCCCTATATAACCATTTAATTAGGTGTCTGGCCACCCCTAAGCTTATTAGCACTTGGAGTACTCCGTGTGTTTTTGGCTCCTTCGAACCACTTCGCCAAAGATCTCAAAAAGTTTGTGCCAGTGAGTGATAGGTCAGAAATTGCCCATGTGGTAGATTATATTGAGACATAAGGTCATCTATGGGTATTAATATCCCCATTTGGAAGCAATCACCTACTGTTGTGATCTCAGCCATAGTTCATTCTTCGAGCTGGAGCCTCGTGTATGGGGCTAAGGGATCCCCCATATGGGATTCCGGTGAGGGGTATTTCAGGTGCATAAGGATGGTCCCCGCTTGTGCGTCGGAGGCATCTCCTCCAGCAGTATAATGCGGTTTGCAATAGTATATTCGATTTTGGAAGAGCTACCGCCTGGTGTAGCAGTTTAGCCACCAGCCATCTTTGACTATTTTGTCCTCTCTCCTCGTCTCGTAATTCAATATTTTGGCCATCCAACCATTGGGCCAGCCATTGAATTTAGGCTGCTAGGTAATACAATTCGAAGTCGGGAGCCCCTTGTCCCCCTTCCTCAGGTGCGCGTTGCACCACTTCCAAGGATACCTCTTTTCGCCCCCGTCCCAAACTAACTCCCAGGGTATCTGGTTTAATTCTGAGGACCAAGGAGGTGCTATTACTACTGGTAAATTCACAAAATAATATAGTAGTCTGGGGAGCACGATACTTTTTTAAAGTGCTATGCGTGCCATCAGTGATAATTTAAGGGAGTGCCAGAACTGTACGCATGTTTTTAATGACCTAGTGATCGGGTTCAAGCTGCTTTCTCTTATGTCTTCTAGCTTGTGGAATATTTGTGTTCCCAAGTGCTTAAAGGAGCGAGGGGACCATGTCAATCCCGCAGGGAGGTCTACCGGGTTTGTGTGATAACTTCTTAATGGGAGGGCATAGGTCTTGGCCATATTCAGCTTAAGTCCTGCCAGTGCCGCATACTCATCCAGCATATTCAGGGCCCGTTCTGCTCCCTTGCCTCCATCTTTTAAATACAGTAACAAGTCATCAGCATAGAGAGAAAGTACATGCAATCTGCTTCCCATTTGTATGCCAAGGAGGTGTCTTTGTTGCCGAAAGGCTATGGCAAGTGGCTCCTATTGCAATTGCAAAAAACAGTGGGGACAACGAGCACCCTTGTCTAGTGCCTCTATGTATGTTATATGGTTCAGAGACCACCCTATTGGTTCTAACCCGTGCTGTTGGATACATGTATAATACTTTAACCCATTTAGTCCATCCTTCTCCCAGGCCCATTCGTTCCAACGTGACCTCTAGGAAGTCCCATCTCACTGAATCAACACCTTCTCCAAGTCTACAGATAGGATAAGCGCTTCTGTGTTTTGGTTCCGTTCGGGATGATGCATAACATGAAACAGCCTCCGCAGGGTCCCAGATGTAGATTTGGTCGGCACAAAACTCATTTTGGTCATGATCTATCAGGCCGGTCATATAGGGTAAAAGACGCGAGGTCAATACTTTACTCAGCACTTTAAAGTCAACGTTGAGCATAGAAAGGGGACGGTGGTCTGACATTTGCAGCTGCGATTTTTTAGTCTTTGGGAGCGGTATGACCAGCGCATCCCTGGTCGAAGGAGGTAACTCCCCTTTGTCCCAAGCCTCTTTGTATATCGCTTCTAACTTCGGTGCTAGTGTCTGAGCGTATGCAGAGTAGAATTCTACCGGCAGACCATCTGGGCCAGGTGTCTTCCCTCTGGCCATCTCCTTGAGCGCTGCAGTGATTTCCAGCATGGTCACCGGACCTCCCAATCCCACTTGCCGGTCAGGCACTAGGGTTTCTAGGGATAGGGGGGTTAGGTATTCCATTACACTTTCCCGCCTCTGCGGTCTCGGTTCACTGTACAGTTCTACATAATAACACCTAAATGCTTCATTTATCTCTTTAGGATTATACACTATTGTCTCATCTGCCAGTTTAATACGAGAGATGAGAGATCTCCCATTTCCAGGGCGCACCAAACAAAGTGAGCAATCTACCTGCCCTACCCCCTTCCATTTGTACCCGACTCTGGTATTCCCGCACGTCCAAACATCTCAATCTCTCCAGTGATTCGTCATATTTTTGTTTTGTATCCCTTAGTCTTTCCTGTGCATCTACTTCTGTAGTCAGACGAGACTCCCTTTCGTGTAGTTGAGTTTCTAGGTTTGTAAGTTCCTCTAGGATTTTCCTCCTCATTCCTACTTTTTGGCCCATGCAGTGCCCTCTTACTGCTATCGTGAAGCTTCCCACTCCACCGCCCTGAAATTAGTTGAGCCTTGGTTAAACTGAAAGTACTCAGTAATAGCACTGTGTAGTGATGAGCGGAAGGGAATATCTTCTAGGAGGGCCGGGTCTAGTCTCCAAGTGGGGGTCAGTGTGGGTTCCGGTATGGGACGAATATGATGTAGTAATGGGTTGTGGTCAGATAGGGTACACCCAAGGTATTCCGTGGGGGCGATGATGGGTCCCAGTTGGACCGAGCAGGTGAACATATCTAGTCTAGTATGCAAGCTATGCAGTTGGGAATAGTACGAGTAATCCTGCACGTTCCCATGTTGCGCTCTTCAAATGTCCCCCATCTTCCATCCTTCTAACCAAGCCCAGAATCCCTTAGTTACTTTACTTACAGGAGTACCATTCAGAGAGGGAGTCGATCTGTCCAGTTCTATGTCTGCTACACAGTTAAAGTCCCCCCCCCAAGTAGGATGTGAGACGTATCAAGGGTGGCGAGCGGTGTCGACAATCAGCATAAGAATTGGATTTGTTCCTGATTTGGTGCACAAATGCTCCCTAGCGTAATCACTTTACCCATCATTTTGCCCTGTAGCGAAACGTACCTGCCCTCCCGGTCTGTGATGGATCTGTCTATCTCAATGGGAGTTCACACCCTGATCCACACCAATGTCCCCCTTAAGAATGCGGAGTATGTGGCGGCATATATGTGACCACACCATTTACGTCTCAATCACACACTCTCTTCCAATGTGAGATGCGTCTCCTGCAACATCGCAATGTGTATTCCTCTGCGTGTGAGGTAACTGTGAATTTTATGTCCTTTGGACATGGACCCCATCCCTCACACATTCCAAGATATAATTTTTACTTCATGGTGCAATAGTGGCATAGCAGACATTGTCATGCTCTATAACATTCTCCAACTCCCCCCCACTCCATCTCCCCCGTTTAAGTCAGCATGCAACAATGAAAACCACTTGGAGACCACCAAACTTCCCCAACAAGTAACTCTCTCTCCTCAGGACAGCTTCGCAACAGCTGACCGCCCAAACCTGTTAAAACTTAAAACCATTAGTGAAAGATTGTCCCCTCTATCCACCCACTGAGGACTATCTGGTTGGGGGTGTGCAAAGTATTATTCACTGCGTACATCACTGCCAGCCTCGATAGTGACTGACTGGGACCAAGGTCCCTCCTGCTGCGGTTAACCCTCGCCTCGCCCTCCCCTTGTCAGCAAATCCTATGCAAATCAGTCTTGACCCTGCTCCTCATGGGAACAGTCCATCCCGAAGCAAGCCTGGCTGGTGAGAGGGGCTTTTAAAACTAGATTATTGTAATGGACTATATGTCAATTTACAGCAGAGGTTAACAAACAAACTACAAGTTCTGCAAAACACTGAAGCACGTATTCTTTTTAAGATCCCCAAATATCGCTTTAATTCTCTAGCCTTGGCTCAGCTCCACTGGCTTCTTATTTGCAAGCTCATTGATTTTAAAGCTCTCTGTATGGCTTTTAAAGGGCTCAATGGCCTGGGCCCAGAATACCTGAAGCAAAAAATCATCTGGTACTGCCTATCGGTCCTCCTCAGCCCTCAATGTGATGGTTCCTAAAGTGATGAGAGTTAGCTGGGGAGGCAGGAGCTTTATTTACTTACTGTAAGGATAAAAATGGAATTCTCTAGCCCATTTTTGAAGAAATGTACTGATCTTCAGGCATTCAGGAAAGCCTTGAAAACATGGCTTTTTAAGCAATAATGTCTTTTTCCTTCTATGTTTTTCAGGATCTTCTTCTAACACTGCATTTCCTTCTTGTTTCCTTTCTTGTGCAGCAGGAAGTGCCTAGATGCCTTCGGGCAGTAGTGCGCTATACTGGCAAAGTCAATTGATCTGGCCTTGGATAGCTGGTGTGATTAATATTTTTTATAGCAAGAATATGCTAAATATTTCAAAAGAAGATGTGGTCTATTCTAAACATTGTGCCCATATGCTTGCTATAATTTTAAGTTAAAAAAATGTAACCATCACATAATTTTAATATAACACTATGGACAGGTAGGTGTAGTTAGAGCAGGTAAAGGAACCCTATAGTTCTAACAAACATCACAGGAAAATAAGAATCTTTTTGGCTCAAAGGAAAGCTAATATTGGCTTTGAACTACTGTAATCTAAAGACATAGCTTAAACTCACAAGGATGCCTAAAGAAATAAAGCTTAAAGAACAAAAAAACATTGCCAAGGTTAAGTTTTGGCCCCCCACCCTTACTACTGAAGTGTGCTTCTTTTTAGGCAGATCTGCACATGTGACAAAATGTCATCAGTCTCAGTGCAAGAAAGCCATTGCCTGAAGTTGTCGAACCCACTGCCACATTCAGTTTGTTGTAGAGAGTGGAAGTAAATTGTGAATTACTGCTCAACAAACCAATAGATAAAAAGGGCTGACCACAAGCCCCTCTATGTATCTATATGTCTATGTATTTTTCATTTTCAAACTGTATTTCAAAGTACACATTACAGTGTTTAATTATATCAGGGTAGCGGAGAAGGGCCTTACTTGATTGACAGAAATGTGTCAAGAGTATGCCAGATTGATTGCGCAGTGTTGGGATTCGCAGACGATTTAGCAAGGACATCGGTGTGTGCTTCTAAGATAGGTAACCCATTCCCACCAAGTGTGCATGTGAGCTCCTCTCCCCATCTAAACCCATTCTTTGCTGAGTGGTCATACAGCGTTCTCCCCTCACCATATTTCCCAATCCTTTGCTCCCTTTTCCTATCTTCTCCCCCTCTAACGCTTGAGGCATAGCTACCTACTTAACCCCCCTTTCTATTGGTCCCTACTACTGTCCTATTACTTTAAATTGGGGGTTTATCCATCTTCTTAATCCACCACTGTTGATTATTGTATTTTAGAGTGCCTATGGTCACTGTTATTTCCTGCCTACGATTCTTCTCACAGAATACGACCAGCTGTTTTAGCCGCTTCCGAGGCGAATAATGATATTGTAGGTGCTAGGTCAGTAGTGTTAATTGTATTCTGTCATGTTCTCTATCTACAAAATCAATAATAATGTTCAGAACAAATAATTTTTTTAAATTATATTCATGTCCTCTGTCAATTAACATCCAAGAATGACACAAAGGACAAAAAAACAAAACATCATACCAACAACCAACTTGAACAGTTTATTTATAATACTTAAAGTAATTGTATTAGATGAGACATATTTTTTTTATTTTCTACTATGGGAACTTTAAACAGTGAAGACCTTGGCCCAGGGGCCAGTGCTGCACTTGACATTTTTTAAGATTGAGTGAAGTGGCGCACAAGTTACAAGTTGCGTGGTATACTTTCATAAAAGTAACTTGGCAGTTGGGGCAGTTGCATCATTTGGGGTTACAGAAGCAAGATTACATCTGTATGTAGGCAGTTCGTGTTTGATGGTTTACAAATTTATGTATGACCGAGTGGTTAGGCAGGAAATTGACTATGTAAGGATTTCTATTGAGTTCTTCCCTGAATGTGTCATTCACATTCAGGGCGAGTTGTTTCCAGTGAAAGGATTAATAAAGTAGAAAGTTTACTTTTTTTTTTTTTTAGTCCTTCGTAGTTCCGTGTCCTAATAGGATCAGCTGGTTGATACTGCAGTAGTTTGTGGTGTGGTCATTGATCCAGCATTTTTCTGCTGGGTAGCTATGGATTTGCATAAAGTTTAACAAATATTAGCCTACGCCTTAGTGGTGAGTTGTTTGGATTACGGCAAAGACTGCACACAAAATAATGTATTTTTTTAAAAGCAGCATGGCACACCGGGCTTTTTTTTTTATTAAAGCAGAGCGGTACACCGAACTGTATTTTTTTTTTCAGACGTGCATAATATGTTTTTACTGCAACAATAGCGGTCGCGCCGTTCTTCTGCGCGGCTAGTCTAACTTAACCAAAGTGTCCTTTTCCAGTGTTTACAGCTAGAGACGTGTCCTGTCATTTACAATGCCAATAGCCCTAACATTCACAAATACAAAAGTTATTCATGTGCAAATGCTTGTTCCACCATGTTTCTGAGTGAATCTCAACAAGCCTGAACACACTTCTCTCTTAAAGGCCGTTCAGACACCTGCAGGTCCCTTCTAATAACCCTGAGCAATAATATAATGACTCTTTAATTCATAAAAATATCCATAAGTGTGGAACCAGTTTGCAAGGGTGTTGGTGTGCATTCTGCAGTGCCCACAACTTTACGTGCCACCCTGCACATCTGCAGCACTGGAGAAGTTGAGAAAGAGACAAAATAGAATACTTACTGTGCTGCATCAATTATGAGGGATGTGTCATATATAGCCCACTTAGGGTTAGGCAAGTTCCCATTTTCAACCTTGAGAAAGCCATATAATTTGATATTTTTCTACATTCAAGTAGCGCCGAGGGAGGGTCTTGTTGAGTATATGCAAACTTTCTCTGCACCCTTAACAGGAGTCCCAAACCCTAGACTAAGTCCACCAAATATGTTCATTCCTAGTCTGTTGGACAATCACAAACAGCATGGAAAGCTTTTGTAGTTGTGACATTCACCCTACCATCAGTCTAGCATCTAAGTCCCCTTCTTTTGAAAACCATCCAGCTACAAACTGGTGTTGAGCCATGATAAAATAATATTTTATGTTGGAATCTGTTGTCCGCCTTCCTCATACCTGTGTTGAAGTACATCTAGTTTAACCCTCCATTGTATCTCTACCCAGATTAGGATACTAGTATGCTGTCCAGTTCTCTAAACGCAGAAGGGGCAGTGTAATACATAATACATTGAAATAAGTATGTGCTTCTGAGGAGGGCTATCATTCTGATCAATGCTACCCGTTCAGATAATGACAAGTGAAATATCTATCAAAATGTTCTGGATTTTTTTTTATTTTGGGTCACTATGTGTATTAAGAGAATACCACAGTTTATTCGTGCCTGCTATTCTAATTCCCAAGTCTCAAAACGAGTAATTTCTGCCATGTTACAGGCAACTTTGGCATTACAGCATTTGACATTTCCTTATTAATTTTTCCATTCTTAGACATTACAGATTCTTTCTTAAATTTCAAGCAACTTCCACGCAGACTCAACTGAGTCCATCAGATTCACAAAAATCTTCACAACACCATGCGCTTTACTGGTACAATATTCATCCCATAGTTGCAAAATTTGTCCGTGAGGACACAAGCTAGTGAAATAACCTTCAGCATAACAAATAGTGAAGACACGAGGCAACCCTGTCTACAACTTATGCATTGTGGTGTATAAAATCAAATCAATCTATCAATGGCATTGTTGATGCACAATAGAATTTAATTCATTATGCACCATTTATTAATTGAACACTGCAGTAAAGCAGGAACTAGGATTGTTAGCCCACTGAGTATTTGAATCCAGTTAGGTTTTCAGGATAACCACAAATAATTAAATATGTTTGAATATTTGTTGGTAAAAACCATCCTAAACATATTCATGTTTTATGGGCATGCTCTGGCACTTGTGAGTGCAAACTGTAAAGAGCACAAAAAAGCCAACAGGTATAATTGAAGCACAACACAATTTCAGAATATGATTTCAGAATTACGACATAGTAAATCAGGTCATCAAAAGTAATCCATGTACATTAGTTGGTATCTGAGTTTTCAGCTAGTCCTTGGCCAGGATTCAATCCACACTGTCTGCTACCACAATGACTAGCTCCACTGGTGCATTGCATTATTATGGTGTAAACCATGGGGATTCGCAAACTTTTTCCCAAGGGTCAAAAAGCATGGTCTGTGGGTGACCGAGGGCTGCATTGATGCCAGCACACTGGGAGTTGGGGGTGAAGATGTGCATAGAATAAGTGAAGCAAGGGAAGGGGAGGGAAAGTGGACATGGGGGAAGTGAAGCAAATACAAGGTTTGGATAGTAAGTCGTGGATTTATTTTGAGGGTTTCTTCCACACTGCCCTCTAAATTAAGCTCCTAGTCTCTAGAAAATTCATAGATTTGACATACTTTGTTATGATGTATTGGAAGACGCTATCACTCTACCACATCCTGGGGTAAGCCTCCTCTGCTTCCTAATGCTACCGTTGACAAGTTAAGTGTACAAAGGTAGTAACTTGATTATTGAATTAAATTAAATAAAACCTCAGGCCTCACAAACCTCTTATGACTTTAGTCTTTTATCTGTAAACATTGCAGTGCTTAGAAACAGGTGCAGTTAAAGTACCAGTGCTATATAAAATCATTGACAAATATCCCCCAACAACATGTGCAGTTCACTCAGGTTGGCAGACACAAACACCCAACCAACCTCCACCGCTATACATGGGACAGTGGGAAAATGTTAGTCATGGCATTAGGATACTTGACATTTAATGCTGGCCTTAGCACTTTACCAAAATAAATATGCTGGTTGTACACTCTGTACTTATAGTCTCAGTAGATTCCACAGCACAGTGGCATTTCATTAGTGAGAGTAGTCCCCGAGTCTCACCATCGGAACCACTGACACCCTACTTGTTGTATAATGACCAAGATAGAAACAGTGGAACAAGAAGGCATGTTTTTAAAAAATTAATTTCGGCCTACACTTGTGACAAATTGGATTATCACTTTCTGAGCGTATTTCTCTAAACCAATTTTTTTTAAACAGAGATAGCAAAAACTTACACTAAATACCAGTAGTAATCATTTTATTTTACCCACGGGGAGAGAATACTCAGTTTCATAGTCCACTCAGTATAATTTGGTGTAGGCAGAAAGTTATGAATCTTGTAAACAAAGTTTTGCCATATCTGCCATATCTGCCCAAAATGCACCCTGGGGCAGCGGGGATACCAAAGGCCCCTGCAGTCCCCACGGTGGGGGTGGGCCCCCATGCTTACCCATACTGGAGGGGGCCCCGTCAGCCCCTACTGATGTGAGTGTGAGGGGCCTCTTCTGCATATCTTGCAGGGAGGGCCCCTCACGTTTTTTTACGCCACTGCCATGGAGCTCAGACTGTATGCTGATTTCAAGCCAGTAGACTTTACTGTTGCTGGACCTCATAGAATGTATACATCCAATATCGAACCTATTGTTAAATGTGTATCTAAGAGATATTGTTAATGCAGTGTATTAATTCAATACCAAAAACAAGATGTACACGTTTGACCTTAGCCAGATGAAAGTTATTCAGCGAGTTGGAATGCATAGAATGCTGTTGTAACACGTTACGTGTTTATGTTAATTTGTACGACCCTCTGAAAAATTGATTGGGAAGTATACAGTGAATTTAGTTTAAGCACTATTTAAGAAGAGCCGTTAATTTCGGGGTCAGACAGTTTCGGCCATTTTAGAACGTTGCACATGATGAAAGAAAAGATGGTCCCTAAAAGGGATGTAAGGCCTAAATATCCACCGTGACAGAGAGCATGTATGCAATTAAGTACACACTAGGTAAAGCGCAAGTGATTTCAGATAAAAACTGCAACCACATCTGCATTTTCTACTGTACGTTACTGTCCCAAGTTTATACTTTAATCGTGCAGAGATACTCTGTGAGAGATATATGCACAATATACAGCCAACATTCTCAAAATCGGAACGGACTAAGACGTTAACAGCTGGTCGTTTGCTTACATAGCTGTAATGAAGGAATATTCAAACGCGTTTTAAAGAAAACACATGTTCTGCAACAAGCTCAGCATAAAAAAGAATATGTAAACCGATATGTTTTCACAGAGAAGTACCTCAAGCGTTCACAAATCTTAAAATCAAGTATTCAAATATGAACATATGAAGACAAATTTTAAGTGTAGAAAGTGTTATCTTCAAGAAAGCATTATTTGGAATTTAAGACACAACGATTAGATTCCTGAGACTCGTGCCTGCAATACTCTGGATAACACTAGATTACCACCAGGCATTCCTTCTTTGGGGCTCATTTTGCCAAGAGATGTTTTGAAAGTTTAAAAATGTGTTAGCATCAAGAAAACTCCCAACACCTTGTTGATTTTGTCTTGCATTCCTTTCAAAGGTTTCTAACAAAGGATTCAATGTGGTCCACAATGCTGCATTTTACTATCTTTCTAACAAGCACTACCAACGCCAATAAGTCTCACTTTAATGTGCCAATATAGGGAAACAGCATTTACGTATGCCTGTGTTAGCATTTTAGTGTCAGACCTATAGGTGCACATCTTACCCTGCACTCGAACACACTGATCACCATGTACTCAACACAGACACACCTCTCACACTGCATACACAGAGGAACACCCCGCACCCTGTACTCAGACAGACATACAAAACATCAGCTAGGAGGCAGATCAAGCATTGGTACACTGCAAACCTAGAAAAGTCACACACATGCAAAAAGAACACTTGCCAGCTATGCTCGGAAGAGGGCTCTGTTTTAGAATCCCCACCCAGTGTCCGCTGACAACACCATTTTACTTCAGAGACTTTCTTGCCCAGAACTTCCTAAGATTGCCACTGCCGGCCATTGTGCCTGAGAGGCTCCTATACCCATGCTTTTCTGGACTCAGCCCCTAGATACTGTTCCCCATCCATACCTACTAGGATGTGGAGGGCAAGTTTCATTACAGACCTCAAGGAAAGAGTCTGTATTCTTGTGACTAGGAAGGGGCCATCGTGTCCGGAGACCCGGGATCATTCAAGCTTTCGCAGTTAGACTCAATCCTTCTATGCTCTACTTCACCAGATGCTGCTCTCTTCCAATGCTAGACCCTTATGAGAGCAAGGCTTACATTAGTGTTGTCATTAAATATTTGTTTTCCCAGCGCTAAAAAATGTATTACTAAAAAAAGTTTAATCCAAAGTTATTGGCTGGCATGTATGGTGAACCTGTTTTTTTTGGTGGGGAAGAGATCTGCAGAGATCTAATAATTAAATAGAGAGGTAACTTTTTTCACAGATGGCGCTACAAGTAGGTGCTTTCTAGCAATGAATGTAATGCTGCTGGTTAGATGACCAAATTTTCAAAACGGGGACAGGTCACAAAAAGTAGGAATACAATTTGGCAGGGACAATGGACAGGCAAGGTCTACAATGGAAACAATCAAAGACCTAGAATAAAGGATACAGGCTCAGAGACTGCCACTAACAACATGTGAGTCTTGCTGCTTCGTGTTGGCCATGCTGCTGCGGACTCATGAAACATGACATGGTGCAGCTCTTCATGGAATAAGAATGGATTCTTTTTGGGGAAAATATGTTTTTAACCAGCAGACCTCCATTGCACTGGATGGACAAACTCTATGCTGCTTGGTAAAGCATTTTATTCTGATTATATGAGCTATGGAAAACAGCTGTGCTGTCAAGGTAGGCTTAGAAAGCTACAGCTAAGTGCGAGCATACACGACATACAGGACAGGTTCTTAAAGTATCAATACAGCTTTGCATTGCATTTCTTACTGAACAGATTAGCTCAGACGATATTTCATGTACTCTTTCCTTTGTGTTATCATGTTTAGGTAATTCAAAACAAACTTGCAGTGACACCGAACAGGAAAGTAGGAGCAACATATAGAAATCACTGCTGTACCTTTTTTCTCACACTGTAAAGGGGAGAATCTAGCCATACCAAATTAGTAATAGCAAATTTACTTAATTGGAGCATCTAAATATTTTTAGAAATGTGAGCAAGTGAAGAGATTTTGAGTTATAGAAAAGAAATGCAAATAGACTATTGCATTTCTATTTCATTTAGAAGGAAACACAAAAACATGGTTCTGCTGTGAACACATTTATCAAACAGATATAAAAAATATCCTGGATGACCCATCATATTGGCCAAAGGAAATATTTTTGAAAAAGTCTCTACTTAAAAAGGATTGATAGTATCCCTTGGGATTATGAGTATCTGTTAATTACATCAGATGTTACCTCATTGTAAACATTTATAAAACATGAGAATGGTTGAAGGCTACAGAACACTACCTCAGAGCTCGGAAATTGCAATATTTTCATCACAAAAAACAATCTTGGCAAAGATTAGATAGTGCTTAATGGAGAACATCTTTCTATTTGAATAGCACTTGTATAGACAGCTCCAAGGAACCTCGATGGGCACCTGCTTCACCCCCAGCTACGTGAATCTATTCAAAGGTTGGCAGAGAGAGCGGGTAGCCTCTGTCAATTCCAGGAAGAATATGAAGAAAAAGCTGCCCTAGGGTTGTGTTTTATTGATGGATTAGTTATAATTTTGAGAGGCTCAGAAAATGAAGCAAAAAATAGGTGACATCTGAATAACCACAATTTAAATCTACATTTTACTAGCATAAGCATGAAATTACATTTCTAGATGTTCAGCTTAAAGCTGTAAACAATGAATTGCAAACCATAATTCATAGGAAGGACACAGCAGGGAAGAGTACATTGCATTTTAAGAGTTTCCATCCTAGAGCCCTCAAAATTAGTATCCTTACATGGAATATTCGAGGGCAAAAGGAAATTGTAGCTCATGGGAACAGCATAAAAAGGAAAGGGGAGTAATCAGGGGCCACTGCTAAGCCCGGGGATATCCCTGTGAAGTTAAAAAAAAGGAAGCAGAGATCATGGTAAAAGCATTAGATAGAGAGAAATTACTGTTTGAAGAAAACACAAAACCTGGTGCCAACAAAAGGACTACAGTAATTACTACCTACAGTACACAGCATAGAGAAATAAGAGGCATATCTCAGAAGCATTGAAAGCTCCTGCAGCTAGACCCAATTATGGCCATACAGTAGAGGAAAGGCCAGAAATTACATACCAAAAAAAAAAAAAAGATCTTTAAGAGATGAGCTACCTTTCAGTCAATATTTTCCAGTCAAGAAAAACAATACCTGGATACAGCCAACAGTGGGCTTCAAGAAATTCACAAAATTTAAAGCATGCAAAAAAATGGTGTCAATACCAAGAAGTGTAATAGTCCAATCTGGTCTGAACTCAGAAAGAGCAGAAAATCCTTAACCTGTAAAGCAGATTTTGTGGTGAATGTGTTGAAATGCCTGTTTAAAAGTGTCATGTGGGAAGTACAATCTTTACGGCCTACAAGCGTGTCCTGGAACACCTCAGGGTGTTAAGAAATGGAAATATAATTATCTAGTTGTGAGGCATTTCATGGTGGTTCATGGTATGGATGTCAATCTATTATGTTATTTTGTTTTTGATCAAGTCCCAAAATCCTTTAGAGGAGGGGACAGGAAAAGAGTACTTAAGGAGACTTGAATAGCATTATATAATTGAATTGGACACCTTGAACCAATGGACCTAAGCATTTGTGACATTTAAATAAATGTTGTTAAACTAAATAAGGCTATAAACCTTTTCTTTTTGCCTTCAGCTGAACACTTTTTCATATTTTTTATTAATTCTAGTTTTTTTGTGGTTCTAAATCTCAATTATGTTTTTGTAGATGCGGACAACACTAGCAATGAGAACAACAGAATGAATACAGATGCAAACATGAACTGCAGAATTTAACTCAAAATGCAGATAATATCAACCACATGATGGCTAGAACATTGTCATGCACACAAATGGGACTTTAAAAACATAGTTCCATTTGATTTGAAATGCTACAGTGAATAATATTAAATGAGACACATCAGCCCACTGTGGTAAGAGAGTAGTGAAAAGTGGTGAATTGATCTAAGTTGCCTATTTACAAAAATCACATTCCGTTTTGTCTAAATTTGTTCCTGTTGCAACAATTGTCACTTAGTATGTTTATACAACAAGCAGGCTTTATGGAAAATTATTATATACAAAATGGTAATTGGAGGTCTTAATGATGAAATGATGTATATATGCGCAGTATTTTCTCAAATAAAATAGTGTTAATCCATATGAGGAATAGGCTGTATTCTTGGACACAGTGCAATATAAATATTTGTGTTTCCAAATAAATGCATAGTTTTCAGCCCACCATTTGGATATTATCGATTATCTTCACGTGGGTTGACCCAGGGAGGAGATGAAGTCTGTTTTCACAGATTGTCACTAAAAATGCATTAAATGACTGTTAGACTTGGCATCTTTTGGCGTGTTTCCCCTGACTTTTTGCTTTCTGACCTCCCGGTTTTGACTCTGTTTTTGCTGGTGTAATGATTCTGCGCACTTTCCTCACTGCGGTCCAGTGGGAAAGTGCAAGTGCTCCTGTATAAAATGTGTTATGGATTGGTGTTTCCATGATTGACCTATTTGGTTTATGTGTCAGTCCCTTGTAAAGTGCACTGCGAGTGCCAGGGCCTATAGACCAAATGCTGTTGGTGGGCTGCAGCACTGGATTGTGCCACCCACGCAAACAGCCCGTAAAGTGTAACTCGGGCCTGCCAACGCAGATCCTGTGCGCAGCCTGGGGCTGCCATGTCGACTTGGCAAGTGCACACACTTGCAAGTCCCTAAACCTTCCCTTTGCTACATGTTAGTCACCCCTAAGGTAGGCCCAAGGTACCCCTGTGGGCAGGGTGCGTTGTATGCGAAAGGTAGGACATGCCCGGGTGTGTGCGGCATGTCCTGATAGTGAATTACAGCCTAGTTCGTTTTCACTATTGCAAGGCTACCTGTTCCCCATAGGCCAGAACGGGCAGTTTTGATTATTACAGCTTATAATCCTAACTGACCCCGGGAATGTGGTAGAAATTCGAGTTTAGTATGCCTGGACTCAGAATGATAAAATGCATCTTTTAGTGAAGTTGGTTTTAACATTCTGTGTTTGAAAATACCACTTTTAGAAAGTGGGTATTTTCTTGTCTAACCATCCAAGCCTGCCTCTGCGAGTGTTGTGTATTCCTTGTCTGGAATGTGAGTGACAGGGGCTGGGGGATGCCAGGAGACAGGATGAGTCAGCACAAGGCTGAATAGCAAGATCTACATGTAGATGGGTGGGAGGGGTCGCACCTGGGCCCTGAATAGGACAGTGCCTTCCCTCCACAATGCTGGCTCCACCTCCTGTGGTGCGTCTGATGTCCCTGGCCTACTCACTGAAAGAAGGGACGGAGACTTGTCAACAAAGTGCTCCAGAACTGGTTTGGACTAGGCAAAGGCCTCTCTGCCTTCAGAGAACAAAGGAATTTGGGATATAAATATTGGGGCCCTGACCCCATGAATTTAGATCTCGCTGGAATCAAGGAACCTGCCAAGACGAAGCGCTGGAAGAGCTGCCAGGAGGAGTACTGCCCCTTTGCTGTGTTGTTGCTTTTTGGGTTGGCCTGCAGCTGCTGCTCCTGCCTTGGGCAGTGAAAGGACTGGACTGAACTTTCTACAAACTTGTGCTGAGTATCTCCAAGGGCCTGAAACCGAGCTGGCCTCCTGTTAAGAAGTCTCAGGGACTACAAAGACTTCACAAGCCTCTGGGTACCGCTTCTGGAACGCTGTTTCAGTTGCCACAGAGGAAGGGAACCGCAACCGACTCCGTCAACCGAATCCATCCCTGGCCGGTGACCTGTTTGCACCGCAGACCGCATCGCCCCGCTTCGCATCGCAACCCTGGTCTCACCGTGGGCGACGTCCGACGCCGCCAACATCGAGCCGCTGCTTGCACCGTGACCTGTGGGCACCGCAGTTCGCATCGCATCGCTTCACTGAACCAACCGGACCCGACCGACGCGGTTGCTGCAACTGGCTCAAGAGTCGTGACCGCACCGCATTTGGGGCACCGCTCGCACGTCTGCGACGCACCGCTCCGACTCGCACCGCTGTCCGACGCCAGCTCCCGCACTCCGGCTTGGTCGCCTGCATCGCAACCTGTCAGCACCGCATCGAGCATCGTCTCACCCTGCATCGCACGCCTTGGACTCACCGACTCCGTCTGCACGACGCTCATCGAGCCGCTGCCTGCACCGCATCGAGGGACACCGCACCTTGCATCGCTCCGTCTTGCACCGCAACCGCGACGAATGCCGACCGGCTCGTACACTCCGTACCAGCCACAACGAGAAAGGTACTGTAACCGAGTCTGTTCATGACTCTGCTGGCCCGTATCGACGCGGTCGGCTGGAACTGTTAGACTCTGTGGTTTCAGCATCGCGGTAGGCTCGGACGGAGCTACCGACTCGTACGAACTTTGCTTTTGTGCTATTCCTGCAAAGAAGAAGTTACCGTATCAAGTATTCATTCTTAAAGTATAGTATTGTGGATTTTTGTCGTAATTGGTCTTGTCTTGAGTATATAAAATATTGGTTATTTTTCTAAACTGGTGTGGTGTCCGTTTGTAGTGCTTACACTGTATTACTGTTGGTTATGTGCAAATGCTTTACACACTGCCTCTGAATTAAGCCGGACTGCTCGTGCCAAGCTACCACGAGGGTGAGCAGGGGTTACTTCACGAGTGTAACACCCTTACCCTGACTAGGAAGAAGGGTCCCTACTTGGACAAAGGTGCAAGCCCTTGCCAACTAGAGATCCCATTTCTAACAATGACGCAGACACAAAACCAAACTCTATTGTGAGCAAGGCGGCAATGCTGAAACGTGTTGAACTTTTTTGGCACTGTAATGTTGCAAGAATGGGAACTAATAGCCAGCTAGGGTGTGGAGATTTTCTTGTGCATATTTATATCGAGAGATGAACAGTTGTGTTTAAGCGAGGCAACGGATACAAGAGGTGCAGAGGGAATACAACGTCACTGTCATTTGTGATATATACACACACACACACATATATATTTACTACTTTTTTTTCTAATGGTCAGTTTCCATAGGGAGAGCAGTTTTGATAAGAACTGTAGAGCAGTTTTGGGAACCTTCACAAACGTTTCCCCAAAAAAAGTCTATTTACCTATGCTCCTGGAACGTTTTGGGGTCATCAGTCAAGCAAGAGCCAAGAAAAAGTGGTGGCTTGAGTCGTAAAATGTTTTTTCCCCATGCAGTAACTTATCAGATTTTTAAAAAGCATTTTAGAAGATAAGACTGAACACAATTTCACCAAATCGGTCAGAAAGCTAGATCTTTACTTCAAAAGTGTTCTTAGTGTGATTTGGTGTAAATCTGTTCGGGCATTTTAAGAAACTAAGCTTCAAAAGTTAGTTATATCTGGACAGATGCTCCTACAGGAGTACAGCTGTACTTCTACAGTACTGCAAAAAATTTAAATATAGAGTAATCTGATTGGTCATCGATATAAACTCATAACATCAATGAAAAAAGAGTAAGTATGTTAGACATGTTGTTGCACTTTGATAAATGTCCATGATGAACGTGCTTCATTTTTATTGTGATTTTTTCCCCATCAATATAAAGTAATAAAGTCAACAATTAAAAATAAAACTACCAATAGTTATTTGGGAAGATTACCTGGTGTATATGCTACAGAATGAGTGAGACAGCATTGACTCACCAGAAGAGGGAGATCAGCTGGGATTAGTCAGTGGGTATTGTGAATCTCCCAAAATGCAGCATGTGTATTGGCTGGACGCATCATCCAACTAAGGTGCCATCTCCTAAATCAGTGTAAAGTTTTCTCTGCATTTGATGTTTAGATGAACTATATCTGCTTGCTGTGGCTTATTTATCTGGGTTATTTATTTGTAAAGATTTCCCGAACTCAAAGTTTGCAAAAACATAAATACAACTGCAAAGTATGCAGTTCTAAAATGGCCCAAAATAAATACAACATTTCGAATTTGCATTCCTATTGCAATGAAACTAATTGAAAGCTAAGTGTAAACTAGGCTAATTACTAATGCATGTTAGACAGATAACAATTGAACTAGTTCTTCTTTGAAAAAAACTACACTTTAACATAGTGAGGCTAGTTCCGACTAAAACACTATCTGCACAATAGAACAGGTTCTGGGAATGAGCTTTTTTCAATGAAGAGAAGTGGGCTTAAAATATTTTATGGTTTGGATGCATGAAACAATAAGCGATCATCATTTTCTGAATGCCTTTGCACTTCGAAGAAAAAAGCATTCCCCATTTATCAGCTTTTTCCTAAGTGAGCTTAATAAAAGCTTCATCAATCCTTTTCTCAGAACTGAGGCAAACCTAATATTTCAAACCCATAAATCATGTTGACGAGTCTGCAGCTACATTCTGTACAATATTTGCATTTCACAGTTGATGTATAATTCAGGAGCAGAATACTTTAAGGTACTAAACAAAAGCTAAAATGGGAAGAGATTTTTTTCCACAATTAAGTATGCACACTCCTGCCTATGCAAGCAAACCAAATGGGTCTCAGACTATTCGGGCCAAAAGGCTTCATGCCAAGACACAGTTAAGAGGAACTGCTGTTCATTTTTTAATCGAACAACAAACTTGTAACAAGCAAACAGAACACCCACTACACATCCTGTCAATCTATTTATATCTAATTGAAGTGGAAAATGTTGCACTTTTCCATCCAGCCCTACTGTAAAACAGTACTTGTAGCTACAATTTAGGCAGCAATAGATTTACTGTACATGTTTTTGCCTTGACTCGAGAATCCTTTGTATAATTTCAAACTATTTTATCTTGAAGGTCATGATAAAGTAGTGGGGATCTACAAACAAGGAATGAATCACTCTTTAATTTTGTGTCTTTTTTACATAACTGGACCAACTAGCAGTTTCCTGTTCCAACCTACAAAATAGCATTGCTTCAATAAAGTTAACTCCTCTTTTCTTGCCAGCAGTTTCCATTTAATTAAATTGACAGCAAAACAGGCCCTGTAAGTAATGTGATCCAGGCCAGTTTTCCTTCAATGTAGATTTCCAGGCATGAAATTACATTTGAAACAGACAAAATAATCCTTCTATAATTTAGAGGTAAAATGTAATCATACAATAAAGTGGCAGCTACTCTGAACCTTATTTTTTAGCATCGATCGGCAATTATTTTCCAGTTGTAGCGCCAAAAATGGTGCATTATCCTGCTTAATGTTTCCAAGGAAACGTTTGATTTTCTTTGGTTTACATCATTCTGTAAAAGCATTTTTGTGGCCTGTCAGATTCACACACTGATACATGGCATGCAGGTGCATGAGTTTCTTTGACATTCACTTCAGGTTGAAAAACAGGCTAATAATAGCAGTTCAATCTTCCAAAGACAATACCCGTGACAGGGCCACTCACCAAAAGAAGAATGTACTGCTTGATGGATTTTCTAAGGTATTTTAAACATCAGTGCTATACAGTAACAAAACACCCCAGTCGAAATAAGACATGTCATATCAAGATTATAAATCAGGCTCAGGCACTGCAATACAGAGAAATGTCTCTTTAGTATATCGTCTGAGATAAGATTAATAGAACTCACCTTACAAACATCACAGTTGGCTTCCTGTGTGTATTTGTTTTTTTCAAAATGCATGAATTGTTTTTTTAGCGGGATTAAACAATTTAATTTTTTTTTTTTTAGCAGGGCTCTACATTGAACATATATATTCAAGCTGGTATAATAGTAGTAAACTAATTTGCTTAGAGACGAGGCAGAGGGTGCAGCGCGGGAGTGTAAACTAAAGCGAAAGTACTGGACATTCTTTTACTCCTCTGTTCAGAGCAGAAAGAAAAGTATCTAAGCCTGGTTTTGAACAAATTCGCACATCTGTAGTTGTAGGTTTATTTCCTTGCGTGGGATGAGGTTTATTTTTATTTTATTTAATTTTTTTTACAAAAGGCTTTCAAGAGAACCCCTGGAATCCTGCTACACCCGCAAGTTTACAGGAGCAGCCCAGGAAATGTTTTGTAAGCTCCGAATCACATCTATGGGAAGGCAATTCAGCATTCATAACTGTACATTGTGAACAATTGCCAGCTCATAAATGCGTTCGCTTTAGTGCAACTGCACTTTTTGTCCTACCCAGAGAAAAATATTTTTCCTCAAATTTTCCCTCTCTCTTCACCCCAGGTAATTTGGTGCTGTCCTTTTCCCGATCTCACCCTGGAAAAGAATTAATTCCTGCCCTCGATAGGCATAAGCCTCAAACTGTTTTCAGGATGTGAACAGGTAACAAGGCTTTCAAATACCGCCAACCTGGGAGTCCTTGGCTGTATCACTATAATGCATGCCCACTGGGAGAGAAATTACACATGGAGACCATTACGCCATACTATGGTGATATAACATATGAGTAAAACACCTGAATACCACAAATTCATTTATAGTGAATTACCACAGTAAATTTAAGTAATTCAAGCCATTTAAATATGCACAGGGACATCTTAAGGATTTTCAGGGCCCTGGGCCTCTGGGCCAGACAAATTTTGGCGGGCCCTTTTCAGAACAGGATTCAATTTATAATCCAGTTTCAGCTCTTTCATGCAATCTTTGGCCAGGTCACCGACAGTGCACAGACACACTGGTCTAAATTCTAAATGTGTTTACATCTAATATTCAGGAACCACATGTGTTTTCAATATTGCAATACAGCAGCAGCTCACTAATATTACTGCAAATAATCTCTGTGACACCCTCCTATTTCTCATATGTGAGATCCTGTTTTGATCTGAAATAATTTTTTTATGGATGTTGCATGAATCAAAAATAAAACACTTATCTGCAGAATGTCTGTAATAGACACACTTCACCCACAATAAAAATAAATTAAGTGAAAACGGTATTTAAAACAATATGTTTAAGAATTATTTAAGGTCATCAGGGGGAAGACTCTGCAGAACAGAGATGACTATCAGGGGACCCCCTGAAAGGCTGGGGTCCTGGCCCAGAGCCCACTTTGCCCATGCCTTAAAACGTCTCTGCATATGCAATTTTAAATTTCTAGTGCAAATGGCTGGGTCACTCACGCCCTCAGTGATTCTGATTTTGTATATACGATAACAGCAGTTATATTACTTACCCCTAAACTTGATCCGAGGGATCTAATATTCCATTAAGCTGGATGTGAATCACCATGCGTGCTCATTATAACTCTTTCATGATTTAACTCTTAACCTTCAAACGGGTTATCCTTTATCAGTTATATATGTGACAGTATTTCATAGGCAACACTACCACTTTTTCTTTTGCACGGCACCTTCAGGCATGTCCTTAAAGAACTACATACTCCAAGTTCAAAGAGCAGCGTTTTTTTCCAATGAAATCAGCAGACTTTTTTTGTATTTTACTATATAATCATTTTATTTTCTTTGCTCCAGAACAAGTATTTGTACCACACAAATATATAATAGCATCAAGATGATTTTAACTAATAATAAAGGACATGAGGAATGAAAGTACTGTGGCTACATTCATTGTTGATTTATAATAGAATGTCTTCAACACTATACTTTTTTTAGACTGTTTTTATACTTTTTGATGTAATTCTGTAAAAAATATTGCTTCATATGGAAGTACATCTGATTTGATCCAAGCAAAAAGGTTATTATTAATAGTTTTGAAAAGTTGTCCATATTGCTATCTATTGAGATCCGCACAGCTGAATACCATCTGTGGAGGCTAGACATGTTTTCAGACCGTCTCTGGAGTTTTCCCGTACAATGCAAAAAAATGGCACTTTTGTGATGATGGCTTCTTAAGTTCAGTTACTGCATTATGCAATAATAAACAAATATAAACACTTAAGCACATGAACTGGCTAAGTGTTAAATTTGTACCCTCTACCTGCCACAGGAGGGAGAGCATTATTTAATAATTCATTTTTCAAGTGGCATCACACTGATACAGCAGATGCAAATGGAGTACTGTTTCATCCCCTGTCAAAAGGTATTGTCAGCAGCTCCCAGGAAGTATTTAAATATTTCTACTTATAGAGCACTAAAAAGAGATGGCTTCGGACTTTGCCTCAGTGAGACCAACATAACAAATCTTGGAGTTCAATTTAGGCACTCAGAGAAATATTACTTTTCCAATAAACCCCTTTAAGAGACAGAATAGCCATCTCATCCATCTGGTGTAACAGATGATATCCTATCTTGCTGGCCTTCCTGCTCACAATTGGGATACTGCCATTTAGAGGAAAGGAGAGAACAAAGGGTTTGTGTCTATAATTATTATAGTTCTGTCATGGTGGAAATTCTTTTCTGAATGTATTTATTGTAGCAATAGTCAGAGACAACCAATTATGGCGTCCTCAGAACTACTCTCACTAATATTCAGGACTGAGGCTGAAACATCGGGATGATAGCCCGAATGACCTGGACTAGTCGTGATGGACACGAGGCCCTGAATTGCACTGTATTCACCACAGTTCCAAAGAAGATAAGCCTCTACTACGGTGTCAGGTACAAATTTGGCAAACTGATAAAGAATCCTAATGATGCTACGAGTTTGCTGTAGTCTGGAGGTGGTCCACAGCTGTTTGTGGCAAGCCCACCTTCAAAAGCCATTTGTCAAGGTAGGGTAGAGCTGGTACTTTCTACCTCTGACGATCGGTGACAACCACCATCACTTTTTTGCACAACCGAGGGGCTCTGCTTAGATCGTAGGGAAACACAGCAAATTGAAAATGCTCCTGACCAACCTTGAACCACAGGCAATGCCAGCAAATATGGGTCCTGTAGGTCCAGGGCTACCATCCAGTCACCTGAATCGAGGGCAGACAGAGCCTGGGTCAGCGTGAGCAGTCTGACTCTGTCCTTCCACAGGAAGGAACTAAGAGGAGTGACGATCTTAAATAGGATGGAGGCCTTCATCATACTTTGTCACAAGGAAATACCAGGAGCAACAACCTGTTACTCTTTTGAGGCCAGCACCCTTTCAGTGGCACCTCTGGACAGTAAATCTTGCACCTCTTGCAATAAGATGGATAGGTGCTCCTCTGAAAGCCACTCTAATGTGGGAAGAAGCAATGGTGAGTCTGAAAGAAATAGAAGGAACGATCTGACTGGCCCATCTGTCGGGTATGATGGATTGCCACCTTGGGAGGAAATGTTGGATCCTGCCTCCTGGCTTGTGTGCCGCTAAAGGCAAACTAAAGTGGCTTGGAAGCTGATGTTGCAGGTCAGGGTGAATGGGAGGACCCAATGCCCAAAGTGACCTGTATGTTGCCTGCCTGATCCCAGTCTCTGGCCATGAAAGGGCTGAAGTAACTGCAGTGCAGGGGCCTGGCACAGCTTACACGTCAAACCTCTGGTGAATCCTTGGAAAGGAGAAAAATGACGAGGAAAATGTCTGACAGGCATCGAAATGTGCTAAGAGTGCATAATAACCTGACTTTCCTTGAAGCGCTCAAGGGCAGAATCAGCTTTTTCAGAAAAAAGTTGAGATACATTGAAAGGCAGGAATGCCTTCACAGCTCCACAAAAGCCTGTAGATGTTATCCATGGCATGGCAAGGGAGCACCACATTTGTACCGACAGCTCATCATAAACAACTGGTAGTATTCAGGCCAGCCCAATTATTTGGCTGCATCTTTAATGGTTTGAGCCAAGAAGGCCCTAAACTCTCCCAGGTCTACTGTCCATGTCCCAGGGGGCGTGCATATAGCGACCTAGTAGACAACTTATGTTTTACCGAACCTAAGGATAGGCTGGCTGAACATAACAAATGTTTCCTGAACGTATAAACCTTTTTGACTACCCGACGGGGGTAATTGTGGGGAACAAATCAGCTGGTGGAAGCTTAGACACAATACTCTCAGGAGAAGGATGCTGTTTAGGAAAATCAGGGTAACCAGGTGGCGGTCTGTGGTGTCTGTCTACCTGCCTGTACGCTAACGGGAAAGAGCCAGGTTTAGAACAAGTGCCCACAATAATACAAGTTAGGGATTTGTTGAACTGTAGTTAAGGCTCAGAAGCCCAGGCTGTAAAACTGCAATAAGCACATTTTTTTAACCTCAACAGAAAAAGAAAGAAAAAATCTGACCTTGTGTAATGTAATCTGGTGCTCATTTAAAGTGAGCTGATGCCTTTGGGCCAAGTTTACGCTATAACAGCCACAAAAAAACAGTTGTAGATCCAGTACTACAGGAGCACATCTGATGACTATAGGAAATGAAGCCCTCTCTTGCTTTGGTAGCCGGAGGGGGGGGGGGGATTCAACCCTCTATCAGGGAACGTGTCAAGTCCACTGGCCTCTTGTAAATCCATATATTCACTGTAATTCTCATAATGTGCAGGTTGGAGTGAGGGTGAATCATCCCCATCATATCCATTGCCATCTGCTAGTGGTGACAAGCTCTGGTCAGAGTCGGAACCGAAAAGCAACTCAGGACGGCTCCGTGGTAGAGGGAGTTTTTTTGCCTGAATCTTGAGTCAAGACAGATTTGGGTCTGAGCCAGACACTGAAGTCAGCAGAGGTTCTCCCTCCAGCGATGTAGGAGCCGGCATAGACGAAGAAGAGACGGGCTTAGGTCTTGCAATCAGAATGGATGCCGGCACCGAAGTTGGGGTGAAATCGGAAGCAGGTTCCACAAGGGAGTCAGTACGGATAGGAAGCAGGTTCCAGGGTTTCAGACTGTACTGATAACGGATCTGCCAGCGGTAACCTGATTAGAGACCGCTGCAGATCCTTCTAACCCAAAGGCGCATCAGAGGGAGTTTGTGGAGAGCCACAAATTTGCAGCATTGCCTCTCTAAAGGCCTTCAACTGTTGCAGCATTGTCAATGGTCCATTGAACTTGGGATCAATTGTGTGATTGGCTCCTCAATCAGAGACTGGGAGTAAGATAGAGTGGCACCTTGATGCCCTTGCATCTTCTCTTTAGACAAGGAGTGGTGGGATGGGGGTTGATTCGCACTTCACCTTCTTGTGTTTCTGCTTCACTCTGGACTTCAACTTACCGAAAGAACTTGACCACAAAGAGGACCCATCAGAGCCCAGTGACTTGATGTATATGTGACAGTTCACTTTTGCAATCCACAAAAAGTGACACTGGCAGGAACAAAAGTTTGGTGTGATACTTTGTGGGAGTAAATGTGCTCCTGTCACAGGAATGGACGGTTTAGGATAAAAATGCCATTAAAATGTGGTCTCAGCTTCCCACAAATTCAGATTTCTGAGAATTCAGACACCTTTCCAAGGCCCATTCCTACCGCGAACACCCTGTCTAAGAATATACAATGATTATAGTAATTTGTAACTTAAGCTGGACCATGCACATGAATCACTAGTCCTATTATTAAGGTGCAAACATTTTCTAAATAGAAACTAGACTTTCATAAGAAAGAAATCTGGGGGGCACCCTTCTGTGAAGGTCGTTCATGGGAACTCCTGGACTCAGTTGAGCTATAATACTCTACAGAGGAATAATAAGATCACTAAAGATCAAGATAGGTCAGAATTTATCATCAATAACATTAAATTATATGGTTGCACGTACCAACAAATACACTAGGGCTATTGATAAGATCATCTGCCCTGGCCTCGAGACGTAGTAGATTCCATGTGTAGTTCACATCTGCATTTTGCATTGAATTCCTGTCCTATTTTTCCTGAAACAATATCTAAACAAGAGCAGTAGCCAACAAAGCCATGCAACAAATATAAAATGGTTAGCTCATGCTCCTGTCCTAATATACAATCACAGGAAGATTCAACAGGGCTTTTAGCATTAGTTCAGGAGTAAACCTAAAGTTCTCTTGTAATTTTACTAGAGCGCCATCAAAATGAAATCTCTTAGGCATCATCCTGCAGTGTGGGAAATTTCAAAATCAAAGTCAAATGCATCCTACTGAAAGAAAGTGGGAATGTGCAACATCCTTACAATGTAGGGCATGTCTGAAATGTAACTGAAAAATAATATGACAGATATCTGTGTTTCTATTTTCTTAATATGAGGTACTAAAACACCACTTGCTTGTAATGATCTTGTGGGATATATGAATGAGGACAGATGTGCCACTTGTAATATCTGTAGGATCTCCGTCTATTTCAATTGGGTTTTCCGAATGATTTAAGTCAGACCTTCCAATCACCCCTATGTGTGTCCAAATGTGGTCCAGTCTTACACTCCTGCCTTAAAGTTATGGTGTTTTTAATTTATGCTGTTACTTTTTCATTTGTTTCTACCAGTGTAGATTCCATTGGGGACATTCTCTACCACTCTGGCGGCCTTCCCTTTAGCTGTTTTTACAACTCAGGAAACCAAAGAAATATCATAGACTAAGGGGTCGATTCCGATCTCGGTCGGAGGCGCACCCAATACCATTCGGTCGGGAAAAAGCCATGCGAAAGCCAGTTTCCCGACCGATCCGTACAGCACACCGAACGAGCAAGTACGATGCGCACAACAGCAAAAATTCCGGCCGAGCCGTACTCACCCAAACCAGGTCCTGTTCTCCGACCGAGGCGAATCCGGAAACGCCGGAATCGAGTCGCACGGAAGGGAAAATGCAGCCCCGTCCGGCCGGACAAGTACGATGCGCTTCCCGTACGCGCCGAACCCGTCGCTACGCACGGCACGTCAAAGCATCCGGGAGAGGCGCACATAAGCTCCGAATCGCGCCACAACACGATCCACGGCTACGAGACGAACACGGCACCGACGAGGACGACGCGAGCGACGAGGACGAAGCGAAGCGACGAGGACGACGCGAAGCAACGAGAAGGATGAACGACACGAACCAACCATGAATCCCTTCGTCCCGATCATACCAATATTCTACATCTACTACCGGAACAGGCACGGACGCGTACGGCGCAGAAGGTAAGTCAGACACCAACCACAAAACACATACAACACGTACACGACACATCACACACATACACTGGGAATCTGAATATACTTACACCAGCAACAGCAGCACCATAGGGGCGGGATGCCCATCACCAATGCCACATATGCACACAGGGGCCTGAATGCGCGCCACCACCCCAACCCAGGGGGGCTGGATGCCTACCACTACTACCACCCTTAGCCAGGGGGCAGGATGCCTACCACTACTACCACCCTTAGCCAGGGGGCAGGATGCCTACCACTACTACCACCCTTAGCCAGGGGGCAGGATGCCTACCACTACTACCACCCTTAGCCAGGGGGCAGGATGCCCACCACTACTACCACCCTTAGCCAGGGGGCAGGATGCCCACCACTACTACCACCCTCACCCAGGGGGCAGGATGCCTACCACTACTACCACCCTTAGCCAGGGGGCAGGATGCCCACCACTACTACCACCCTTAGCCAGGGGGCAGGATGCCCACCACTACTACCACCCTCACCCAGGGGAGGCAGGATGCCTACCACTACTACCACCCTTAGCCAGGGGGCAGGATGCCTACCACTACTACCACCCTTAGCCAGGGGGCAGGATGCCTACCACTACTACCACCCTTAGCCAGGGGGCAGGATGCCTACCACTACTACCACCCTTAGCCAGGGGGCAGGATGCCCACCACTACTACCACCCTTAGCCAGGGGGCAGGATGCCCACCACTACTACCACCCTCACCCACGGGGGCAGGATGCCTACCACTACTACCACCCTTAGCCAGGGGGCAGGATGCCCACCACTACTACCACCCTTAGCCAGGGGGCAGGATGCCCACCACTACTACCACCCTCACCCAGGGGGGCAGGATGCCTACCACTACTACCACCCTTAGCCAGGGGGGCAGGATGCCTACCACTACTACCACTCTTAGCCAGGGGGGCAGGATGCCTACCACTACTACCACCCTTAGCCAGGGGGGCAGGATGCCTACCACTACTACCACCCCCACTCATAGGATGGACAATGCATGACACAACCAGCACACCACAACCTAGGGAATGCAAGATAAAGACATCCCCCACCACCATGACAAGCGTGTGTAGGCTGTGTCAAATGCCTACAACACCGAACATGACTTTGAACATACAATGTGACCCCCTAGCACATGTGCCACACATATATGTGTGTGGCACCCACAATGCAAGCAGCCCATGACCATTGTGGCAATGGGGCCTAAACCCCCATCATCACAGTGACCAAAAGGTAAGTGTGGGGTCCATAGCTGAAGCACATTTTGACCATTGTGGCAATGGGGTCTAAACCCCCATCATCACAGTGACCAAAAGGCAAGTGTGGGGTCCATAGCTGAAGCACATTTTGACCATTGTGGCAATGGGGTCTAAACCCCCATCATCACAGTGACCAAAAGGCAAGTGTGGGGTCCATAGCTGAAGCACATTTTGACCATTGTGGCAATGGGGTCTAAACCCCCATCATCACAGTGACCAAAAGGCAAGTGTGGGGTCCATAGCTGAAGCACATTTTGACCATTGTGGCAATGGGGTCTAAACCCCCATCATCACAGTGACCAAAAGGCAAGTGTGGGGTCCATAGCTGAAGCACATTTTGACCATTGTGGCAATGGGGTCTAAACCCCCATCATCACAGTGACCAAAAGGCAAGTGTGGGGTCCATAGCTGAAGCACATTTTGACCATTGTGGCAATGGGGTCTAAACCCCCATCATCACAGTGACCAAAAGGCAAGTGTGGGGTCCATAGCTGAAGCACATTTTGACCATTGTGGCAATGGGGTCTACACCCTCATCATCACAGTGACCAAAAGGTAATTGTTGACAAAGAAAGAGCTGCAACTGCCAAACTGCATGGATCATTCCTGGTCACAGAACCAAAAACTCATCTGTGGCAAAGTAGTGTATGTGTCCCATTGCAACATAAATTGGGGGAGCCAAATACTGCAGTGCAAATGAAACATTCCTTTGGCCATGTGCAGACAAACAACACCCATGGGGGCTGAGACCGTCAACAGTCATCAATGACACAATGACAGAAGTGACCATCAGAATGCAGAACCACATATTTGCACCAATGGGCACACAAATGCAGATACCCTGTGGAGACAGCAGATGTGAGGTGAACAGATACCATACCATGGCAGCAATGGGACACACAAACCATGATCACTGTGCTGACCGATGACCTAGGAGTCCCAGGGACAGCAGGGGAAACACACCAAACAACATACAGCCAATGGCACACCCAAGATATGCCAATGCAGTGGTGCAGATGCACAAACACAAACAGGCAGACCAACACTGTCATCATACACAGCAGGTGAGGGGTGGGGGTGCCAGTGTCCCCAGGCAACAACACAACACATGAGGAGAGCTGAATACCAATCATACAGATGTGCATACACTGCCACACTAAGGTAACTCATGGATCCAAATCCCCTATGTGGGCAAGCAGGCATTGACAGGTGAGAGGGAGCACAAAACACACATGTCACACAGGCACGTAGGAACAACAACTGACACAGCAAGTCACAGACACACCACAGCACCACCCCTAGGGCCCCCACAATGTGGTGACCCTGGGCTGAATAAAAATACCACTGTGATGACAAAGCTAAATGTCGTTCACACTGTGAACCACAGTCAGGTGTCCTGAGCAACAAACTACCATCACACCTACACAAGCACAAATCAATCAGCATGGCCAGTAAGCCAAGGCCAACATGGAGGCAGGGGACTAGCCGGGCAACAACTCTCATCTGCACACACTCAAGACCACACCCCTCGACCTCCAACAATGTGCAGCAGTGAAGTACACATGCACTGGTGACATTGCACATGCACCCATGACTATTCCAGGGTGGTGGGTGGGAACCAAGGTGTAGAAACACATCACACATGGACACTCAACAAGACTCCTGAATGTCTGACACACTGCACACTACGCTGTACATGGACATGACGGCAATACCACACCGACCAATGGGATCCCAGCCACAGTCACACACCAATGAAGAAGCCAAGGTCACCCACAAAGAACACACATAGACAACAACCAACATTGCAGCCCGGACCCTAAGGAGTGCCAGCAGTCACACACACAACGTGTCACAATCACTGAAAGATAACACAAACTGGAAATCACATGACAGGGGCAAACAACAAGTGCCAAAGGGAAACCTGACTGTGACCCATCTGCGTCTGCACACAAACTCTGCCCTGACAGCAAACACACCTATGGGTGACACCCTGATGACCAGTAATGTGCCATGCACCCACATCACAGAGAACACAGGGAGAAGACTTTGGGGGAACATAGCTCAAGTCAGCAAGCATCACAAACAGGTACAACACTAGGGATCACAGCATGCGCAGATGAATGGAAGTGAACACACAGACATGCACATACAACACACACCTTGGGCGCAGGCAATGTCACACGTGTACACACTGCCATGAGGGGACTCCACTCCTGTGTGAGGAAAGCTGTGCCATATGTTGCCTCAGTAGGGCCCCATCATGTCAGCTGAGCACTTGGTCACACAATCAACAATTAGCACCAAATGAGGGCTCCCATCACATCAGCCTGGTCATGGATGTGCCAACGGAATCATCAGCACAGATCCAACACACTTGTATAGCAATGTTGCACTGACTACACGGATGAGTCCCTCCCCATTGATGCCCAAACCTGCATGTCCACTGGAGATGGCAACACGGTCAGGGAAGTAGACAAATGCAACGATGGCAGGCACAACAGATGTGCAGGGGTGGAAGCCACAGATATGAAATTGCCAATGTAAGTAGGAAACCCATTGCCAAATACTGAACACATGACACCCTCAGATGCTGCTATTGATGACATGGATACACCACATGATAGGACACATTCCCCCTGGACCACATGGGTTCCTGCACAGTAACACTTCATAATCATGAGACCAGATATCACCATCACTGCAGCAAGGGCATGGTTAGCTGCACCAACAACATGTACATCTGAAGCATGAGCACTAGAGAAAAGAAAGTTGCTTTATTCAGCATATGTGTTGTTTGATAACGACGTCCAGAAGAAATTAGAGCAAAGGCCAATGGCCAGTCCATTGTCAAAGTTCAAACAGGGTGACACTGGCAGATGTCACCCTACGCATGCCTGCACAATACCAGGGACAATCCACTAGGAGGGGCAACCGGGGGGCAGGCCAGGCACCGCAGGGACAGGATCAGGGCTCACCAGGGGGAGTCAGGGAAGGGGTGGTGGGTGCTGGAGAGCCACTGACAACTGCAGTGGAGGTGTCTGACATGGTGTGTGCCGGCACAACTGGGGGGCATGACTCAGATGTCGTGGGTGCCGGCACAACTGCAGTGGACCCTGCAGATGGGGTGGACAGGTCCGCCACTGCAGTGCCCAAGTCAGACAGGGCGGTAGTGGACTCCACTGCAGTGCCTACCTCCAGGGGAGGAGAATGGGGAACAGGCAAGGTGGGTTGGACAGAGGGGGAGGACACCCTCACCACATCAGTGGCACAGACAAGCGCAGCGGGGGTGTGGTGCTGGGAGAGCAAGTGGCAGGGGGAGAAGGCCGGATCCTCTTGGGGATGGTATATCTGTGGGTGGGGGAACCTGGGGCAGGGTGTGGTGGGGGCACCTGTGCAGTGGGGGCCTGAGGGATGGAGGACGGAGACCTTGTGCCTGAGCTGCAGGGCGGTGGCGGGGTCTTGCTCTTACCACTCCGGGGGGACTTGCGGGTGGGGGCCTCAGTCCGTCTGCGCCTGGGGGAGGGTGTCCGGGGGCGAGGGGCACTCTGCTCCGTGTGGGTGGGCTTCCTCTTCCCCCGGTATGCTGGAGCAGCTTCATCGGTGGGGAAGAGGCCGAGGTCACAGAGGAAGAGCTGCTGTGACTTTGGGGTTGCAGGTGAGGCAAGGGAGGGTGCTTTGGAGGGAGAGGGAACTGAGGACTGCGCAGTGCATGTGGATGCGTGTGTGTGTTCCAGGGCCCCATCCCCTGTGAGTCTGGCTTCAGTCCCCTGAATGTGCGTGCGTGTGCGTTTTGTCATTGGCGTGTGTGTCAGTGTGCTGGATGTGTGTGTGCTGGTGTGTGCCTGTGCCGGTGTGTGTGTGCCTGGGATGGGTAAGGTGCTGGGGAGTGTGGATGGAGCAGAGGCAGGAGGGGTGAGGGACCGTTTGAGGAGGGACACTGCTGCCGTCAGGGAGGAGTCCATGGACCTATTGCCCCTCTGTAGGTCAGACATGCCCGATGAGATGCCCTCCATGAACGACACCAGCTGAGTCAACAGCGCGGTGTGCGCATGGAGGACACTCAGCATGGCTGTCTGCCCTACATGGAGCTGGCGAAGGAGGTACACAGACTCCTCACTCAGGGCAGCAGGGGACACAGGGGCAGGGGGTGCGGTGCCTGGCCCAAAGGAGACACGCTCCCGGACATGGGAGCCTCCACGGACCTGGGGAATGGGAGCCGATGGGAGGGCGGTGGTGGTGCTGGTGGTGGCGGGGACAGCAACACTAGCTGGGGTGTGGTGGCTGCTGACACCCGCCTCCACAAGGGAGTCATCCTCCGAGTTGCTCTGGTCCTCAGCTGAGGTGGATGCTGCTGAGGACTCCTCGGTGTGGCTCCCCTCGCCCTCCGTGCCACTGGGTCCCTCCGACCACTCCTCGGCTGCTGACCCAGTCTGGCTCTCCGGCTCCTCCTGGTCCGTGGAGCTGTCCCCTTCCGTGGCCGTGGATGTATCTGCAAACAATGGGGAAACAGACAGACATCAGTCACCTGCACATAACGCACACACCACTGTGAGCACAGCACATCACAGAGCAAGCCCTGGCATCATTAGTTGTACATTGCTAAAAGTGCACTAATTGAACAGGAGAAGTCAATTGTCAGTCTGATGCCAAGCATGGCACTCACATCCCACATGGCCTTGCACCCATCTGTCTGGTGTCTGTTGGATTGCAACACCCCAGTGTTGACACATGCACCAAGTACACAGTAGTTGGACAGTGCAGAGGACACGGTGTGGACACATCACAGCTCTTGCCACTGAGTCAGTACAGGTTTCCGGATGTAAGGGATGCCCAGAGTCAAATAGGAAATGCATGTGATGCATACCAGCGACAGACACCATGATGCACCCATGTCCTGATAGCCAGCGCCACTATGGTGTGCATGTAGCACATGTCACTCCCCTGCAGGCTCACCAATCAGTAGACACATGCCATGGCGGAGGCATGACTGCAAAGTCATACATCACTGGCTCAGTGATGTATGACTTTGCAACCAGATCAACAACACTCTGCACTGTGTCACAATAGTAGGTCATGGGGAATGCAAGTCCTGGAGCTGCACAAGTGCACATGTACATCCCCCACAACACATCCTCTTAACCCTCATCTGTCCAGGTCATACCTATTGGACATATGGGAGACCTGTGACACTACCCTCTGAACCTGAGCCCCTCACACTCTGCTGTGCATGGGGAACAGCTGCCTGAACTTCACATTTACATGCCCCAGTCTGCATGGGCAGCTGATCAGACACCTATGTGTCACACAAGTATCGTCTCCTATGGTCACATCTCCAGTGGCATGCTGAGCCCCTACCAAGAAACTCCACAGCAGTCCTGGCGACTAATCCACAGCACACTGACACAGAGGCAGACACCTGAGGGGTCAAATCACTGTGCACAATGTGTCCGCTGATACACGGGAGTGGGAGTACAGAGTGTATTGTATGGCCTGGAGTAGGCATGACTGTCCAGCCCCACATGAATGAGGGATGAGCCCTGGACTGTAGGCAGCTGGCTAAGTATGTGTGACACACGTCATATACATACTCCTGGGGCCCAAACATTGTTCCCACCCGCAGCATGGGTGTGTGCCAGGTACCCCAGCCACATGTGGTGGATCAGCTCAGCAATTGGACCACAGATCAAAGTAACACGCTGAATACATGTCAGAATACAGGCATTGTGTAAGCAATGGACCCACCCATGATGCCCACCACAGAGTCAGGGAAACAGATGCTGTCTCCCACCTTGAGTCAAGCAAACTGCAAGGACACAGTCCTAAGTGACAGAATTCCCTGCATGTAAGGGCCACACCTGGGTATCAGATGAGGAGTGGGCAGTGCACAATAGAGGGACATGGCTCCTGGACAACATGACTGCTGTACTGTGGCAGTTTAACCAGGCCCGAGGAGGGCACATAGCATGTTAGACAGAGTACACAGTGCAGTCTTTGACTCACCCCCTCCTTGCTGCTCTCTGGCCTTCAGCTGCCCATCCAGGTCTGGAAAGACCACCGCCAGGATCCTGAGCATGTGGGGGGTCAGGGTCCGTGTTCCGCCCCTCCTGCGAGGAGGCGACAGCTTCAGCTGGACCCGTGCAATCCTCCGGGTCCAGCCCCGAAGGTCCTGCCACCTCTTTTGGCAGTTGCGGATCCGGCGCTTGTAGACCCCCACGGACCGGACAGCCCGGACGATGTCCTTCCATATCTCATGCTTCCGATGGGCAGAAGCCTGTCAGGATGACAAAGTGATAAGGCCATTACTACACATGCAACATATCCGTGCATGACACAGTTGCATATACATGTCGCAATCACAGGGGCACATGGTGTACCCAGGCAGTGCACGGCTGCCCATGGACAGTTTTCCAGAAGTCACTACATGGTATCATTGCATGGGGAGTAAAACCCTGTTCAGAAGCACTGTCACTGCACCATACCTGTCCAGTGCAAGTCACTACACACTATGGGGGGTGACAACTACTCAGTGAGCCTGCTAGCCAGTGGTGTGCTGACTCTCAGCCTTGCTAGTCAGACAAAATGCACATTCAGAAAGGCAGTGCACAGAACACTCACCTGCTCCCCTGGTGTCCCATACAGCTTGCTGTACTGTGGAAGTAGGCTGTCCAGCAGGGCCTGGTTCTCCTCAAGGCTGAAGGCTGGGGCTCTCTCCACAGTACGTGCCATTGCAGGGTCCAGAGGGGCAGAGACAGCAGCAGTGCAGTGGCAGATGTCGTCCTGGAGCATGTAGTGCAGGCAAGTGGGCTCTCAGGGGAACAGGCAGCAATATATATGTGCTGGAGAGGCAGATACTGTCCCTTGTGTCCAAAGTGATAGGTCCAAGTCGTTTGCATCTTCTGAATCTGGCCAATCCATGGAATAGCAGCACCAAAACACGCCCACAGCATCCTTCAAAACTTCAACTTCATGACATACATGATTTTGCAACATTGTTGTGGGTGACCAACTGATTTTCCAGCAACCGACTCGTTCGAAATTCGAAAACGCGTCCGTTGCCAGGCAAGCCCATTGTCAATGGGTGCGCACCGATCGGTCCATTGAGGTACAACGCGCACAGGGGTACAACGCGTACCCGCACACATTGAAAGCAATGGGCCGGCCGGAGGCACCGATCGGTCCATTGCAGTTCAACGCGCACAGGGGTACAACGCGTACCCGCACATTGAAAGCAATGGGCCGGCCGGAGGCACCGATCGGTCCATTGCAGTTCAACGCGCACAGGGGTACAACGCGTACCGCGCACATTGAAAGCAATGGGCCGGCCGGAGGCACCGATCGGTCCATTGCTGTTCAACGCGCACAGGGGTACAACGCGTACCCGCACACATTGAAAGCAATGGGCCGGCCGGAGGCACCGATCGGTCCATTGCTGTTCAACGCGCACAGGGGTACAACGCGTACCCGCACACATTGAAAGCAATGGGCCGGCCGGAGGCACCGATCGGTCCATTGCAGTTCAACGCGCACAGGGGTACAACGCGTACCCGCACACATTGAAAGCAATGGGCCGGCCGGAGGCACCGATCGGTCCATTGCAGTTCAACGCGCACAGGGGTACAACGCGTACCCGCACACATTGAAAGCAATGGGCCGGCCGGAGGCACCGATCGGTCCATTGCAGTTCAACGCGCACAGGGGTACAACGCGTACCCGCACACATTGAAAGCAATGGGCCGGCCGGAGGCACCGATCGGTCCATTGCAGTTCAACGCGCACAGGGGTACAACGCGTACCCGCACACATTGAAAGCAATGGGCCGGCCGGAGGCACCGATCGGTCCATTGCAGTTCAACGCGCACAGGGGTACAACGCGTACCCGCACATTGAAAGCAATGGGCCGGCCGGAGGCACCGGTCGGTCCATTGCAGTTCAACGCGCACAGGGGTACAACGCGTACCCGCACACATTGAAAGCAATGGGCCGGCCGGAGGCACCGATCGGTCCATTGCAGTTCAACGCGCACAGGGGTACAACGCGTACCCGCACACATTGAAAGCAATGGGCCGGCCGGAGGCACCGATCGGTCCATTGCTGTTCAACGCGCACAGGGGTACAACGCGTACCCGCACACATTGAAAGCAATGGGCCGGCCGGAGGCACCGATCGGTCCATTGCAGTTCAACGCGCACAGGGGTACAACGCGTACCCGCACACATTGAAAGCAATGGGCCGGCCGGAGGCACCGATCGGTCCATTGCAGTTCAACGCGCACAGGGGTACAACGCGTACCCGCACACATTGAAAGCAATGGGCCGGCCGGAGGCACCGATCGGTCCATTGCTGTTCAACGCGCACAGGGGTACAACGCGTACCCGCACACATTGAAAGCAATGGGCCGGCCGGAGGCACCGATCGGTCCATTGCAGTTCAACGCGCACAGGGGTACAACGCGTACCCGCACACATTGAAAGCAATGGGCCGGCCGGAGGCACCGATCGGTCCATTGCTGTTCAACGCATCACTGTATATGTGACTGGCATAGGTCAGCATGCCTGTCTCAGATGGACATATGCCAGCCACAGATAGCTCCCAGGGAGTGAGGGGCACACCTACATCACGACAGCCTGTCCAAACCTTATCATAAGGCATGTAAGGCTGCATTTCCTATTGTGTGTATGTTGGTGTACATGTTGTCCTGTGGGTGTCACCTGTGGGCAGCCACCCCCAGGCTGTGCACGTGTTCATGGGGACAGGATCCTGGGTGTTACGTGTACGTGACCACTGTGATGTGCAACTGTTCATATCTGTGCATGTGTCATGGTCACATTTCACAGTGGTGTTTGTGTATGTCATGTCACATACCCCGTGAGTCCCATGTGGGACGGTATGTTTGAGCCAGGGTGTCCCAGTGGCACAATAGTGATGGCCCTCCACAGTCTTTGTGCATGTAGTGTTTACAATGTCTCTGATTTCATGTGCACAATGGGAGACAGTCTCCACATCCACGTTGTGTGTGCATGGACTCTGATGTTGTGCGTGTGTGTCACAGACGTCCATGGCTCTCCTGCCATGGCAAGTGTAGCCACTACCTGTGGGGGTCATGTTTGTTTTGCTGTGGTGTACACATGATACTCCAGGTGATGCCAGTGTCCATGTGGCATTACAGGGTCCCTGGGAATGTGCCTGTCGTTGAGCTGTGGTGCCTGGGGCACATCTGTCCTCACATGTCACTGGGGGGTGACTTTGACACAGCATCATGATATCCAATGGGCCAACCTGGGACAAATTGATGCCACCTGTAGGACCGTGTTGACAGATGTTGGCCATGTATGTACCATACATGTCGTTCCGGTACTGCACACTTCATGTAGTTGTGCCTCATGATGATGTATGTTGGGAACTTGAGTGTGTTCAATGCCGCATATGTGGGGTGACTGACGATCTTGCTTACTTCTCCTCTGCACTGCAGGGCTCCTGCTGTCCATCGGCCATTCCCAGACCTGGCAACGATGGTGGAACGGGACAGCATCCGACGGTACCGCTTCACCAGGCAGCTGATTGAGGATTTGGCAGTGCAGTTGTCCCCACATTTGCAGCCTGGCCGGCCGTATCCTACAGCGCTGACCCCCAAGGTGAAGGTGATGGCAGCCCTACACTTCTTTGCCACCGGTACCTTCCAACATACTGTGGCGTCTGCTGGTGGGATGTCACAGACCATGTTCAGCCGTGTGCTCCGCGATTTCTTGGCGGCAATGTTGCTCTTCCTGAACCGGTACATATATTTCCCTAGACTGCGACGACTCACTGACGTGAAGAGTGACTTTTATGCCCTGGGGAGGATGCCGCATGTCATTGGCTCCATTGATGGGACACATGTGGCTTTGGTACCACCACAGGCCCAGGAGCAGGCCTACAGGAACCGCAAGCACTACCACTCGGTCAATGCACTGGTGGTGTGTCTTGCAGACATGACCATCACACACGTGTGTGCCCGTTTCCCTGGTTCAGCACACGATGCCTTTGTGATGAGGAGTAGTCGCATCCCCAGGTTGATGGCACAGATGCAGAACCAGCGTGCCTGGCTTGTCGGTGTGTACTGACTTTGTGCCATTGTGTGTGATCTGATCTGTAGTATTCCGCCCACTTTTCCAAGTCAGCTGATGTGCACTTGTCTGTCCGTAGGTGACTCGGGATACCCCAACATGCCGTGGTTGCTGACACCCCTCAGGAACCCTGTGACACCTGCCCAGATGCGCTACAATGAGGCACATGGTCGGACCAGGAGAGTGATTGAGCGGACCTTTGGTCTCCTGAAGAGCCGCTTCCGCTGCCTGGACAAGACCGGAGGGTCCCTCCCATATGCCCCTGCGAAAGTGTGCAAGATTATCATCGTCTGCTGCATGCTCCACAACCTGGCAGTGCGGAAGGAGTTGCCTCTCATCCAGGATGACGATGACCAACATCCGCCACCTGTGGAGGATCCTGGCCTGGACCACGATGCCAGTGACGATGATGATGATGATGATGGTGATGGTGATGTCCGCACACAGCTCATCACCAACTTCTTTAGCTGAATGTGAGTATCCTGAGGTGTCATGTGAATGATGTGAGTTGGCATGATGTGTGGGTGGTGCTCTGGTGCTGTTGGAGTGTGTCCATGGGCTACTTGACAGGATGTGTGTTGCGATGTGTGGTGACAGGTGGGCTGTACTCCCCAACAGTGTTGACATGCTAACTTGGTTCTGGGTGGGTATCTTGTAACATGTATTGTGCATGAGTTTTGCTGATCTGTCCTGTACTGCATTGCTTTTGACTGTGTGTCATTTCTGTCCTTCACAGGGTACTTTCAGATTCGTTTGGTCAACTGTGTCCACCGACGACGTGATTGCACATCCAGGCTGGTAGCTGTTGTGTCCCTACAGGTGATGTGCGCCACACCCATGGACTTCCTTCCGTCTACAGTTGTTGACTGTGTGCCCGCTACCAGGTGGGGTTACCTTGCATCTGTAGTGGTTACGGCATGTTGCTACTGTGTAATAAACCTGTGCTTCACTTAGTGATGTGCGTTGTCTGTGGTCACACATTTGACTGCCATTTGCTTACTGCACCTGTGGGCTACTTGACTACAACTGGGAATGGGTGTGGTGTCTGTGCATTGCACCGTCTTCCCTGGCAACATCAGTGTAGGCAATGAGTCAGATGGCCTAGGTGTGTATGTGTTGTGTAGCCCTGGTGGTGTGTCTCCCTCATATGTGTCACGTTGCCTGTACTCACATGCCTGTGTTGTCCTTGCTGTTGCAGTTCGCATACACAGTGTAATTTTGCAGTTCATCATCCCCATAACAGCACCCACGTTGGAATCACGACAGAGGCAAGTATGGTGTATTAGTGTGTTTATTGTGATACATCTGTGTTAATAGTGCATAGGATGGATTGTGCTGTACATGAATCTTGCAATCCCAAGTTCCTAGGTGAATTGAAAGTCCAGGTAGACAGGATCCCCAGTATCGGGGCCACAGTTGTCTGACACATTGTTCCAACTTGTACTCCCCATGCAATGTGTGGGAGTAGTGTTGCCATCAACAGGGTGAACAGTCTGTGCACAAAGGCGAAAATCCAGAACAGGTTCAGGCTTCCTGGGAGTTGCGCTTGGCCATCAGCCTCTCACTTTCCCCTCCTCGGACGACCCCTCTTCTTGGGGGGGGGCCCTCAAGTGCAGGCTGCTGCGGTGCAGGGGACTCTCCGCCAGAGTCCTCCTCCCTCCCTGTGGCAGTTGCAGTTTGTTCGGTACCAGATGTTGTTGGCACACAGGGAGGTGTGGACTGGTTGCTGTTCATCTGGCGGAGGCATTGTAAAATGTCCCTGTGCACCGCCGTCATCTCATGTAGTACATCCCACTTGGACTCCACGCGGGACATGTGGGAGTCCACACGTGACATGTGTGACTCCACGTGGGACATGTGGGAGTCCAAGCGGGCATGATGGGCAGCCTGCTGCTGTTTGATGTCTCTGAGGAGCCCCACTACCTGGCTGAGCTCTCCGGTGCTGGACTGGTACGCATCAGCTATGCGTACCAGTTGTGGGTCTTCATGCACACCAGCAACGTCTGCAAGCAGCGACCTCTGTCTCCCACCCCTCCCACCACCCCTGCTGACATGTGCAGTGTGTGCAGTTGCACGCACAGATAACCCTGGTCCACCTTGGGGGGTGGTGGTGGTGGTGGTGTCCATGGCCCCAGGTTGGTCCAGGGTCACTGCGCTGGTGTTGTTCCTTATTCTGTCCATGTCGGCAGGGATGGTATTCGTGGTGACAGTCGTTGGAGGGGTGGGTGCAGGGGGTGCAGCTGGTGGACCTGCTGGTGCTGCAGCTGGTGGTCCTGCTGGTGCAGCAAGTTGACTTGCACCGGATGTGCCAGGTTGTTCATCGTCCGAGGAGGACAGAGGCTGTACGACGCCAGTGAGCTCGGCATCCTCTTGAGCCTGGGACTGGGACTCCTCAGCGTCTGCTGCTGTGTCCCTATCATCACCTGTTTTTGGGAGACACAAACAATGTATTTCATGTTTCTGCAGGCATCAGTGGTTGACACACCTGACAGTTGTGACTGTGCCTCGGGGTGCGGGCCTGTACATTGTATTGTCCTAAGTCGTCACAGTCAGGGGTTGATATTGGTGTGGCACATTGTCCTGCATTATTTGGGCATTTCTATGTATTCTCTGGGGTGTGAACATGGTCTGCATTGATTGTGTTTGGTTGACAGCCAGACCTCCTTCCCACCCACCCACCCACCCAGTCAGTTATCCCACCATGGAACGTGCTTGCATTGCAGGGAGTGGAAGTTGTCTCTCAGGATGTCAGTCAGTGGTGTCCTGCTGTTTGTTGGTGCACAGTTGCCAGCAGGGCCTTGTGCTCCCCACAGCAGTAGCCAGTGTCAGCCATCTTGTGAGTCCTTCTCCACTCCCTGTGATGTGAGCATGGTTCAGGGTGGTGTTGATGGGACAGTTGTGGGG